>CAJHQQ010000001.1:0-1200000 GCA_905132885.1 Moricandia moricandioides
TTCTTTTACATGACAATGGAGTTGGACGGTGAAAGAAGAAAGAAGTGAAGCAAAAGTCAAAGAAAGAGGTGCATGTTTGTCAATAATTGTGGCTGTTCATACTTCTTACTTCCTCTATAAATAGCCAACGAAAGTGAAGAAGTAAGGCATCCCAAAATTGCAGAGCAAAAGAGAGAGAACAAGAAGAGAAGAAGAAGAAGGTCTCGTGAGAGAGAGAAATTTTTTTTCTTTTGTAAGAAATTAAGAATAATTTCTTGAGTGTATTTGGGATCGGGTGTGAGTTGAGAGCTTTGTAAAATTTTCCCGGGTGATAATAAAAGATCTGTAGCAGGTCCGGAGACGTAGGCACGATTGGCCGAACTCCGTTAACAATTTTGTGTGTGTCTTCCCGCTCCCGAAAATTCTGGTTTCCCGCAAAATTTGACCCGTATTTCCTAACAACTGGTATCAGAGCTTGAGTTACGGTGATCGGTCAATTTTTTTTTCGGGTTACTATTCACATGAATAGTGATTTCGTGAATAGTGAATTTTGTCGGTAACATCGGTTCGTCGACGGAGGTGTTTTAATACACGGTGGTTCCAGAAACGATGGGAGGCGAAGACGGTTCGGCGCATAGTATTGGAAAATTTGACGGTACAGATTATGCATTTTGGAGAATGCAAATTGAAGATTATCTGTACGGAAAGAAGCTCCATCAACCATTGAGCAAGAAGCCTGAGAAGATGGATCAGGATGAGTGGGAGCTCCTTGACAGACAAGTTCTGGGTGTTATAAGGTTAACACTGTCGAAAAACGTTGCTCACAACGTTGCGAAGGAGAAGACCACGGAAGGGCTCATGAAAGTTCTCTCGGATATGTATGAGAAACCTTCGGCGAATAATAAGGTGTTTCTCATGAAGAAGCTCTTTCATTTGAAGATGGAAGAAGGTGGTCTGGTTGCCGCACATGTTAACGAGTTCAATACGATTGTCAACCAACTGTCTTCGGTTGAAATCGAGTTTGATGACGAAGTGCGAGCACTGATTCTGTTGGCATCTCTGCCAAATAGTTGGGAGCCAATGCGAGCAGCGGTTAGTAATTCTGTCGGTACCCAGAAGCTTAAATTTAATGATGTTAGAGATCGCATCCTTGCTGAGGAAGTTCGTAGGATAGACTCTGGCGAGACATCAACAAGCTCTGCTTTCAACGTGGAAAACAGAGGGAGAAACCTAGAAAGAAATAATCGGAGTAATGGCAGATCGAAGTCAAGGTATGGATGGAGCCAGTCCAAATTCAGACAGCCTGCGGAATGCTGGAATTGTGGAAAGACAGGCCACATTAAGAAGAATTGCCGCGCACCACCGAAGAAGGAAGACAACAAGAGAGGCGGAGCCAATGCAGTGACACGTGAAATTGTTGATGCATTGGTAGTGTCTGTTGACTCACCGAGGAAAAGTGAAGCTCGTGAAGCAGCTACAAATAACACCAAAGCGTCAATCTCCTATGTTGATAGCCCAGTAGATTCATGGGTGCTTGACTCAGGAGCATCGTTCCACACAACACCACACCACACCATTATGGAGAATTATGTTGCGGGAAATTACGGAAAGGTATATCTTGCTGATGGATTACTTTTGGACATTGTTGGCATTGGAGATATCAACCTGAAGATGTCAGATGGACGCGTGTGGAAGATTACGAAGGTTAGGCATGTGCCAAAGTTGATGCGAAATCTGATCTCAGTAGGTCAACTTGATGATACGGGGCACGATGTTAATTTTGGTGGTGGAACCTGGAGAGTCAAGAAAGGTTCTATGGTGGTGGCTAAAGGTCATAAAAGAGGCACTCTTTATATGACGACGAGTTATCAAGACACTGTTGCTGTTGTCGAGAATGCCAAACAAACCAAGTTGTGGCATTGTAGGTTGGGACACATGAGTGAGAAAGGGATGAAACTCATGATGGAAAATGGTGCTCTTCCAGATCTGAAGACAGTGGATCATCAGATGTGTGAAAGTTGCATCCTTGGGAAACAGAAACGGGTTAGTTTCTCTAAAGGAGGAAGAGAGCCAAAATCTGAGAAGCTAGAGCTGGTGCACACTGACGTGTGGGGACCCGCTCCTGTTGCATCGCTGGGAGGTTCGTACTACTATGTGACCTTTATTGACGACTCCACAAGGAAGGTGTGGGTTTACTTCATGAAGAACAAATCTGAAGTGTTCTCGGTTTTCAAGAAATGGAAAGCCATGGTTGAGA
This sequence comes from Moricandia moricandioides, assembly GCA_905132885.1. Taxonomy (NCBI): domain Eukaryota; kingdom Viridiplantae; phylum Streptophyta; class Magnoliopsida; order Brassicales; family Brassicaceae; genus Moricandia; species Moricandia moricandioides. The sequence continues at coordinate 2,237 of CAJHQQ010000001.1, forward strand.
ATGAGACGAATCTCAAGTTGAAGTGTCTAAGGTCTGATAATGGTGGAGAGTATATCAGCGACGAGTTCAAGAGATATTGCGCTGATAGTGGAATCAAGATGGAGAAGACTATTCCTGGAACGCCTCAACAGAATGGAATAGCGGAAAGGATGAACCGAACCTTGAATGAGCGTGCAAGGAGCATGAGACTGCACTGTGGATTGCCAAAGACGTTTTGGGCAGATGCAATCAGTACTGCCGCATTCTTAATAAACAGAGGACCGTCTGTACCATTGGGATTTAAAATCCCTGAAGAAATTTGGAGCGGAAAGAAAGTAAACCTTTCTTATCTTAAGGTGTTTGGATGCTTAGCTTATGTTCACGTTGATGATGCTGCAAGAAGTAAACTTGACTCCAAGTCTAAGAAGTGTTACTTCATCGGTTATGGTAACGAGGAGTTTGGTTACCGGTTTTGGGATGATGAAAATCGAAAGATCATCCGCAGCAAGAATGTTGTTTTCAACGAAGAAGTGCTGTACAAGGATAAGCTAAGATAAGTCCCTAAGAGGAAAGAGTCGGGAGCTGTTGACTTAGGAGATATTCCGACACCGGAGTTACAACAGGATAGCACAGCAACAGAAGAAGAAATCTCTCAAGAGGAGAGTGGTGAGGCTGATGAGAATGATGATTCTGAAGTGGTCCCATATACACCAGTAACAGAGTTACGACGGTCGAGTAGAATCATCAGAAAGCCTGTAAGATTTTCTCCATCGCTCAACTACATTCTGCTCACAGATAGAGGCGAGCCTGAATGTTATGAAGAGGCTATGCAAGTGGATGAGTCAATCAAGTGGGAGCTTGCAATGAACGACGAGATGGACTCGTTGTTATCCAATCACACATGGGAATTAGCAGAGTTGCCTAAGAAGAAAAAGGCATTGCATAACAAGTGGGTCTATCGAATCAAAGAAGAACCTGATGGGAGTAAGCGCTATAAAGCGAGGCTTGTTGTGAAGGGATTCCAACAAAAAGAAGGCATTGACTACACAGAGATATTTTCTCCTGTAGTCAAAATGGTGACCATTAGAACGGTTCTTGGGCTGGTAGCACAAGAAGATTTGCATCTTCAGCAGATGGATGTAAAGACAGCATTTCTTCATGGTGATTTGGATGAAGAAATTTACATGAAGCAACCTGAAGGCTTTGAAGTCAAAGGAAAAGAAAGCCTTGTTTGCAAGCTTAAGAGGAGTTTATACGGTTTGAAGCAAGCTCCAAGACAGTGGTATAAAAGGTTTGATAGCTTTATTAAAGGCGTTGGTTTCTTGAGGTGTGAAGCTGACCACTGTTGTTACTTCAAGAGGTTTGAAGAATCCTACTTGATATTACTCCTATATGTGGATGACATGCTGATAGTAGGAGCAAACTTGCATGAGATTAATAGCTTAAAGACGAAACTCTCGGAAGAGTTTGCGATGAAAGACCTTGGAGAAGCAAAACAGATTCTAGGGATGAGAATCAGTAGAACCAAGGACAATATTAAGCTATCCCAAGAGGAGTATGTGAAGAAAGTCCTCAAGAGGTTTAACATGGATGACGCGAAGCCAGTCAGTACTCCCCTGGCAAGTCATTTTCGGTTATCCAGAGAACAGTCTCCAAAGACGGAAGAGGAGATGGTATGTATGGATAAAATTCCATATGCTTCTGCTATAGGCAGCCTGATGTACGCAATGATATGCACAAGGCCAGACATTGCACATGCAGTGGGAGTCGTTAGCAGGTTTATGAGCAATCCAGGAAAGGAACATTGGGAGGCTGTGAAGTGGATTTTTAGATATCTGAAAGGGAATCCAAGTTTGTCGCTATGTTTCACGAAGTCTGAGATGAGATTGCAGGGATATGTTGATGCTGACAATGGAGGTGACATTGATAGCACGAAGAGCACAACCGGGTATGTCTACACTTTTGGTGGTACTGCAATTTGTTGGGTTTCAAAGTTGCAGAAAATTGTATCTCTATCAAGCTGTGAAGCTGAGTATGTTGCGGTAACGGAGGCAACAAAAGAGATGATGTGGTTACAGTCTTTTCTACAAGAGCTAGACCATGACCAAGGGAAAAGTGTTTTATATTGTGATAGTAAGAGTGCAATCGATTTGGCAAAGAATCCGGTTTACCATGCTCGAACGAAGCACATACATCGTCGGTATCATTTCATCAGATCAGCGTTAGAAGATGAAATGTTTGTGCTTGAGAAGATCCCAGGAAGTAAGAACCCGGCAGACATGCTAACGAAAGTCGTGCCGTGTGAGAAGCTGAGGTTGTGTGCAACCTCAGTTGGCTTGTTGGAGTAACAAGCTGAGAAGACCTGCTACATTGATCAATGTGTGAAGACAGATTGAAATCAGTCTTCAAGTGGGAGATTGTTAGTTACAACACGTTTCTTTTACATGACAATGGAGTTGGACGGTGAAAGAAGAAAGAAGTGAAGCAAATGTCAAAGAAAGAGGTGCATGTTTGTCAATAATTGTGGCTGTTCACACTTCTTACTTCCTCTATAAATAGCCAACGAAAGTGAAGAAGTAAGGCATCCCAAAATTGCAGAGCAAAAGAGAGAGAACAAGAAGAGAAGAAGAAGAAGGTCTCGTGAGAGAGAGAAATTTTTTTTCTTTTGTAAGAAATTAAGAATAATTTCTTGAGTGTATTTGGGATCGGGTGTGAGTTGAGAGCTTTGTAAAATTTTCCCGGGTGATAATAAAAGATCTGTAGCAGGTCCGGAGACGTAGGCACGATTGGCCGAACTCCGTTAACAATTTTGTGTGTGTCTTCCCGCTCCCGCAAATTCTGGTTTCCCGCAAAATTTGACCCGTATTTCCTAACAAAATGAACTTATATAAGTCTCACTTTTTGTTTCTATCTAAGGTCTTTTCTCAATTATTTTTAAGAAAATTTAAAATTTATATTAGTTTTTATAATTTATTTATATTATATTACTAACTTATTAAGAGGTTAAAAATATCAATTGAAAATATAAAAAATTTAGTACGTTAAAACATATTGCATTATAAAATTTCTTAATTTATAATAAAATACATTGTATTATCTACATTTTAAATTGTAGACATCAAACCTTCGAATGTTTAAGTTAAATCACGGATCAGAATCTCGCTTTAAAAAATTGATATCATATTATAAAAGTTATTAATCTATAATAAAATACTTGGAAAATATCTAAACTTTCAAGTTTAGTCATCAAATTGCAAAATTATTATATCAAAAAATATCAAAATCTAGTGTTCTAATTAAAAGACACACAATACGAAAGGATTCTAGACTGAATCAATACTTATAATTGATCAGTAATTTCTCCTCACATGAATTTTGAAACTCAAACTTGAGGAAGTAAAAAGACAAGAAATACCAAATCAAAGATTTGTAGTCAACAGAGATGCTTTGGCAGATGAAATCAACCAACATAAATAAGCAGGCTAAATCTATAGCACAGCCAAAAAAATAAACTAAGGAAAAAACACATTTCTCTATACTGCATAAACAAAAGTTTATACATTACACATGAGTAACGGTACTTGGCCTCACAAACATGCAACAAAGCTCGCTTAGCCTCACAAACACTTACATAGACGATATAAAATGTTAGCCAAACAAAAAGTCTCTTGTACACAAATTAAAATGAATCATATATAGATCCCCAGCTTAATGATTCTGCGGGAGAAGCTAGTTCGATGTAATCTTTGTCTGTCTAAAGAGATGTAACATCTTCTTATTTTTCACTTTTGTTGTCCCGATGTCATTGCCTTAATCTTCTCCTCCAAAATGTCCTTCTCCAGACCGTACATTCTGTTCAAAGCATGCATATTCTCAAGGGTCTCGCTCAGCGTTCTACTGTCACTCCCATCACATCTCAAATGCTGCATTGGACCATGTAAGAATCTGTTCACAATACCTCTGCTTAAGTCATCAACCGCTCTCGTTGTTTTCTTGTTGATGTCATCTCCCATCTTGGACATGCACTTCTCCAGCTCTGCCATTCTGATTCTCTCTGCATAAGCTCTTAGTTTCTTGATCGTAGGAACCGTCTCTAACGAGTCCCTCCATGCTTCAAACTGGTTTGATTCCTCTGCTATTATGGTCTGAGCTTCCATAGCTTTCCTCAACCTGTCTTCTTTATTAGCAGCAACTACTTCCTTGAGGTCGTCCACATTGTAAACCCGTGCGGTTTCTACTTCATTGACACAAGATCCAACGTTTCTAGGAACAGAGATGTCAACAAATAGCCTCACTCCTCCAATCTCAGGACAAGCTGGAGGGAGAATCTCTACATGCTCCTTCAAGAACAATGGCGTCTCAGAGGCTGTGCTGGTGAAAACAACATCAGCTTCAGCAGCAGAAGCTAGCATCTCATCAAGAGGTCGATATATAACCTCAACACCAGGGATCTCTTCACGGATAGCTATAACTCTCTCTTCACTTCTGTTGACCACAACCATTCTTGTGCAACCTTTTGCTACCAAATGCTTTATCACAAGCTTCCCCATCTTCCCTGCACCGATGATCAGCATCCTAGCGGAGGCATGTGAAGATTCCGTAAGCTTCATCAGAGCAAGTTCTACAGCTGCTGAGCTAACGGATACAGCTCCAGCAGCGATGTTTGTCTCTGTTCTGACACGCTTCCCAACGGTTATAGCGTGTTTAAAAAGCCCGCTGATGTTCCTCCCGAAGCCGTTCACTCCTTGACCGACTTTAACAACTTGTTTCACCTGTGCAAGGATCTGACCTTCTCCTAGGACAAGAGAGTCCAGACCAGCCGAGACTTCGAATATATGCTGCGTAGCGTCCTTGTTGTAGAGCAAGAAACGGTGCTGACAAATCTCTGAAACTGGAATCCCACTTGTCTGACAAAAGACACAGCATTTATCAACACTTGATACTGATTGTAACACAGCTAAGATAAACACTTCATATGCAAACATACAACTTCAATACTGCGGTGCGGTCCTAATAGTAACAAAAACATATAGATACATAGATATATGTAGAGATTTTTGTTACTATTAAGTGCGGTGTGGTTTGTAAACATTCGGAGCCTAAGAAGCTTAGGGGAATAAAAGAAGCACCTTTGACATCCATTCAGTGACTTCTTTGACTCCACGGTGCTGAGAAAGAGCCAAAACATAAATCTCCATACGGTTACAAGTACTGAGCACAGCAGCCTCTTCGATATGATTCAAACCACACAGTTCACCAATAGCGCGTGGCCATTCAGCTTCAGGAATAGCAAGCTTCTCACGCATCTCAACAGGAGCTGTGTGAATGCTAAGTCCAATCACCACAATACTACTCCTTTCCTTCGTATATCCTGATAAAACCACAAAACAGAGACTTAGAACATCAAACTTAATGACAAAAACCTTCATTCACATCATCAAAAAATGTCGTTTTTAAGACAAAACAGAAACATAATAAACATCTTACTGTCAGCTGCAGAGTTCTTGAGTTGTTCGAGAGCTGAGATGGTTGCAGCATTAGGCGCAGAATCAGAAAGCTCGCAACGGGCTCTCTGGATCAGACCACGTCTGCTTTTGTTGTTTTTGGGAAGAGCACGAACACCAATGAGACCCAACGGCGTCGTAGAGGAAGATAGATTATGGTGAAGCAGTAAAGTCTCAAGCTTTGGGCAAGCAACGAAGGCACTCGAGACCGCCATAGAAAACCCAAATCTCAATCTCTCTTTGTCTACAAAACCCAGATCAGGATTCGAGAGACAGAGGGGGGATGGGGTGTGATGTGGGAGAAGGAGATCGTTGGGGAAGATGATTGAGGAAGATTGGACTTTGGGTTGGGTCAAACCGGTTTGGTACAAAGGTGGGTTGAAAATGGAGGGTTGTGATTGGATGGAAATCTTTAAAAGATGGAAATGGAGAGATTTTGAGAGTTTTGAGATTTTGATGAAATTTGATTGGAGGGTGGAGAACACGTTTTATCCACACTCTTTGTTGATTTGGTGGCCTTTCTACTTCCACGGCAACTTTTTTTTTTTGTTGTTGTTTTCCCTATTAGACTTGTGACGCTTAGAGATGTATGTTTCAAACATTTTACTTGTTTTTATGTAGGAAATAAATTGAAATATTATGTGTGCATACAATTGATCCGGATATCTGAAAGGAATCAAATCTACGAGACTTGCATTAACCATATGATGATATGAAGTATTAGAAATTTAAAAATTTTATATACTAAAACATAAGTCACACAACCAGTAATTTTTGACAGGCAAAAAAGAAAAACAAAATGTAAATGCAAAACAGTTTTGTTTTATCACTGAACTAAATTTTCTATATAAAATTATAAAATCTTTAAAATTTGTCACACTACACCATGATTTACACAATATTGCAATTTCGTACTGCGTACAGTTAATAGATTTCCCATGCTTTTTCACTTGGCGGGTGGGTTCATTTTCGTGTGAGGAACTATGCATTAATTTTACGGAGATTCGAAAGTCTTGTTTTAGTAATCTTACAATCATCAAATGAAATTTCCAAGTGTTTTGACATCACTCACATGATATCAAAAATTATTTTCTGATAAATTACCCATTATTTAACTATTCTAGCTCAAGCATACTTAACTCTATAGTTCTTTTTGGATGTGTGTCAAAAAAGGTAAGTGTATTTTAATGACATAAGAATGTACATTTTATTCATTAAATTTGATTCAATTTGTTATTCATTTCGATTCGATCTAAAAAATTCGTATATTCATAAATCTTCGGAGCAAAGCAAATATTAAAAATTAATATTCGTTAAAAACGAAGCAAATCATATAAATAGAAATATATTTACAATAAAATAGATGTTTATCAATAGGATTCAATGCAGATTGATCAATAGAAAATATGAAAGAACATATTTATTTATAGAACATATGTTTATTGTATATATTATATTATGTGAAATTACATATTTGATTGCTATATTCGAAAGAATAAAAGTATAATGTTCTTCATGTATTTAATGAATAAATAGTATTGTATGTAAACATATTTTTTGAGGAAAATTTCTTAATAATACACGAACTAATTTTTATTTGCTACAAAAAATACACGAACTATTAAGACTTCCCAATTAATACAAAATTAATTTTGGGTGTCCTATAAACACATGAACTTTTGAAATTGGGAGGTTTTATACTTTAATTTTGACAACGTCAACTCTGTTTGTCAGAGAGTTAAGATGTTGTTAATATTTAATTTAGAAAATTCTTTTAAAATACACCAATGAATTTTGATTTGTTAAAAAATACATGAACTATTAAAGCTTCTTAATTAATACACAAACTAATTTTGGTTGCCTTATAAGTACATGAACTTTTAAAATTTGGAGATCTTACACCTCGTTGTTGTTGTAATCATACTCGTTGGTTGGGCTTCGTAATCTTTTCTTTCGTCTATTATAGATCTGAGATTTCTAGGGAATCTTTTTATTAGTCATATTTTCCGACCACTCAAGAAAATATCTCTTTCGATTTGGTACTTCTAATCGTGATCGAAATCGTCCGCGGATGACTAGAAGTAGTAGTCAAAAAGAATATTCTCTAGAGTGGTCAGAAACTACGACAAATAAAAAGGTTTCTCAAATATCTCAGGATCTATAACATACAAAAACAAATCACAGAGACCCAACCAACAAGCACGATTACAACAAGAACGACATGTAAAATCTCTGATTTTTAAAATTTTCATGTATTTTTAGGGCATCCAAAATTTGGTTTGTGTATTAATTGCGAAGCCTTAATAGTTCGTGTATATTTTAACAAATCAAAATTAATTTGTGTATTTTTTTTAAAAAAAATTAATTAATATTAACGACGTCTTAACCCTCTGTTAAACAGAGTTAACTTCGTCAAAATCGAAGTATAAAACCTCTCAATTTCAAAAGTTCATATAATTATAGAGAAACCAAAATTATTTTGTATATTAATTGGGAATTTTAATAGTTTATATATTTTTTTAGCAAATCAATAGTTGTTCGTGTTTTTTTAAGAAATTTCCCCTTTTTGAACAATATAATATGTGAACATATATAGGAAAAAAAAAGAAAAAAAAAGAGTAGTATGGAGAGATGAAAGGATTCGAAAATGGGGAAGAGTATGAGGAAGAGAGGGAGAGAAAGAAAATATACAAAGATTGTATAATATAATTCTATTTTACGTCTAATAAATAGAATATAATAAGATAATATCTTAGTATAACTTAACATACTTTTTTATAAATATATGTTTATTTAAGAAAAATTCAAAATATGACATATACAAAAAACTATGTTTATTATAGATAAATAGAATAAGTAAACTTTAAACTGATAAAAATTAATTAAAAAGTGAAGGGAAAGTGATCAAAGGCAAAATAGCATTTATTATATAAATATCATAGCCTAATGGATGTTATGGGTATATGCTTCATTTTGTATTTTGTTCTCTTCATGGCACTAGATTTCTCATAAATAAAAAAGAGAGCTGTGTTAAAAAAAAAGAGCGACCTAGGAGAGATTCTTTTTATTAGAAACTCATAGTACATATGACATTTATCTACTAATTCAAATTTTTAAAAGAGTATAATATAATTATATATTACTATTTTCATTTTTAAAGATAGTCTACAACTATTAGTGTCCTTAAAACGAAGCTGACTTCTTGAACATTTATCCACTATTCTAGATTAAATACGGTTAACCTTTGAAATTCTATCTGAATCTATGACTGAAAAATTAAATATATTTTGATGATATAGATAGAGAAATCAATTATATTTAACCTTTCACAATATATTAGAAACTGGGATGTTACACATTCCATGATCAAAAGATTGAACACTACGTATCACGGTATTAATTCAGTTTTGTTGACTGCCGACTCTGATATATTCATATCAATCGGTTCGTTGTATAAATAAACCACTGCTTATTATTTCCAATGGAGAAAACATAATAGTAAATCTCTCAGAATAAAGGAAATATTAACAAACTGGAAGGTTGCATAATCTCATCACTTGTTTTTCTTTCCATTCAACAACTGTCTGAACCACAGAGCTGATTTCTTCGGGTATCTCTTGCATCCATCCTTGAAATCCACGTAAACCAGCCCGAACCGAACCGTGTATCCCATTGCCCATTCAAAGTTGTCTAGCAACGACCAAGCGAAAAAACCCTTCACATTGGCTCCAACAGAGATAGCATCTTTAACCATCTCGAGATGTCTAGCATAGTAATCAATCCTATCACCGTCATTAAGGAAAACCTTACCGGTACTAGCTTCATCTCTACCGTTTTCAGTTATGTACATGACAGGATCCTTGAACTTGTACTTTGCATAGAGGACAAGATCACGAATACCTTTTGGATATATCAAAAGCCAATCTGATGCAGCCTTTGGACCGATGGGAACTCCGTTTCTTTCTCCTGTGACGCTTGCACAAGGATCAGAGAACATAGTAACGTTTTCAGTGGAGCAAGGAACATCTTTTGCGTATGAAGAAGAGTAGTAATTGATGCCAATGAAATCATAAGAGCCCTTAAGCATCTTAGATTGCTTTGCGGTGAATGTTGGTAAGCGACCGCCTTTTACATTGTTGACCATGTCGACCGGGTATTTACCGGTCACTAGTGGCTCCATGAAGTAGTCGAATGTGAAGGCCATGGCCCGTGCCGCGGCTAACTTATCCTTGGATGATTCTGTATAGGGCAAGTTCCAACCCGCGTTCAAAGCAATACCCACTTGACCTTTTTGTAAGGCCTGTGAAAAAAACATTCATTGTACAAAATTATAAACACAGTAAATTATGGTACCTTGTTCAACAAGAAACAAAGCGTAATTTTTTTTTTGGTTAACCAAAGTGTCCGGCGGGCGAAAAACGAATTTTTTTTTTCAATTACAAATACCTTTAAATTATGATGAAATTTTTTACCACTGACCTTGTATTTTCTTCTGTAGACCTTGACGGCGGCTCCATGAGCAAGAATAAGGTTGTGACCTACAATATAAGGCTCAGTGGATCCATCTCCGGCTGTGCAATTAGGGTTAGTAAATTTGGAGCATCTTCCTGGAGCCATTACACCAGCAACATACCCTTGTTGCACTACTGTCAATGGTTCGTTCAGTGTCATCCAATGCTTCACTCTATCTCCAAAATGTTTAAAGCAAATATCTGCATAATCGCGGAAATCATTTACAATCTCTGCGCCACGGAATCCACCATAAGCATCTTCAAGGGCTTGTGGCGTATCCCAATGGAAAATGGTAGCAAAAGGCTTGATTCCTCTGGACAAAAGCTCATTGATTAGGTTGTTGTAATAGTCAATACCAGCCTGGTTGATTCCTCCTTTTAGATTCCCACTAGGCAAGATTCTAGACCATGAGATTGAGAATCTATAAGCATTGAAACCAATCTGATGCAATAAAGCCACGTCTTCCTTGTAAAGATGGTAAGAGTTGTCTGCAACAGATCCATTGCTACCGTCTTTTATCTTCTCTGGGTATTTTTCAGAGAAGGTATCCCAAATACTTGGTCCTCGACCATCTTCATGAGCAGCTCCTTCGACCTGGTAAGCAGACGTTGCAGTCCCGAAAATAAAATCTCTTGGGAAATCACTTCTTTTCAGTTTAGGTGTTGAAGAGTTGTTCTTGGCAATGACTTCGTTACAGGCCAAGACAATCAGCACTAGTAAAGAAAGATATTTACCTCTCATTCTTAAATTTTCTTTTGATGTTGAATGTAATTTTCTTACAAGAAGATGAACTAAGTGGTTATTTATACAGGAAGAAAGCGCGTATTTGGACACGGTAATTAAATCTTTTAGAGCAAATTTAGAAAGATAATCTGATAAGAGAGAAAGTTTGACCAACTTCCTCTTTCTAGTTTTTTGTTTGCCAAGATTAACTAATCAATCAGTTAAAAAAAAAACAATAACTAATCAAACTTATCTAGTTATCTTTCAAAATGAGAAAGAGTATAAAAACATTGGTGAATATATTTTGTTTCTCTTTAGTTTTAGTTTTGCAACGATTTCTTTGCCAAAGTTCATCGACTATCTAACTGTTCATGTTTACCTAAATTTAGAGAGAAACTAGATTAGGACTCGATTATCTAAGGATTGAATTGGTTGTATATCTTAATTTAGAAACTAGAGTAGGACACAAGTTTATAGCGGATTTATAATTTAAAATTTTATATCCTATGAAATAATAATGCGACATTTGCTACCATAACCTTAAAAATATATAAAATTTCTAAAGTAGCCTATGTAATATTTGTTAGGATTTTTGAAAGATATAATTCCTATGTTACCCTTGATCACATGATTTATTACTTTATTAACATTTTTTTATTTAAATACTAAGAGATCACAAATAATAATTCAACATTGTTTTGAAAAAAATCAAGATTTTATAAATCGTTTAAAAAGGAAACAAATCATTAATATATAGGATTATTTAAAAAACTTAATAATATTTAAATAAATGGAAAACTGATATTTCAAAAAAGGAAATATTCGTTTATGGAAAAAACCACCATAGTTGACGCATCATTTTTTTTCATAAGCCATGTATCAGAAGTTCAAAACTTAACATCATGCTTTTCAAGATCAGACAATTTTGCTATCGTTACCGTGAAACTAGTAAGCTTTAGTCTTTTTCATTCTATATACGATCGATATCTAACTAGGTTATGTATGTTCTGTTCTTAATGTTCGTTTGATTTTTTTTGATTTGCAGACCTATTTACTTAATTTTATCAAAGGAACTTCACGATTCTACATAGTTAAAATCTTGGTAACATAATATCAATTTACAAACGTAGTAGATGAAGACAACATAAAATCTATCAAATATTGGTGAGAGTAGAAATTTCAGTTGGTGGACATACATTTTGTTCACTGATGGTTGGCAGGTTGCTGTAAGGTCTACATGTTTATAGTAGATTCGAAATGAAAACATGGAAGACATATATATATATCGGACTCACAGAGAAGGGTGTAGTCTACATATTCTGGTAGACAACAAATTAAATCCCAAACCGGTGGACTTATATTTTGTATGCGAACATTAGGTAGATTTTCGTAATGTCTACACATCTTCATAGACATGAAAATTCCAATTGGTAGATTGGTTTGTTTTCTAATAATAATTGGCGGATTAGAGTAATGTCTACACAGAATAGCAGACTTTAAATTGCAATTTGGTAGACTTTTATTTTGTCTGCAACATATTAGTAGACTTCAAATGTCAATATGACCGACTTATATTTGCTGGCGAACTCTTGGTGGACTCGTCTAATGTCTACATTTTGTTTGTAGACATGTAAATCTAAACTGGTAGACTAGTTTTTCACCTGTTGAAAATAGAAGATTTTTTTTGGCAGACTTCATTTTGTCTGCGAAATAATAGTGGACTAAGTATTTTTTTCTTTTTTTGAAACAAAAGTGGACTAAGTATCCATAAAAGTGATTATGTCACTTCTGAATGTTTTTTGATTCTCCATGAATCCCAAACGCAGCAAGTTCAGAGCGCTGTTTATATGCTGTTACAAAAATATGCCAATTAAGAACAAGTTATGTACGAAATTAAAATATTGGTTAAACATGAAGATAAAATATTAAAAAAAATGCAAAACTAACTTCTTTATTAAGCCAGTCTTGAGGAGTTCGGAGAACTTTAAAAAACTTTATACCATTGTTTTGGGATACTATTGGATATTCCATGCATGAAACAAAAAAAGTAATATACGATTAGCAATAAAACAACAAAAAAAGTAATATACGATTAGCAATAAAACCAATATTGCACTAGTACAATAAATGTAAGGTGGAAAATAACTTACTTATATAATTGCAACCAATCATTCAAGATTTAAATTTTTTGTGTTTCCACTGGTGCGAAAGGATGATATCCACGGCTCGCCATCACGTTAAGCTGGTTATCTTGTTTCCTGTTACCTACATTCGGTAGGATACGCCGAAACGGGGTCTGCATAGCTGGCCCTGGTTTCTTTACCCTTGTGCTCTTCTCTCTTGCAACTTTAGCTTGGTCAACTCCCATAACCTTTAATGTTTGGCCAATTCTTTTATGAGTAAACTTTTCTGCAACAGAAGCAGTGGGGCTGAATTATCTTGACAACAAATGATTTTTGAGGCTGTGAACTTCGAATGTTCAACGCTAGGTATCTTCTGTCTACTTTGCTCTCATCATCGGATTCAGCCATTTCATCTCTTTCAGCTTTCACGTTAGCAACAACTCATCAGTAGATATGTCTTCGTCTTTCAAATGTGGTACCTTAAACATCTATATTGAAAGAAAAAAAAACAAGTTAACTACTATACGTACCTCATTAATTTTAGTTGTAGGTTGTAAAGTATTAAACTACCTCATTAGTCTTTGACTTCTCTGTCAGTAACATTACCTCCTCCAAAATTCCAATCCTTATTCTCATTGTTTCAAAGCTTTTGAGTTGTTTTCCCATTTCTTCTAATTTAGACTCCAATGTTTCTACCTTTTTTGCTTGTTGCTCAAGTTCCATTTTCATGATTATTACTTCAGTGGGCTCAGTAGAGTAGAAGAAGCAGAAACGCTTTAATCTAATGCTTTGATTTTCTTTGTGCTAGCTATCATCATTTCTGTTTTGTGTTTCCGTGAAGTCTCCTTACCATCACTTTCTCGTTTTCTTCTTCAACTTTTCTCCATTATTTGTTTTTCTGTGTTCTTCTCAGTTTGAATGATATTTGTTCCATGATTCACCCAGGTCACACAAGTCCCAAACCTCCTTCTTTGTGTATGGCTTCTAGAAGAGCATCAACCTTTTTGTCGACAACTTTATCCTCCCATACAATATGTGCTGCATGATTGATAATAATATTCCTGATATTTTCCTACAAATTCAAACCAAAATCAGAATTACTCTTTCTTAAGACAAACTAAATTGAATCAACACCAATACATAAGTTAGGCAACATTTCAGATACCTAATCAGCGGTTGAAACGATATGAATATCAACTTTGTTTGTCTCTTTTAAACCTCTAAACTTTATATGGATATATGCTACATAGGAGTTACGATAAAGAGCCACTGGTTGGAGTGGGGGCATAAATGCCGAACCGAAATTGATTGACCTGAAACCACAAAAATTTCATCATAATCAAAACTTTATATAAAATTTTATGCCAGACAAACTAAATTGAATTGAATAAATTGATATGCATTATTATATAAATTTAATAATATAATATGATGTTAATTAAATTATTTATATATTAGATATAATATCGACTGAGGTTTCTAAAATCTTAATATCCAAAACCGAATAACAAAAGCAAAGAAAAACGAAGGGAAAACGCATAGTACTCATGCACTTAAGGTAAAAATTATGAAGCTATTGAAAACTCATTCTCCATGAGTACTTTAATAAAATAAAATTCGATCCAAATCTCTGTCGCACTATAGCAGCACAATAAGTACATAAAAAATTGAATTGTCGTCCATTATCGTTATGAAACCTTTTCACTTTCTGGAATTCACATGATATTACCAATTATAATTCGTTATTGCGTAGTGCATTACTTAGTGCACGGTTGCTTAATGATTACTACATGTAAGAAAAACACTTGTGTGACTGAAAAAAAAAACTGTTGGAAGATGCAACTTCTGTTACACATGTCGGGAAAAACAGGTACGTAAAGATATGCTTCACTCCGTGGTGCAAGCTTTGGTTAATAAGAAGAGCTTACGAAACCACCCAATTAACGTGTAGGAATCGGATTCGCAGTTTTGGTGATGGGCACATTCGATGAGACAAATCCTTCTGTTTTATTTGGGGGTTAATAGTATGATTAAAATTACTTTAGGCAACGGTGTCATGTGCTATGAGTACTAATTCGTTTTAGCTTTTCAGGGTTTTTTCACTCATTGCTTTTTAGTCTGGTAGAATAAGAGCATCTTGATTTGGTAGTACAATGCATCTCCACTCTACTTTGAGCTGTTGATGCTTAGTTTTGTTCCAACACGACACAAGCTCTATATGTCAAATCAATGGAAATTTTAACGCTAACGAAAGTGAGGATTAAAACTTAGTTGATCCTCTCCACTTCGTGCGGTTCTCTACTGTATAACTATCGTAATTTACTACTATAACATTTTTTTTAATCACTCAACATGTAGTGGTAGCACACAGTTACACATATATATATTTTTCTTTCCTTTTTGTCAAACACATATACTTATTACAAACAGAACATCAAATTTGAGTAGAAACTCATGTTTTCGTGTAACAATTTCGTGTAAATTGAAAACTTAAAGAAATACATAAGTATAGATATTCTTTTCTGTAATAATATAATTACCATCTGAATAAAAAACCAACAAAATAAGTAGCATAATAAAAAATCTTGTGAAACAATAAATAATTTAATTTTTTGACTAGAAACTTAAAAAAAAAAAATTAAACGAAACTTATAAACTTAAAGACACATTTTATATAACAGAACATAAAGAGTATGAACTAAACTAAACTGCATCATGCAATTGTAACTCAAACAGGAGGGTTCTCAAAAATATTCAATTTTTTTTTGCTAAACAAAAATACTCAATTCATAGCATTATTGTGCGTTGTATATAGGCAAATGGACATCACATCAATATATTTAAAGAAAGGTTCGAATATTTGTTGTGGCTTGATTAGTTTTCCAAAAGTGTACATTGTATATCGCCAAAACTTCATAAAGTACATCCCATAGCTACAAAAACTACAGAACGCAAACATGCATTAGGAATAATAGTTTTGCATACTAAACATACGGTCTTCCATTCAGGAGAAATAAAATCGAACTATTTGTTTGTTTCGAATGATACGACGCTAATATGGAAAAGTAATAACTGATTGAGTAAATGATACGACGCTAATATGGAAAAGCAATAACTGATTTTGAATAAACAATAGTACAATTGATCATTTAAATACTCGATGTTCCATTTTGTTGTAAAAAAAAAACTAAATTAAAGAGTACAACCTTTTGGACATGATACAAACACATGAAAAGGTACATGCATTTCATTTCGTATATAGCGCATCCGAAACATTGGACCGGCCCTTAAGTCACTAATAAAAAGGTTGATATGAATTATTATGCATCTATAGATTTTTTTGACAAAACATCTATAATCTTTTTTTTTTTGCGTAAGAAAACATCTATAATCTTTTGCTGTAACGTTTCATTTTTAAGCTAGAAAATGCATGCGATCCTTTTTTATCTCAGTGCCACAACTGAAGTTTTCAGAAATATCAATTTGCTTAAGCGCATACACTGCTTTATTAGGAATCACGTATGTACAACTTCAAAAACAATTAATTTTTTTGTCAAAAAAAGGAAAAACAATTAAAAATAAGCTTTTGTAGCTGTCAGGAAAACAAGGGATAGTGTTCCAATTTGGAACACCCAGCAGGCAAATAATGGTAATATTCGGTCACAACTTATCACAAAGAGTGGCAGCATACACATGTAGTGGATTCTGCGAATTTGTTCCATAAGTTTCTGGACAATGTTTTTGTTTTTTCACTGGCTTTGTTTTGTTTTTCTTTATTAATTTGTGGTATCTCAAACCTATAAAATGATCAGACTAATTTTTAAAGTGAGGTACATCCTATAGATACACTTTTTGGATATTTAAATGAACTGTAAGAAAAAAATCATATCGATATTGATGTAGGTGTCGAGAATAATGTGATTTAGTTTCACGCAATAGGTGAATCGATTCTAAAATGCATTGGAGTCCCTAGCTCATCTCCTTACCACGAAGTTTCGGACTCTTTCTCTTGTTTTTAGTTCATTTTATACGTTTATCTTCTATCAATTCCACATTTTCTACGTACACATATATACTATTATATATTACACTATCCTTGTAATATATTATATATCCACCCTTCTGATAAGTCTTACACATTGCGCTTTTGAACAATTTCCTATTTTATTTGATTTGTGGCTGCTTTGTGAAGCCGACAATATCACTCTTCTGATCTCCACTATCAGAACAATTGTCTTCCTTATTAGAGAAAAGGAGAAATATATAATATAGATAGATATAAACACCCAAACTGATATGGGGCTACGTGGTTACAACTCTTATAAAGCTTTTCTTTCATAATTTCTTAGACAACCGTTCAAATGCGGTATATGTCCAAGATCATACACGAAGTATGAAGAAACCGGTTTACTCAGTCTTGGCCCACTAATATTGCTTTGGTATCTAACTTCAAACTGTAAGCAGCCACCAGACTGTTCCGATATACTTGATGAGAAATGTTTGAATATATATATATATATATATATATATATATATATATATATATATATATATATATATATATATTATTTTACACTGACCGTTCTTTTTAATTTTTTTTTGTAGTTATACATAAAGTTCTGTCACAATGGTCCAAGAGAAGAGTGGATAGAAACTACGAAAATAGTGAAGATAGTTGATAAGGCAGCTTTTGTTTGTTTATATTTTAAAATTTTCAAAATAACTATTTTGTTTTTTTATTATATTTTCGTTGGTTTTGTCTTGGATCCCAGCATGTTTTTGCCCCCAGAAGAAGAGGCAAAATGAATTAGTCGATCTCTTACAGTGAAACAACTTTATTTCTGTTCGCAATAAAATAATTGCTACTGGATTGCATTCTTTATCTCTACACTTGTCTTTATGATAAATAATTTTATCCTTTTCTAATTGTTAAACTATTGTTAAGGAGTTACATTTTTATTGGTGTAGGAGTTTATAGGTACCACATTTATTTTAGCACCTGGGTTTAAATATGAATATGAGCACTATATGATTTGTCAGATTCTGTGGAATATCTAGCATTATCTACTTTAAATTAATTCAAGTTTTGTGTAATTAACTCAGTGGTTTGTGAATTGATTACATTCAAAGCCTCATTTTGACTTTCTTTTACACTTGGAACCACTTTTCACATGTGAGACACTTTGTTGTGGGTCAGGGATAGATTGTGGTCAATTTTACCCTTAATGGATGGTGCGTGAATGGTTGATGTGTAGACGATGATGCGTGGACGGGAGATACGTGGATGGCCGGAGAGATCTTTCATCACATGCAGAATATGAAATCAAGAAAGATTATATAATTGTTCCATTAATATAATATACATGGATTGTCCTGGAGTTCGAGTGGATAAGGATTGCTATTATACAAAGTGGAGAATGATTGGAGAAATGTTGAGGCAATGTGATTGTCCACATGGGAGATGTGGACAATGTCTGTGTGGACATGGTTTGAATTTGTGTAATGCTGAACCACGATACTTTTTTCCACCATAAATTCATCCACACTAAATTTGTGTAATGCTAAATCAAGAAGATGGATATCCTCTTGGTCTTCCCCTAAATAAAAGATAATTAGATGAGCAAAGATATATCAAGAATAATATGTTACTTTAACCAAAAAAATGAGTTTTTAAAATGAAGAACAAACCTTAAAGATCAAATCTAAAAGTCATTAGCAAGAACAACAGTCAACTCCAACAAAATAAATTGAGTTTTTAAAAAAAATACAACAACAAAAATCAAGTCTTTTACCAAGTAAGACATCGCCTGAAGTCACCCCATTGGTGTCTGAAGATCATGTCTACATGATTTAATACCACAACGATTTCGTCCACCCACATCATCCGTCCAAACTTCAACCATCCACAGATAACCCATCCACGTGCCATCTATCCACACATTAACCATCCACATCTTTTGCAGATCTAGATTTTGAAATCGGAACTTTGCAAATATGGATTTTTAAATCCACAACAACACTAAAAAACCAACAAAACAAAAACGAGAATCGATTAGAAGGATTTAGAAGATAAAAAAACTTCAGAGAATCTAGGATTTAGAAGATCATATGGTCAAACTACATTCTTCTTTTTTCTACATCTTTGTCTTTTTTTTGTTGTAATCGTGTTCTTTGATCTCTTTTTATTATTCAAGATATGGTTCATCTAAGATTCTAGGGAAAAGAATGATTTTGTTACGAGTGAGGAAATATAAGAATGACTCCAAATTAACAAACTTTTTTGGATTTAAGTTTTTTTGTGTTTCATCAATTAGCAAAAGAATTGCGGTTTGGAGTGAATTGATTTGGAGAAGTTTGAGTTGAGTCTCGGAAAAATGATTTGAAGATAAAGTGTTTTCAATATGATTAAAGTTAAGTGGGGAAAAAGAATTGCAGATGAGAGAGAGAGAGTTTGTGATTCAGTTACGTGTAATTGATATAAATAGTAGGATAAGGTAAATTGGTCAAACAACATAATAAAAATATATCACAAGTAAAAAATGTCTTTATGTGAAATTATAATGACATAAAGTGCTTCTAGAGGTAAAAAATTCTAAAAGAGAACTAAATTTAGAAAACAAAACCATTCAAAAAAAGTAACTCAATATATCTTTCGTAAACCGTCCAAAGTTAGTAAAATGGTTTTTAGGCTGGACCAAAAGCATTACTTGCTAGAGATCATGACCTGCAAAAAGAAGCAGACTGCAGCTAGTTCTGAAATTGTGGAGCTCTTTCGAGACTACAAATGCTAAGTAATGCCACTTGTAGTTTGCTGATCACCCTAAACTACGGTCTAGATTTTGAACGCATTTAATTAATCATACTTTATCTTAAATACTCTTTAATGTTTTTGAAAAAGGAGAGTACGTGTTCGTTTGAAACAAAATTGCGTGACTATAGTCCTTAACATAATTGTAATCTAGCTACACTGCCAAGATAGCAACGATAGAGTTATAGAGACAATATCATATAACGCTATGGTATGTTACGTGTTATATAAAGTGCTAAAATGATTTATTTCTTAAGAATTGCTAATTTGCTACGTGTATTATGCAGTTGATAGGTACAATGATAAAAATGATTTGATATTAAAAATTTTGTTTTTAGATTTCTTGAATAATATATGAAAACAAGGTTTGTCTGGGCAAACAAAATGACATTTTGCATTCTTTTGTCAACTATTTCTTTTTTTTTATATAGCACATTTTGTTTTTGTTCTTTGAAAGAAAAACATTTTTTTTTGTTGACAACTATTTTCTAAAATGCATCACATATTTCTTATGGTGAAAATACATTTAACTTCACCACATACTTTTTAACTGTTCACTGAGTGTCAGAGATGACCTGGACGGGCTCACTCAATGAACAACATATATAGTGTCACATATTCGTTTATAGGATATGTAGGGGAAATGCATTATCTTCTGTATATGTACTAATGGATTAATCTTAACTCTTAAGTGATTTATCTGTATATCATGATTACATCTAATCGTCAGAATAAAGGATTAAATAGAACCGACTTATGTTTCTTAATGTTTTGGCGGCATTTTAAATAATAATTAAAGTAAGGAAGGAATTCAGCTCATATTTTTCTCTCTACACTTACTCAGCCATGGCTGGAGCCTAAGGCTTTGTTATATTCATCATCATGTCAATAAGTCATTTTCCAAAATAAAAACAACATATCAAAACATATTTTTATAAGAAATATAATATTTGAAATTTTTTACATTCTTAATACTAATTTTTATATTTATCTTAACCACATTTACTCTTAGTTTTTAAGAGATAAAATGACACTTATATCCATAGAGTTAATTAATCTACATTTAAAGTTTAAATTTAAAAAGTAAAATTTTGGAGGATTGAATTTTGGATTTTAATAAATAAATAAATATTTAATTTAAAATAAATAATTTAAAAATAGTTCAAAAAATAATTTTCTAATTTCAAAATAAAATTTTGATTTTTTTTGAAAAATAATCCAAAAAGAATAATGAAAAGTTTCAATTTGAAAATGTATAATTCAAAAAAATTATAGTTTATAATTTTTTATTATTTATTTAAAGAGATGTTCATATTTATATATCTATAAAACAAGAATATAATTTTTTTGCACTTTAATAAAAAAATATATTTTAAAATTGTCTATGTTTGCAACTTTCTTTTTTACATATATACATTCATTAATTAAATAACCATTGGTTATTTATTTTTATTTACTACACCAAGAACACGCAAAATAAATATCTAATATTTTCTTCATGTTTTATAAATTGTTACTTTGATATTTTTACACGGTTTAAAAAAATGATTAATATATTTATGTTTATATTTATTATATCTAAATAATCAATAGTATTTGAGATAAATATTTTTTTTAATAAAATAAAATCAAGATATTTTGTAGTTAATATCTAGCTTCAAGTAAGTAAAATTCTATAGATATTTGAAAATAACACTTTTATTTAACATTAGACCAAAAAAAATATTGATTAACATATGAACAAAAGAGTCATTATAAAAACACGTGTTACTTGAGTGGAAACATTTAAGAAGTTAAAACCATTGCGAGCCGGACACCCAACATAACCAAAAGGTTTCAATATGGTGAACCCAGAAAAAATGCAATACTTTTAATCCAGAAAAGTTTTCGTGTAACTAGGCAAGAGCTTTTGTTAATGAATATATAATACTTATGTTTATCTTTTCTGTGTGCTCATTATGTTTTCTTTCTAGATTTGTGGGTTCATTTCGTTTGATGGTTGAAGGGTTAATTTTAAGAGGTTTAAAATATTTGTTTTCATTACATATTTTTTATATACTTTAACCTGATTTGCATAATATTAGAAATCACTATTAAATAAGTAATCCATTATTCTACTATTACAACTTAAATATATGTATTAACTAGACAAATGATCGAAAAATAAATAAATTTTTATAGTATAGATAACCAAATCAATTTTTTAAAAATCTTTAGGCTTCAACATACACTAAGATATATTACTAGATAGGAGATTAAATTTTTTGCTACGCTTGAAGATGTCATTCATTTTAATGTCATCCATACATAACTTCACGCTCGTCTACCATTATATAACTCTTTTAAAAAAAATTTAAACTTTCAACACACTACTATATATTATAAATTGGATGTCACAGAAGAGTGTAATAATTTAAAATAAATAGCAAGATCCTCCTTTTGAGTAATCAGATCATACTCGCGAGGTATTATATATATATATATGTTTTTTTTTTTGATAACCGTGGGGGGTCCCAGGCGGTAAGCCCAGACTAACCCCACGAGGCCTTCCATCCGAGCACGCACGGTTATAGGCGGGAAGGTGGCCAAGGCGACTCGAACCCAGGACGGACACTCTAGCTGGAGTTCATTTACTACTAGACTAAGAGCTCTTGGTTGGTATTATATATTGTTGGTAATGCTGGATAAATTAATTCATCATGATTAAGTAGTTACAAACTTAAAAGACATTCTAGGATTAAAGGATTAGAGTGCGATATTTTTCTAGAATGATATTAATATATACACTTCCTTATCCTCCTATACATATTGTTTTTGTCACTAGTGTACTTTTCCGGCGACACATGATTTTATAAGTCAAAGCAAACAAAAAAAATCCCACTGAGATTAGAAAAACAAAATGATTTTATATTAAAAAGAAATCAAAACTATATAGAGCCACATGTCAAGATGACATCAACTCTTTGTAAGTATAAATAGAGAGTTTTATCCTCCAAAAGGCCCAACCAATACCACATTAAAAAAAAAATTAATTCCTCTTTGTTTCTTTTATCATTTTGCATAAATCATTTTGCCTCCAAAAGACTTAAACTCTGTGCTCTTTCACTTTGTCTCTGTCTCTTTGATCTCTACTCCGCTCAAAACCATTTCACTTGCCTCAATAACCATGCGTAATTTAACACCATCTTCTTCCTCTTCCTTACTATCTCCTAAAGAAAAAAATCATTTCTCAAAACTCGAAACCTATGATGCAAACCATCCCCATTACGACTTCACTGATGACGATTCCCTAGATCACCTTAATAGATGGCCAACTTTCCTCGAGGTATACTGCTCTTTTCATTAAAACATGTAAAGTATATTTTCATTAAAAAAAAAACCATACTACTCTTTTTTCTCAGAACTCCATTCTTCGTTTTTTTTTCTTTTCTGTAAAGGTATTTATTGGACTATAAAATTTAATCATTAACTATGTTGTTAAAAAAATAATATTCATTAACTAAAAAGATATTAAAAAAAAAGTTCGGAGTGATTAAAAATATCTAAAGACGTGGACGGTTCTTGTTCTTGACTTGCTTTTTGTCTTGATAATATGGCGGCAGGGCTTAGAGGAAGTGAAAGCGATCGGAAGAATCTCTGGACCGACGGCCATGACCGGACTACTTATGTACTCAAGAGCAATGATATCGATGTTGTTCCTCGGCTACCTTGGCGAGCTTGAGTTAGCCGGAGGATCTCTCTCCATCGGCTTTGCTAATATCACCGGCTACTCCGTCATCTCCGGCTTGTCCATGGGGATGGAGCCAATCTGTGGGCAAGCTTACGGTGCTAAGCAAATGAAGCTTTTAGGACTAACCCTTCAAAGAACTGTCCTCCTTCTCATCTCATGTTCGGTCCCCATCTCCTTCTCTTGGCTCAATATGAGGCGAATCCTCTTGTGGTGCGGCCAAGACGAAGAGATCTCTTCCGTTGCACAGAACTTTCTTCTATTCGCCATCCCTGACCTCTTCCTCCTCTCTTTGCTTCACCCTCTTCGTATTTACCTCCGGACACAAAACATTACGTTGCCTGTGACTTACTCCACGGCTGTGTCCGTCCTCTTTCACGTTCCCTTGAACTTTCTTCTTGTGGTGAAGCTCGAGATGGGAGTTGCGGGAGTCGCTATAGCCATGGTTTTAACTAATCTCAACCTCGTAGTCCTCTTATCTTCTTTTGTGTATTTCACAAGCGTGCATAGTGGGGATACATGGGTCCCACTTAGTGTTGACGCTCTTAAAGGTTGGTCGTCTTTGCTCTCGCTGGCAATACCCACTTGTGTATCCGTTTGTTTGGAGTGGTGGTGGTACGAGTTCATGATCATTTTGTGTGGACTTTTGGCTAACCCAAGAGCCACCGTTGCTTCCATGGGGATCTTGATCCAAACAACATCGTTGGTCTACGTCTTCCCATCCTCTCTCAGCTTAGGTGTCTCCACAAGAATCAGCAACGAGCTTGGGGCAAAACGCCCGGGGAAAGCTCGTGTATCCATGATCATTTCCCTCTTCTGCGCCATCGCCTTAGGCCTTATGGCAATGGTGTTCACCGTGCTTGTTAGGCACCGATGGGGACGCTTGTTTACCACGGATGTAGAGATTCTTGAGCTGACCTCAATTGCATTGCCCATCGTGGGTTTATGTGAACTCGGTAACTGTCCTCAAACAACGGGTTGTGGTGTTTTGAGAGGATGTGCAAGACCAACACTCGGTGCCAACATAAACTTGGGTTCGTTTTACTTTGTGGGCATGCCGGTGGCTCTTCTCTTAGGGTTTGTTTTCAAACTAGGGTTTCCAGGTCTCTGGTTTGGCTTGCTTGCGGCTCAAGCGACATGTGCTTCTCTCATGTTGTTTTCACTCTTGAAAACAGATTGGGCAGTGCAAGCAGAGAGAGCTGAAGAGCTGACGTCAAAAACTCCGGGAAAGACTCCTCCTCTCCTCCCAATAGCCAGGACAAAGAGCCAGTCTGCATCCAATACAGATGATATGATGAGAACCATGTTGGTTTAGATTGATAGCTATTCTTTGGAGTCATTTGCCTTCAACGTTAGACGTACAAATATTCTAGTCAAAACATCATTTTTGGAGTTTATATTACTCCTTAATTTTTACCTTTTTATTTATTTAAAACGACTTTGTTTTGTGGGCTTTACCGGTGTTTGTGTTATCTATGGTTGTATGGATGTAATAGTTTCAAGATTTGACTTTACAAGTTTGTACTTTACTTGTTTCCTTCTGTAATAACTCCTTTGGCTTTGATTAGCTTTAGCTTCGTATGTTTTGTAGTAGAAGATGATATTTTAATCTGTTACGCAATTATTTTTAAAAAGAACATATTAAAATGAAAAACCAAACTCCACTACGTACAACTTCAAAATTAGGCCACTGAAATCTAAAGGAAGACTATACGAAGAGCATCTTTATCCTTAAGAATTCTCAAAATTTTAATATTTTAATTATATAATTTTTTTTAGTTTTCTTTTATAACTAAACCATTAATTGATGGAAATGTGTTATTTGGATATCTCAAAAGTATCTGAAAGTTTTTAAAAAAACGATACTTTTCATTTTCTTTCTTATACTTATATTATTTTTGTTAGTGTCAGTATGCGATATTTTAAGTTAAAAACTCTAGTATATATATATATATATATTTATATCTCGGGACAACTAAGGAAAAGTAAATATCTAGAATATTTTCCAAAAAAGATTAGTTTTTGCCAATTATTTATATTCTTGTATTGTGGAAACTTTGCTGATTTAACAATCAATTCTTTTCTTAAGGACAGGCAAGATGAATCTTTATTTTAAAACATTTTAGTTGTTCCATGTTCCATAAAAGGAAATATATTCGCAACCAAAAATGGAAAAATCCCTTTAACCGCTATCATATTCTTTGTCTCAAAGCATTGAGATTCGATGCGTTTTAAAATTAATTGCGGTCACCATTTATTTTAGTTTTGTTTGCTTCCTTTGATCAGAGAGAAGCATCTTTCTTTTCTCCTTGCACAAAAAATATCCACTCTTTTCTCTCGGGACCAGAACATGAATTTATACGAACTTCACAGGCTCTCACAGCAATGTGGCCAAAGAATAAAACACTAATATGACAAGTAAATAAAATGAAACTCAGTGGAGTTTATAATGCGTCTACGTGTCGACCTTATGAATTACCTTGCTATTTCTTTTCGGCAGATATTTTAAATAAATAAAAATGAAGTAAGTCTCTATTGATTACCATTGGCTTGCTGAAAAATTTCATTGGCCATCTATGAAAAAGCTAGTATATCATTGGCTTTTGAATTATGACGAAAGAAAAGACAAACTGTATTATATATTTTGGGTCTCAACCTTTTGTTTTTAATTACACGTGAATAATTTCATTGTGTCTTTTTGCGAAACACTATACTGTCAATCATACTCTCTAATGTTTTCATTTGAAACGAATGTTTTGTTGAATACTCCTTCTGTTTTAGATGATGTATTTTTTGTGTGTTTCACAATAAACATATTAAATATTGATTACATGCATAGAAAATATAAAACGTACATCTTTTGATAACAAAATTTATTTTAAAACCTTTATCTTTTAAAAGCAAAAGGAATATAAATTATATTTTACTGCCAAATAAAATGAAAACTACCCCTAAGTCGAACAATTGAGCATCATTAGTTATGCCTAAATGACAATTTGGAATAAAATGCCTAATGACACTTTGTATGTCTAATAAATTCGGAATATTTGACCTACGATTATCCGGAAACCAGTTTTTGATTACTGACGCTAAGACTTAAATCATCCATTTTCAGCAAAGTTTAAATATCGAAACAAGGACTCATTCTCTCAAATGATCTGATATCCACAAGAGATAGTGAGCTACGTATGTTGGTTCTATGACACATGTTTTGTACCTCATAATCCAAAAAGTGATATATACATGTATAAGCAAATGTAGTATACAATAAAAATGGAGTACATACATCAATCACATCTTCCTTTCCTACCGTCTTTGTTTGGATCAAACGTTCAACTGTAGCCACATGCAGCATTATATATATATCTAAATATAAATATATAGAGACAAGAGAGTCGTAAACAAATTTGTGAAACTGATTTGAAAGATGCCAAGTCTATAAATGTCGCTTGTGGTAAAGCTCGAGTTTGGAGGAGAAAGAGAGTAAGAGTGCCGTAAAGCCTATCTTAGGCAGGCAGGGTCCCCCACACGGAGACATAGAGTTTACCTTTATTTCCTGCAAATAATATTACCACTACAATCCATTTTTTTTTAACTTCCTCCAGTTTATCATCTTCTTGTTCATAAACATGTGAATGAATGGTGAATATTTTTTTTTCTGTAGAGGTCTATTTTGTCCACTTGACCAAATGGTTCATTAATAATTGCACACCACATAATATAAGGTTAATTCTTAGAGACTAAGAGGATACAATTTCTACTAATGGAAGTTTGTGGTGCAGCTAGGGGCGGACGTACCTTACGAGCAACAAAGTCACGCGCCGCAGTTAAAATTTTATTTTCTTTATAATTAACTCAAAGTCCATAATAAAGTTTTTCCAATTACCTCAGATCTCATGATAATTATCTCGGCCAACTCAAATCTCATGATAATGTCCCCTGCTAAAAGCTTTCATGTCCATGGTGCAAGTAGAGACGTTTGCCATGATGTAATGCATCTGAATTCCACCTATCATAAATTCTTCTAGAGCGGATAAAATTGTTCGTTGAAGAGTTTTTTTTTTGTAATTTTTTATAAGAAGTTATAACGGAATCTATATTTCAGAAAATGGTTTTTTTTTCTAAAATAAAATATTAAAATTGGTTTACATAAACACATTTAAGGTGATCACTGTTGAACAAGCCTTAACATAGACATATATAGCAAATGTTGCATATTCTACTTATTGATCTTGGACCGAGAGATGTTTATACTACAGGCCATCACACCGTTGTCAGTTTTTCGGCTTGATAAGCGGGTCAATTGTGGTTAGTCAATTTTAGATTATTTGTATCATGATCGAAACTAATGAACAACATAACAGAAATTTGAGGTTGAAGATCAAAGATACATATTTATCAAAGAAATAAGAATAAAAATTGGTAGCAAATAAGTTACATATTTCAGATAGAGAGTTCTCTTTACAAGAACGAGAACATAGAATTGTTTTTTTCTTTTTTTTTTTGAACAAAAACATAGAATTGTAAGAATAAAATAACGTGTTGTGCTTTGTGTTTAGAATTGGTCCTCCTTTTCTCCTTTTTGTTTAATATCATGAGTTTGGTTTTAATGTCTTTATTTATTCTGTTATATGTGCCACTGGATGCATTTAGTGTTGTTGATTTGTAAGGTTTTTAGGTGTAATGAATGATTTAGTTTGAATAACTTTGAAGGGGAAAATTCAATTTTACCACAAGTTTGATACCACATTGCAAATTTACCTTTAATGAATGACAATTTTCAAAAATACCTTTAAATTGTGATGAAAATAAATTAAATTATTTTTTCTTATTATTTATAAAACATTTAGAAACTGAACCCCACCCCTTCAACACTAAATCCAAAAAAACAACCACTAAAGTGTAAACCTAAATGTTAATATATTTTTGACTGAAAACATTTTTGTAAAGTAGTAGTTAGCTTGTGTTATTTTAGCAATTTCTAACTTTGAATTACTCAGATAATTAAAAAAACCGAACTAGACTCAAACCTTTTGCAATGTATTAGCCTGTTCTTAGTTTTATTGTCCAAGTCATACAAAAACTGAAAGAATCAAACCGAACATGATCTAAAATACATAATTCTCGAATAGTTTTTATAATATTATACCAATAATATTTGAAAATAAAAATAACCGAACTGAATATCCAAATCTTCTTGACCTTAATGCGATCTTTATTTTTATAGAACATAATTAGGGAAATTGTAATTCTACCACAAATTTGATACGACTTTGCAAATTTACCTTTATTGAATGAAAATTTTCAAAAATATCTTTAAATTATGATAAAAATAAACTAATTATTTTTCTAAATATTTATAAAACATTCAGAAACTCAACTCTTCCTCTTCAACACTAAATACAAAATAATAATCATTAAAGTGTAAACTCAAATGTTAATATATTTTTGATTGAAGATGTTTTCACAAATTGATATTTAATTTGTGATATTCTTAACAATTTTTCAACATAATTTTGGTAATTGAAGGCATATTAAACTCCATGATATATCTGTATACCATCCTCAAAATTCTAGTTTTTTTTTCGCACAGGGGCATCACAAAAAGACTCATGGAACTATAAAGATTAATACCTTGGGAACTCATGTTCTATCAAAATGAAAAAAAAAACTTGGATCAAACCGCGGAAAATACTCCTTTTGTGAAAAGAGTCCATTTCAAACAAAAAAGAATAGTAAAAAGGAAATTTCTAAAGTCTCTTGTTCGAATCATGGGGTGTGCAAAATGTTCCAAATGGTTTAAGTCGCTAATTTGTCCTAGATATATTTGTTAATAAATATGCGTTCTCATGGTCAGGATGGGAAAGCTTGTGATTGGTGATGGTGCGCTATTTCTACTGATTTCGACTATAAGCGAAGAGCTGAAAGAAAATTGTATTTTGTAGGCAGCAAAAACAGATCCAGAAGAGCAGCTCGCCGAAACACAATAGAACTCACTACTACGAAGATAACACACGACACTATAACGCTCAAAGAGCAATAGGGCGTGGTGAAGTTCTTTTTTTTTTTGTTTTTTTGTCATCTGTTAGATCATATTAAATACGTGAACGTTTTTACACAAGGCAGCAAAGAACATTCTTTCTCGGGTAATAAGTCAGCAAGGATCAAAATCTTTCTGGAGCCAGATGAAACTATAAGAATATTAAAAACGAAACTACAAGAATATAAAAAACAAAAATATGAAAAACTAAAACTTAAACCTAGAATCTCGTAGAGAAAACTAAAATGGATGTCCTGATAATAGTGACCATGGGGAAAAGGGCACCAATATTCAAACTACGGAGAAAAACAAGTAAAAGAATTTTTGTTTGTGGATTTGAAGTAAATTCCTATCAAAAGAACTAATTTGATAGAGACCTCAAAGCTGGCACAACTATAAGATGATATTTCCATTTGCTCCAGTCATATCGTAAAACAATTAAAACCGTTTGGATCTTCAAATGAAAACATGAGAAGATACTCTTGTCACGGACCAAAGCAGAGCCCTCCACATTTATTGAAACAACAATCAAGGTTTATCGTAAACCATAATCATTCATTTATTTCTGACCATAACTTAAAATAAAATAGAAATTCGACGATATCATTCTTTCCAAGCTTTTATGTTTTTAGATATTTAATATTTTTAAAAATAATTTATTAATTTCATTTTAGTTTTTTTAAAAGATTTAAATAATGAATTTAATTTTAAAAATGGCTTGTCTTAAATAAATAGTGTGTTGTACAATTACACTGAAATATATATATTTTTGGCACACTGAAAAATATTTAAAACAAAAAAAATTTACACTGAAAAAATATATGAATTGTTGACGATGATATCAAATAATAAAACCTTGGCGAAACCATAGTCATCACTTATCATCGAGGCTGTGATGATATTTTCCCGTCCACGAGATATTATTTACATATTTATTACATTATTTTGTAATTAGAAATTATACTGCCAAATGCAAACAAAGATTAAACATGTGAATTCAGACGACTTTACTGACACGTATGTTTTTGTTATTTTTAAATATAAACTGCCATTTCCACATATTTAAATAACAATTTATTGAAATTGAATAAAGGATACGATGTTTTGCTTATGCAAGTATCCCGAACATCAATACTATTAAAACAGAAGAACAAATTTAGACTCAACTTGATTCTAGGTAAAAAAATTTAAAAACACTATATAATACTCCCTCTGTTTCTAAAAGATGAATGTTTTAAGATTTTCACACATATTAATAAAACATCTAAAATTTTAGTTTTCAATATCTTAATTCTCACAATTACTATTTTCCATAAATTTTAACCAATAAGATTTTGATTAACACTTTGAAATTTGTATTTTATCATTAATTTATGCTTTGAAAATGTAAAAAATGTAACTTTTTGAAACAATGGTTTTTTCTAAAACATGTATCTTTTAGAAACAGAGGGAGTATAATTAATACCCTTTACAATATATAATCTATTAAATTAGAGTCCTATTTTTATCTACTACTAACAAGTCATAGTAGAACCACTTTAAAAAATAGATAATATGACATATTTGATTATTTACATTAATAATAAAAAACTTTAAATTTAAATTTTATTTTTTAATTATAATAAAATCTGTTGAGAAAGAATCTAACAGAATCTTATTTAAAATTATAAATATTTTTTATAAAATAACACATTAATAAATTTCATAATTAGTAATATAATATTATTATAAATCAATGTTAACTAAGATTTTATTATAAAACAAGAAAATAAAAATTATATACATTTTTTTTATGAATTCTATAAATATATTCTGGATTATATAAAAATAGCAGTGATACATGAAATAAATATGATAAAATTATATGAAATAGGTAATTTAACAATTTTAAATTTCTAAATTTTCACTTAAATAAATTATCACTCAACATTAAAATGGTTTATACAAAATAAATGTATTAACATAGGTTAATCTTATATATATATATATATATATATATATATAACTTTTTATTTATTTTTAAACTCTCAACAATATATTATTTAAAAAAAATTTTATACAAAAATATAATAGTATATAATAACCTTAGTTCATATACTATTTTAAAATATGTTATTAGAAAACTATGAAATTTTAGTAATTTATTTAAAATATTAATGAAAAATACAATTTTTAATTTTTATTTTAATGACAACAAATTATTTTGAGTAATTTTTTAAAAATATTACCAAAAATTCAAATATTTTATTTATAAAATAATAGATTAGATGTAGTCACAAAAAAATTTCAAAATTCATTTAATGTTCCAAACTCAAAAATAGTTGTGTAGTTTTGAAAAGTTTTCTTGACAAAATATAAAAAATTGAAACTAAATATTTAAACTCAAAATAATAATATTAAAAATTTACAAAATATAAAATCATAGATAATAAAAAATAACTTTTTGAAATGCACCACGAAAAAAGTATTTATATATGTTATAAAAATTAATGCAATCTAATATTTTGAAGTCTCAATTTTTTAAAAAAATAAAGCTTAATATCATAGCATCTAAAAATATCATATATCAATAAAATTTAATAAAATAATATGATAGATACTACTATGTATAAAATTTACAAAAAAAATAAGGCTATATTATTTAAACAAAATAAATCCCGTAAATACTAAAATTGTATATGTTAAAGTATAATTTCTTATACACAAAATGTAAATAGAAATGATCTTAAATATGTTTCTTTTATAAATAAATAAAATTTAAAATATATCATATGCAAAATTTATAAATTAAATAAAAAACATATTATGAAAAATGTTCTCTATTTGATTATTTCATATGGTTATTTTATTGTACATAACTTAAAAATATATTAGTAAGTAATAGAAATTAATAACAAAGTAAATGTTTTAAACAAATCACTATATATTAATAATATTGAATGAGAAATATAAACAGTAATATTATAGATTTACACAATATATAACACTTAAATAGAAATTATATATTTATAACATTTGTAATAATATCTAATACATTTATAAAATAGAAAAATATCCGCACGGACGTGCGGGTTAAAATCTAGTTATCTTTAAGCCTAATGCATTTACATCTATAACAAAACTACCCTAAATTCTCTCCTTATTTATGGTAATAATTAAATGAGACGATTATTAATAATTTTTTAATAAGGTGAAATTATTTAGAGAAACAAACATTAATGTTTCCAGATCTTAACTTATTTAACCAAACATTTTTTTTTAAATAGGTTGATAACATATCTTAATTTTCCTAATGATTTAAATTTATATATTTAAAATAGTAATAAATAATATGTTGAAATATTTCTTATACATCTTTAAACTTATTCTCAAACAATATAAATAACAAAAATAAACTAATATTGTCATATAAATATTTTTTGTCTTCTCTAATATCAATTTTCATTTTTCGAATAGTAAAAAAAATCATCAAAGTACAAACAACTACAAATCTAATAGTTTTTTTTCAATTTTATGTAAAATTTAAAAGTATATAAAAAATTAATTTTAGAAATATTATCAGTTTTCTTTGGAGTTTTAAGGGGTCAACCAGGATTAGTTCACATGTTAATGATAATTGTTTAAATTTTTTACCGGATTTTATCAGAAGTTTAATTAACAAATTTTTCATTAAATTTGAACTGGATATATACGGATCACTTGATTTACAATTTAGTCGTGAGTCCGAATCTGATATTAAAATATTAAATATCTATTTTTAACATGAATATCAATTTTTTAAAAAATATATCAACTGATATTTTTATCTAAAACCAAACCCGCGCTTTAAACCCGCGCTTTGAAAGCGCAGGTTAAAATCTAGTTTTCATTATCCTTGGAGTCATTTTGAAAAGATTAGAAAGCAACAATATTTTTTAAAAGATCTTGGTATGGACAATTTATTTCTAAATTGCTATTTGTTCGAAATTATTTTTGTAAAAAACATTTCAACTTGAAATTGCATGCAAATCATAAAAGCTGACAAATAAATTAAACCCGAAAATCTGGACCGAGTTCGATCCGATAAAAATGAATCTAAGTCTGACATAAATAACGAACGAATCTTGTTTGAATGTCTAGTTGTTAATTTGCTTACGTTTCATTACGTCTGATTTTCATTTGTAGAAGGATTTTAATTTGTCATAAATCATGATTATTTGTCTGATGTTATCACGTATAGTTGGACGAACTTTATGTTGTTGATAGAGATTTTTTTCAAAGATATTTCAAAGACAACAACTTGATTTAAAGAACTCAAGTATATAAATTTATTGAAAGATTAAAAATATTGAGTTAATTAAGTGTAAATTAATATTTTAAAATTGACAACTTGATTAATATCTGAAATTAAAACTATTTTGGATTCAACCGGATTTTGGACATGTAACTAAATCCAAGCTGAACCTACTACGACTCAAACTTTTGAATATGACCCAAATTTTTATAATATCTGAATGAATGAGGCTGAAATTCATCCAAACTCTAATGAATCCAAACCGAAATTCGATCTCTCATCCCTACAAATCATATCAGAAGAAGATCATATATGTAGTTGGACAATAACAATTTATATAATCTGTTTAAAATTAACTTTCGGAAAATTTCATTATATTTCTTCGTACTGTATTTTTTCACAGTATGTCGCATATATCTATATATGTAATAAAAAAATTCAGTAATTTTATAATGTTTTTGTAGTCACGATTTATAATTAATAAAAATTTGTTTGACTTCAAAAATACTAAAAGATACGATACATAATCTCGTGATGCATGAGGCTTCTCAATCAACCAATTTTCTTTCGTCATAACAGCATTTACAATGCTATTTTCTCTAATAAGTAATTATTCTATTTTAAAGGGACGTATGGAGAAAAATAAAATTGAATTGGAGATGGTCTAAACATGCCAGAATAGGATATGATTACTTATATTAAAATTAGGATATACGTCTTAGAAAATTAACTCATTGGCTCTGCCGACGTTTGAATCCTTACCAATGGTTATACCTTTTCTTACTAGCTTTGAAATGTTCGTTATTACTTTTAAGTATTTTATTGAAATATCAATAAAAAGTCAATATGAAGAGCCCAAAAGGGGAAATTAATATAATCATTTTATCAGTTATCAAGATAAGAAAAGAAGGCCACTCCTTTGACACCCGCATTAAAATGTTTATCATGAAATAATAATGGCAAGTTTGTATTCGTTGTACACAAAAACTCGAACTTACCTGAAAAACATTATTAAACAAACTACATATGAACATGAAAAGTATAGGACAAAGGCACTTTCAAGTTCCAATATCCTTTGGAACTATCTTTTTAACTATAATTAGAAAAAATAAAACCATGCATAGATTATCTTCACGGGTACTACTAGCTTCCTTGCAGAATAAAATAATTATATGCTATATCCTTCGATATTTTAATTATGGCTTTCAGAAATATATATATATATACTTGTATACTATATCTTTGAAATTCAAAACAAAATATAGTTGTTATGGAAAAAATGATAAATGAAACAAAATAATTTTAAATGGTCAATTTTCGAAGAAATATAAATACATAAGCCTTCAGTCCAAAAAAAAAAACAATTGAAATGTTAAATATTTAATAGACATAAAAATGTAAAATGCATATCTATTTCATTTTTACTGGTCGGCAAGATTAATTTGATTTAGGTTTCGCTTTTGATAAGATGATAAAGATCATGAAAACTAATAAAAGCACTATAAAAGGAGCCAAGTAAACATTTTATAAATATTTTTATTAATTTATTTTTCTAGTTTGAATTGTGCACTACATAAGTATATACTACATCCCTTTGTTTATAGTGGCGTGGGTATAATTAATTAGACAAATTGGGCATGCGTTAAACGATAATTGCATTATGACATTCTACATTCAACCACAACTTTCTACAGATGAACAAAGAAACACGTAAGAAACTTTCATCTCAGTTTCAGATTATGGACCAAAACCTTAACAATACACTTGCCAATTGGATATTATTTTGGTAACGTTTATGATTTTGTTTTGATAACGTCGTTGATGGTTTGGTCAAAGACTCAATTTTGTTACATTTTCTAATTAATGGGTATCAAAACATGATCTATTGTCTTGTATTTATCCGAAAATGATATATTCAAAAAGATACCATGTTAGTCAATATTTTAAATTTATCAACCAAGAATGCAATATAAGCTTCTTGAACTGTTTTGGTCAAATCTTTTTCTGTTGTATGTAATCGTTACAAATCAAAACACTCACTCCAGGATAATTATCATCCGACCGCGATTATGTTTAAATTTTGAATAGAATTCGGCAAACATTCTCAAGGATGGATTATGAAACTGAAATACACATATATAGTCAATACCAAAGTTCATGCTAGCCAGGGGCGGATCTAGAATTGTATTTAATCGGGGGGTACATAAATTTTTTCACTATATTTTATAATTAGATGGGAGCACTGTCAT
This sequence comes from Moricandia moricandioides, assembly GCA_905132885.1. NCBI lineage: Eukaryota > Viridiplantae > Streptophyta > Magnoliopsida > Brassicales > Brassicaceae > Moricandia > Moricandia moricandioides. The sequence goes on from CAJHQQ010000001.1 coordinate 38,175, forward strand.
TTAATTAATCTTAATTGCTTAAAGAAAAAGAAGAATGAAATGAGAGCATGTGACCCCGTACGTCCGTTACTACGTCTGCCCCTGATGCTAGCTCTGACAAGTGACAACCAAAGTTAAGATACACATATAATTCAGATTTTTTTATTCATTCTTTTTTTTTCCCAATTTTGGAGGTATCTCAAACTCATAGAAAGGTTCAAACTAATCTTCAAAGGAGTGGTGTGGTCCACGATGCTTCTCACTCTAGGTATTTAAATGAAACCTAAAATATGATCCAAAGTCTGCATGACCACACATGTTTTAGTGTTGTGGGATTGTTTCAAACCCGGATCTTTCTATAGGTCGCCTACCACTAGAAAAATCCATGTGGTTCTCATTCTTCGCTAAAAGTTATTGTTGAGGATTCAAGAGACGTAAAATTTATGGTTTTTAGTTTTTTATAAATTCTATCGACTGATCCGGTTAGTTCCAAGAGGAATACACTTAATGCTACATAGTGGACTAGTTATCACACTGCATATCCTGAGTTTGGATTGCCTTCTGACTAATATCATGGAGTGGACCGATCATCTATTACATCCCATCATGTTAACTACCTGTGCGAAAGCCCAAAGCCATAGTGACCAAGTAATGATAATTTAGTTCCCATGCAAAGTCTAATCCATGGCCAACCTAAATACATGTTGAGTCCCAAGAGATTATCACTATCTTACTACCACTTGGTTAAAAATGTGGTTTCACTTCTTTTCTAGAAATCCAAATATTACAAATAGTCCCTTCCAACGAAAATCGAACCCCAATGACAGAGTGCCTACTAGTGAATCTTTTATCACAGGGCCACAATTCATTGGTTTTTTTTAGCTTTTATAACAGTTGTTTCATATTAACATACTTATTACCGTTTTTGGCCTTGTATTCGTATTCAGTAGCACTGAAATAAATACTATTTATATGGAAAGTCACTACCAAAAAACCATGCATCATTTGTGCATATGTAACTAGTAAAGATGGAGAAAAAAACATGCATCAAAGTTAAAATACTATTTTTTTAACTATATAAGTGCGGTCGAGTGGTATGGCAGGTTTGAAAAGATGTTAAGTATTTCAGATTCAAAATCTATCATTTTACATATGTTTGCTTGTGTGGTCAAGCGAAATGCGTATCTAATTAACATGATGAGTAACTGAAACTGTTTGGTTCCGATCGACATGTTTCAATGAATTAGTCGGTTGGGTTTCAAGATGCCGGATACCATGGATTATAAAAAAAGAAGAAGACATATTCGCTTTCATGAATGTCTGACAAATGTTGACTAATCCACTGTACAACAAAAGGATACGGTCTTATAAGCAAGCAAAAGTCGTCAAAGACCACATCAGTCGTGCAACCTATCTCACATCTATTAGTTTGGGCAGTCTATTTTCTTGATTAAATCATAAGAAATTATTTTTTTTATTTTGTTTTTCCATAAGAAATTGTTATACTTTCAAACGACCTATTAAGCAACCATCACATATTTCAAAGACCAAGATAATTATGCGGTGATCCATTTTGAATCTTGATTAGAAACATACTTGATAACAGACGATGAATACTCAAGTTTTCTGTTTATCACGTTATTCTATTAATGTAAAAATGATGAAATAAAACAGCTGAATTTAGTTGCACACAAAAAAAATATGAGCTGAATTTCTAAAAAAGGTTAAAAATCATTTTTTCATATCATGTATTAGTATACGTACGTCATAACATCCTGTTATGCGTACGTCATAACTTCATACATAGAAAGGGTCTAACAAGTTCTAAAAATACGTTAGTTCATAGATCAAATCAATTCAAATTTAAAAGCTCAATATTGCGATGGCCAATCAAACGGTTTTCAACATGTGTCGTTCATCTTATAAGCATATTTTTAGCTTAGATCACATTGCATTCTAAGAAGAGGCCATAGCAAATAGCTCTCTGGCTCACAGGTTGACTAGTCAAAGCTGTACGTGCATATCAAATTGGTGGTCCTATTGCACTTGAAATTTCAGGAAGAGGACACGAATGGGTATATTGCAGAAAATATCATATAATGGTTTATCGATCCTTTGAGATTGACAACATCTCTCGAGCTTTTCCATCTCTCTATTTTCATTACAAAAACGTCCAAACAACTATGCAAGCAAATAATATCGCATAAGACTTGTCAAAAGGTACAGTTAGATATTTGGTCCCAAAGCAAATATATATTCAACACAACCATCGCTCTTGACAATTGGCAAGGACACAAACAATTTAGAGCGCAAATAATTAATCCTTTGACGCTAACTTTAACTAGATATAGAAACACATATGGTGGGAGCTATAGTAGTAACGTCGTCACATGCATGTGTGACGCAAACCTATAGTCAAATAATTGTAGACATCTCCTCTCTTTTTTTGAGATGGGCCGAGAAATGAGAGTCACTCATGAATCAACGCTACAGAACTTAATAATTGATGCACAATAGAACCTTTCATGGTGATGATAGACCTAGAACCTACACAATCTATGACCCAAGGTTTTCGTAGGTAGATCCCTATCTTAGGTTAGACAAACTTTCGCGAAATTATAGTATAAAAAACGAGCGAGAGAACCATGCTAGAGATATGTCGTAATAAGAGGATTAATAGTTTGGTGTGTCTTATATCTTACATCAAGTTAGTTAAGTTACATGCCAATAAATTTCGAAGAATGGTGAAAACACGGGATTTTCCCCTGTTATCTCAGTTTCTGCTTAAGGATTTGCGTATATTTTGAATTAAAACTGTGACTGTGAACTATTCATCTTTATAACATTTAAGACTTGACACAAACCGATTACTTGGTATTTTCAATATAGTTGATACTCGACTTTATTTTTACTATTAGTAGAACTTCGGATCTGTAATTAGTTTGTTAAAAACAAATAGTTGCAGTTTTAAGTACTTGTTAAAAATGGTGGATTTGCAAGTTGCAATTCTTGCTTTTTTACTTGTTACTTGCAAATTACTTGATAATCATTGGTAACTTATTTGATAGTTTGTTAGAATCAAAGCTAAATAATTTTACTATTTATAACGATACTTCATTGTTTTTTTTTTTATGTTTTAGTTAATTTAGGAACAAAATATATATAAGAAAGAGAAAACTTCAAAATACTTATATAAAATATTACTTATGTTTGATTCACTTATGGAAATGAAATACAAATAAATTATCTTACAATGATTTAGGAAGATGCATTTTTGTTCATTAGTAAATATGAGTAACGAGCCAAAAAAAAGTCAGTTCATTACTTTTATTTTAATACTTGAAACTTGCTTTGTACTTATAAGTAATTTAAATAGATTACTTGATATTCAGTTAGACCTAATTTTATGGGTTAAGTATAAACCAAGTAGAGAGTAAGGGGAGGGGAACGAGTAAATGTGTCCACCCTTAGAGTTTAAGTATATGATTTGAACATAGACGTTCGATTACTAATGACTAAATATGGATCTTCGATAGCTTTTTAACACTTTTTAATTATGTTTGTACAAAGTATGAGCAATATTACAATATAATTCTATAACCGATAATTCTACCTACTTTATGAAGATTCACGTCTGACTGCATCATCCTGAACCGTTCTGTGAGATCCACGCCTGACGGTACTTCTTATGCTATGCTGAAGAATTCATGTCAGCCTTTTCTCCATAAATTTTCATAATTCATCTTTTTTGGGACTCGAAACTCAGACTTTATTATGTAAAAGCATTAATGAACTTTTAGGCAAACCACTAAAGCTTCCAAAAATCCTTAATATCTAGAATATGCAATTTAGATAGTCAAAGTGTTTGATCAAAACAAAAGATAGGTCAAGGTGCATGAATACATTTTAAAGAATCGTAGTAGAATTTTGAAAGTAAAACTAGGAGTAGACATGAATCGAATATCTCGGTTTTGGAAATGTTTGCGATCTGATTTGTTTCATCTAAATAATAAATTATTTGATTCAATTTGATCTGTAGCTATACGGATATCCGGTATATAGATATCCAAAAAAAAAAATTAATCGGATATCCGACTACATTCGTACAAAAATATATTTTTTAAAAATAAATAAAAATTCAAAATAATATAAATAATAATAAATGTTACAAAAATAAAAATTATTGAATTTTCAAAATTTAATAAGTAAAATAATCAATTTAATAAACAAAAATATTGTAAAAATTACATAAAATATAATAATTATATAATTTATATATGTATTTATTTAAATATATTTATATGACAAATCAGATCGAATATCTATTTCTAAAAATATTAATATTTATGATTTTGATTTGTTTCTTATGGATATTACATATTAATATATGATTTGCTACATAAAGTACAAATATTTAGATTTTTTTGTTTGAATGAAAACGAATAGTGAATCAAAATCAAAATTTACATATATTTTGTTTAGCCCTACATATAACGTGTACATTTTGAAGAATCATTCCAATGAAGAAAGAGAAATAGGGTACAGAGTAGGGTACATAACTAAAAATAAGAGTTTAAGAACACGTTACATAAGAAAACCTAGTAATGTTTATTGATAAAGAAAGAAAAATAGAGTACGGAATAGGCTTTCCTTTGGAATTTATTGGAATGGAATGATATAAGAGTTCACTTTTACATAAGAAAACATGTACAGAAGTACAAATGAGTTAAAATTTGATCAAAGGTATGATAAATCTAATGCAAGACTATTGGATGAAACAAAATTAGAGTCACTATTTTAAGATTGTACAAAAGGTTAGATGCAACTCACTGAAAGCGGGATAATGATATATAAAAGATATAGCCACCGACAGATTCAACAACTGATTGTCGTAAAAAAATTAGCAGACTTGAATGATTTTTGTATATGAAGTTTCAACAAAGCAGCTACTATCATCGGACCGGGTAGACTAGCAGTGAAATGTAAGAGTGGGCAGAGATACTACCATATTTTTTCATATTTATGATTTAATTCATATTTTATGAATATTTTTTTTATTTGTTTTGTTTGAAAAATATGTATATCTGAAAATTCAGATATTCAAGAAAATTTACAGATATTTATAAATATTTATAGATGTCTTATCCATTTTGTTCAATACAAATATTAATAAATTCTTAGTCAATTCTCCGGAGCAAAATAAATTTTCAGAAAGTAAAAAGAATTTAATTCATAAAGAAAAGTAGATCATATTACATGTAGCCAGCGACCTACAAAAATGGATTGTCGTAAAAGTTAGCAGAGTCCCATAATTTTCTTTTTCAGAGTCCGATAAATTTTGCATATGAAATTTGATTTTAAAAGCTACTTTTGCATTTTAAGTTTCATTTGTAGTTATTATCTCTGAATAGTATTCTAAGAATATATTCAACGTTATTAAACTCATACTTCTTTTAAGAATATTAATATTTTTTTTAAATAATTAAATTTTCATCTTAAAAGAATTAATCCAATTTATATTAATTTCTCATGAACATCCATAATGGTAGATACTACTGATAGTTTTAATTTTTAATAGTAAAATTTAAATTTAAATATAAAAAAACTTGAACCTCTCACATGATGACATTCACTCGAATCTCTCACATGTTTGGTGGATTTATTCTTAAATAATCGTTTTCCACATTTTTGTTGTCTCTCTCTCTTATTTTTCATCTTTTATTATTTAAAAGTTAAGAAACTATGTGAAACACCATTATTGCTCATGCTCTAAGCCTCTATTGAATTTGGGCATTTGGTCACCAATCGATTCATAGGATTCGGATCGATCGATCCAATGCATATGTCACCGAGAGAGTTGTAGTAGTTTTTAAAATTCTTATGACAATTTTTGATAGGTTTAACCAAGTGGGGTTTGTCGAGATGTATTTGAGAAAAAACACTTAATATGGTATCCGTAGTTCGATTCTCCTTGGTCATAGATAGTCGGTTGGTGATAGCCATCGGACACTTTGAATAATAATAAAAAATTAGGTTTAGTTTAGTTTAAATAGTACAGGTATTTTGGTTTTTCCAATAATTCACTTTTCTATTTGCGCAAATTAGCCCAATATTTTTGTATATGAAGTGCAAGTTTTCTAAACTAATTGCTATAAATAAAATGAGTAAGGATGCTGCACCTCAACGTCTCGGCCCATTTAACCATTTTATCCCAACAGTCAACCCATTATTGGGCTTGGATAAAGAAGTGTGAATCCAAAACTTTTGAGTAAAATTTTAAATCGAAGCTTATATTTCTACTTCGCACTAAGAAAATAAGGAAACACAGTTGTACATTAGGCCAACTAACCATTTTCCTCAAAAACAATTGTAGAATCAAACATTATATAAAAGCTAATATACAACAATTTATATGTAATCTCACCAAAATTGTTTTATTTCAGGAAAAATCAGCTGCGGAACAGGTCTTGGAATGACCACATTATGAATCTTGCAAAGATATCAGACTCCAAGAACTCTATGTGAGCAGCACGTCCAATGAATGAGTTCAGGTTACGTCCATACACAGTCATGTCGAAGTTAACATCGCAGCGCATAAACACCCTTTGCTGATGCGGCGCTCCAGGGGCTGGTCCACGTAACTGGTCCATACAATTATTCAGCATTTCCAAAAATGCGATTCCCTTTTTTGTACTGTCGAATGAAGCTGGTTGGCACGATTCAATTCTTGCTGAATGATATGGAACATAACCATCCTGCATTGTATAACAAAAGATGTTTCATTTAGCTTCACAAGCTAGTCTCAAACTTCTTCACACAAGTTAGGTAGTACCTGAGGCGATGAAAGGAGAATTATATTTCTGAAATTTTCCAATGTCTTTTGCTGAGAAGGAATCAAAACATGTATTAGAACTGAGCAACACAAGTGATTCTCAAGAGAAGTTGAGATGTTTGTCTCTCTACCTTGCAGAGTTTGTAAAAGAAAGTCTGTCGGAGATCAGGATCATCTGTGAGAGTAAGCTGATGAATAACTTGTGTACTCTTTAACTTTTTCAAGAGCCAAAGTCCTGAGTTAAACAAAGAGTTTGTACTGTACAGATAACCCAAGTGAGGACCCGAAAGCGATAGATATGTATGTAGATACTTCCTGAATGGTTCCATCAAACTATCTGAAACAGCAAAAAAACAAAGATGAAACAAAACTAAAAGTTGAATCACTCAACATCAACGAGATTTCTGAGAACATTTACCGGCGATTGCTGTTCTGATGATGACGTTACCAATGGAATGTCCAACAAAACTCAACTTGATGCTTTTCAAATGCCCTTGTCTCGCATATCTATCCTTCTTCCTCTTGAGGAAAGAAACAACTTCTTGTGCGAGCCTTTGACCCATTTCCCTGAAATCACCATGTGTTTTCTCCTCATTTGTCTCGGACATGAGAAACTCTATCTTAGGATCTATCATAAGCCACTGGTTCCGGACAAGCCTTAAGTCCAAATGATGTCCCTACAGTAGCAAATATGAACAAAAACTCTATCAAGTAAGTGATAAACATGTCAACAAAGGAGCTAGTAGCTAAGATACTTGCCTGGAAACCATGAACAAAAACAACTATCTTTAGTTCACGAGAACTTTTCTGGGAGCTAGTAGCTTTTGTTTTCTCCGCTTCATCATTGACCGCATTAAGCAAGCCGGAATCTAGCATATCCACATGTCTCAAGTAAGAATTATCACTTAAAGTGCGTCTTGGTGCATTCAAGACACGTTCGATTATAACAATAGGAACCCGCATAGGATCTCCAAGTATGTGCATGTCTTGTATTGAACGGTTGTTAATCTGCACCACAAAAAAAATTTGCATTGACACACATCAAAATCCAACAGCTTATGATGCCAAGAGGCAACAGAGAACACAGAACAAACCCGCATTTGCGCAATGCTTCGGCGGTGAAGTTCAGCACGGTTAGCTGCTAGTTGTGCAGGCTGCATCAGAACAAAAACTTGGATGACCCAACAAATTTTGGTACACAGAAACAGAATACTAAAACTCACATCAGTCAACTTCAACACACTTGAGGCCCTTTTGTGTGAACTGTGGTTTATGATATCACTCATTCCACTATTTATAAAATGATGTGGCATTTCAACCTTAGAGTACACCATCCATATCGACCATTCAGCTCTGCGATCTTTTCTCCAAACATCACGAAGATATTCCAGTATTTTTGTGTTATTATCCCTATAAACACACACATGAGATAAATGCCAAGAATGTTGCTTTTAGGTTAGAGAACGATATTAAATCATTGAAGTCCAAAAGAAATTACCGGTGAAATCCAAGAAACGTATTCCAGAGATAATGCAGCTGGGTGCCAAGTAAGTGGAATAAACGAGATAGATGATCTTTAGAGAGTTCATGAAGCCAGTCATCATTTGCTACATCAAATGTAATATGCAACTTCTGTACCAAAGAACGTAGAATAATAAGCAGAAGAAGATGAAACAAAATATCGATAAAAACTAGTTAGCATCAAAATAAAATAAGGACCTCAAGACTGTTTTGTTCTTTGCCTTGTCCTGAACCGGCAACTGCTGATTGAGATAACGGAACATTGTTCATATCTGATACAAAGTCAGACAAATCAATTGATTTCCCAATTTCCTCGCTAAGTCTTATCATTTCCTCGAGTAGAATATCGCGTGCTCCAAGTAATGCTTTAACGAATGACACCATTTTCTTGTCAGCAGAAGCAAGCAGACCAAGTGCCTAGTAAAATAAACAAAAGTTTGCAACCAATGAATAAAAAATTTACAAAAATCTAGAACAAAAGACTGAAACTATAATGAATCATTAGCACATACTTTCTTGAAAGATGGAACACTGCCGCCACTGACATTTTTAGTGTTACTTACCACTCTGCATCAAAACACGTTCAGATATCACCTAAATAGAGATATAAAGTTATGTAGAATCCAAACCATTTTTGTTTGACAAACCTTGATAGACTTGCAGGTCGTCTATAAACAGCAGATTTCAACACACTGATGTGGACACTCACATCGACAAGAACCGCATGGAGTGTATCAAAATGCACTGGACAGTATGAATGCAAGCCTGTAAGAGCTTTAGGTGGAATACGAAACTCATGAATCGCAGCAGGCAAAGCTTCTAATTGCCTAGTTGATGAATTATCCATAGCAGGAGCATACATGAGCTCAAATTTCAATATAGCAGCAGATGTAGCCGACCCCTGCGTACCAAAGATTCAGTTCAAAACTTCATAAGAAACTTACTTTTGAATTTGTTAGGATGCGTAATGAGTAAGCGATTGTTACGTCATATCTTTGAAGTGGCAAAGTGAAAGAGATCATCATACACAGACGAATGTCCTGCCTTGCATATTTGATTTGGAAAGGCTGTGTGAAGAAGCTATTATCTTTATCATCTATCCTCCACACTCCATTAGAGCCTGATTCGACAGCTGTAACAAAGCAATTTTCTCTGTCTAAATTATACTCAAAATAGACTCCCAAGGAGCTATGACTAGAGGATACTGATCTTACACTCAGACGAAACACAACAACAAAGAAAGTTATATATAGTACCTTCATACTGAACGACTCGTGAAGGAATACCACGAGTTAAGTTGTCACCATCTTCCCATCTCATGGTGATTTTTATTTGATACCATCTGATGAAATAAATGAATTAGTTATATTTTTCTAGAAAAATGTAAAAACTTCAGTTTATGCAATAACCTTATTCCTCCTTACATACCCTTGTTGGAAAAGATCAAGGTTATGAAACCTGTGGATATAAATGGCAACTTCTTGAACCGTGTCAACCATTAGTACTGGCTTAACCCTTTTATCTATGTAAGGTTTAGCGTCAAGGGTCTTTGCTTGCCTACTTCTTCTGCTGAATCCAAATAACCATCCAAGATGGCGTAACATATGTGAAAATAAAAACGCACATCACTTTTCTAAAATCTTAGAATGTGTGTTTTCTCAATACCATTCAAGGATTTTTAATCAGCTCTTTGAGCTAAAGGACCTGCAACAAAAAAGGATCATTCAGAATCTCACTTCAGTTATTCAAAATAAATGTAATCATCTATTGTAAAAGCAAACAGATTATGCAAACAAGGAAACAACTTTAGGAAAAAAAAAGTCCTCAAAATAACGAATTTGGGAAAGTTTTGGTTTTATTTAATAATCTTCACCAAATCGGTGCCAAAAAAAGGCATTTCTGTAAATAACAAAAACTAATAAAGACGGAAACTTGATGGAGACCCATTATTTGTCAAAGCTTATAGAACATCTCAATGCAATCACAGAGCAGAAACAGAACCTGTAAGTCTTCTCAGATCAAGATCTGACGATTCAAAAGAACACGTACAAACCCAGATTTGCTAGGTTTCTTTCATTGTGTTTTTTGGCTACAGGGGAAGAAATGGAGAAATGATCTGGGAAAACTACAAATGATAGTAGAGGAACAGCATTTTGTTCGAGGATTTTAATTTTTTTAATTATGTTCGAGGATTTTAATTTTTTAATTTAAAAGAAATAAGCTGTCGTCGGATCTTTTTATTAAAGATGTCGGGTAAGAAGGAAGAATGTTCATACGAGAGACCATCGCGATCCACGCCGTGTCGTTCTTTTTCGATTCGTACACCCGCCATGTTTCGGGTAACTTAATGGGCCTTTTTATCTTAATGGGCTTTTTAATCTTAAGGGCCGCCTAATATTTTGGGATCAGGCACGCTAAAATTTCGGATGAACTCCACCCAGTTAAGCTGTGCACTTATGTTAGGCTTGATGGGTGGTGGCCGACAAGCTTATGCCCAAACCTTATGATCCTGACACCGTCGGTTATAAAAAAAACCTAACTCTTAAATATGAAAACCTTTTTAGTTCAATGATTTTTTTCTTTTTCTTTTTTGACTAAAGCCTTTAGTTCAATGGTTTAATGTTTATTAGATATCAAGTCCACAAAAGAAAACAAACTATTTACAAAAGATTTTTAGCAAGGAGGCAACAATACCACACTTATAAAACGGTTCAAAGTAATAGTCACATGTAAACCCTCATAAAATAGATAAAACTGTAGAATGTAAAACTGTTTCTTTAAATAGATAAAATTGTAGACTGTAAAATATGGAAACTGTTTTAGTTCAAAATTAATTAATGTTTATGTAATGGAAAGCTTAGATTTAAAAGTCCACATAAAACAATATAAATATTAATGAAAAAAATAGTTATATATTTTTAGCATGATGTAAAGAATGCCATTCTCATAAAACAATTCAAAGTGGCGTAATAAAGAAAGTAGTTACAAAAATAGCATGTTGTAAAAATACCACTCTCATAAAACGGTTTAAAGTGGTACAAATACATCTTCATAAGATAAATAAATTTAAATGCTTTAAAATCGTCTATTTAGTATATTTCAGAGTTTTTAATAAAAAATAACAATAGCCTAATGTAATATGCAATATTGGTAATCTACAACAAGAAAATGCAATATTTAATTTCCTAGAGTTGGTCCATATATTATGTCTGGGCCTATCTAAATATTGACCATTTTACCTTTTTATTTAACTTTTGTAGTTTAGCATAAAATTTTCATAAGAACATTTAGTTCATTAAATAAAGATTTTAGACGAATGTCATTTAGCTATTGCCGAACTTGTGGATATTATTCGTTCACCGACCGAACAAACCACATGAGTCATCGCAAGATTCGGTATTCACAAAGAACTAACAAATTCTGCATGATTATTAGAAAATGCAACATGTATAACATTTCAACTTTTCTATACTTACACGATGTCTTAGAAAATTATCACTAGATCGCAAATAACATTCTGAACAAAATAAAACGTTACGTTTTAAAATGTTATAACGGCGTTGCCTAGTCGATAAACCTTCGTTTGATACTCGCATTTTTTTGATGGCATCTTCAAAGGTCAAAAGATTAGATATGCCCATATGTCCAAACTAGAAAAAAAGAAGAAAAAGTTCTATTTTATCCTAAAAGTATCTATGAAATCAATATGTAATATTATATGAATTAAATTGTACATATATGGACCAATGTAGATTCCTTCACAATTGTAGGCTAACGCATAAACCCATTGACGAACAAAGTTGTTAGAAAGAGACACATCTTTTTGTAAAGCTAAATGGAGCAGATCGTTGGCATCACGAGTGGCATCTTCATTTTAGTTCTTGAGTTTGGTTCATTAATATAAAGTCTTAATGTTCTTTTCAGACGCAGAATCTAACATTCCATTAGGATGATTCAACTACGTTAGGAGCAAATTTTAGCACGTAAATCCAGCTCACTAAAATATCATTCGAGATGAACTAATTTGATAGTATTTACATCGTCCATTAGCGAATCCCAATTATTTTGTCCAAAAGGTTATCAGACAACTTAAGGTAGCAAACTCTAAATTAAGTAGATAACGATAAAGACCAAGTTATCTCCTAGTTAAGCGCCTATTTAACAGTCTAAATTTTTTGAAGTAAGATACAACACATGCGCTTTAGATATTGAAGTAGTTGGACAAGAAAAACACTATTATCCACACACGCTTCCTACTTGTTCATTTAACACTTATAATACTCTATTCGATCTGTATTATTTTTGGTTTTGTTCTTTTGTATTTTTCATATTCATTGTCAGTATTAAATCCACTTCGAACAAATTGGTTTAGATATCTATTTACATAGATCATTTTCACCATTTCCATAAAGCTAACATTTTGTTCTATAAAATTCTTGATTTCGGATTTTACTCCCACATCTTATTTGTAGTTTAATAGATAATAATGTTTAATAAGAATGTGTATTTTTCCCATAAGATTATATTTTGTTTTTATTCTTTATGCTCAGGAGATTATACTACCTATAGAAATGTATGTTTTTGCATTCATAGGATGTGGAGCGTGCCACTATGGGCGTCGAATCTTTAATTACACCTTCAAAAACTGAAACATCAGGTTACAAAAAAATGAAAAAGTCCTGTTCCAAACGTATGCATTTTTTTTATTAGGAAATTAGTTATTAAAATTCCTCATACAATCAAATATTTATATATCATTAACGTAAACCTGTAATGTCATAATCTAAACATAGGAGGTAAAAAAATCAGAGAGGCATCAACTAGGAAGCTATCCGCTGGATCATTTGCAATAGAATGAAACAAACGTACATTAAATTTGTCGCAAGTTACTGATATATCCAAGACAAACTCTCAAATACTTAAAACAAACAACGCCTACAGCTTCCCCATTGGCCATTGACATACTAGTGTACTACGCCTTCGATCCAAAAACAAACCTACAAGACAACCATATTCAATCATACCATAAATACATACCGTCCGCTTTGGGAAAAAAAATTAAGTTGAGAATGTCCTTCTCAGACCACTGACAAAAAGAAGACGTCTCTTTTTTTTTTTGATCAGGAATTGCAACCAACGTCCTAAACCTCTTTCTATGGTTCACCCAAAGATGAGAAAAGGAGATTTATAAGTGCCAAAAGCTTTTAATGGAAAGTCCACCACCAGATCAATAAATCACCACTATTAAATCCAGCCATCCATCTGAAAAATCTAGACGTCAAAAGAAGAAAGTGAAGTGAAACCACCAAGGAGAGAAACACCAGTGATGGACCAAATCAGAAGACCACTTGAACTGTAAATAAAGGATAGTATAAATTTATTTAATGTGTTAATAAGAATTATAATATAAAAATATATGTTTCAGTGTATATATATGTGAAAAAATCGGTAGTGACATTTAAAATTAAAATTCAATCGAGGGAGTATATTTGTATTAGTACACTAAATAAGTTTTCCTCTAGTTAATAAGCTAAACTAAAAGGGATACAATTCAAATTTAGTTAAGCAAATCTTCACTGGAAATACAAATGAACTAATCATATAGTTATCTATTATTAGTTCAGATTTTAAAATAAAGGGGAGTGTCTCTTATTAATAAAAGAGAAATTTCAGTTTTACCATAAGTTTGATATCAATTTTCAAATTTATCATTCATGAATGACTATTTTCAAAAATACTCTAAACTTATGATGAAAATAGACTAAACTAATTTTTATAAATATTTAAAAACTCAACTTCATTCCTTTAACACTAAATTCTAAACAATAATCGTTAAAATATAAATCAAAATGTTAATATATTTTTGATTGAGAGAATTTCGAAAAATGATACTTAACTTGTGTTACTCTTAGCAATTTCTCATTAATAAATTAAATAAGTTTCTTGCTAAATAGATGGAGTTTATTATATTTTCAGAGAAAATGAACAAGATTTATATTGATACTTTATTTCTTATTTTTCAAGTTATGTTTTCTATTAAAAGTAAATTTCTCATATTCTATAAATACATTTAATATCTCAGACACAAAGTTCAAAAGAGGAAGGATGAGACTGGGAGAAGCTCTAGTAATATAAGTTTATGCTAAACGTAAACAGTTATCAGGAGCTCCTCATGGTAATTGAAGGGAGAGATTTTAACCCATATTTCTTAAGGAATTACTCCTTCTATTTCTACCACTAAGACCACAAGAGTAATATCTTGATCTTTTAGACAAATATCTATACGTAATATTTACTATTTGGCTGTTGTCTAATTTTTATAAAATATTTGGAAGAGAAATCTTTTCTCATATCTGTAATAGCCATCTTGAAAATTTTATATGTAAAGATCATCAATGCATTTACAAAAAAAAAGAAAAATCATCTATGCATAGTTACACTCATGAAATCTTCTTTTGAAAGATCAACTTCATCATAGTTATTTAACAAGAAAAAAAAATATTCATCATAGGTATAATCAATGTTCAAAACTGGTAAATGGGTGTTCAAAAAAAAAAAAAACTGGTAAATGATATATACGCAGCTTTGAAATTTAACACAAGAAAAACTATTTATATATTTTTCAGTAGTTTTTATTATAGATCTAAACTTCAGAAATAAAACTTAGTGAATTTACACTACGATATAATAAAATGAAATAAACATTTTTACATTTTTAGATTGAATTATACATATTGTTTATTTTCTTAACTACTTTGAATTTATTTAGGATTCAATTTTATATAAACCAACTTTAAATTAAAATAAATATAATAAACATTCTATCAAACAGTATCAAAGACTTACATGAACTAAAGTTTTGTTTTTCTCAAGTCAACGTAGTAAAGTATTATTAGAGTCGTGTTTGAACTACTCCGGTCGATAAGGTCTGACTGATTATTTAGAAATCTGGTGACATGACTGAAATGGGATCCGAG
Source organism: Moricandia moricandioides (assembly GCA_905132885.1). Classification (NCBI taxonomy): domain Eukaryota; kingdom Viridiplantae; phylum Streptophyta; class Magnoliopsida; order Brassicales; family Brassicaceae; genus Moricandia; species Moricandia moricandioides. The sequence continues at coordinate 53,484 of CAJHQQ010000001.1, forward strand.
AACTACTTTGGTGATATTTGTAAACCAATTTGTAATGTTTATTTCATCATCTTATGACTATTTTTTACTTTTGTTTTTAACTTTCCAAAACGTCGGCACTAAAGTTTCAAAAAACTCTTTTGTCAAGAAAGAAGTTTCCTTTTATAACATAAATACCGTCCATTTTGCTCAGAATATCTTAATAAAAATCGATTTTTCTGCATTTATGGTAGTGTTTTGTCTATTTACATTTTATCAGTTACAAAATTTAATTTCTTTTGGGTTCGACTATGAGAACTTGATTTTCTTAGGGAAAAATTTATATGCATAATTCAAAGTTCCTTTTTACTTGCTCGAAATCATTGTAAGTTGTTAATTTGAATTTTTTATGGGGTCAACTTTATAGGCCGAACTCTTTCACGTGTCTTTGAATTTGATAAACTATATCGTATTACAAACAATATGAACCTTCCACGTATACTATAAGAGCTTGTGAAATAGACACTGCACTAAACAAAAGTAAGAAGAAAATTCGTTAGGTCAATTACTTTACCATGTATTTGCAATGCCACAAATACTTTATATATTGCTTTAGCGATATCGCCAAACCTCTTTCTGGTAAATATATTCTGACGTGAGATTTGTATCCCACACCTACATTTATCTTCTCGAATTGTGTCTTCGATTCAGAAGATAATTAATGGTTTTATCATCTTATGTCTCCAAAATAAACACAACCACTTTTTTCAAAAAGATCACCACCACTTGTAGTTACTCAAAGAGTTATTACAGTTGAAAAATGCAGTGTATATATATATATATATATATATTATCATTTCTTTTGGTAATTAATACTGAAAATCATATATCTTAACAATAGTTTTCAATATCTCATTTAAGAATATAAAAAACACTCTTGTGGCTTTGATCTCTGTAGACTTGAGATACATACAACACTAAAATGACAAATGTAGGTCACTAGAGATCAATCCACTTCAAAGACTTTTAACTTGTCTTATGGAGATTTTCACGACGTGGAAAAAGACTAACTGGAAAGGACATCGCAATCTGATAACAAAGTATGACAAACATTCTATCAGCCATTAATATGTTTAAGCCGTCCAAGTTATACAAGTGTTGTCTTCAAAAGAAAAAAGTTATACAAGTGTGTTTTTTTCAATCAAGACGAATTGACTAGCTTTGGTCTTAATTGCTTGCATATATATCCTTATCAGCTTATTTATGATTTTTTGGTTTTTTTAGTAGTTTGTTGATTTGTGTATATGCCTACGAGAAATTTACGTAGATAAGAAAATATATCAAGAGTAATTGTTGGACAAATTACAAGAGGCTGAAGAGGAACCTCTATTCAATATTCAGTTGTCCACTTTGTCCTCACGATTACATGTAGCGGCTACTTGCTGGATCTTCTCACAAAATAAAATAAAATAAAATAAAATAAATATGTATCTAGTTTTTTGATGGATAAGATTTGTGTCATTGTGTGCATTGGTGTATTAATGAAGATCGTGCCCGTCAAGAGGGAGCGATACTTGAAAGCTCCGTGTTGAAGGATTCAATGTCGGCACGGTGCGCATGTTCACTGATAAGATTGAATTTGAGGATGTCTTGGATTATAAACTATTGCATATTAATTTGGGGCACACGTGAAAATCATTCAAAATCATAATTTATCACTTCAGTTTATAGAGGATGTTCTATTCTGTGGAAGTAATTTCATTTATATCTACACTACTTAGACAGTCTTATTAACATAACGTCGACCTGCACCTTGGCTCTCTCCACATTGTTGGGTAATTCCAAACTTGTGGAAACTTAACATATTATTAGATGTTTAATATGTTAAGAGATAAACACAAAAAAAGAAACCTACAATAGGAAAAGAAACTTTTCTATTAGATTAAGTTTGTGTTTTCCATATCTCACATGTTAAAGAGAATTGTCCTTCACTATAAATATAGGTCACATGGAGAGGTGTTCCATAAGAGATCTAAGAGAAACATTGAGAGCTTTAGTTTTGAGTAGTTTCTAAAGCAATAAGAAAATTTGTTCTTATTATCCTTTGTTCTAAGAGATCTTTCAATTGGTATCAGCGCGGTTTGACAAAGATCTATAAGAAAACCAAAAATACCCTTCAAGTTGGAAGATGAGGTCTGTGGCAGAAACTAGTCAGAAGATCATGGACATGTGAAGTTGTGGGATAAAACATTCTCAAAGGAAACCCTATGATTACTGGTACAAGATGGTGCCAAGATGATCCGCGAAAGGAGAAACACACGAGATGAGTGTAGTCCTTAGTTTGAAGGGAAGAATGTGAGATATCAAACAAAGTCCCACATTGAAAAAATAAACAAGGATTGTCTAATATATAAAGATAAGTCCAACTCTAATTAGTACGAGGCCTTTTGGGAGGGAATCCAAAAGTAAATCCATGTGGGCTTTCCTAGTAGGCCCAAAGTGGACAATATCGTACTAATCAGACAATAAAGAGTTGGACATGGGCTCACACAAACCCAACTCACCTGAAGAAGAAAAATGAGGTATTCAATCGGTTCAAAAGGTTTAAGGAAAGTGTAGGGAAGTAAACCGGGTCAACCATTAAGACTTTTCACACCGATAGAGGAGGAGAGTTTACCTCAGCTGAGTTCAATCTATTCTGTGAAGAGAATGGAATTAAAAGGCACTTAACCGCGTCTTACACACCTCAAAACAGTGTTGTAGAGAGAAGAAACCGAACCTTAATGGGTATGACAAGAAGCATGATGAAGGCAATGAAGATGCCAAATTACTTATGGGGAGAAGCTGTAAGACATTCAATTTACCTCATCAATAGAGTTCTTACAAAAGCCTTGAAGGATCAAACGCCATACGAGTGTCTCACATCGAAGAAACCAAATATCGAGCACTTGAGGATATTTGGTTGTGTAGCACATGGGAAAATCAGTGTGACACATCTAAAGAAGTTAGATGAGAGATCAAAGAGTGTGATCAATCTTGGAACTGAGCCGGGTTCCAAAGCATATAGACTCTATGATCCAGTCACAAGGAAGGTGATGGTGAGTAGAGATGTGATTTTTGATGAGAAGAAAGCTTGGGATTGGACATCTACAACCAACCAAGCTGATTGTGAACCTAGTATGCTTAAGCTTCCACATGAGGGTGATATAGAAGAAGGTAATGATCAAGGTGAGGATCATGAACAAGAAGCTATAAACCAAGATGAGGAAGAAGATACAGATCACAATGAAAACCAAGATAGTGGTGGTCAACCGTTGGTGACTAGACTCGGCCGCACCATAACAAAACCAAGGTATCTCGATGATTATGTGTTACTTGCATATCAAGAAAGTGCAATGTTGTTGCTCACAGTAGATGGCGAACCAGAGAACTATCTTGAGGCCGAACATGTAAGAGAATAAGTTGAAGCTATGGTAGCTGAGTTGGATTCTATCACAAGAAACAAGACATGGGAGCTTGTGGATAGACCGGCGGGAGTGAAACCTATAGGGTTAAAGTGGATCTACAAGATCAAGAGAAAAACAGATGGTACAATGAACAAGTATAAGGCGAGACTTATGGCAAAAGGCTATGTACAAAGATAAGGAATAGACTTCGATGAAGTGTTTGCACCAGTGGCACGTCTCGAAACTATACGGTTCTTAATTGCCCCTGCAGCAACAAACAGATGGGAGATTCATCATCTGGACGTGAAGACCGCTTTCTTGAATGGAGATCTAAAGGAGACAGTGTATGTGACACAATCTGAAGGTTTTGAAAGGAAAGGAGAAGAGGATCGAGTTTATGTGTTACACAAGGCATTGTATGGGTTACGTCAAGCACCAAGAGCTTGGAATGTGAAACTCGATCAAGTTCTCAAGGAGATGAGATTTAAGAAGTGCACGAAGGAGCCATCAATGTACCACAAGAACGAAGAATGAGACTTCTTGTTGATAGCCATTTACGTTGATGATCTATTTGTGACAGGAACTTCACTTAAGGTGATTAAACAATTCAAGGAAGAGATGTCAAAGAAGTTCGAGATGTCAGATCTAGGAAAGCTAATGTATTACCTTGGCATAGAAGTGATTCAAGGAGCAGACGAAATCAGAATAAAAAAGAAAGATATGCTCAAGGAATCATGTGTGACACAAAGATGGAAGCGTGTAAAACGACTCAGGTACCAATGGAGTCGACTTTGAAAATCTCAAAAGCTGAAGATGAACAAGAGATAAATGCTACAGATTTCAGAAGAATCATAGGATGTTTGAGGTATCTGCTTCACACAAGACCTGACTTGTTTTACGCAGTAGGTGTACTGAGTAGATACATGCATAATCTCAGAGACTCTCATGGACAAGCCATCAAGCAGATATTGCGGTATGTGAAAGGAACAACAAACTTTGGTCTGTTCTTCAAGAGAGATGGGTCAAGGAGTGTCGTTGGTTATAGTGACAGCAGTCACAATATTGATGTCGATGACGGGAGGAGCACGTCAGGACATGCATTCTATTACGGTTCATCATTGGTTACTTGGACATCGCAGAAGCAGCAAACAGTTGCATTGTCATCACGGGAAGCAGAGTTCATGGCAGCAACGGAAGCAGCGAAGCAAGCTATATGGATCAAGGAGTTGTTGAGTGAGATACTAAGTGAAGAAGGCGAGAGAGTCAGACTTAGGATCGACAACACATCCATTGCTCTAACGAAGAATCCGGTTTTCCATGGAAGAAGTAAACACATACTTTCAAGATCTCATTTCATTCGAGAGTGTGTGGAGAATGGGCAAATCGAAGTAGAGCATGTGCCGGGTGTTGAGCAGAAGGCCGACATCCTAACCAAGCCATTAGCAAGGATTAAGTTCAAGCAAATGATGAGCTTAATCGGAGTTCAAGAAATTGGTCTCACTAATTCAAGTTAGAATTAAGGGGGTGATTGTTGGATAATTCCAAGCTTGTGGAAACTTAACATATTATTAGATGTTTAATATGTTAAGAGATAAACACAAAAAAAGAAAATCTACAATAGGAAAATGAAGTTTTCTATTAGATTAAGTTTATGTTTTCCATATCCCACATGTTAAAGAGAATTGTCATTCACTACAAATATAGGTCTTATGAAGAGGTGTTCCATAAGAGATCTAAGAGAAACATTGAAAGCTTTAGTTTTGAGTAGTTTCTAAAGCAATAAAAAAAATTATTCTTATTATCCTTTGTTCAAAGAGATCCTTCACACATCTCCCGGTGCCATCGATGACAACAGCAAGTGCACACACAAAAACATGCTTTGCAGCCTGATCTCTCGCCAAGGCTCCTAGACATCTCTGATGATGTAAAAGATAATAAAATTATTATTTGTAATGATAGTAGATTTGAATGTATATGTTTAACAATTTAAAAAGGTTATTCACTGATATTAGATTTTAAAAGACTTCTACAATATTATAATTAATAACAGATAATTCTCTAAAATTCGCAATTGAAAAATACGAAATGCTTGATTCAATAGAATCCGACAATCTAAAACAATAATGGACAACTCGTTCTCTCCATCAGTCAACACTAATAATGGACACATGTTTTGTTATCATATAATATCACTGTTTCGTTGAAAACAAAACTCAACTGAAGGGAGTTTCAACTCCGAGAGATTTTGGTGACATCACATATATCATTTTTCTGGACCGTTGGTTTTGCAAAAAAGTTTTTTTTTTATTTTAAATGTTGCCCAACCTAAAAAATGGATTATCTTGGACGTTACTAAGCCTTTTAACAAAAAAAAATAAAAAACTTGGACGTTACTTGCTGTACAATATGGGTTGACTGGCTAACTGAAGATTCACCACCACGAGAAGTTTTGATTTTTTAGGCAAATAACCCCAGATTCTGAGACGTTACTGAAAGGAGCTGCCTCCCTATGCCATTTGTTGAAAGATTCAATAAATTCCATCATGGCTTTTTTAAGTTTAAGTAGGTCTTGAAACTTCCACAAACTATGAATTAAAAGAAAACCCTCGTTATTTCTAAAAAAAAAGAAAAGAAAACCCTCGTTATTTTGTGACTACACACCTAACACGTAACCGGACACAAAGAAGTCAACCTTTCACATGTAAGAAGTCTTTTGTTCATCATTATAAAAATAAAGATTAAACACTTGTTGAACGGTTTCAAAGACATGTTGTTCATTCGTTGAAAGATATTGGAACAACTTGTCTTTTCAAAGGTGTTAGAGCTGTTTGAGAAATGGAAGTCTCTTGGGAGTATATTTTAACTTTTAGAATTCAATTCGCTTACTTATAATTGTCTTATTTATTAAAAGTTTAGTATAATGTTTTTTCTGTATAGAAAATATGTTCAGTTAGGGGGGACATGTGGAAATATTTTTATGACAAACATTATTGTGGGTACAAAATTATGAATTATAGAAAAACATTTAAAATTAGGTCAAATATATTTATGTTTACAAAATATCATAGGTGCAATATGCAATTTTAGCGTCACCAATCTTCAGCCCGACAACATCTACATAAATGATTTGTTTTAAAAGGTTCGTTGATAAGTATCTAAAAAGCCAAAACTGTCGATTTTTACTCCCTCCGTTACGAAAATATACATGTTTTAAAATAAAATTATTTCAAAAAATTTCATTTTTTACATTTTTTAATGCATGAATTAATGATAAAAATGTAAATTTCAAAATATTCATCAAAATCTTATTTGTTAAAAGTTATAGGGAATAATTAATTGTGGAAATTAAGACATTGAAAACTAAAATTTTAATTGTTTTCTTTAATAAGTGTAAGAACTCTAAAACATTCATTTTTTTTGAAACATAAAGAATATTAGTTTACCTAGTTATATGAATTGATACGGAATCCTGTATCTATCTAATATTGATCGCTATTAAATCTGAAAACTTTTTATAATAATAAAGATAACTGTAACTCTTCATTTTGCTCAACAGATAAGTGTAACTCCAACTCCAAGAAAATTAAGAGATTTATGAGAGTTTAAAATAATTTTAGTCGAATAATAAATATACTGTTATTTAAATAAATTAAAATTCAGTACTATTAAACTTGTTAGTTAATAAAATAATTTCAAAATATACTGTCACTGGAATATTTCAGTTATGATTTTAGGAGATTTTTACAGATTCTGAAATATATTAATGAAGTTTCTTAGATAAAATAAAATATAATTCAAATATCATAACTTAGATGGTATAAACTTATACTATAATTAAAATTTTAGCTCAGCTCAAGTCATTTAAATTTAAATACTTATTAAAATCAAATCATTTCAAATTTTATATTGAATACATTTCTTAATTCTCTTTTTATTCTTTTCACATTTTGATGTAAATGAGTCAATATTTCTTCAAAAGAAAAAAAAAAGCAAAAAGACTATGGATCTGTGTAACGATTTAATATTGCTTTTGTCAAAGTGCATTTGTATTTAATTACTTGACCTGATTGAGCCTGAGAAACATGTTCCAGTTACCAACTTATTACCAAGAGGCAAGAGCACATAATTGATTAATAGAGATTATATTTTATAAGGAAACCGTTGTTTTAACTTCGACACTTCACTAAATTCAAACTTTTTCATTTTTAGTTATTTTGGTTGAAGAATCTAAAACTAATTTTGAATACCAAATGAAATTACAATTATTTTTGGTAAACAATAAAGAATAAACTTCATCAATAAGAAATATTCTAAATTTCTAAAAAAAAAAAATCTTTGGAAGAAGGGAAAATAGTTTAATATATCCATTTTGGTTAAAAAATATTTAAGATAGTATTTTAGATATGGAAATGTGTTTTATGAATTTCAGGTTTAACAAGCCCATCTTTGAATTTTTGGAAGATTTCGTTAGAATCTAGTTTGACATCTTTGAAATTTTGGGAATGTGTTTATGAATTTCAGGTGGTAAAAGAATTTGATTTAACAAAATAAACTAGTTACAAGTTCTATAAAGTGTATATCTGAAGCTTTTGAAAAAGACAATACCATTTTGAAGATTTTTTTTTTTGACTGAAGGCTTTCAAATTTTTATAAAGATATTGCATACATTATTACTCAAAGTTTCTTATATATAACTAATAGTGATATATATATATATATATATATATATATATATATATATATAAATCATTCAAATTTGTTCCTTCTATAATTCACTTATGAAAATTTTAGAAAACGATTGGATAATTATCGGATAATTATTGGATAATTAACACTAAAATCTGACCTATAGGTGTGCTCGAAGCTAGTCGAGAGCAGATACTAAATTTTTATTTCATTTGTAGTAAATATATATTTAGTTATATCCACAGAAAAATCATGCGATTATTTTTCTATAATTCACTAAAATAATATATAGAAAACGATCGAATAATCATTAAAGAATAACATTAAAATCGTCCCACTATAGGTGGGCTCATGTCTACTCTAGAGCGATCACACATCCCAACCCATATAAAAAAAGAAAAACATTTAAAACATTTATAAGAAAAATAAAAGTTGAAATTCAACACGTATTTACGTATACGTCTCCTTGGCATATATGCTACACTACACTATACATTCACATACAGGCATGTCTATATATATGATATTATGTAAACACAAATCTATTGACTACAATTAGACTTCTTCATTTACTCTCTCTCTTTCTCTGACTTAAACACATTTACTTATCTTCTTCTCTCACTTATGAAGAGTTTCAACACCGACCACGGTCACTCCGCGGCGGAGTCCGGCGACGTCTACGCCATGTCTGATCCCACAAAGAACGTTGATGATGATGGTCGAGAGAAGAGGACGGGGACGTGGCTTACGGCGAGTGCGCATATTATCACGGCGGTGATAGGCTCAGGAGTGTTGTCGTTGGCATGGGCCATAGCTCAGCTTGGTTGGATCGCAGGGACTTTGATTCTCATCATTTTCTCGTTTATCACTTACTTCACTTCGACGATGCTCGCTGATTGCTACCGTGCGCCGGATCCCATCACCGGGAAACGAAACTACACGTACATGGACGTTGTTCGATCTTACCTCGGTATGTTTTTTTTTTACTTTTTTTATTCTTGTAAAGGAGGTTGAAAATTTAGACACTTTTTACACCGACTTTTTCTGAAAGAGGGCTCTTTACCAGAAATTCAATCTTGTGAAAGTAACTTTTTCTAAAGAAATTATAATTAAAATAAGATTCTGTTTATTAGATACTGACTTTTCTGGTATTTAGTTAGGCTGGTGCTTGTCGGGAAAATTATTTTAATCAGAACAGGAAAAATGAATTAGTACGAAATATTGATAGATGTTAACCGACAGTAATTTTCTCGGTTAATTTAAAATAAAAAAAAAGCTGGTGTTGTTATGAGTTTATCATGGAACAGTGACCGTGGTTTACAAAATAGTTAATATTATGAACTATAAGATCAATCATAAGAAATCATCGTTACTATCTTATGAAACAATTGGAAAGCTTATGCATCCGGTGAGTTATGGATAGGAATGTAGTTAAAGTAATGGCTTGTTAGTTTTTTTTAACGTTTCCTGCCAATTTTATTTTAGAGAAAGAAATTCTCTGGGTTGTATAAATTACTGAACTGACGGTTATAAATTGATATATGTTCTTTTAAATATTTTTTTTCTCAAAAATATATATGTCTGTCCTTTTGAATATTTAAGTTGACTGAATGTAAAAACTGTAGTAACCGTCCTTTTAATTTTCTAATTATAAATCATGGTTGTTGGGAAAACAAATTTGGGTTGGTTAATTTTTTTGAAGGATTATAGTCTTAAACAATTGAAAAGTGTATTGTCTAGTTCAATAACAATGATTTTTTTACTTCAAAATAATTTTAAAGTAAAACACTGAGTTGAATGTAAAAGTGTGGCAATTTTCTATAATAAACTATGGCTGTTGAAATAATTTATTTGGCTTGTTTATTATTTTCACAAGGATTATATAGTTAATATTTTTTTAAAAGTATGTTTTCTAGCTCAATAAATAATGAGTTTTAACTTCAAATCATTTTAAGTAAAACAGTGAATTGAATGCAAAAGCATGGTAACCGTCCTTTAATTTCCAGTTATAATATATGGTTGTTGAGATAATTATTTTTGCTGAAACTTTTCTTAAATTAAGCCATCAATAATATCTACAATAGATTACTAGTATAGGAGTATTAAATAACCCAAGTTTTTGTACTGTTTATAATGGTCCAAAATTGTGTAACCCGAGGATAATAGAAATTAAAGAATAGTTTGACATATGTGGCAAAGGGTTTTGGTAGTATTAGCATATTCCTGTTGGTATTAGATGTTGGTGGACTATTATATATGTAGTTGCGTGAAGTGTTTTATGAAACAGAAGATTAATTATTAGCTTAAAAACAAATCATAGACTGAAATAATACATTGGAATTATTGAAAATTGACAGGTGGTAGGAAAGTACAGCTCTGTGGAGTGGCACAGTATGGGAATCTGATAGGAATCACTGTTGGGTACACCATCACTGCTTCTATTAGTTTGGTGTAAGTCAACTATGTGTGAATAATGTGATTTTACTTTATGACCGTTACCAAATGTACAGTTTAGTTACCTATCATATTGATGTGATTAGTATGGTTTCTTGCACAGAGCGGTCGGGAAAGCCAACTGTTACCACAATAAAGGTCACCATGCAGATTGTGCAATATCGAACTATCCGTATATGGCGGCCTTCGGGGTCATTCAGATCCTTCTTAGCCAGATCCCTAACTTTCACAAGCTCTCTTTTCTCTCCCTTATGGCTGCGGTTATGTCCTTTGCTTACGCAAGTATTGGGATTGGCCTAGCCATCGCAACGGTCGCAGGTACATATACTAACAATTATTGGTCATCAAGTTGTAGTTTTCAAAGTAGCTATATGAATAATTGTAACAAGATAGATAAAATAATAAAGTAACGGTTGATATGTTACGATATGAAAAGGTGGGAAAGTGGGTAAGACGAATATGACTGGAACGGTGGTTGGAGTTGATGTAACTGCGGCTCAGAAGATATGGAGATCGTTTCAAGCGGTTGGAGACATAGCGTTTGCATATGCTTACGCCACGGTTCTCATTGAGATTCAGGCAAGTTTTACTATGGTGTCTTGTTAGCTTTGGATATGAACCTCTTGATAGAATTGTGGTTAGAGATTATTGACAATGACAATCAATTCTCTGTGGACCACTTTTTTGTGTGCTTTACTACAAAAGAGTCAAAAAGAAGAGAATCTGTCTTTTAGCTTAAAGGCATAACATGTGCTTATTAGTGACAGGATGTCACATTCAAAGACAGCAAACAATGATATTCTTTCAATGGACTTCAGCTTAATGAGTTGACAATATTTTTTCTTAATTTTTTTTCTCTTAATGATATTAGTTTTCACCTTTTTAATGTACTGTATTTAGTATAGTAGAGTGTATATGTCGACTAGAAAGTAACGGCTTAATAACATTTAAGTTAAACACATGAGACAAAACTGGATTTGCATACACTAACTGGTGAGATTTTGATACGTTTTGCAGGACACATTGAGATCTAGCCCATCAGAGAACAAAGCTATGAAGAGGGCAAGCTTTGTTGGAGTATCAACCACCACTTTCTTCTACATCTTATGTGGTTGTCTCGGCTATGCTGCATTTGGAAACAAAGCCCCTGGAGATTTCCTCACTGATTTCGGATTCTACGAGCCATTTTGGCTCATTGACTTTGCAAACGCTTGCATTGCTTTCCATCTCATTGGTGCCTATCAGGTATAACCAAATCCAAAGAGGAGAAAAAAGATTGTTTTGTTGTTGCACTTTCTCTCAGTTTAGCTAATGAGAATGAACCTTACTTCTTGCAGGTGTTCGCGCAGCCCATATTCCAGTTTGTTGAGAAGAAATGCAATAGAAACTGGCCTGACAACAAGTTCATCACATCTGAATATTCAGTAAACATACCATTCCTTGGGAAATTCAACATCAATCTCTTTAGACTAGTGTGGAGGACAGCTTATGTGGTTCTAACAACTTTGGTAGCTATGATATTCCCTTTCTTCAACGCGATCTTGGGTCTTATCGGAGCAGCTTCCTTCTGGCCTTTAACGGTTTATTTCCCCGTGGAGATGCACATGGCACAGACTAAGGTTAAGAAGTACTCTCCCAGATGGATTGGGCTGAAAATGTTGTGCTGGGTTTGCTTGATCGTCTCCCTCTTAGCTGCGGCTGGTTCCATAGCAGGACTCATAAGTAGTGTCAAGACATACAAGCCATTCCGAACTATCCATGAGTGAGTTTGAGATCCATGAGAGTTAAAAAAAAAAGAAGTAATAGTTTGGTCTTTTCTTTGTAACTGTTTGGTGTCTCAAATCCAAATGAAAATATTGTATTGCTTAAAAAGCCAAATGAATGTCTATGTATTCACAACTTTCAAATTAATACATATGGCCCAATAACAGCTCTTGCAAATTTGATTGGTCATGCATAAACCATAAGGGCATAAAACAATGTCTGAAAAGGGAAAATGAATCTCATCTACTTGCATTAAGGCATTACTATTGTTTAGTCTTTCTCTTAAGTTCTCCCACCCGGCCTAATTCTCTTTGCAAGCTGAATATCCTTAGGCATGTCGCAACCCTCTTGGCACTGAATGGCACAAAGGTTAGTGTCCTTGAACAGACCAACCAGATAAACCTCATCTGCTTCTTTTATATCCACAACGGCGCTGATCTGGAACTTCAGATTGGTCTTGAAATCATGAGCAAACTCACGAACAAGTCTCGGGAACAGAAGCTTTCGGATCAAAATCTCAGTGCTCTCCTTGCGAGCTGCAACACAATAAAGTATGGCGGATGATAAATGAGACAATGAATACAAACATTTTTTTTTGCTTTATCTGAAATCACATAAACAATCTTCACAACACTTACCTAATCAGCTTTATACTATCTATGTTAACACCCTAACAATTGTTTAACAAAACTTCCTAAGCTAGCTAACCTTTGTCAAATGTCTCATTCTCTTCTTGTGGCCAATAATTGTAACTCATGGCCATTCTTGCAAAGAACAGAAACAAAAACAAAAAGTTAATACTAAAATAAAAATCTTAGACTAAACTCCACTTCTAGACTTGTAAGTAACATAATTGGTCTCTGACAACAACATCAAAGATTTGATAGATCAGAGTTTTAACTCTATAATCACACTGCAAATCCATAACAAATTACAGTAGTAGTATATAAGGGATCGAATCCATATAATCTAAAGTTACGCAACAAGTTTACGAGAAAATAGACAAAACCAAAAGAAGAGCTTTTGTTTTTCTTGCTATGCAGAAAGTAAATATGTGATTTGAACAATGAAATTAAAGCTAAATTTATAAATAAAAAGAGTTAAACATTAGAGAAATCGCATGAAATCAGATAAAATCAGCATAATTAGATTAAAAAAGTATACTAGGGGTTCGAAAAAATTCTATCATCTCCTAGAGCTCGAAACCCTAAAAGTCTAATATAAAATAAAATTTTGCCTAACAATGACTCAAAATAGTATATATATATATGTCAAAAATATGTCCTTGTCTAATTTTAGGAAAAACCAAACCGAAAATATTTTTTCGTTTTGAACTGGCAAGTAAACCAATATTCAATTAAACGAGCATAAATTTTGATCTAATCGATGGATCTATCTGAAACCGGCGGCATTGAAAAATTAATACATTCTCTATATTTTGTAAAATTTGAGCTCCAATTATCGTGGAAAGTGTTTCATCTATTGCAAAACGTTTGACACATCTGCATAGTTTTACATCTTTAGTTTCCCTTTTTCCATCCAATTTGACTTCATTTGGTCTAAGTATATCTAAACATGTAAAACATTAGAACACCAAAATGTTCTAAAAGGCATACTTTGATTCATTAAAGACTCAAAACATATGTTTTAAACTAGTAAAATACCGATATATTTGTAGATAAATATATTATCAGTTTAATCTAGATTGTCAAATGAATTGGCGACTAAACTAATTTGTCATAATTAGGAATTAGTTAAAACTAATTTGTCATAATTGGCGACAAAAATTGAATTAGTTAAAACTTAAATAGATGATAAGCTGGTAAACGGTATGAATGAGTTTTCACTCTCAGTTGGTAATGTAAAAGTGTTTGGTTATAATAAATTGTCTTTATGTAAAAAGGAACTAGTAAAAAGGGCTTGACATGTAATTTTCTTTTAAAATAAATGGATGTGTGTATATATGTACTGATCAGCTGCACCACCATGCTTGAAGGAAGGTATAACTAAAACACCAAAACCCCACTGGATCTGATATATAGGAGGAATAGGAATAACTAATCGGCTATTGAGAAACAAGCAAGAAATTAGTGTGACAGCAAACACCATTATATTATTTTCCACTGTATTTTTGATGGTGATGGATAAGTGTAGAAGCAAAGGGGAATAGTTTGCTTCCAATCCAAGCTATCCAAGCAATCCAGGCATAAACAATTAGAAAATAATTAGCAAGTTGGGAGCTCTTAACTAATCTTTAAAGTTTTGTTCTTCCTTGCGATGATTACCTCTTACCTTCTTTTCTCCTTTTTGTTTCACCCAAATTGTATAACAGATTTTGCTTTAAGTCATCAACCAAACCAGCAACTTGCCCGGTTCAAATATTTTAGGGATGTGAGGTCAAAACAATTGTTTCTGAGCTAGTTTGGTAAAGCTGAAATTTTATTAATAAATATAAATCTGATACAAAACGGCGGTTTAAGGGATACAACTCTAGGGTTTTCACATAAAATTATCACACAATTTTTTTGTTTACTATGGGAAAGCCCGTTAGATAATATGAAGTATGTTTTATGTTATTGCTGGTTTATACTCATTATTTGTCTTGTACCAAATATCTAACATATTTCCATTAGGATATCCATAACATTTGGATTATATTTTCAGTTATGACATTATGCTAACCCGGTTAGTCCTTCTTTTTCTTTTGGAATTTTAATGATATTTTTTCAAGATTGACACAAGTTTTTGTTTTTGTTTTGAATGAATATTAAATTTATTCTAACCTAAAAACCTTTTAACAACGAATGGTACTTGTATCAAACTGTGTACAAGGTATAGTTTTTGAGAAATAATTCAAATCATTTGGTTCGAGAACTACAACATGTTAAAATAGTTTACGTTTGGAAGATGAAGTTTTCTGTTATGAAGAATTCCATAGCACATCAACTGAACTATATCCTGGGTTCGTTTTTTTTTTTTTTTGCTAAAATACATCCTGGGTTCGTTGATAAACAAAAATATGTTTAGCGTTCGTAAGCTAGTTAATAGTAACAAAAACTATTTACCTTTGTAACTAGTTATTTATCTTTTTTCTTGCTCAACGTAATTAGTTATTTATCTTGATTTAATGATTTTCATAAAGAAGAAGAAACGATTACTGCACATGGAACGACTGAAAGTGATAAGCTATCTATTTCTTCTTATATTCTCTAATGCGTGTACGGCTATGCCAAAATGACATCGTACTTAAGTATATTTTTGACAACTTTAATTAACATTTGTATATTTTGTTTTCTTCAAAGATAGTTATGGTTTTTTTTCGTTGAAATACCACAAAAAAAGTTTTTTAGAAAATAATTTAATATTTTTTTTTCTGTTACATCATTTTAATACAATTCAACCTTTATGAGATACTTTTTAGTTTTAATCATCTTACAAATGTAATCTTATTTTTTCGGATAATAAGTTGTAAATTGAAAACAATATTTAAGAGAAAATTTATTAAATAGTTAACTGAGTTTCAAGTAGAATATTTTTGAGATGAATTACATCATGATTAGTAAATGTACTTAAAATAAGTCAATAATTACAGTAAAATTAATATTTTTAATAATATATTAAGTGGATTATCTTTTTTTATAAAATAATTATAAATAAATTTTAATTGTATGATATATCAAATAATAGTTTATAATAATTTATTTATACCAGTATATTAGAAATTTATCCAATCCAGAATTTTATAGGCAAATATTATCAATTAGAGGTGTTCATTCCAATAAAACCGAACCAATTAAAACTGAGCTGAATTGAAATAGAAAAAGTGGTTTGAATTTAATAGTATCGAATAAACTGAATAAATGTTATTCTTAATAAACCGTAATATATGAATATAGCTTGGTATATTAACTGATCTAACCGAATAAATCAAAAGCAGATTAATTAAAATATATTAGTATAGTTATATATAAATTTTATGATAAAATTAATAATATATACATAATTATATTATATTAAAAATTAAAATATTGATTTTGATAAAATTTTAATTTTTAAAATTTAAAAAATTAAATAAGACATAATTTTTTATTTTAATGGTTAAAATTTTTGCTAAAATAGAGTAATATAATAATATATTATTATTATTATATTACTATTTTTTTTTACTTTTATTTTAGTAGTTAATTAAACATAAAACATTATATTTAAAAGTTAGAATAAAAATATATTTATAAATCTTGATTTCTAATCATATAAATCAAAATTTGTTATAAAAGATAAATATAATTATGAATTTTTGGTATAAAACTGAATAAACGAAAACTCGATAACATATAAACCGAAACAAACCAAATTAGATATAGTTTCAATATGGCAGCTAATTTTATAAACTGAAATACCAAAAACCCAAAAAAAAACTATCCGAAATCAGATTGAAATCCGGATTGGACAAGTCATTAATCAAAACTTAAAAGATAAAATCAGAACATAAACTGAGTTACCCAACATAAGGTTAATCTAAGAATTAAATTTAAAAGAAAGTTAATGTCTCCGGTATTTAAATAGTTACTAGATTTTGATCCGTGCTTACAAAGCGCGGGTTTTGATTTTTATTTTTATTTTTATTTTTAAAATTATTTAATAATATTTGTAAACCAACAGTTTTAAAATATTTTTAGGTTCCTACAAACTTACCTGGACCTTGAATGATCCTACTCGACACCGTCTGTATATTCATGTAAAACCATTTTGAACCCCAACATTCAGAAAGACCGAATTGTAGTCGATGGGTACTTAGATGACCATGACTAACACCCGCATGAGTGTTATAGTAAATTGTAATATATAACATATATAATTGTGTTTGGTTTTATATGTGTTTTATATGTTTGAAATTGTTCATATTTTATTATTGTTTGATCTATTAGAAAATAAAATTTATGTAATATTCAATTATTTCATATAAATACTATTTTTTTATTTTAGATTTTTGTTGAAATAAGAAAAAATGTATAACTAACAAATTAATTTGGTTGTCTAACACAGAAAATATATGATTTAAAATATATGATTTAAAATATAAGAATAAGTGAATATCTCAATTTTAGCAATTTATTACGTTTTGTTCATATATGAAAACCTCTAGATTTTAATTTCAACTGATTGATGAATTTTCTTTTATTTTGTGGGTTGTAATTTGGAAATAAAAAATATTGTTAACGTAAGGGCTAGATTTTTGGATCTATCTTGTTAATATTATGCTTGTTTTTGAATTTATTCGGTTAGATAAAAAAATTATTAAGTCAGCCCGTAAATAAAATTTCTTTTAAATTATTCAATGACACAGAATGGTAAATAAGAAAAAAAAATAAGGGTGAAGTTTTATGGGTACTACAGTTTTAATAAGATAGATTTATTGTAAATGTAAAGGCTAAATTTGTAAATAAAAGAAATTATTTTTAATACTGTTATCCGTATATCCAAACAATCCTCATTATCTATGTTTCCAAACAAAATCCTAAAGTACTTCTAATTTAATAAGATAGATATACAATATTCTTTTCAGAGCACAACCTCCAAGGGACTCTACATTAAAACCCAGAAAACAGAGCGCTCACATGTTCTTCAAAGATTATTTTTTCTTCTGTAAAAAATCTTCAAAGAATTTGGTTGGGTAGCTGGTTTTTCTTGGAGTTCACTTGAATCCTGCCATCCACTTGATAGATCCACCAAGTAGCTCATAACAGTTTGATTCTCTCTGTCTATATAATGAAGAGATTCACGGTCTGCTGCTTCTCAAATCCAATCCACAAGAGCAGAAATCACACTCCAGACAAGGTTTGTCTTATCCTTTACTCAAAAAGGTTGAATCTTTCTGCATTTTCATCATTTTTTTCTCTTACCCATTTGTTAATTTGATCTTGGGTCTGATTCTGTTCTGCAAGAAACCAAGAAACAGCATGGAGATTTCAAGAAACGACAATGGAGAGGTTAGGGTCTCAATTTTTTGTTATGTTCTTTTCTTCATAGCCAAGTCATACTCACCTTTTTCACACACTTTCTTGATTTCTAAGCTAAACGTTTTGATTCCTTAATCTGATCTTTCTCTGTTTGAAAACAGAACAACAACAATGTGACACCAATCATTGGTTTTGACCGTACCAATGTTATTGTGAACCATGACTTCTCTTTGGGGATGCATTCATGGCATCCAAATTGTTGCGAGGCCTTTGTTGTTACCGCAGATTCTGGTATCTCTCACAGTGTATTAGACCCGTCAAAGTGTGGCAGCTATGTAGTTGTCAAGAACCGGAAAGAAACTTGGCAAGGCTTAGAGCAAGACATAACAAGCAGAGTGAAACCTTGTTGTCTCTACAAAGTTTCTGCAACTGTTGCTGTCTCTGGTCCTGTGCAAGGATTGGAAGAGGTTATGGCCACTTTGAAGCTCGAAAACCAACAATCGCCAACAAACTATCAATTCATCGCAAAGTAAATGCCTCCTTATACTTATAATTTTGAGTAAATGTTCACAAAAAAACAACATTTTAGTTTATTTTTAATATTGCAGAACTTGTGTCTTCAAGGAGAAGTGGGTGAGATTAGAAGGCATGTTCTCGTTACCAAGCTTACCAGAAAGAGTTGTTTTCTATTTGGAAGGTCCTTCACCGGGGATTGATCTCCTCATACAATCTGTTACCATTCACCTTGAAAGCGAGCCTGAGGTATATACAATGCTCAAAAATTGCTAGGCAGTAATTAAACCCTTTATAGGAAATTATTGCTTAGGCGGGTACCTACACTTATTTTTTGAATGTCTAGATCGTTTTAGAATAATAGTTTTGTTTAATCATGATTTGCGTTTAAACTGATTTTTAGAACGCTCAGTATATATATAATCAATCATATCAATGTTTTCTTTATTTAAGGTTTGCGCTTACCTATTTTCATTTTATTGAAAGCTGGAACGACAAGATGGTGTTACCGTTGAAGATGAGAATCTTGTAGTGAACCCAAACTTTGAAGACGGACTAAACAACTGGTCTGGGAGAAGCTGCAAAATAGTGTGTCATGACTCCATGGCTGATGGAAAGATAGTTCCACAATCCGGAAAAGCTTTTGCTGTAGCTACAGAACGCACACAGAACTGGAACGGTATTCAACAGGAGATTACTGGTAAAGTTGAGAGAAAACGTGTTTATGAAGCAACCGCCGTTGTTCGTATATATGGAAACAATGTCACAAACGCTACTGTGCAAGCTACTCTATGGGTGCAGAATCCAAATCAACGTGACCAATACATTGGCATTGCAAAGTTAGTTTTCTTCTAATAGTTTGAATCAAGAACCATTGTAACATGCTAAAGTGGATGTTTATTTTTTGTTCTTTGAAAGTGTGCAAGCAACAGACAAGGAGTGGATACAGTGTAAAGGGAAGTTCCTCCTCAATGGTTCTGCATCACGAGTAGTCATTTACATCGAAGGTCCACCTTCAGGAACCGATATTCTCCTCAACAGCTTAACTGTAAAGCACGCTGAGAAAATCCCTCCTTCACCGCGCCCACCTATTGAGGTTAGTCCATAGATCCACTTAACATTTTAACAACAGTATACGTGAGGTTAAGAACTTATAATCTATAATCTGATGATTAGGACGATTCCATGATTATAAATTCATTCCAAACAAGTTTTACATTTCTAAAGAATAAACAATTTTGTATTGTAGACTGTAGTTTTATTTTTTTTCCTTCTTACAGAATCCTGCTTTTGGGGTAAACATACTCACCAACAGCCAGTTAAGTGATGCTACAACCAATGGATGGTTCCCATTAGGGAACTGCACGCTAAGCGTAGCAGAAGGCTCCCCTCGTATCCTTCCTCCAATGGCAAGGGACTCTCTTGGACCACACGAGCCTCTAAGTGGCCGCTACATACTCGTGACTAACCGAACACAAACATGGATGGGACCAGCTCAAATGATCACTGACAAACTTAAACTATTCTTAACATACCAAATATCAGTTTGGGTTAAACTCGGTTTCGGCATTAACAGTCCGCAAAATGTTAATGTCGCACTTGGTATCGATAGCCAATGGGTCAATGGAGGACAAGTCGAGATCAATGATGATAAATGGCATGAGATTGGTGGTTCTTTCCGAGTTGAGAAGCAACCAACAAAGGCTTTGGTTTATATTCAAGGCCCTTCTTCTGGGGTTGATCTCATGGTCGCTGGCTTGCAGATCTTCCCAGTTGACCGGCTAGCTAGAATCAAGCATTTGAGAAGACAATGTGACAAGGTATATACACAAAACACTCTGCTTCAATAATTTTTTTATATCAAATGAGACTTTATAGTAAATTTCTTGATTTACAGATCCGTAGAAGCGACGTTATCCTCAAATTCTCCGGTGTTGATGCTAGCAAACTCTCTGGAGCTACGGTTAAAGTTAGACAGACAAGGAATAGCTTCCCGGTCGGAACTTGCATCAGCAGATCAAGTATAGATAACGAAGATTTCGTCGATTTTTTCTTGAAAAACTTTAACTGGGCGGTTTTTGGTAACGAGCTGAAATGGTACTGGACGGAGCCTGAACAAGGGAAGCTTAATTACCAAGACGCGGACGATATGCTCAACTTGTGCAGCAGCAACAACATAGAAACAAGAGGACATTGTATCTTTTGGGAAGTCCAAGCAACTGTTCAGCAATGGATCCAAAACATGAACCAAAATGACTTAAAAACGGCTGTTCAAAACCGCTTAAATGGTCTTTTAAACCGCTACAAAGGGAAGTTCAATCATTATGATGTGAACAACGAGATGTTACACGGATCATTCTACCAAGACAAGCTAGGCAAAGACATAAGAGTCAACATGTTCAAGACCGCACACCAACTAGACCCGTCAGCAACATTGTTCGTAAATGATTACCACATAGAAGACGGATGCGATCCAAAATCTTGCCCCGAGAAGTACATTGAACATATTCTTGATTTGCAAGAAAAGGGTGCGTCTGTAGGAGGAATTGGGATTCAAGGACATATTGATAGTCCTGTTGGTCCAATTGTTTGTTCAGCTCTAGACAGACTAGGAATCCTCGGTTTACCGATATGGTTCACGGAGTTAGATGTCTCGTCCATTAATGAACACATCAGGGGAGATGATTTGGAGGTTATGATGTGGGAAGCTTTTGGACATCCTGCGGTTGAAGGTATCATGTTATGGGGATTTTGGGAGCTGTTTATGAGCAGAGACAACTCTCATTTGGTGAATGCGGAAGGTGATGTTAATGAAGCTGGTAAAAGGCTTTTAGCTGTGAAGAAAGATTGGCTCTCTCATGCTAATGGACATATTGATCAAAACGGTGCGTTTGCGTTTAGAGGGTACCATGGAAACTATGCTGTTGAAGTGATTAGTAGTTCATCTCAGAAGGTTCTTAAAACGTTTGTTGTTGAAAAGGGAGATTCGGCTCAGGTTATTACTGTGGATCTTCAAGGTTTGTGATGCTTTTGTGTGTTGCATGTATGTATATTCAATTTCAAATATTCTCAAACTTTGGTGTTTGTATATTGTGTGAATAAAAACTTGACGTCAAAAGTGTGGTGGTTTGGTTGATTTTTGGAATTTGAAAACATTTAAGTGAAATTAAACTGGAAAACAAAATATATAAACACATGTTTTTAAGCTAAAGATGATTCTGGAAAAAACAAATTCAATCATACTTGATTTTGGAGTGATTAGATTTTTAATGGGTTTAGGTGATTTTAGGTAAATTTGAAAATTTGTATGATTTTTATTAAACCATTCCAGAATTTTATATAAACTCAGGAGATTAGATTTTTATTTTTATAATTAAGTAACTCCACTCAAATACTTTAAAAATATTTGAAGGATTACAAAATGTACAATTTAGATATTTTTCAATAACAATGGATTTCATAGTTTTTTTATGAAATGACAATTCAATAACACTGGATTTTACATCAATTTTAAAATTCACTTTTAACTAATAATAGATTTGTCATTTTATTACAAACAACTTTAAACTTCTAATTGAAAACACCCATTTTATTGTAGAGAAATTGTTATTATTTATACATGCATAGTATATTAGATAAAATTAAACATGTTTAATAAGAAAAAGTAATAGTAAATTTCACTCAATATTTAAGAAATTATGTATATAAAAGAATGTTGATGTACAAAAATTCTTGTAACATCCCGATTGGTGGCATATGATGAAGAGTTTAATAGAATTGATTTTTTATCTATATCATCAAAGTGAATTTACATGTTCTGTGAGATATTCGTTTAGAACTCTACGTTTAAACATGCTTATATTGCGGTAGTGAAAGGATGACTGACTTTTTGAGAAGTGATTCGCGATACCGTATGAATGAGGTTAAAACACGAAAATATGGCATGTGATAGTTGCAAGGTCAGTAAACATGAATTTCAAAGCTTAGAAAAATTAACAATGGGAGGCATGTTAACCATTAGAGATCGGGGGTTACAATTCTATTTGAAAATGAATAAATAAAATTCTACTCGGGTATTTAGATTACAGGAGTGATTTGATTTTCAAATATAGTAATAGTTATTTCCCTAATTTTTTTTATTCCCTTCGTTATTGATGATGATTCCCAGACCGAGTCATTGTGATATGAGGTTAAAACTTAGTATTTGTTTCCCTTGGCCCTTGGAAGCTGAAATCCAGCAGAAGTGGAAGCAAAATTGAAAAATCAAAGAAAAGATATGGACAAAACAAACAAAAAGTTGTTTAAAGAAGGAGAAACAAAGATGTTCATACAGTATTGAAGGGTCGGATAAAATAAGTATCTCACTCAAACAATTAAAGAAACCAGTTTTGCTAAAAACCACAAAGTATTTTTGTTCTTTGTCATAGTACCGGAAAAGAAAAGCGTAAGTTTGCTTAATTATACAATCAACACACAAAGATTGCATAACAGAGATTATTATTCGGTTGATACGCAGATGCTCAAGTTGGTAAGAGATTTGCTTCAGATCAGATCATCTACAAAACATAAGAACCATAAGCCAATCGAATTCAGCAGAATTTTACTTCTTTTTATATAACATAAACCCTGTAAATTCAGTTTCTGAAAACAAACAGAGAATTGATATTAGAAAGAAAAGATGTGTTACCTGGTGCGTAGTTTGTCTGTTAAAATATTATATGAATGTAACAGAAGGGATGTGTTGGAGTTTGTAATAATCTTCTCCTCCTTCCGACAGTCTCTTCTTCCATTCCTCTCCCATTTTGTAAAACTCAAGATCCTCCAAGGAAGTGATGAATCGCAGTCCATCCGGAATCTCTTTTAATTTTTGGCAATCCCAAATAACAAGAGAATGGAGAAGGGGCATGGAGCCTTCTTCTACTATCCACTCTTCCCACTCCTCTAGTTCCCATAAGTCAAGACTCTTCAATTGAGGAAACCCACCCTTTGAGCAAACCATTCTCCTCCCACAGAAAGATCCACTCCCTAAATAAACCTGTTTCAATTGACTCAACTTCTCTAGAATCGGCATTGGATCCTCCTTCAAACCATTCTCGAATAGATACAGGCTTGTAAGGCGAGAAGGGAACTGTAGTTCTTCAGAGAGCAATGGAATTCTTGTACGCAACTTCAGATTTTTGAGATTATTGAATTCCAATAGAGTGCTCCATTCTTTCGTCCCCTTAGCCCCTGCATATTCTATATCAATATTTTCCAGGTGTCTCAGTCCATCTATTGATGCAGAAAGATTTTCTAAGCTGGTCTCATCAGTTATTTCGATTCCAAGAGTCCTTAATCTGGCCATACCACGAAGATCCTCTACATCGCTGTACTTTGTTGAGAAATTAACCAAGGTCTCCAAGTTTACTAGATGATTTAATTCCAACTTTGTCTTCTTTCGCTTAACCCATGGTAATGCAAGGTATCTCAATTGTTTCATCCCCAACAAGAAGTTGTGCGTGGGTAAATGAGAACGCCCAGATACATTTAAATTTAGATAGATCAGCAACTTTAGATTTTGTAGAGAAGAGGGAAGATGAGATACCCTCGCAAATTCTAAGTTCAGATATCTTAAGTGGATGAGCTTTCCTATTCTATTAGGTAACCTTCTTCCTTTAAATATGGCTCCAGGAAGATGTACTACTCTCAGAAGTTGCAACCTTGTAAATCCTAAATTCGAAACTCTCCATGAACTCCAGTCCCAGATAATCACTAGAGACCGAACCTTTGAATTATTAATATCTCTCTCAAAATCTAATGCTCTCGGATTATGTGAGACAAACCTCCGTGATGCATTAAGAGACTGAGAGTGTGAAGTACCAAGAATATGTAGGAAATTCTCTTCTTTGGCTTTAGACAAACAAATTTCTCTCATCAAGTCATGTAAACTGCATGTTTCAAATCTCCAAGTTGCTTTGTCTCTTTCAGATATAACCATATTTCTTCTCACCAACTCCTCTATGTAATTATCTCCAACATCTCGAATGCTATCTCCATTGTCATACCTAAATATTCCTTCTGCAGCCCAGTAATAAGACAAATCTTCTACTTTTATCTTATAATCTTCTGGAAAATGGGCCATGTAGAGGAAGCAAAACTTCAGATAACCAGGCAACTCTTCAAAGCTTAGAGACAATATATGGTTAATCGAATTTTTGTTGTCCTCACTGCTTCTACCAACGAGATGAGATCTAATATTCTCAGATAACCGTTTCCAATTCTGAATTGTGTATTTTTCAGCCAGCAATGATCCTAGCACTCTGACAGCCAAAGGCAATCCCTGACACTGTTCCAACATTTTCTTACCCATCTTTTCCATTTCCTCATCATCTGGAGTCAATTCTGCACAAATCATAAAACAAATAAACAATATTTCATTTTAAATTAAGTTATTTAATGCTAAATAGACCATCTTGCGATCATTCCAAAACATATCTCATTTGAATTCTTACCAGATACATCTTTTCTGGGCATTGCTATACTTTGGAAAAGTGTCCAACTGTCTTGGTCAGATAGGCATTCTGGTTTAAAGTTTATATATGCTTCTCCAGGTCCTGTGACTCTTTCATTTCGAGAAGTAAGTAACACCTTCAAACCTGTAAAACATTTACCATTTAGCTATTTGTAATATAACACAAAAAGCATAATGACTTTTTTTATTTGTACCATAAGATAAGAGGTCATCACCTGCTTTGTGTGGAAATATTGGCTTAATCATGTCCCAATCTTCTTTTTTCCATATGTCATCTAATACGATTAATGAGTTTGATGTTTCTAATAGTCGAAAGAGTTCACCCTGGAGCATAGCTTCTGTCATATTCTGGATTTCATTTTGCTCTTCTTTTGATCTGAAATTCTGCAAGATTTCTTGCCACACTTTCATCCGATCACAAACTTGGGAAACACAGACCCATGCAACTCTATCAAACTTCTTTTTAACAAGGTTGTCATGAAAAGCTTGTCTAGCAAGAGTCGTTTTCCCAAGACCACCCATCCCGGTCATGGATACAACTTGAACATCATCTTCCTCCAACAAATATCCAAGTAATGTCTTAACATTTTCTTCCATCCCCACAAGATTGCTTTCGTGAATTTTAGCAAATTC
The DNA here is from genome assembly GCA_905132885.1 of Moricandia moricandioides. NCBI lineage: Eukaryota > Viridiplantae > Streptophyta > Magnoliopsida > Brassicales > Brassicaceae > Moricandia > Moricandia moricandioides. The sequence goes on from CAJHQQ010000001.1 coordinate 79,409, forward strand.
TAGTCTTTGTTTAGAAGGCTGTGGATCCTTTACATCCTCAATAATCCGTTGTACTCCAAAAGTTTCCATATCATGAATCACCTTCAAGATCCTCTTACTTAAGCTTCCAATTTGTAATGCAACTTCCCTGCGCTCCGGAAGAATGCAAGTAAGTCTTCTGATACGCTTCTTGATTCCACCATTTTTTCCGAGTTCGTCTTTGAGAATAAAGGTTTCAATGATATCCTCTGCATCAAAAATGATTTCCTTGATCACATCCACGCAATTTCTCACCATCTCACTTGTATGCTTTTTGGTGTCTGCATCTTTCAAAAATGACCTTAACATGTTTAGATCAGTTTTTAGTTCAGTAACTTGATCTTCAACTCCCTGAAATTGTACGTATTCATGGCTCAGAAGGTCCCAAAGCTTTTGTACTGTAAACGACAGAAGTTCCTCTGCCATATTTGTTCCTGCTTAAATAGAGTGAAAGCAAGAATCAATTTAGTTTTATCGTATATGTTGTATTTTGAATTTTTCAAAACGAATATAAATTACTATGTTGTTAAAAGTTTTACATAAACTAAATTGAAGATAAGAATCAAGTTAGTATTGACGAATAGTTTATAATCACAAATAGCTGAATTTTAATTCCTTAATAGGTCACCAAAGAAATATTGAATTTTAAATTTCATTAATTTTTTAAAAATAGTTGATGTTGGATACAGGTTTGCAGACCTCTCTTAAAAAAGACTGCCTGAATTCATATCAGCCAATCTAAAGAACCCCATCAAAAGTCCGCCTAAATGAGTTCGGCTTAAAAATTGAAAATTTTAATCAAAGTTTGAGAAGCATTGGAAAGAGAGAGAAATATATCATAGACTTCAGCAATGATTGATGTCGAGTATGATCATATCCGGAAAAAATGCTTCCAATGTTCTCAGTTATCACATGAGAAGCAAGCTTGTCCTTTATTGAAAGGAACTAATCGAGAGGTGCGCAAGGAAAAGAAAAACAGAAGGCTCTAGCTGCTCATAAACTGAATCATAGAAAGTTTAACAACAACTTGGCAAGTGACATAATGCTATTATTAGCTCTAACGGTTCCTCCCGGTTTTGAACCCCCTGCAGCTTTAGTAGCACCAGAAGTATTTGAACAAATGCGTCTGTATTTAAACTGTCAGGATCCAGAAGAGCAAAGTATCATAGAATTTAGAATGAAGAAATCTCTGTATGAATTGTCCAAGGACCCTATTGCTCAACGCTCATACTTGAGGATGGAAGATGCGCCGGTTATATCCAACGTACTCAATAAAGATAAGAGACTGGTTTTTGACTACAGGAAAGTGAGTGAAGTGGTCCCTCCAAATGTAGGAGAATCCTCCAACCGATCGGATAGGCACAAGTAAAGACTAGAGCTCACAATCCTCTAGCAATTGTGGTTGGTCAAGGCCAGAGATATTTCTCGGAACCAAGGATAAATATGGCTGAAACAAGGGGAGCTATAAGTGGTGGAACGATGATGAGTCTCCCTCATTGATACCCGAAAGAGACGAAGCTGATACCTTTGGTTTGCCTCCAACAACTGCGCTAGGAAGTTTTGAGATAGGAAATGCTCTTCCAACGGTTTCAACAAAGAGTGGAGGAAAAAGGGGAACTTATAAGAAAGCATCGTCATGGAACCGAAGTAGAAAGAGTCCACAATGCAGATTAAAGGGAACTCGCTGAATGATGTTGAGGATAGCCAGTTAAAAAGGAAAGCAGAGGATGAAGTAGAGGTAACGTCAAAAATCTCAAAAGCAACAAAGGTTTGATGGTTCATCAGAAACCATCCAATCCTCAATGACGACGCTCAGTTGGAACTGTCAAGGGTTGAGGAGCAACTTGACGATTCGACGCCTTTTAGGAGATGTGTCGTGATCATCTCTCGGATTTTCTGTTCTCCTATAGACTACAAACTCTAGTGCTAACGTTCTAAAACTCCAAAGTTCGTTGGGTTATGACCATTGTTATCTGGTGGACCCAGTGAGACTAAGCCGAGGCTTAGCTCTTTTCTGGAAAAATAATTTTGAAGTGGAAGTGTTGCTAGCGTCAGACATGATTATTGAGAAAAATAAAGCATTGTTCATGGGTGTTCTATCTTTCGTTTATGAGGATTCTGTCCGGCAGCGAAGATAAGTGGTTTTGAATGTTTTCAAAGACATCGGATTGAGTAGAAGTGGAGGTTGGTTTCTTGTGGGTGATTTCAACGAGGTTATGAATAACTCAGAAAAAGTTGGAAGAACAAGGAGACATGAAAGCTCTTTCTTTGAGTTTCGGGCTCTAGTAAGAGATTGTAGGCTGAAAGAAATACCAAGCTCTGGGAACCGTCTTTCATGGGCTCGTGTTCGTGAGATCGTGACATACGACTTGAAGGAAAAAGTGTGGATTCAATGCCGACTAGACAGGTCTTTCGGCAATGCAGAATGGTTTAGATTGTTTCCAGGCTCGCACTCATTTTATCTGGAAAATATGGGTTCTGACCATAGACCTATCTTTACCAGTCTGAACTCTACTGGCCGTAAGAGGAAAGTTCGGTTTATGTTTGACCAACGATGGTGTAAGAAACCAGAAGTGATATCTGTGATTCACAAGGGCTTGTGTTCGAACTTTCCTACAGATCAAGCTTCAGTCTCAGAGTACATCAGATCATGTCGACAAGAACTGTCGAAATGGAAAAGGACTGCAAATTTAAATTCCAACTTAAACATCAAAAGGTAAGGCGAGAACTTGAAGTGGACGAAAGCAAAACCTTTCCGGATTTGTCTAGACTTCCGATACTGCGCACTGAACTTGAGAAAGCATCAATGAGGAAGAAGCCTTTTGGAAACAAAAAATTAAGAACTCACGGCTGCAGGTGGGAGACAAGAATACAAAAGAGTTTCATGGCTGGCTGGAATCCAGGAAAATGAAGAATCAGATTCATTCACTCTTTGACTCTTTGGGGATTGAACAGTTCTCCGAAGAGAAGAAGGGAAAGATAGCAGTTGATTACTTTATAGACCTCTTTCATTCGAACGGTTCTGCTGATCCAACGGAGCTTCTAGAGGGCATGGTTCCAATAATAACTGATTGTATGAATAGAGGCCTAATCAAACCAGTGCCGAATGTTGGTATCAGGAAAGCAGTGAAAGAGTTAAGAGCGATAACACTCCAATCATGGATGGTACATGTCATTTTTTTTCAGAAATTATGGAACATCACTGAAAGCATGTAACTAGGAGGTTCGGAAGTTTTTGACTCTGGTTAGTTGCCAGGAGACTGAAATTTCACGGAATTTCTTATTGCCTAAACTAAAAAATCCTAACTAGATGAAAGACCAAAGACCCATCAGTCTTTGTTCTTGGTGTACAAAATTGTCTCTAAGGTCCTATGTGATCGACTGAAGATGGTGCTACCTCACGTGGTCTCTCCAGTGCAGGGAGCTTTTGTAGCGGGACATCTAATACCTGATAAAATGTTGATCGCACATGAGATGATTCATGGGCTCAGGACAAATCCCACGGCCAAGTCAGACTTCATTGCGATTAAAACCGACATGTCCAAGGCGGCAAGGCTTATGATGGAGTGGAATGAAATTTCTTGGAAGCCATGTTCACAAAGATGGGTTTTCGCACTCGTTGGATTATATGGATATGAGTTGTGTTTAAACTCGGATTCGACAAGAATCTCATTTTTAGAAATTGAAAGATTATTTATGTTCAATTAGAATCGATCTCAAATTAGGCTTCTCTTGATTAGTGAAATGATAAGGGCACGACCTTCCCATCAGAAATGGGAAATGATAGTATGGTCGGCTCGCCCTCAGGTGGGAGGAGAAACTGTACGCCTATGAGCATCATGGCATAGGTCAAAGGCGTTGTCCGTCTTCATGGCCTCAATAATACTCAGTATTCTTTAAAACTAAATATATCCCTATTCACCACATAGGAAGTTTAAAGAGTCTCTTTCCACAAGCTATTAAAACAGTTTGATCAGTTTCTTACTCAATCCTTTTGAATGGACAGTTGCATGGCCACATTGTTCCTCAGCAAGGAATCAAACAAGGAGATTCTCTATCTCCATTTTTGTTTATTTTATGTGCTGAGGCATTGATACGTATGATGAATCAAGCTGAGAAAAGAGTTAATCTTACGCGTATGAAGCTAACCCTGAGTTGTCCGTCTATTCAGCATCTTCTTTTCGCAGACGATAGTTCCTTTCTGTGTCGGGCTTCTCTGTCAGAATGTGTTGAGTTTTTGAGGTGTCTTAAGCTGTATGGAGACTTGTCGGGGCAGGTGATTAACTTTTAGAAATTGGCCATCACTTTTGGGATGGGGATTGACCCGATCATGAAAAGACTACTGGCTGAGATTCTACACATTGATAATGAAGATGGAGATGGCAAATACCTTGGGTTACCAGAGTGTTTCAGTGGATCTAAGCAAAAAATACTAGCCTTTATAGGTGAGAAGCTTAATAAGAGAATCAAAGGTTGTTTTGCCAAAAAGCTATCTCTTGGTGGTAAGGAGGTGCTCCTTAAATCTATTTCCATGGCTCTACTTGTGTATGCCATGTCTTGTTTTCGCTTGACAAACATCATTGTCAAAAGATCACGAGTGCAATGGTAAGTTTCTAGTGGGATGAATGTGGAGATAAGAAAAAGATTCAGTGAGTTTCTTGGAAAAACTTATGTATATCAAAAGAAAATGGTGGTTTGATCTTTCGTGACATTGAAGAATTCAACCAAGCTTTGTTAGCTAAACAGGCGTGGCGTTTCTCAACAACCCTGATAGCTTGATCGCAATGATTTATAAAGGAAAATACTATGCAAGTAAGAGCTTTATGGAGTGTGGTAAAGGTTTCAAACCCTCCTACGCTTGGCGAAGTATATTATTCGGGCGTGAATTGTTAAGCAAAGGTGTGATGAAGTCTATTGGAGATGGAAGAAATACTCATGTTTGGACTGAGAAATGAATCGTGGATGAGATTTCGAGAAGGCCAGTCAATGGGAATCTTGAGATCGATGTGAACCTTAAGGTGGTGGCACTATTGAGGGCTGATGGTGGATGGAATATGGAAACGCTGCAGGATTTGTTTCCTGTAAATGAGGTTAGTCGCGTAGTACAACTCCCAGTGGGTGAGACTTTGGATCGTGATATTTGGGCATTCACACCTCATGGCTCCGATACAGTTAAGTGTGGTTACATGTTGGCAACAAAGAATAAAGAATCTCAGGCTATCCAGTTAAGTTTGGGTAATCAAGGATTATTGGATTTAAAACGTCATCTGGAAGATTCCAACCATTCCGAAGATTCGTAGTTTCTTGTGGAGAGCTGCTTCTGGAGCGCTGGCTGTAACAGAGAGACTGAACACGAGATGTAAGCTCTGATTGACAGGTTCAGAGTCCATTGGCCATGTTCTGTTCAATAGTCTTCTTCCTATGGAGTTCTGGTCCCGGGCGGGTTTTGATAATGCCTCTCAGCTGTCTACTCATCTGCTTATAGAATTGTTATCCTCTCAACTTGACTTGATGTCTGAGGAATCAATTCCGCTATCACAGCGTCAGGTTATACCTTGGGTTCTCTGGGCCATTTGGAAAAACAGAAACTATATCTTATTTGCTGAAACTCAGGTCTCTTTGGACAGCCAAGTTCAACAAGCGTGTGAAGAAGCTCGGATTTGGAATGAGCTTAACAAGGAGAAGGGGACCAACGAGACTAGCAATGGTTTGTTGGAAGAGAATAAAAAGTGGGAACCACCTATCTCCGGAGGAACGCCAAACTTCATAGCGGGGGTGCCTTTATTATCAGAGATTGGAAAGGCAATGTTCTACATCATGCAAGAGATGCCTTTACCTTCTCACCAAACAGGTTAATGTCGGGGCTCTTTAGAGTATGAAAGACTTGGGGTATCAGGAGGTGGTGATTGGGTCAGATTTACAGGAGCTCATGAATGCGGTTAAGAAATGGTATCTTGCTCCAACGAATAAATGGTCTGTGTTCTAACTTAGGTGCAGTGGCTTTTGAATTGGAGTCAAATCAGACCGCAAGGGAAATTGCTAAAGGTGTGCTAAGGGACGGTCGATTCCAATCTTACTTGGCTTTAAGAGAACCGGCCTGGCTGCACCAGCGTTTAATGGTTTCTCTATAATGCTTCAAACATGTTACTGTGTTTTTCGAGTTCATCTCAACGCAGAAGTTCAAAAAAAATGAAGATATGAGAGAGTCTCCAGAGAAAAGACTCACGCCTACTCTAGTATAAATACTCAAGCTGGATTCACGAATAAATGATCTAATCCAAACTAGGTAATAATCTACACATTTTATTAAATATTTAGTAAATAAAGAAATTTATTTTTAAATTATAATTTTCAAATAATAACAATATATATTTCTGTTTGGTATATTTACATTAAACGATACTAAAATAATATATGTTTTTAAACTAATTATCTAATAAATGGAGTGTTTTCGTCGTATGATTTTATGATCATTTGTATCTTGTTATAACAAAAAATTTAACCCACTGATCAGATTTTTCAATATAGGAAATTTAACAGGTTTTAGTAATTTATAGTCATTTTTAAAATTCAAAATATAACATATACGAAAAAATCTTATTAAATGGTTAATAAGATAATTTTATTGGTTTAGTAATATATCAAAACTTTATTATTCAAAATTATTAATTGTCATATTTATTTTAACTAAGGACATGACCAGTTTCCTCATTACCACTCGCAAAAGCAGCTTTTATGGTTGATATTGGTTGTTGGCATTTCGTAACAATCACAGAAAACACTATAAATCGTTTCAAACCGATCTAAGCCTCTAAAATTCAAAAGTTGGTTCCAACTAGCGTTCGCGGTTACGTGTGGTTGTGAGAGGGTGAAACAAAACTTTTTTCTTTAAAAAATATATCAATATAAAAAAAATATTCAATTAAAATTTTAAATTGAAATAATACAAATAGTAATATATTTGTATATTATATTTTATTTTATATTACAAAACTGTAAAACAAAATTATTTTCTATAAAAAAAATTTTAAAATAATAGTATAAATTTATGAAATCAATTTTTATATTTATTATAATAATCTGTTTTAAATATTTTATAATTATATAACATCTAAATATTGTTAATTTATTATTTAATCATTGTTGTGTTTGGTAGTTAACTAGTCATAAATATCTCGCAAACGCACTAATATTTAACTGATGTACAAGACGTACAAATCTCTTTATAACACTTAAAGTCGTAATCACACGTAGCCGCAACTGCTGCAGTTACACCAGTTAAACTAGGTAATTTCGTATTTTTTTATTTAAGTAGTACTGACGAGATGTACTTAATTGGTTTTTACTTTGGATTTTGATCGAGATTGATTTATTTTACTATGTGATTCAGTCTTTCCGTATCTTTTGGTGTGTTTTAGTGATTTTATAGATTACGGCTTCGTTTGTTAGGAAATGACGTGAATAGATGAGAGCTTGGAGCTTAAAAGGAGCATTGAATTACGTGAAGTTGCAATGTGGCAAGGATCATTCGATTCATGACATAGATTGATTGATCCAATGCTCAATACCAAGAATCTGCCAAAGGCAATGGATCAGTCTATCTAGAATTTTGATTGCCGTCAATAACACACGATCGCCACATCTTTGATCTATGGATTGGTCAAATCTCATGCAAGAAACATAATTTCACCATGGTAGAGATTGATATAGTACTTAATAATTTGTTGAAGGTACTAGATCGGTCGATCCAGAAATTTAACCGCAGTCATTTTGATACTAGATCAACCGTCTCAGGACTACAAATCGGTCGATCCCATGCAAGTAATCAAAAGAAAATGATTCAGCAGAGATGGACTGATCCATGTTTTGTAGATTGACTGTTCATCTGCGTTGCAAAGCCACATAACATAAACAAACCCAAGCTTAATGAGAGAGGACAAATGGCAGAAGGAGAGTGAAGGTTGAAGTGGTTAGAAGTTGTTGGAGAGTTTGTTACAGAAGTGACAGCTGGTTTCATTTCATTGGACGAGCAGTTAGAGGCGCTAGAAAAGAGAGTATAAAACAGAGTCTTGCTTGTACTTTTCATTCATCAGAATCATTTGTAAAACCTTCTTAAAATCTAATACAATTCTCTTTGTTCCTGAGTTACTGAGTGTTACGATCCTTCTCATTTCGAGATCTACAAGTAGACTTTGATTCCTCGTTTTATGAACGCCGGATTGATCATAGAGTGAAACGTTGGTTTAACTCTATCAGTGGTATCAGAGCTTACTATCCTCAGAATGTATGGCGGAAACAAGATTGCAAGCGCTCAGAAGAGAGCACCAACACGGGAGATTGATGGAGTGATTGTGACTCGTTTTGATGCAATCGAAAGGAGATGATGTTGCAGAGAGAACGAGACGAGCGAAGAGATGAAGATATGTGTCAGGTTCTCGCAACATTAATGAAGATGGCTAGCAATCAACCATTGAATGCTTCGATGAATGGAACTGTTGGTCACAAAGCTGAAAATCACAACGATCAAAATCAATTTTTGCAGAATTTTCAGCAATCACAATACGAAGGTATGACAAGATTGACAAAAATATTCCTTGATTTTTTGGTTGCAAGTTCAAGGAATGGTTGAGCAAAGTGGAACAATTCTTTGCAATTGATAATACACCGGAAGAGAAGAGAGTTGGAACTGCTTTAATGCATTTTGATGACGAAGCATCTACTTGGCATTTAGTATTAATGGAAGAAGATGAAGAAGCGATGGTGTTAGGTCGTTTGAGAAGTTATAAGAGTAGACTCAAAGAATATTTTGAGGAGATATTAAATGATTCAATGGCAGTGTTGAAAGAATTGAAGGAAACAAAGGGTATAGCAGAGTGTCATAAGAAGTTTGAGCTCATATGAAATCGCCTTAAGATGCATGAAGAATACTTGTTGAGCGCTTACTTATATGGATTGCGTCTTGATACTCAGATGCATGTTTGAATGTTCAATCCACAATCTACACGTCAATCTTTAGTTTTGGGAAGATTGTACGGTAAGGCACATCCAAGAAGAGAAGTTAAGAGCAATTGGTCCAATAATAAGCCGCAAGTGAGTAACTTTCAACAGAAAGGGATCATGGAGGTGAATAAGGAGGAATGACCAAAACCTAGAGAGCCTAATGGGAGATTAAAATCATTCCTTTCTCAAGCAAAGATGAGTGAAAGAAGGGCTAAAGGATTGTGCTAGTTTTCACCTGATGTTCAACTTTACTTTATTGATTGTGACGAAGAAGAGGAGGCATCAAATGAAGAGTGGGAAGTTCAAGAAAAGGTGAACCATAGGGACAAAGAAGTGGCTCAGATATCCATTAATGCTATTGCAGGCATTAGTGAATATACTACAATGAAGGTTTGGGAAATGCATGGGAAAAGGAACTTGTATGTTTTGATTGATTCAGGTTCTACACATAACTTCTTGCACAAAAAGGTACAAAAATGTTGGGATGTAGGATACATGAAGCATGAAGAGCTAAAGTATCAGTTGTAGATGGTACTAAGATTGCAGTGTGTGGGCGTATCGAGAAGTTTAAATGGAGCATTGGAGGACATCAACTTGAAGCTGATTTCATGGTTATTCCTCTTGGTGGTCATGATGTAGTATTGGGAGTTCAATGGCTATCAAGACTTGGACCCATTTCGTGGAATTTTCAGAAGCTAGAGATGCAGTTTAAATGGGGTCCCAAAAGAGTTTCTCTTCATGGAGTATCACCTGAATCCGTGAGGGAAATTAAAGCAAAGAGAGTAGAATCCAGGAAGGATGAAAAATTTCAACTTCATATGATATACACATATGAAGATAATGAAGAAAGAGCCAACGTCATTGAGTTTGGTGCAGACACAAATGATTGAGGAAGCAGGTAGTGTTGAGATCAAACAACTCACGGAGCAGTACCAAGATATCATTGAGGAACCAAAATATTTACCACCATTGAAAGATCACAATCATAAGATCGTGTTGAAAGAAGGATCCAATCATGTGAACCAAAGACCTTATACATATGCACTACAACATAAGAATGAGATAGACAAGATGATCCATGAGTTGTTGAAAGTGGATACAGTCCAACCAATCTCAAGTCCTTATGCTTACCTATGGTGTTAGTAAATAAAAAAGACAATACATGGAAGTTATGTGTTGATTATAGGAAGTTGAATGAGATGACTGTGAAAGAAAGGTTCCTTATTCCTTTGATTGAGGTCTTATGGATGAGTTGGGAGGGTCATGCGTGTTTTCAAAAATTGATCTCAGAGCTGGCTAGCACCAAGTGAGAATGGAAGAGAATGATATATAAGACAGCTTTCAGAATACACAGTGGCCATTATGAGTATCTTGTAATGCCATTGGACCTTACTAATGCGCCTGCAACTTTCCAAGGGCTTATGAACCATGTGTGAATGTCTGAGGAAGTTTGTTTTGATCTTTATTGATGACATTTTGATTTACAGTTCATCAATGGAGGAGCATCTATATCATCTTAAAGGAGTGTTCGAGTTGATGAGGATGAACAAACTTGTATGCTAAGCGCAGCAAGTGTGAGTTTGCTATGGATTAAGAAAATGTAGTGTCAACTGACCCTACGAAGCTTAAAGAAGTACATGACTGGCCTTTTCCGAAGAACCTTGAAGCATTAAGAGGGTTTCTTGGTTTCGCAGGCTATTACAGGCGTTTTGTTCAACATTTTGGAACAATATCCAAACCTCTAACAGCACTCACCAAAAAGATGCTTTCAATGGGAATGAAGAAGCACAGAGAGCTTTTGAAGAGCTGAAAGAGATGTTGTGTAATGCACCAGTGTTAGCTCTCCCGCGTTTTGACAAGCAATTCACTGTGGAAACTGACGTTTGTGAAGGACTCTGTTTATAGAGGACTCTATCTACGGGAATCCTCTATCACAGATTATTATGAATTTTATAATTACACGTTGATCTTGGTATATGTTGTTCTAGCGGAGACACTAGCTAACGAGCTTCATATGTAAATGTCTTTACAGATAAAATTCACACTTATTTGCAAATAATAGCACCAATCAAACTACCAGAAGTTTCTAAGGACAATGTTTTACTGTCAAGACTTGAAAGAGATAAATAAATAAAATAGAGATCTCATTCACAGCAAACAAAGAAATTTGCTACGGAGAAAAAATAAAACAGATCGATAACATTATAAGAAAAATGACTAACCTCTTGATGACGCCTGGGAAGAATAGAGAGATTCTAGCTCTTTAGCTCCTCCAGAAAAAAAAAAGAATTAGCTTTATTTTTTCAAAATTAAAATATCCCGTTCTTGTGGTGTATCTTCTTCTCCATTAACCTCACATTCTATAGTTCAGACTTTTCAACTCTCCACAGACAACGTGTAAATTTCCCTTTCTTAACGCTGTACTCGTCTTTCTCTTAACCCTCCACAGAAAAACTCCATGTGGTGTGGACCTTCTTGACCAGGGGCGAATCCAAAGATTTTTTTCTGTGGGAACACAAAATGTTAAAGTAGGTGTCGTCAACTTACATATGATTATTAGGTGTAGACATCTAATTTGTTAAGAAATATACTAAATTTTAATATTATTATGGGGGCATGTGCATCCACTATCCACTGTCCTCTACTTAGGTTCGCCACTGTTCTTGACTCCGACTAGGTAGTTTTTGTCTACCTTTCTTTTCTTATCTTCATTGCACGAATTATTTTCATCTCCCTTAGAAACAGTTTTAGGTAGAGAAAATTTTGAGTTTTACCACAAATTTAATATTATTTTTTAAAGTTATCATCAAAAATGATTATTTTCAAAAATACTTTAAATTTATGATGAAAATAAATTAAAATATTAATTTAGAAACTCAGTCATAACCCTTTAACACTAAAACCTAAACAATAATCTTTAAAATATAAACCCAAATGTTAATATATTTTTGATTGATGGTATTTTTGAAAAGTGTATTTAACTTGTGGTATTTTTAACAATTTATCTTTTAGATTTAGCCTATTATATATATATATATATATATGGATATTTATTTATTTGTTTTGCCTAAGATGTTATATAATTGTTTAATAATAAAAAAAAGTTCCCTTTCGATTTGATGTTATATATATATATATATATATATATATATATATTTGAAAGATTTCTGTTAAAATTTCAATACATTTAATTTGATAAATTGTGGTACAAAATGGAAAACAAAATGAAAACAAATGCAGAGTATTCCGTATGAACGAGAACGATGGTAAGAAACACGATGCTGTACTCGTGTTTCTGCTCTGACATTGTAGCTTCATGTGTTTCGTTAAAAGACAACTTCCCTGGATTTTGATCAAACTGTGCAGCATATCCCCATCTGTTACCTGTAAGTAAAGAAGATTAGCAACCTTGTACAAAAGCAAATCTGCTAAGACCAACCCAAAGGTCGACACAAACTTGTGTTTAGTAGTAAAAGTCATCCAACGGGTCAAGATTCTTATTGCAGTCACCACAAAAGAAAAAAAAGAACCACCCTTGTACGGATCTAGACAAACTGCTGCAGAGAATCTAGCAGGCAGCCTTTTTGCCATGGCAACTACCTTGGACCATTCACCTGTTACTATAGAAACAAAACGACAATCACATTTTTTTGTTTTAGATATCAGAAGATGGATAAAGCAACTGAAGCATTAAGGTCACCTTACATACTACCAACATCAAACACTAAGAGATCATTTTAAAGATTCTGAGAATCAGTAAGCCCTCCAAATACAAATAATTTCCTCTCAAGTGCAACAGTGACGTGACCGGCTCGAGGTGCTTCCCTGAAGTTTTCAATTGCTTCCATGCAAACGTATCCGAGAAACATGACTAGAAAATATCTGAAGACATACACACGTACACATTAAAAAAAGATGGGACTCAAGAATGCTTTCCGGACCTGTTGAGTAAGCTTGGTTATCTCGTGAAGATTGAGGCTTCTCATGGAATTAGGGTTTGACAAGACTATTACTCATGTTTATACCAAATAGTAGAAGAAACCGAACCAGCTTTGTGTGTGTGTTTGTGTGATAATTGTGTACGTTTGGAGGAGGAAGTTGAAGGAACTAAGAACGTGAATCAAAAATCCATATTTTGATTGGATGATTACTTTTTCTAACGTGACATAGCTCATTGCCCTTAAAAGTTTCCTTTTATAGTGCAAAATTTCCTTTTATAGTGTAGAGATTAATATATAAAAACTATTCAATTTTTATTATAAAAATTATGACTTTACAACCAATTTATTTAAGTTCAAAATTTTCAAATAGACATTTTAAAATTTTTTTGTCACAAAAATAGACTTCAAGAAAAAAATAACCAAAGTAGACTTTTAAAAAAATTAATATTTTTTTTAGTTTTAAACTTTACCTCCAAAACTCCACCCCGTAACTCTAAATCATAAGTTTACATTAGTTAACTCAAATGATATAAGTGTATATTTACATCATTTAATAAAATCTATTTTAATTATTTTTTCTTTGAAAATTATTTTAGTGATAAAATTTTTGTTAACTCTATCTTATAGTATTTTTCTTTATTTAACTATAACAAATTACTGTTTAACAGTCCTATTTAAAAGTTAAATTTGGACCTTTTGATTTCCCCTACTCCCAGGATCAGATATATCACAAGTTACGTATATAAAATGGCAGAGAAAGAACAATTACACGCACTTGGCAGCGTGACTAAGGTATAGCTTTTTCGTTTTAAAAAAAAAAACTAACGTAGACTTTGTCAAAAATTTCACAACATAACTCCGTACCACCAAGTCAACAAAACCATGGTCCATTTATTTCTTCAACACGCTATTTTTCCTTTCTCAAAATTGACTTTAAGAGCACCATTAACGCAATGGGCGCTTATTTTATACTTTTTTTTGATTTTTTTTTTTAAAAAGAATAATTAATCGCGAGCCGCCACATGTCAGTGGGGCCTGCGAACAGTTGAAAAACCAAGACAACATCGCTTCCTATTTTGGCGTTTCGAGCAGCGACTCTTATTTTTTCTGTGGGTCCCACTAATTTTTTTAAACTTTTTTTTGGATAAGCACCCCTAAAAACATGCGTTGATGGTGCTCTAAACAATCTATCTACCTACATAAAAACAAACCCATCATTCACTACTTCAAACCCAAAAACAGAAACACAAAAAAAAACAGAGAATATGAGAAAGAGAGGACAAAACAAGAACAGATTCTTTAGAATCATTACCATCCCTCTTAAAGTTTTAGGCAAGGCTCGTGACCTCTACATGCGAAGCATCACAGGCTGTGCAGCTCGCACTCACTACTCCTCCGCGGACGCCGCCTCCATTCCCTTTCCGAGAAGCCGGAGCACTTCCTCAGCCTTCTCCTCCTCCGCATCTTCCCGGAGGATGTCTTCCGATTTCACGTGCAACGATGACTACAGCGAGCTGGTCAGAGCTGCTTCCGTTAGGAGTTTAGGTCATAAGAACGAGACTGACATGATCATACACCAACAGCTTCAGCAGCGGCAAGAGAATCGCGTGGCGGTCGGAACGGTTGCGGCTGCAAAAGGAGGTTTGCCGAAGAGCTCTAGTGTAGGGATGCCAATGGCGAGGATTGATGAAGAAAATGAAGAAGAAGGATCACTAAAGAAAGGATCTGATTACTTATACCCTCGTAGCAGATCATACGCTGTTACTATTAGAGGGTCCAAGTTTTAATTTACTTATTATATTAAACCGTCATTTTAATTTCTAAAGAAGTATGATTTAAGAAGAAAAGAAAATGGTTGCGAGGTATAGTAGTTACTAGTTTTATACAATAAATGTTTTTAATGTAACGAAGGAATCGTTTTAAGTTTCATTACAATGTTTGGTAAAGAACCTGAGATTTTCTTTTGAAGAACATTCATCGTGATTAATTCCTTTTTCCTAATTTGATACCTACTATCAATAAAGAAATACAAAAAAAATGGAGCTGAAATGAAAACATATGTAGAACAACTATGCCAAAGTTGAAAATAGCATATATACCAAATAACAAACTTATTTTTGTTTTATCTAATTGACTTTTCTAAGCCAGGAAAATCAAATGACTCAAAGTCGCGAACAAAATTAATTAACGTTATATTTGGTTTTAAGATGTCTTTTCTTTTCTTGGAAAAAGTGGACCAAAATCTGAATTCAGGTGGTAGAAATTAGATTTTAAAGTATGAAAACATATGCAATTTAAATATAGAAATTACATATTTTACTATGAATGAAACTAGTTTTTTTTTGGAAAGAATGAAACAAGTTTTAAATTAGGAAATATATGATGATTGGTAAAGTTAGAAAAAGCGTTGTTGTAACGCCAAAATCACGAAAAATCAATGAATTATTGAATTCTTGTTTGCAAATATATAAACTTTTGACAAAGATTTACAAATATATATATTTGTTTCGTGTTTCTGGTTGCACTTTTACACACACACACACTCGTGTCTTCATGTGTTCTGGTAGCAAAACTTAAATAAAATCATTTATTTTGTTCTGCCATTTAAGATAGCAGACCAACAGGTTGTGGGTGTGTCACTGTTGATAGTTTTTTGAAACATTAAATTCGCTTTGTCTTTCAGTGTGGCTTAAGTCATATGTTCACCAGACTTTTTTGTCGCATTAATAAAATGAAACTACCAACCACTGATTTTCATAATTTCATTTACTGACTACCTGCATATCCGTAATGGACTTCCTGCCGACTTTGTGCGACTTGTTGCAGCTTAGACGATTTATAATGGGCATATTGAATAATTTATTCAACAGCTTAAACCAATGCAAAATGGGTGTTGAATTGAAAATACACACATGTGGATTCACAAGTGTTGAATACTTTCAACTAGTTGAAAACAAAGAAATTGACCCACTCTAACACATATGCTAATATTATTGGTTATTTGATTTTTGTTCTATTTTATTTTCACCCAATATTCCAAACTTAATTATTTATGATAAAAAAAATTCTACATAAATTCATCATTTTTAACGACTATAAATCGAAATTAGATTCATTTCATTTAGATATAAAATAAAAATATTAATTTTTCTTATAATTTCTATTTTTATTAATATTAATTTTATGAATTGAGTTACGTCATTGTATATTTGTTTTATTTTAAAAATATAGTAAAAAATTTAAATAAAATAAATTGTTAAAACTATATCATTTTTAATTATTTAGTTTAGTTACGTTTAATTTTAATTAATATATAGCTATTAAGTTGTAGAAATAAAAATATAAATCAGGGTGTTGAATTCTACTTAAACCAAACAATTGTAGAAATAGAGATTTGTATATGTGTTGAATGGGTAAATGGAAGAAAGAAAATATGATGTGGAATGTGAAAAAGTGTAAATTAGGGTGTTGAATTCATACAACCACTGCAGATAGTCTTATATATTTGTGGGTTCATATCTGAATTTAAGCCTCCTGAATTCTATACATGTAACTAGTAGGTAAATAAGTAACTACAATTTCGACAAAAAAATAATAATAATAAGAACACTAATATATCCTTCTTCACATTAAGGTCTTGATCAATGTTATCTTTGTAATCTCAAAAACAAAAATTCTAGTAATTCTACAAAATAGTATATGCCTTTTAATGACGAAACGTATAATTTATACTATTGGGTGTACCCAAATGTTAAGATCCATTAATGTATAAATTGAAGGTCTAAAATAGAGTTGAATAACATGATCGAAGAGTAATGTTCGGATTCGCGCCAACAGAAACTTTGTGAGAACTTAGACCAACTTGGAATGAATGAAATATTTAAATATATTTGTGGCCAAATTCGAAGTTAACTTTGGAATAGACTAGATATTTGTTTAAAAGTAATTTAGTGGTTTGACCCATAATTGTTGAATTTACTGAATTAAATATATTTTAATATGAAATCAAACTGACTAAATGAGAACGTTTAACAGAGTTTCAGACTATAAACAAGATTCTAACTTCATACACTGAACTCAGTTTCCTTTAGACTTGTAATTGTTTTTCTCTGTTCTTACATAGCTGTTTTGGTGTAATGTAACGGGTGACAAAATTTTCTTGAACTAATTATTGCATTAATTTGTAAAAACGCGTTAAAATTTTTTAAAAGGAAGACACTTGGGAGCTACGAAAAAGAATGATATTCCATTAGTAAGATACAACCGTCACAACCTAGAAAGTAGAAATAACAATCCCAGTTTGTCACTTTCATGCGTTTAAAGAACACTAACACAACAAAACTCACCACAAAGTTCATCTCTTTAGTGCCTTTCTTAATATTCTTTTGGATGTCCTTTTCTTGTGACAGAAGAATCAAATTGGAACTATGAACATTTGGTTTCTCCTTTAACTGGTGGAGCTCTGTAGTAAGCAGGCACAGTTGCTGGGAAAAACATCTGCCTTACTCCTTCCGCCTTTATTATTGGAAATATTATCCCCGATGCTCCCTGCCATTTTCAAGTTAAGATCCATGCACCGATACAACTTGAGCAAAGAACTGATTAAATATAACAATGTGATTCATACCGAGATCAGTTTGGCTCCAAGCCACATGCGTTTTGGAGAAGGGAATGGGATCAACAACCGTATGACTCCATAAACCGCCACCGCAAAGAAATGGCAGACAAGAGTTAACGGTCGAGGGTTCAAACCCGAAAGCAAAGACACTGGTCCGCTTGTGCACATGCCTCCAAGGCTCAGATAATCAAAGCAAGCTTCTCTCATCTCGTTTCTTGCTTCATCTTTTGATGAACAGAAGACTTTGTAAAGAGCATTCGCAAGGGTGTTGATTGTTGATGCCACTGGCTGCAAAATGAGATGGTTTTCAGACAATGTTTCACAGTTACACAACAAGAAACTTAATATCTCATGTCTTAGTACCTTCCGTAGAGTGTAAAAAGATTCGAGATATTTGCAGAGACTGGAGCCGTCACTAAGGTCACGGAGAGGTCTAAGGAGATTACGCAGGACAACAATGTCGGATAATGCCACCGTCATTCCTCCACCTGTTAAAGGATGACGCATGTTGAATGCATCTCCCATTAACAAAGCTCCTGGAGTTGGATAAGGAGAAGCCGGCATGCTTCTGTTTGGCATGGACTTGATGTTTCCTTTGTTAACCGCAGCAATGAAAGAGTCATAGACCTCAGGAGGCATCTACAACAGAGAGACAAACACACAAGTGTTAATAACTGAGAAAAGAAGTGCAGAGTATGATGAGGTACTCATTACCTGAGGAGCCACAACAGTTTTCAAATAGTTTTCCATTTCACCATTTGCAATAGAAGGCACTTTCTGCCCAGGAACATCAACCAGACACCGGACCTCCGTGCTACTAATTGGATACATCAAGATTGGTGATGGATCTGCTAAGACGACATGTCCATGGTTTGCATATGGGAGGTTGCAGTTCTCTAGGACCAAACCCACAAAACAAGAAGGTACATCGACCTGCACCAAGATAATACAGATATATAACAACTTGTCAAGCTAACTTGTAGAATCAAAAAGACAGAGACCAATACTAAACAGCAAGTTAACCTGAGGATTGCATAGAGAGCGACGCAAGTTTGAGAAACAACCGTCACAAACTATAGTCAAAGCTGCAAATGCTGTTGATTCCTCTCCTGCTTTATTCTTATATCTCACACCTTTGATTGTACCATCCTCTTCTAGAAGAGAAACAACTGTTCCTTGCTCTAACTGAACACTGTTGAGTATATCAGTTAAAACATCTATTAGCATTACTCAATAGTGGCTACCAAATCTATTGCCTCGTATCAAAAACAGATCAGTGATTCAAACAGTGTTCTATGCATCTTCATTTAGTTTAAACATAAACTAATACTCTTTCTGAAACCAGAAACGTACTTGGGAAGTGAAGCAGCTTTCTCACGCATTCTTTGGATAAAGCGTCCATTGTGAAAGCTCCTTCCAGATACATCTGTGTGAAACTTCTCCAAGGGGTAAGCTAAGCGAATGCGTTTCCCATTCTTGAAAAGTGCATAACCATACACTCGCTGAGCATCTATTTCCTCCACACAATCTGTAGATTAGCACCCATGATGTCATGTTATAAGGGATGCGAGATGATAGTGCAGAAACAGATAGATTAACAAAAAAAAAGTAAAACACACTGAGATTTAATGTGGTCCAACAAGTCGCCAGTCGGCTATGTTCACAGAGAGATTCTATCATTGGAAACTAAAGGTATTTTTCACTATTTTGTATTATGTTCTATAAGAAAGAACTAAGCATGGGCGTTAGGGTACCCGTTAGGATTTGGACTGGATTGGGTTTTTCAAGTCTCTTAGAGCATGATTAACCCCATCTCTTAACTCCGATTCTTAATTTGATTTTTTTTTTTATATACTTTTCGGCTAAAAGACGTCTTTTATATCTCTTATTTAAGAGACGTTTTTAGTTTTTCTTAGTTAAAAATTAAGAAAAGCTAAGAACCGTTTCTTAACCGAAGCTAAGAGCCGGGTTAACCATGGCCTTAGGCCTCACTCAAGGTTTATATATGTTCTGATCTGGTTTGGTTGATAAAACTTTGGATTCAGGTATTTTTATATCATATTAAAATAAACATTAAATTAAATTAAGCACTAATCCAGGTTCACGTCGAGCTTGGATAAAACTCATAACCGAAATACCACCTTATATGATTCGTTCGAGTATTTCTACAGATTGGACCAGTAAGGACTCAGTTCTCATTTACAAATGCTCAGGCCTAATAAGAACACAAGATTTCCAAAATTCTAGCAATACGGACACGCGGGTTAGACTTGACAAGAGTGACTAAACTGAAACTACCGTCTAGATTCAAGGCATATCAACATGTCAATTACTAGAAAACATATACAGAGAAAAGTAACTTCAGATAGTCAACTACATCTTTCCTTACCTTCAATACCCAACTCGAGTAACTTGAGATAGCCACCAGGTTGTAAGAGCTCTCCAACAATACGATCAGGCTCTGATAAATCTCTTTCAATCACATGAACTCGACGATTATCCTACAGCATTAAAAACACTTATCTCTTTCAATCACATGTCCTAAATCAATTTTGACCCTTAACCTCTCAAAATCAAAACATAGAGAAAACAGAATAATGACCTTTCCAAGAGTGTACGCCAGAGCAGAACCAGCGACTCCTGCTCCGACAACGATGACGTCAGCGAAGGTATCTCCTTCGCTAACATTCAGGGATCCGACGGTTGAGGTGACGGTCCGATCGTGATGGATCTTCGAAGTTGTACTGTTCCGTCTCGGCTTCACGAAAAGTGCGTAGAAAGCGACGACGGAGATGACTAGAACGACGGAGATCACGAGAGACGAGAGCCAACCGAGTAATTGAGGCTCCTCCATCATCGTCGTCGTCTTCAACAGAGAAACTCGGTTTCTCTGCGGAGAGAACGAGAAAGGAGATGTTGTCACGAGACTTTTGCTTTGTTTTTCTATTTTTTATTTGACTCTTTTTTTTTAACTTTAACGCAAACGACAAGTTAATTTACGCTGGCGATTTGTCTAGGACAGGACATCCAGTTCAAGATGGTTAGAGCATCATTATCCCTAGAACCCCTAATGAGGTTCTTAATTTTTTTTTTTTTTTTTTGCTGATTAAAAAAAAATAAAAAAAATAATAAAAAATGAACCAATCGCGGGTCGTCACGTGTCAGTGGGACCCGCAAACAATGTAAGAAACTCTCTAAAACCGGTTCTTATTTAGTAGTTTTTAGAAGCGGTTCTTACACTGTTCATGGGTCCCACATGATTAAAAAAAAAATAAAAAATAAAATAAAAATAAAAATAAAAAACGAACCAATCGCGGGCCGCCACGTGTCAGTGGGACCCGCAAACAGTGTAAGAAACTCTCTAAAACCGGTTCTTATTTAGTAGTTTTTAGAAGCGGTTCTTACACTGTTCATGGGTCCCACATGATTAAAAAAAAAAACAAAAAAAAACGAACCAATCGCGGGCCGCCACGTGTCAGTGGGACCCGCAAACAGTGTAAGAAACTCTCTAAAACCGATTCTTATTTAGTAGTTTTTAGAAGCGGTTCTTACACTGTTCATAGGTCCCACATATCAGTGGGACCCGCGAACAGTGCAAGAACCCCTCTTAAGAATCCTGGATAATGATTCTCTTATGCTGGCAAATGGCGATCTCGGATTCTCGTGTACAAAATAGATAAATTACAACAACAATTAACCATAAAAGCAAACCAATATAACATAAATAGACATTCTTTTTAGAAAGTTCTAACGCAAATAGTCACTTTGGAATTGTAGGTCACTTAGGTGAGAGTTTGCAAAATTTTGGACCAGTTTGCCTTATTAAAATTGTTATGGTCGATTATAAATAGTTTTATATATATATATATATATATATATATATATCATAGTTTGAGAGAATATTTGGACTACACTTTTATATACAATTTTATGGTAATATATCACTGAATGTTCATCTTCTCATTTTTTTTTTCTAACGACTATCTTCTTTTTCAACTCATTTTTAACTATTCTCCTACATATTATAGTTATTAATATTTTAGATTATATAAGCTATATATATATGTTTACAAACTGAATTATTAAATATTTGTATATGTATCTTGATATCGGTATGTATATATTATCTATATTATTTTTTGTTGTTTTGATAATTTCTTTTGAATTTTTAAATTTTGAATTTTTTCAATAAAATAATATGGATAATATATCATGATACATATTAATGGTATTACTGATAGATTTTGCTAATATTTTATAGATATGTATAGTGGACATTGTTTACTAGACAAGATTTTATGGACTAACTAGCATGAATAATATTTCCATGAATTTTCTAGATAAATTGACATAGGTAACATATAGTGTACAGTCTTATGTAGACAATTTTTTTGTGGAAAATGCTGTCCAAGATAATATATATCAGTATTGTTGATCGGTGTCAATATCCAATCTAGCAGATTATTTATTTTTCTTATATAATTTTTTTTATTTCACTAAGTCAATTTTACATTTTAGGGTGATTCTTTTTTGTTTGACATATGATTCTATTACATTTATAGTCTCTAAAGAGTGAGAACCAACCATATATCATTTACATAGAAAATTCAAGTGGCGGACGAATTCACTAGCCAAATTCTTGTGGATAGATTCTCATGGACATGCTTTGATGGACATGTTTTTTTGCGGACATGGTTGGGTTTGACTAAATAAAGTAAAGAAGACTTTAAATGATGAAGCGTCTAATTTCACACCAATGTAGTGTAGGCCGGATTTGAAATTTAGGAGGATTGATATGAACCGGTCTTGTGTGGTTATGGTTTTGGTAAAAAGATAGTTGTTGGATGTGTTTTTGGTGGAAACTATATAGGTAGATATGTTTTTTCGGGGTATGCTATTGGTGGACGTGCTCTATGGATAAGCCATTGGTGGACAAGTTATTGATAGAAATGTTTATATTGGATATAAGGTATGGTATACATATTTTGTTCGCAATATATAATGTACAACCAAAACAAATTCTTACACTTTAATTAAACTGTTAGGATATAAATGTATAAGTATATGTTGTCTAACCTACATATGACGTATTTGTATCAGGTTTTGTAAAATGTGGAAATTACATTCACACCGCACTAGTGTCAAAAGGAGTTATAAGATGGGTAATCTAATCCAATTCAAGTCATGAATTATAATGAATGGGAATTTTAGTTATGAAATAGATTCATGAATAATAGATAAATGGATTTAATGAGTAAAGTATGATCAAACTAACCTTTACAAAATTAAAGTTGTAAATAAAGTGGCATAATGGATTTAATTTCAAAGTTGTGTTTTTTGATTTCATAGTATAATGAATTATCGATGATTAAACCAACAATACTTTATAAGAAATGTAAACTTAAAGTAAATATTTAAATCAAAAATAACCAAGTCAAATATGTATATTAAATATATAATTTTGTCATTTATCCAAACTGAATTCCAAAGAGACTCAGAAACTTTGATAGTCTTAGAGTGTGAATGGGAGTGTAGGACAAAGACAGGACAAAAGCAAGTCAACTGCTTTTACTTTTCCTGCATTAAAAGTTGTCATTCACATTTTTCTGAAAATAATTACGTTAGAAGCAGGACAACTGCACACATACTGTAATTTTGTCTTTTTCTGCACAAAAGCAGATGTCCTGCATGGCTTGCTATCCCCTCACCTTTTGAAGCAGTTGTCCTGCATGAACTCCCTTTTTCTAACGAAAAGATGTATTTTTATAAATAAAATTAAACAAAAATTCTTTACTTTTTGCATATAAATAGATTCTACTTTCAAAGAAAATCATCAGTTCTTTCTTCACTCTTCTTTCCTTCCTACGTAAGTCTTTCTTTTTAACTTTTTTTTTCCTTTTGAAAACTATTTAAATGTTATGAATACTAATCCATGTAATTGTTATTGCAGCTATTTTTGAAGACTCCTTGCCTTTTCTTTTCCACGTAAGTTTTGATGTTCTGAACTTAATTTTTTTCCTTTTTGCAAATTGTTTCAAATATTTAGATGTTATAAATATTAATTCATGTAATTGTTATTGTAGCCATCTTTGAAGACTCCTTCATTACCAAGAAAATAAGGTTTTTTTCTTACTGAACTAATTTTTTCCAGCTTACTTCTTTTTATTTTATTTATATACTATACAATAGTAATTGTAAATATAGAAGATTTAATTAAAAATATTTATATCTTTAGTGTATTTTATAGAAATTAGTCTAATTGCACATTAAATTATAAGTTAGAAGAAGAAAATATTTAATTCGTCAACTAAGTTTTTCCAGTTAATTCTTTTATTTTATTTATATACTATACATTAGTAATTGTAAATATAGAATAGTTAATTAAAAATCTTATATCTTTAGTGTATTTTATAATTTTACCTATAATAAATGCATGTAAATATATATTTATATTATAAAGTAGATATATGTATTAACTGAAAGTAGAAAATATGTAACATTTTAATTCATACAAGTAAAAACCATTGTATATATATAAATATTTCCCAAAAATATACATTTAGTATAAAATATTTATATAATTAGTGTAAAACAGAAGTAAGAATAATTTGTTTACATATACATATATATATATATATATATATGCATATTTATTTAACAAAAACAGTATAATATAAGTATTGAAATAAATTTAAATAATTATTTCGAAATTATATGTATACCATATACATGTAAATTATTAGAATAATACTTTGTAGATGTATCATATGGAATAAGATGTGTGTTACACTTTAATTTAATTAAAATATAAAATATATACATGTTAGAAAATATTTATTTAAGAAAACTATACTATAAATATTAGAAAAATTATTCAATAACCATTTAGAAATTACTTTGATTTCTTTTGTAATCAACCAAATAATAAAGATTGGATTACATTTAATCAACCAAACTAATATTAGTTATTTTAAAATTGTAGATATGACGTCAAATCGCCGACAAAATATAACATTTTCCGATGAAGAAGATGTGAATTTTACCTACAGAAACGTTAGTACGGGTAAGTACTTGATAAGTTTTTAAATGTTATAGAATAATTAATATTAAAGTCAAATGATTGTATTCTTTTAAAAAAATTTAGAGGGAAGACAATTTTAGATGGAATCCTAACCGAGAACGAGTGTTTATTGAGTTGTACGATCGAGCAATTGCCATGGGTGATTACCGTTTCAAAGATCCTACACCGCTGGTAAAGAGTTTCTCGTTGATAAGTTCAACCAAATGTTTAATAGTAACGTAAACTACCGGTTCTTCAAAGAAAAACTTGATCAACTAAAAAGAAAATACAAGAAGTACAAGCATCTTATGAAAAATTCTACGGGCATTTCGGTTGATCCCACGACATCTGTGATATCTGTGTCTGATTCATGGTGGAAAGATCGTCTATCGTATTGATATTGATGATGAAATACGTCCTTCAAATGATTTCATCCCTGAGAATCTGCGTCAGATGTCTTCACCTACTGCTGACCCTTTTCAGATTCCTACTTCAAGAGCTCAACAACGAAGTAGACTAAGGCGTGGAAGTAGTTCACAAAGAACTGCATGAAATTCTCGGACCTCTGTCAGAAGTGGATCCCAAGGAAGTCGAAGAAAACAATCATTCGAGACAACCCTGACAGATACAATGACTGGCTTTAGAGAGTTTCAACGCCAAAGTTTATAACAACTGCGTCCAAATTCTTTTGACGAAGATGATTACAATGAATTCGATACCGCTGTGAAGATATTCGAATCAATGGGGCTACCAAATGACACCAATTTCTATTGGGTCATATTTTAGTGGATTTGTTGGAGCTATGGATGGAGTTCATGTATGTGTTAAAGTCAAGCCTGAACTACAAGGAATGTACTGGGATCGACATGATAGGACATCGTTTAATATCATGGCAATATGTGATCTAAATATGTTGTTTACATATGTTTGGAATGGAGCACCCGGATCTTGTCATGATACAACAGTTCTCACGATGGCACAAGACAGTGATTCTGATTTTCCTTTGCCTCCACCAGACAAGTATTATGTAGTAGATTCTAGATATCCAAACAAGCGAGGTTTTTTGGCTCCCTATTGATCTTCTCGGAATGAGGTTATTAGGTATCACATGTCTCATTTCAACAACGGTCCTCCTCCTAAGAATAAACAAGAGTTGTTTAATCGATGTCATGCATCTCTACGTTCTGTTATTGAAAGGACATTTGGAGTTTGGAAGAAGAAATGGAGGATTTTGAGTGATTTTCCCAGATATGATATTGTTGTTCAAAAAAGAGTGGTAACTGCTACAATGGGACAACACAATTTCATCAGAATTTCAAATTATTTCGATGAGGATTTTGTTGAAATAATGAGAGACACAAATTTCAGCAACGAAGATTCTGAAAGTGATCCTCGTGATTTGGAGACAAAAAATATGGCTGATGGAAATCATATGATGAACATTAGAGACAACATCGCAGATATGTTATGAGCAAATCATTAAATTATTTTACCTTTGTTTATGTATTTTTCATTATGTCTTTTGATATTTTGGTGTAATTTTTATTATTAAAATACATGATCTGCATTTTTTGAACTGCTTTTACCATTCATAACTTCTAAAATAACTTGTTCTACTTGATCTGCATCTCTCCTGCTTGATCTGCATCTCTCATGCATGATCCGCTTGATATGCACTTGTCATGCTTGATCAGCATGATCTGCTTGATCTGTCCTGCTTGAATTATTTTTACCATTCGGAACCTTAATATGTAACAAACACATCAGTTAAGACGCGTGCTATAACATAAGAATCAATGGTCAGTGGAGGGAGTACTTGCCTCCCCCAATGGAAGCTTCTTAATAAGGAGTTTTTGTGAACGGGATTTTTGCCCATATTCACCACTGCCCATGAAACACTCTATCTTCCTTTGGGCTACAGTCCAATAGGCAGACCTTTACAGACACAACTCAATACATAAGCATGTCTATGTATCCAGCTAAAAGTTATACTCGTCTAGGAATCCAAATATACCAATTGACAATAGATGGATGAGTTATTTTCTCATAAAACTATCATATAGCAATAGATCTCCACTAAACTATGATATAATGCCAAATTTTTCTGATTTGAAAATTATAAACTTATTTTTCTATGGATTAACAATTTTAAATGTATTTCTATCCAAATTGATATTTCAAAACTTATTACCCATAGATAATGATTTTAATTGGTTTATTCTTAACAAAATAATTTTAAATTGATTAAAACAAACCAAAATTATTATTTTTAAAATAAATTTATTTTATCAGAAACTATTTTTTTTTAAAGAATATTTTTCCTTTCATTTTTTTTTATTTAAAATTTTTGATTATAGTTGGATTTGATTAAGAGCGGTGCTGATTTTGCAATTTGATTGCGCTCGAATTTCTAGATTGTGATTACTAGATTGTATGGCTTGTAATTCTAAAATGATGTTGAATGGATTAAATCAGAGACAAATCTCTCAAATAGCATTTTTTGAAGTTTTTGTCACAAGAATAGACCTTGAGAGAAAAATGACCAAAATAAACTTTTTTATTTTGAAAATTTTAATATTTTTAAACCTCAACTCCAACCCCCTCCCCCCCCCCCTAACTCTAAACCCTAAGTTTAGATTAGTTAACCCAAATGTATAAATATATATTTACATCTTTTAATAAAGTCTATTTTGGTCATTTTTCTCTTCGGATGCTATTTTTGTGACAAAAAATTTTTTTGGTCTATTTTGGTCTTTATCTCTTAAATCAATTGAGTTTTTGATTCTCACAATCATCATCTCTCCTAAAACTCTGCGTCATTTATGAGCTTAATTTGGGTTTGCTAACGTGTTTTGTGTTTCTTTTGTGACAGTGGAACAAGAAGAATATGAGGAGACTGCAGAGGAAGAGACGAAAGATGACACAGAGATCTAAGTAACAAGATCTGAAGACAACTGTGTTCTTGCTTTTGTCTAACCCATTCTTTCTGTTGAAACACTGTTCTTATCTATTTTCATTACATGATCAGACTTTTGTTTAAGTTTCTTG
Source organism: Moricandia moricandioides (assembly GCA_905132885.1). NCBI lineage: Eukaryota > Viridiplantae > Streptophyta > Magnoliopsida > Brassicales > Brassicaceae > Moricandia > Moricandia moricandioides. The sequence goes on from CAJHQQ010000001.1 coordinate 107,094, forward strand.
TAAAATAAGTTATAGACTTCCCCTAGTTCTTTTTTTTTTCTTGCTTAAATTTGTGTAGACTTCCCCTAGTTATAAACATCCTGCTCTTCTTATAGAATTTAATTGGATCTTTGATAGGTTAAGGAGCACATCAACATAGTGTTTCTTGCTTCTTATTAATCTCTGCTCGGTCACAAGAAAATAATACATGAATCATCCTCACAATACTACATAAATCTCTTTTTGAGAAAAAAATTGAGAAAAAAACTACATAATCTCCTTGTCAAAATGATACAAAGTTTAAATGGCCTCATGAATTCATCTTCTGCTACTCATCAGTCCCATAATATTACGCAACCGCATCACCTCAAGAACCTCTTTAGCCAACTCCAACTCCTCTTCATGAGCTATCTCTTTAATTATTATTGTATACGTTGTCTCATTCAGCATCCTCTTCCTCTCAGCCATCATTTCAAACACCTCCAATACTAAATCTGTCCTCCTTATCTTGCAATACCCAAGAATCATGGCGCTAAAGTCATCCACAGTAGGTTTACAGTACTCACTCTCCTCCATTATCGATAAAACGTCCATAGCTCCCTCAAACATACCTACACTACACATTTTAGAATTTTTATTTGATATTCTAATATACTTGGTCTGAGTACTTCTTTTTTTCCAAACCCAAAGAATCAAACTAAAACTAAACCCAAAAAATAAATGGAAATCGGAACCAAATTTTAAACTTAATAAGTGTTCAAACGGTTTATATTTCTGAAATTTTGAACTGAAGACAAACTGAGAAATCAAAGGATATCCAAATACCATAATTACTATTTATATGCCAAAAATAGTTATATTTACTTTTGAAACAACAAAGTATCTACAAATAAAATTTACAAATAGAATGTTTATATATGTAACTAGCTAAAATTATCCAAATTTTTAAATTACGTAAAAATGAATTATCCAAATATTTTACCATCCAAATTTTTTTAAGTTATCTGAATTTCCTAATATTTATTCTGAATAACCCTAACTACATTTAATTCAAATTATGTAATGTTTTATTTAAACAACCAAAATTCCCGGATGTATTATCGGAATTATCTGAAATAACCTAAAATGGAACCAAACTTGACCTGAATGTTTTTGGATATTAGTCGGTTTCTAAATTTAGTGCTCGAACCAAACCAAAAAAACGAGAAAACCATATTGAAACTGAATAACCAAGAACCTAAGAAAATGAACTTAAAACAAAAACGGTTCATACATACAATAAAAGGCTTTTCAATATTGAACCCAAATAAGGTCCAATGTTTGAGCCTAAGACTATTACAACCTTTATTCGGTCATTATAATTAAAGATTATTTATATTCATAATGCTAATAACTTTACATTTTCATATTTCAAAATCTATGGAATTCACAGAAAATTTATTGATTTCTCTTCATATTCAACAAAAAAAAAATCCAAACGTGACCCAACAATTCATTTGATACTAGAACAAAAAAAATACTATCTTTTGAAAAAATATATATATATACTATCTGAATACTCAAAGTGGTTTTCAATAATTACTTAAATATCCAAATGCATGATTCAAAGTGTGTCAATACCAGAAACGATCCAAAACACTTAATAAGATTTTCTTGGATAAACAATTAAATACCTACTCATGATTTTCGAATAAGTGATACAAATTTTTCTATTAACCATTCAAATTATAAAAATTTGAGATAGCCACCTATAAAGGATGGTGCAAGGCGTAGGTGTAAAGTGAAAAGAGTATAAGATGGGATGTAAATGAATAGTACGTGACATCTATCGCTACTACCACTAAACTATTGCCGTTTCATGGGCCAACGTTCGTAATCAGTAAGCCAACTGTCAATTATCTACTGAATGCTAGCTAGAGTGTCCAAAAGGAGTTCTGCGCTATAGGACAAAACATTTCTTAAATTATATTGCTTTTCTTGTCTTTTTGAGTTTGTATTCGATCTCATGTTTAGACTTAAAACGACAAGAATAAAATAATTTTGTTTGTTCTCATACAAAATGTCAAAAAAATATCACATCATCTCAAACTCTAATGATATTGTGGATTAGTTTTCTAGGGGTAAGAACAAACAAAGAAATAATCATCTTACTTTTAAACAAACTTTAGACAAAATTAAACCCTTTTCGAATATCATGAAAATCTATTTCCTTTGCCGGTTTTGTATTGCTCATAAATTAACTATGTGATGATTTTAGATTAGTGGGTGACTTAAAACCCCGACTTGAAAAAAAAAAACCAAACCTATATTTTTCAACAATTATACGTTTATTTTAAAGTTTCAAAAGAGATAAATATTCGACCAAAAAAAAAAAAGAGATAAATAGTCAAGAGATATGTTACATATAGATTTATAAATATATTTTTTTCCAAACAATACCCTTATAACTACTACAAAGACTGCATCAAAAGAGTGTATCTTCTTCTTAAAGGCTTTGAAGCCTAGAGAGAAAGCAAACAAATAACAAAAATAAATAATTAGTGTGGGACGAACCAAAAGAGAATGGATTTGTCGGAATTAGAATACAGCGATGCGGGAGAATCAGGTTGGACAATGTACTTAGACCATTCTTCTTCTGTTTCATTGCATCGTTTTGATGATTACAATGGAGAAACAAAACAAGAACATGATCAAGATTCTTCAATGGTGTCGGATGCATCATCCGGGCCTCCTTATTTCTCTGAAGAGGCAGTCCCTGAGGATCCCCTCCAACAAAAAACACAATGCTGGTGCAAGAGCAAAAGCAAAAACAAGAAGAAACTTCATGAAGAACAAGAATATATTGAACGATTCAGTTCTTGCCTTGATGACACAGCTTCTTCATCGGTATTGTTTTACAAACTTGTCATGTCAATATTCTTTGAATATTTTCTTAATTCTTAGCCCACATTGTTCTTTGTTATATGTTAACTTCTTTTTTTTCTAAAACGAGTTCTTATATAGTCTCAACTTTTATAAACTTATGAATAGCCGACTGGAAAAGAAGTAACAGCCCATAAGCAACATCGACATCAATACCAACGATTAGATGATTTCTCCCAAAGTTACTCCACAAGAAGAATAATCAAGGTATGCCAATTAGTTTCAAACATTTTTTGTTTTTACAAAAAAAAAAACTTATTTTGTTTGCTAAAAGGAAAGTTGTGTTTAATTACAAATGGCATCTGAGAAAAAAAAACTTAAATTTTTAGCATGATTATTGCCTTGAATCAGTTTTTTTTTAAAGTTATGTTTGTGTTGCAGGCAAAATATGAATCGGGTTTCCTACAACAAACTTTCCCGGTTGAGAAATTTGCATCGGATCATCAAGGTTATGGTATGTTTATTGCTCAATGACCTTTAATTAGTATAACTATCAGACATATATAGAATCGTAAATCATTACGATGCATAAAAATTGCATACATTACTCAAGCTTAATTAGTTCTTGTATATATATGCATATACTCTATGTGATGACATCCTTCGGAAAGCTTATTTGTGAATAAACCTCTTCACTATATAATAATATTAAGTTATTCACATTCATATATTAAAATAATGCATATTTAAAATTTATGATGCATCACGCATGCATGTGTATTGATTTTTTTTGGTCCACGTATAAGTAAATTCTTAGCTTGACAATGTGTATTTGCAGAGGGCAGTAACCAGATAAAGAGAAGAGGATGAAAACTGGTATTGGCTATTTATTATTCTGCCTCATCTCTTGAACAGAGAACACCTTCTCTTCCTTGAGTATGTTGGCTATATAGTACATTGTATTTAAGAAAACCATGTGGGTTTCTCCTTCATTTTTTTTCCTGATAATGCATACTATGTTGTTTTTGTTTTTACTTTTCTTGATATTGCAACTATCAAGTTACTTTCAATAACAAATAAAAAATGAAAGTAACGTTTGGTACAAAAAAAAATCACTGAATGCAAAAATATTGGCTGACAAAAAACAAAGAAGAGAAAACTTGGATTAATCTTATGGGTTATTTCATAGCAAGATATATAAGTTTGTATTAGCATATTAATAGTATTCATTGTATAGTTCCAAAACTTTGGATAAGTTTCCCTTAGCTTACCATTGGCTAATAGTGTGGTATAGGTTGCTTTATACAAATTTCAGACTAATGAGAAATATTCTACCATTAAGCAGAGAAGCAACAGTACATTGATTGAACATGTAAACATTGCTACCATTTCTACTTATTTACTATTTTAAGTTTCGTACTCTCATTACTTGTACATTCCTACACAGCTGGTCATGGACCCTTCTCATTATTGTGCACCTTTTCTGTGTACTAGTGGTCATATTTAATTGTTTTTATATAAAGCATGCTATTTATGCAAATTGATCAGACTTATATTATTTATTTATTATTTGAGAAATCACTTAATATTATTCTTTACTTGTTGTTACATCATAATGAAGTTGGAAGATTTTCGCCAAAAAAGAAATCTGTTTCTTGACTGTTCCAACTTATTACATAATTTAAATACAGAAAGTTGAAATTTAAACAGATAAAACTTCAGAATATAACGACAACAAATCCGAATTAATAGAAAGAGATTTCACGCTAGAGCTGGTGTGTTAAAACTTGACCACCTTAATTTGTGAGTTTGGTGACCACAATACCTTTTTTTTACATTAAAAGTTTGTTCAACCATTCAAACTAAAGGTGATCTAGAAATCTAGACTGATAGAAAAATCAACAAAAACAATATATTCTTATAAAAAGTTTGGACGGTTTTAGCTAGCATGTATGTTGTCTTGTTGTGATTCTTTGGAATGTGGATGATTTTATTGAAGTCTTGAAATTTTCCTTGAATGGTTGCGAACTCCGCTAGCTCCATCGAGTAGCTTGACCATTCTTTGGATTCTTGATCATTGAAATTACGTTTTTGTAGTCTGAGCCGAAATGTTGACATGTAGTATATTGTGCCATATTCTCCATCGTCCAGATGAGAATCCCCAGTTTTGAATGTAATGGAGACAATCGTCTCTCGTTGTTTCTCAATCCATGAATTTGTTCTTTTCATGTTTCGTCCAGATATAACCATCAAATCCACTATATTGTGATCATCCATCAACCAAGCAAATTTTCTGTAAGCTTAAAGCTTGCGTATCCAGGAATTGTTGTGGCATTGTATCCGCTGTTGGTGGCCACAATATCTTTCTTTCGTCAGTTTTGACATGGAAAATATATGAGCATCGCATAAGAAGAGCATCACATGATGCCAAGATATGGAAAAATATTCAAATAAGACATAGTTGTTTTTCAAGGCGGTTTCATCCTATATCTAATTCAGCAGCAGATTTTGGTTATCTAAATGTAAAAAATGATTTACTCCTAAGTCAGGCAAATTTATTTTCAAAATCGTAGATTTTGATCATGAAACAAGGATAATCGAGTTGGTGAAAGGAACAGTTTTAACCTTTTTAATATAAAAACAATTATGTGTGCTGTTATTGGAAAGCATGGTACACTAGATATATGTTATATATTGCCTTATTAGACGATATATAACTTTAATTTTTTGCTCATATATTATTTTTCTTATCAGTAAGTAACGCAAGCGTGAACATTTCTTAAAAGTTCTTATTCCTCCATTCAACAGAGACTACAATCTACAGTATTCCATTTGTTATCAATGTCGACCAAAATATTATAAGGTTAATTCGTTAAAGATATTTATTTCCTTGGATTCGTATAATGCGTATATACATTTGAAAGATATTTATTTCCTTGGATGCGTATACATACACATGCACGCATTAACGTGAATGCATGTCAGACTATAAATGTATTTATGTATATGTTTGTAGATGATGAATTTATAAAATGGTAATAATAAAAATAGACCATATGGTCCCTTTAGGAAGTGATATTTCATGTTCACATGGCAAATTGGTTAGTGGCTACTGGCCCTTTTGCCAGTCTATGGTCCGTAATCTGCTATTGTAGGTACACCCCATCGCTTCTGTCATTTTATTTCATGTATGACATAAAAAATTAAATGTGTAGATAAGACTAGATATTATAGTGGTTTCACGTACAGATTCAGTTGGGATCTTTCGGGTCTCTGGATTCTTAGGTTTAGGAGATAACTCAACTTAATCAAAACATAAATCTAGTTTTGTTTGGTGATGATTCAGTTTAGAATATAAGACAAGAAATTGAAGCTACTTGTTATGCAAATCTTAACAAAATTCAGGTTACCATAAAATATGGAGAACTTATCAAAATTACCAAAAAAATATTCAAAATAGCGTATAATTTTTTTACTTACTACTTATTTTGATTATTTTAACTACCTATTTTGATGTAGAGTTTAAGAAAAGGCCAGACTAGTAGTCTCGAATGTAAGTTTGAAAAATATACTTGTAAAGTCTACCTTTTTAAAAATACTTGTAAAGTCTACCTTTTTAAAAATACTTGTAAAGTCTACTAGATGATATCTACATTTACTACATGATATCTACATTTACCAATAATGTTTTTGAAAAAGTGTTTTCAGATTTTTATAAATCACAATAAGTTATATTGGCTATTTCTTATATTTTGTATGTTATTAAAGCAAATTCTTCTTTAAATAATATTAGTTACTGATTGAAGTAACTATCTAAACTATTAAAACTGAAGTACATTTAGTACTTAACCCTAACATTTCGTAAATAATTACAATTGAATGCCACTGATATTATCTCTGTATCCAAACACTAATTCTTAATAAGAAAAAAATAAATTTGAGCTAAGCCCATTAACAATATTTGTCATTAAAATTGAATATTTTATAAAAAATGTATATGTATTATTCAAAAATTTATAATAAAAACAAAATTATACATATATATGGCATTAAATTAGTTTTATTTTTATTCATATTCATATAAGTTACCAACTATATTTGAACTATAAAAATAATAATAATGTTAATAATTTTTTATTATAATCTGAAATTATTCATTTACAATAACAAAATTATGTAACTTTCCATAAAAATTTGATGACTTAAATACATACTAATATTTATTATAAATGGTTATATATACAAACAAATAAAATGTATTATCATTTGTAAGATATATATCTAATAAGAATAACTAATGTAATTTATAAATTAAAAAAAATAATCACCATATAATACATATATACAATTAGGTCTAGGACAGATCAAATATCTAGGGTATTCTAGGATATACTGTTTCGGATATGCATTTGTCGGATTCGGATATTTGGGGTTAGAATATTCATACTAAAATCCACATACACGTAGACATTCGAACCTGTTAACTATTAACCATCTCTTTAGTCTATTTAAAATTATTATTTAAAAAACTTAAGAATCATTAAAATTTAGTAAAATTAAAATTTTAGTTATTTTATATAAAAAATATATATAATATACATAGATAACTATAATTAAATTTTAAATATTTAATATCTAGATCTGAATATCGAGACTTAAAATTTTGTTATCCGAATTTATAATTGGATCAATCGAATCCGTAAAATTTAATCATGATCCATAAATATCCGTTTTCGAAGAGGATAAGATCCCGAATCGGGTAACGGATATTGAATATTAAGTTCAAGTCATATATACAATTATATCAAACAAATTGCTTAAAATATTAGAAATTCACAAAAATAACATCCGCGCGGGCGCGCGGGTCAAAGACTAGTTAAATAGTAAAAGCAAAACAATCTTTTATACATTTATTTTCTTTTATATAAAACATAATTACAAAAGTAAATAAATAATATAGATACAACTTCTCTCCTAGATTAAGAACTAGAAGCACGCATTTCGACAATAAAACGTATGAAAAAATTACAGTAATTTCATGTAATTTTTATAACATATTATTCTCAATTAGTGAACATGATTTTGGAACCACATAAATGGCCACAAGTTATATCGAAGATATCAAAATCCCCAAAAGCAGTTTCAACTACATAGAATTCATCTATATAACCATAACGCAGACTACCAAAGTGGACAGTCTCATACGAAGTGCAAAGAAGAAACCGTTGTTCATCGTTCATTATGTATGAAAAGCTACCAGCTTGGTTTATATAATATCTATGAGTCTTTTTATGTTGATGACAAAAAAAATACAACTTCTTGCAAATATAAAATTAGAGAATGTTACAACACATGAAATAAAATTTGAAGAATCTTTCCTCCGAACCATCCTACTTTATAACATAATATTGGTTATGTTTTTCTTAATGCGGATTTTATATTTGGATATCATGCTTCAAGTGAAACTATAAACTCTTCTTTCCAGTTTTGTTGTATAACATTACCAATATTCCAATTCACGTCTACACTTATTCTTTAAAAAAGAAGTTGTGTTTACATTATTGGTTATTACATGTCCAATGAAAAACTAATAAAAATATTAAATTGTAATTTTAAAAAACGTGAAGTGGTTTTGTGGTTGCATCAGTTCCGATTTTGATTTTGAACTCTTGATCGAATAAGAACCCAATATATAAATTCTTCCAACTGAAACAAATATTGATATTTCCCATCATTTACTAATTCTCTAACTATGGCTCTGAATGATAATGACTTTCACTTCAGGTTTTGACTTTAAAATTGTAACTATGAAGTGTTTAGCTTCAAAAGTTGTACATGTTACTTTAAATATTAATAGAGCTTGATTGACATCAAAGCTTTAAAAGTTGTGACTATTATACATGATATATTTATATTTATGAATCACTTCTAAAATGTGTTACCTATTCCTTTCAATCTACCTTTTTACTTATACAAGTCCATAATATATTGGATAATTTAAAATAAAATATCAGTAAAAAATATAAATAATATATTATTTATTGCCAAACATAATTAAAATTGTAACCAACAATTTTATTTGCTATCAAATTTTAAATAAGATTAGAATTTAATAAACAAACAAAAATATTTTAAAAATCTAACATATCTATGTTGTTTGCAATCTCATCTTGAACACCTTCCATGTATTATCTTGAACTGAGATCGTGTTCCATAATATTTGAAAGTTCTTCCTCATTTTTTGTTTATTCTTTTCATTTTTTTCGGAATAAAAGTCATGGTCTACAAGATTTAATTTGTGAATAAAATTGTGCATGATAATGGTTGCCACCATAATTTGATGCATTGTAGATATGTTATACCTAGCTTCATTTTTCACAATATATATAGCTTCGTCTTTCACAATATGCCACTTTTTTCCATACTCCAAAAATTCTTTTAATCACTAATCAAAATTATGAATGGAGACGATGTAACACTTCTCTATAACTTCTTTCTTCTTCTTGATTTTAGAACCGACTGAGGTGACACCGCTCTCCTCTATATGGATGAAGAAATGCACAACATAATGCATATCCTAAATCACCTAAATAATATTTACTATTTACTTTCGATAGTAAGCAAAAGAACGTCGCATTATGAGAAGATCATTGAGTTCCAACATAAACATATGTAAATAGCATGTTTTAGTTGCATATCACAATGATGTTCATAGATCTATCTTCATGCGTGTTCCAACACCTTCGTTGATCTCTTCTATACACCATAACAGGAACATGAGTTTCACCAATGGTTTAAGATGAACTTGCATAAGAGACGTCAAATCTGGAGCAAACATATAAGTGCAATGAGTACCTCATAAAACTTTTTAGAAATTGTTTTTGCATAATTACAAATGTATATATTGCAGTCCGTTATGTTATATTATATCCACACATGTGTAAAAATGTAACTAAACTTTCTTTTCCAGCTATATTATATGTATCACGCAACCGTACATATCTTACAGATCACTGCATAAGTTAACAAATACATCCGGTCACATCTTTTACATATTGTAGCATTGTATTGGATGACTATTGATCATATCATAAAGAAACTTCTGTCAATGGTCTGCATTTGAACATAAATGCCTCATGTAGTACATGTTGTAGTTCATGTTGGTTTTGTATGATCGATAAAAATGCATTTTCTTCTTGTATTTAAATTAAAAGAGATCTTCTTAAAATAGTATTTATTTTTTTCATTATTTTTTTGTTTTGAATCATTCATAAAAGTATTTACAATTACCTAAAAATAATTTTTAACTTTTAAAAATTAATATCTAATAATAATAGGTTATAACTTTTCTTGATGTTAACGACTTAACTAACTAATGAAAATTAATTTATCAATCATTATACTTGTTGTTTTTGTATTTGTTTAAAAAAGAACAAAAGACCAAAAAAGAAGTTAGGCACGTTTTGTAAAAAAAAAATTGAAGAGAGAGATAGGTCTTAAAAATCTTCAAAGTTTAGAAAAAGGTGAACAAATATTAGAATTTTAAAAAGGTGGTTTTAAGACTTTAAAGGTTTCTAAAGCCTAAAAAAATGATTGACAAATTTTTGGCTTTCACTTCTTTACATAACCACAAAGACTCTAAAACCTCACATCAATCGGACCCTATGACACACCGGGGTGGATGTAAGAAAACATTTACACGGGGGAACGTGTTTGTTCTTAGTATGTCTGATCTTTGAATAAGGGGTATTGCATATAGCTTAAGTAAATTGTTGAAGGAAAATAATAAAAATATGGGGCACATGACACTGTACCGCTTCAAATGGCTTCCATGGCAATTGTTTTTACCACTTGATTATGGATTCTAACACAACTAGATTAGTTGTCTTGTCATCGATCATGGCTACACATTTCATGTCGATATGGTTCTAAAAATTGGTATAAACGACGTCTAGGTCCTTATTAAAACGGCAAATCTGTTTTAACCAAAACGATTTTCATAAGATTCGATTTATATGATTCAAATCGGATAAAATCAGTTTGAATTGGTTTAAATCGGTATAAATCTATCTAAATTTGTTAAATGAGATAATAATTTTAGTATAAATCCACAATTTGTTAATATCTAATTTTGATAATTTATTAATATAATTTTATAATTAAAGTAAAAAAAAACTAAAATATCTCATAATATAACATATATACATATATATAATAAGAAAAAATCAGTAATTCGTTAATGCTTAATCTTCGCTTAAGTTCTGAATAATCAACTTATGTTGCTAGTTTAAACCGTATAGTTCTAGCTTGTCGATTTTTTTAACATTACATGTCGGAGGTTGTAATAAAGAATTGAAAGGAAGAATAATTAACATTCAGTCTGCCATATGTAAATTTCAAAATCTTATCAAAAAGAAAAAAATGCAAATGAAATAGAAGAAGCATCGTAAAAACTATTCACGCCTTGATCAGAGATTTGGCAATCGAGAGGAGAAGAGAAACGTCTTTCTTGGAGTTTTGTTTAACATCCTGTTACACAAACCAAAACGTAGATAAGAGTGTCCTTCATGTAGTCGTCATATTCTCTATATTCTAGCATTTGTTGTAACGAGTCTTGTGTTAGTGTACTTTAATTCTAGTAGGCTTGGTTTCAGTTCTTTGAATATTAAAATTTTGGATTCGTTTAGGTATTTTAGTAAGGGCAAATCTCTCAAATAACCCTTTTTGAAGTTTTTGTCACAAAAATAGCACTTGAAAAAAAAAATAACCAAAATAGATCTTTTTTATTTTGAAAATTTTCATATTAAAAAAAAAATTTAAACCTCAACTCCAAAACCCCACCCCATAACTCTAAACCCTAAGTTTAGATTAGTTAATCCAAATATATAAATATATATTTACATCCTTTAATAATCTATTTTGGTCATTTTTTTTTTTAAGTGCTATTTTTGGGACAAAAAATTTTTTAGATCTATTTTGGTCTTTATCTCTATTTTATATTAATAACAGTAATTTTTTTATATTGTTGATAAATAATTATACACAAATATAATTAGTAAAATATAAAAAAAATTTATTCAAAAAAATTTAAAATAAAATATATATCCGCCATAAAAATCTAGTTTTCTAAGTTTTCTATTAATTTGCTTAATAGCTCTCTTTCTATGCATTCGCTCTTGAATTTGTAACATCTTCGCCAATGTGCAGAAAATTACAACAAAATAGAAAACCTATAAAGCAAAAGTGGTTTCAAAGAAATCAGTGACATATTACAAATGATGTGAATTTTACAGATGTTTTGGGGGTTAAATAAAATAGCTAAATAATATACAAAGAAAGCAAAGCCACCACCAACACATGTACCATAGAGTTAAAGAAAGATGAGACCTAAAACCATTAAAAGAGTTTAAAAGAATTTCACTAGCCTTGTGAGATCCTAATTGCATTTTCATTCTGCAACTGTCATCTATATGTACCATTGGGCAATGGCTTCCCCATGTTACCTCCATTCATTCTCTCATGGGCTTGACTAGGGAGCTTCAAATCTTCTAACTGAGGTATTATCACACCAACCCCATCACCAGCTACAGGCCATGGCATAGCACTGAACCCAGTAACGCTCATACCCGCAGGATCAAATCCGTTCATGTAAGGGAGATAACAAGGAATGTTGGTGGGAGGAGGAGGAGGTTGGCAGTAAAATCCGGTGGTGGGTGGCATAATCTGGTTATTCCATGGAAGGTTAGGCCCTTGAGCTGTGACCGGGTAACCATAAGGATAGTGAAAGCCTGGGAGACCTTGATGATAACCAAAGACAGGAGGAGGATACTGAAGAAACATCCCATATCCGTTACTCTCAGGCACATACGGTGTTGCTTTAAAGCTTCTGTAGGTAGGAGGAAGGTTATGATTAGCACCGTTATTGCTCTGGATTGCTTCTTTAGGTATTGCACGTTTCACCTCCACACGCTTATGACTCAACTCATGGAAATGACTCTGCATAACGATCTCAACAGAGTTCTCTGAATCATATGTGACAAACCCGAAACCCCTTGGCCTGTTTGTTACGCTGTCATGCATCACAACCACATCGGTCGTCTTGCCAAATTTCTCAAAGTATGTCTTGAACTCTTCTTCTGTCGTCTCAGATGATAAGCCCCCAACAAACAGTTTCTTGGTCCTATGGTAGTTGTTATTACCATTACTTAACATGTCATGGACACCATTGTTCTGTTGAACTTCCTTCACGTATGGTTGTTGCATGTTCGGTTGCTGATATCTCATATATTCATGTTTCGGAATCGCCTTTTTCACATCAACCTGATGCAAAGATATGAGATACTAATCACTAAAGAGTTCAACTTTCCGACCAAACCAAAATAAAAACAAAACCCATTTGAAACCAAAGCTGATCCCACTGACATAAGTGACACAAGACATGACACACAAGTAGAGAACAAAGGAGACAAAGTGTGGAACTTACAGCACGACCGAGGATGTTATGAGTATCAGTGAGAGCTTTATCAACATCAAAAGCATTAGCAAAGCGAACAAAGCCAAACCCTCTGGGTTGACCAGTGGCTTTCTCCTTAGCAACAAGAGCTTCCAGCACAGCTCCATATCTACTGAAATGCTGCTTCAGAGACTCTTCACTAGTCTCTCTTGCTATGCCTCCAACGAATAACTTGTTTCGGTCACAATCCATATCCCCCAAAACCCTAATCAGCAATTCCAAGTCAAAAGATCAGAGCTTTGAGATCAAAATCAAAAACCCCTAAAAATTGAACAGTGATTCGTACGGAAACCCTAATTTGTAAAATCCTAGAAACAGGGAAGCTAAATTAAGCATGAATCACGGAGAGAAAAAAAAACAAGAGACTGAGAAGATATAGGAAGCCCTAATTTTCCCGGGAAAACTGTAGAAAAAACCCTAGAAAATAAAAACATCAAAAGTTTCATGGCGAAGAAGAAGAAAGTTTACCAGATAGGAGAGAGAGAGAAAGAACAGTAGATTGATTTGACACGGCACGAGAAGTCGAAGAGAGTTAAAAGTTAAAAACTCTTCAGCTTTGGTTAAACTTTTTCTTTTGTTTATCTAAATATACATTGGATAATTATTCAATATTCTAGAATGGATCTAATGGGCTTAAGCCTTTTTACAGGTTTTAGGCCCAATTGGTGTTACGGTTGGTCGAGCGTTTAAGTTTGAGGTTGACTTTAGTTAGGTTTTCCGACTTTTTTTTTTTGGGAAAATTAGGCTTTTCGATTTTATAGTAGATTAGCTTTATAAAAATGATTATATTAAAAATAATAGTATGTGATTAAGTTTAAAAAGATTTGGTTCAAAACTAATCTGTTTTAGAAAGATACTAGAATTTGACCCGCGCAACCGCGCGGGTTTTGTTTTCATTTTTATATACATAGATATATGTTTTACATCATTAGTAACATTAGTCATATATTTAAATATTTATATAACTATTACAAACACAATAATTTTATAGTATATATGATAACATATACATGAAATCATATTTCAAAGTTAGATTACCATTTAGTAAATTTTTAATTTTTATTTAGATAATATATATATATATGTGTGTGTGTGTGTTAATTTCATGTTTATATGTTAATATCAAATGTTTCAATCCATTTCTTATTATATATTTATTTTATTAGATTTGCATATGATTATTAAATAAAATAATATATACATAAAAGTTATATTTTAAATTATTTTATGTTTAATTTATACGAAATTCTGATTAGGATTGCAAAGTTAAATTACAGTTTAGCTAATTTTTATGTTTATTTAGATTATATTATTATCTATATGCCAAAATTTTACTCATCTATCATATAGGTGCAATTTAATTTTCATATATTTCAAATTTAAAAATAAAACAAAAATTTATGTAAAATAGTATTGTTATATTATAATTTTTTAAAATAAATTTTACTACAAAAATATAAATTTATAAAAATTTATAGGAATATTAGTATAAGTCACATAAACGTTATTATAAGGTTAGATAATATATAACACAAAATTATATTAAGTTATTGATAATTTTATTATATAAACGATAACTTCAGTATAAAAAGAAAACCAGCATGACCAATAATAGTATAATAAATTTAAACATCATTATAAAATTAGATAATATATAACTCCAAATTATAATAAGTTATTGATAAACTTAATTATATAAACCATAAATTTGTAGTATAACTATAATGTTAGTCATATATTTAAACGTTTTTATAACTATTACAAACACAATACTTTTATAGTTTACATTTTATATTTTATCTTATTCAATTTGAATTTGATTACTAAATAAATTAAAATATATATGAAAAATCATATTTTAAAATTATTTTATATTTAATATCTACTAAATTTTGATCTGGATTTCAAAGTTAGATTACCGTTTAACAAATTTTTATGTTTATTTAGATGATATATTATTGTGTATATATATAAGTACAGAATTTTTATTTTTCATTTTATAAAAGCATTTTTATTTTTTTTCATTTTAAAATATAATTAAATGTATATTAATCTATAATTATATTTCTATAATTCGAAATTAATTAAATAGTTACATGATTTTAATGTTGAGATCTTGCTAAAATCTTTTTAAAAAGATTTGTTTTAATTTTTAATATATACTAGATTTTGATCCGCGCTTACAAAGCGCGGGTTTTGATTTTGTTTTTGATTTTTATTTTTAAAATTATTTAATAATATTTGTAAACCAACAGTTTTAAAATATTTTTAGGTTCCTACAAACTTACATGAACCTTGAATGATCCTACTCGACACCGTCCGTATATTCATGTAAAACCATTTTTAACCCCAACATTCAGAAAGACCGAATTGTAGTCGATGGGTACTTAGATGACCATGACTAACACCCGCATGAGTGTTATAGTAAATTGTAATATATAACATATATAATTGTGTTTGGTTTTATATGTGTTTTATATGTTTGAAATTGTTCATATTTTATTATTGTTTGATCTATTAGAAAATAAAATTTATGTAATATTCAATTATTTCATATAAATACTATTTTTTTATTTTAGATTTTTGTTGAAATAAGAAAAAATGTATAACTAACAAATTAATATGGTTGTCTAACACATAAAATATATGATTTAAAATATAAGAATAAGTGGATATCTCAATTTTAGCAATTTATTACGTTTTGTTCATATATGAAAACCTCTAGATTTTAGTTTCAATTGATTGATGGATTTTCTTTTATTTTGTGGGTTGTAATTTGGAAATAAAAAATATTGTTAACGTAAGGGCTAGATTTTTGGATCTATCTTGTTAATATTATGCTTATTTTTGAATTTATTCGGTTAGATAAAAAAATTATTAAGTCAGCCCGTAAATAAAATTTCTTTTAAATTATTCAATGGCACAGAATGGTAAATAAGAAGAAAAAATAAGGGTGAAGTTTTATGGGTACTACAGTTTTAATAAGATAGATTTATTGTAAATGTAAAGGATAAGTTTGTAAATCCTAGAATTTGACCCGCGCTCCTGCGCGGGTGTTTGATTTAACTTGTGTTCAACATAAACTTATAAATCGCTGCTTTTATAAAAAAATTCTTTGTATATTTTTTAGGTTTTGTTATTTACATATAGAATAAAATATTATATTATAATATAGATGTTGATTATATTTTTTTTACTTATACATAATATTATATTCAAAACGTATAACTTGATGCAATTTGATGTAATTGTATTATTCATATATTAACTTGTTGTTTTTTTTAATTTATTTTGAAATGAAACAACATACTAAAATTTTTAATTGTCAATATATAAATATCGATTTGGTTAGATAAACTTTGGAATTGTAATTATTTAATTTAAATTGATTTTAAATGCAGTATCAGAATCTGTAAATAAAAAAATATAAAAATGAAGTACTTAATTTATTGTAAATGTAAAGGCTAAGTTTGTAAATAAAAGAAATTATTTTTAATACTGCTATCCATGTATCCAAACAATCCTCACTATCCATGTTTCCAAACAAAATCTTAAAGTACTTCTACTTTAATAAGATAGATTTATATTTAAAATAAGAAGATATCAAAATATATTATGATTAAAGTAGTTACAAATATTTTATCATTAGTTTTAATGAAATACATTTTATTAAAGTTTTCTAATGATGATCCAAATAAAAAAATCACACATGAAATGAGTCATGACTTCTATTTTAATAGAATAGATGTTTAAGAGAGATTATACGCAATTTGGTTCAATCGGTTTAAGTTTTCTTTTTCCTAGTTAATTATACTTTTTTACATAAAAATATGTAGTTACGATGTAATATGAATAAATTTTCAAAAATAAGAATATATGTGCTAAAAATTTAGAGAGAATTAAAATATATCCAAATTATCAAATATACAAACTTGATATTATATATGTTTTATATATTGGCAAAATGATGGTTAATCCAGTATTATAACTAAATGTTAATCCAATATGATAATAAACATAAATAAAATAAATGAAATAGAATTATTTTTATTAAACTCAAAAACATTATATTTTACATTTTTAACCAAATTAGATGTAAGTAAAAATCTAGAATAGGCAAAAAGAATTTTAGATAAACTGAAATCACCACCTAAAAATGCTTGTGGATTTATCAAAGTTTTATATCTATATTATTAAAGTAGAAGTACTTTAGGATTTTGTTTGGAAACATAGATAGTGAGGATTGTTTGGATACATGGATAGCAGTATTAAAAATATTTT
Organism: Moricandia moricandioides; assembly: GCA_905132885.1. Taxonomy (NCBI): domain Eukaryota; kingdom Viridiplantae; phylum Streptophyta; class Magnoliopsida; order Brassicales; family Brassicaceae; genus Moricandia; species Moricandia moricandioides. The sequence goes on from CAJHQQ010000001.1 coordinate 124,729, forward strand.
CTTTTATTTACAAACTTAGCCTTTACATTTACAATAAATTAAGTACTTTATTTTTATATTTTTTTATTTACAGATTCTACTACTGCATTTAAAATAAATTTAAATTAAATAATTACAATTCCAAAGTTTATACAGAAAACTGTATCAGAATGAATTTAAATTATACATCACATTTTGAACAAACATGCATACAGTTTTCTGTATAAACTTTGGAATTGTAATTATTTAATTTAAATTTATTTTAAATGCAGTAGCAGAATCTGTAAATAAAAAAATATAAAAATAAAGTACTTAATTTATTGTAAATGTAAAGGCTAAGTTTGTAAATAAAAGAAAGTATTTTTAATATTGCTATCCATGTATCCAAACAATCCTCACTATCCATGTTTCCAAACAAAATCCTAAAGTACTTCTACTTTAATAATATAGATTCATTCTGATACAGAACTGTATACAGAAAAAAAAAACAGATCGATCACATCATATAAAATATATACTAAAACGAGTTATATGTTGAAAACAAAAATCATTTTTATCAATCCACAAAATTCCAAAACTCTTCATATATATATATATATATATATATATATTAGATAAACTTTAAATATTCAACCACTATATCCATGTGGCTACCTTTATTGTCAATAGTTCACATTTATTTTGTTCTATAAATGCTTGATCTCGAGGAACGTATGTATATCTTTTACTATACTTTACGTATACATCATATATGATTTCACACCTTTGTTGGGTTTTTGTCGATTTAACAAACTGTATATATCTTATTAAAGTGGAAGTACTTTAGGATTTTGTTTGGATATAAGAATAGCAAAATTAAAAAATGATAATTGTTTGGATACAAACATAATAAATCGTTAAAACCTGTGAATTTTAAGATTAGATGGGCTTACGTTTTTCCCAAAAAAATGACAACAATCATCAACCTACCTCTACCAGATTATTGGGCCTAAATAATAAACCACACATTATCTTTCTTAACTACATTGCCACATTGCCATAATTTGTCGACATAATTACTTATCAAAGAGGAATATTCTACTATATTGGACTAAGTTACTTTTTTTTAAGGATCGTATATATTTGTTTCGCTGGGAGTTTTCTCCTCATTAAATCCACGATCCCAAGAATATCTGTTCATTTAAAACAAGATCACAATCTTTTTCCCCACGCAAATATATATATGCAAAAATATGAAAAATCAAATTTTATGCAAACATATATACTAAAGTATTCGTTTTTTTCATGGTGTTCCAAGTGCATTAAATACAATAACAATCATATGATAGCAAAGAACTTTGATCATACTTTATAAAACCCAATATTTTATAATTAAGTACAAGTTGATAATTATTATTGTCAAAGAAAACACCCGCCCAGTTGGGCGGGTCAAGATCTAGTCTACCTTATTAAAGTAGAAGTACTTTATGATTTTGTTTGGATATAAGAATAGCAAAGTTAAAAAAGATAGTTGTTTGGATACATGGATAGCAGTATAAAAAAATATTTCCTTTTATTTACAAACTTAGCCTTTGTATTTACAATAATTATAATTCTATAACCCACTTATGTAAATAGTTAACATTTACATTTTTTGTATAAATCTAATGTCCAAATAAATAATTTATGATGCATTTTATGGTTGATTTATTATAAATAACAAATCATATAAAACATAGTATGGTTTTAAGAAATTTCAATAGGCCTTCTAATTTAGAAATACATAAATGAAAAGCAAATGCTAAATATATTTTAACAAGTTATTTCAAATATACAATGAAAAAACATATATACTAAAATATTCGTTTTTTTCATAGTGTTCCAAGTGCATTAAATACAATAACAATCATATGATAACAAAGAACTTTGATCATGCTTTATAAAACCCAATATTTTATAATTAAGTACAAGTTGATAATTATTATTGTCAAAGAAAACACCCGCCCAGTCGGGCGGGTCAAGATCTAGTTACTATTATAATATAAAAACTAGATTCCGATCTGCCCTGAAAACACTCAGATAATGTTTTTGGATAAAAAATATTTATTTAAATGAATGTATACCTTCGGTTAACATTTACAGTCAAACATTGAGTTTTGAAACATTTAACTGAGATTTTTGTATTTTGATGGTTCAAATTATTTTTTATTTTTTAACTTGATTTTGTAAAAATTATAGCTTAATGTTTGATATATCAATAATTAATTTTTGAAGTAAATATATAATAGTTAATATTGAAAAAAGTTTAATGACTGAACCAAATTTTATTACTGCATAATTTGTTTTAGCCAAAAGGAAGATTTTAGCAAAAGGAGAATCCATTTTGTTAATTAAGTAGTACTAAACATGTACATAAATTAATAAAAGAGATAATGACCAAAATAGACCTAAAAAAGTTTTTGTCCCAAAAATAGCACTTAAAGAAAAAAATGACCAAAATAAATTATTAAAGGATGTAAATATATATTTATACATTTGGATTAACTAATCTAAACTTAGGGTTTAGAGTTATGGGGTGGGGGTTTTGGAGTTGAGGTTTAAATTTTTTTTTTTTAATATGAAAATTTTCAAAATAAAAAAGATCTATTTTGGTCATTTTTTCTTTCAAGTGCTATTTTTGTGACAAAAACTTCAAAAATGGTTATTTGAGAGATTTGCCCTATAGAATATTCCCTCTGTTTCATTATAAGTGTCACTTTATGTTTTTACACACGGATTAAGAAAACAATTAATTTTGCATATTTTCTATATAAAAACACAATTACCTATACACCTAACCATATTTCAACTAATAGAAAAATAAATTGCAGCATAAAATTAATAAATTTTGCATCGAAAGTCGAAAACGACACTTATTTTGTAACAAAAAAAAAATTCTAAAACGACACTTAATATGAAATGGAGGGAGTAGTAATACATAAGTAATAAATAGTTGGACCAAACATTTATTAATAGGTCATGATCTTATTTTAATAAAATAGTTATACTCCATTCTGTTTCATAATGTATAATATATTTATCTTAGTGCATTTATATTAAAAATTATGTTTTTAGAAAGTAGCATTTAAAATATAATTTAAGATCAAACTATTTAATTATAACATAGTAAAAATATAATTGGTTATCTTGTTTTTGATAAAATTTACCTAAATATGTCAAAATATCTTAAATTGTGGAAAAAAGTTCTCCTAAAACATCTTAAATATTGAAAATGAAAAGAAATAGTAAAATTTTATTTGAATGATTGTAATTGGAATATTTTTTTTACATCATTTGTATCTTGAATTTTCTGTAAATCCTAAACATTGTATATTCAAGTTGTGAAAACAAATTAGTAACCATCATCAAAGTAAGAAATAATAACTAATTAGAGATACCATCTGGTAACAAACTATTGTTCATAAGGTATACTGTACAATTATTTATGAAATTTGTGTAAATACTAAACATGGTCATAATTGAATTTTGTTGTCTTTCAAACGAATCATCATCAAAGTAAGTAGTAATAACTAATTAGAGATATCATCCGGTGCAACAAGTTATTGTTCATAAAATATATTTTTAGAAGTCCAACAATCTGAAACAATCTATAAATATGCATGCATGTCTTCAACATTGTAAAACACACAAGCAAATAACTCAAGACAAGACAATGAAACTTCAAATGTTATGCCTCGTTTTGGCACTAATAGCCGTTAAGGCAGCAAAACAAGGAAACAATACAACAATCCCAGCACTAATAGTTTTTGGAGATTCCATAATGGATACTGGTAATAACAATGGACTTCACACTATCCTAAAGTGCAACTTTCCTCCCTACGGCAAGGACTTTCCCGGCGGCTACGCCACTGGAAGATTTTCTGATGGAAGAGTTCCCTCTGATCTTATTGGTAACGATTCAAAGCATTTTCTTTTTTATTTGCTAATAAAAAATCTTATATATATGTTGTATCATGATACATTTGCTTTTTAACCAACTTTATTTCAGCGGAGAAGTTGGGATTGACTAGAACATTGCCAGCATATATGAGCCCAAATTTGAAGCCTGAAGATTTTCTTCAAGGTGTAACATTTGCATCTGGAGGAACTGGTTATGATCCATTAACGGCTAAGATGATGGTACGTTATACTATAGTTTCATCGTCAATGTTAGCTTCATATCATAAACTAATACATTTTCTATTGTTTTGTTCTTTTGTAGTCTGTAATATCAGTGTGGGATCAACTAACATACTTCAAACAATACATAGCAACCATCAAGCAACATTTTGGAGAAGAAAAAGCCCAAAATATCTTGGACCATAGTTTTTTTCTTGTGGTTTCTAGTAGCAATGATCTTGCTCACACGTTTCTAGCTCAATCTTATAAATATGATCGTACTTCTTATGCTAACTTCTTGGCTGATTCAGCAGCTGAGTTCGTAAGAGTAAGTATCTTAAACTGATTTATATGTATAGACATAAATCAAATGATTATAGAGATATTTTAAAAACTAATTAATTATCTTGTATGTAATATATATATAGGAATTACATAAGCTTGGAGCTCGAAAAATTGGAGTATTTAGCGCAGTGCCTGTTGGATGTGTACCACTTCAAAGAACAATGTTCGGAGGATTATTTACAAGAGGATGTAATAAGCCTTTAAACAATATGGCACAACAATTCAATGCTAGACTTTCTCCAGCACTTGATTCTTTAGATAAAGAATTGGATGGTGTTATCTTCTACATTGATGTTTATGATACTCTTTTAGACATTATCCAAAACCCTGAAAAATACGGTAATTTCATCTTACAAATACATCTATATAATTTTTCTTTTGTGTTTTATAACATTTAACTAAATGATAAGTCTCATTTTCTTTCAGGTTTTGAAGTAGCTGATAGAGGATGTTGTGGTAAAGGAACGGTTGCAATATCTTATTTGTGTAACTCACTGAACCCATTCACATGTTCTAATTCGTCGGCCTATGTATTTTGGGATAGCTATCATCCGACTGAAAGAGCTTATCAAGTTATTGTTGACAAGTTACTTGACAAATACTTGAGCAAAATCTATTGATGTTAATCATCTAAATTAAACCAATTTATATCATTGCGACTCATTGTCTTTCTTTATCTATGTATTCTTTTATTTTTCTATTTTTATTATCTTTTCGCTATGTATTCACTCTTCATATTTTCAATGTAATATGCTACTTTTACTCATCAGGTTTTTAAATTCTAGAATCCTTTATATTACATAAAGCAGTCATGATGTTAGATGTTGTTGTTGTTTTGATGTTACTACATTGATTCCTCGTTCTCTCAGCATGTGGAATCAAAATGAAAGTAGTTAGAGGTGGTAACATTAACTCTATCTCTCTTGTTGATGCAATGAATCTGAAATTAAAACTCTTTAAATCTTCAATCTTGCATCTGAAACTGCATGAAGATTAACATCTAAGCTTTGTCGAATTCCAAAGAATGAAAATATGTGCATAGAAGAAAGCAGAGGATGCAAAGGAGGGACCATGTAATCTCTAATGGAAAAAGGAGCGAAGATGATCAAGTGTTCAAAGAGACGAGTTATGTCTTTTATGTTTATTTGTTATCAAGACAGAACAACATGATGTTTAAGACAACTCTAATGCTTCTGCTTCTGCTTCTTGGGGTGTCTCAGAACAGTCATGAATCTTTTCAAGTTTTTTCTTTGGGTGAATATTTGCAGATCTCAAAGAGAGGAAGGGAAGATATCAACTGCACAAGGAGAAAACATGAGAGATGAGGCAAAGATAAGTATCCAGTGATCAACAAGAACAAGGAAATCACCAAATCTCCAGAAGCTCAGTGAAGATCAACTCATCTTGTCCTAAGACATACTTTCATGACTTTGTTTGATGTTGGTGTTGATTGCAGAAAGTATCGACTGCCATAAGATTAACCAAGAAGACAATATGTAACTTAATAGATGTAATGGATTGTTTGGACTTAAAACATTTCTAGAAATAATGAGAGAGAAAAAAAGATGATGGTAACTTGAAGCATGGAAGAAAGTTAATGCTTTCACGAAAGATGAATTAAAAAATGATTTGCGTTGTCAAGTTATGTTAACTAACAAGACTACAAGGTAGACAATCTTCTACACTACTTTGAAGATGATTGAAAATGCTATTCATTAAACTGAAATGCAGTAAAAAGAAGTATTAAAGACAAACTAGCAAAAATATAGTATCTTTCAACAAAATCTATTATGATATCAAAAACTTAATCTCATAAAGGTAGTACAATCTTAAGCTTGGTCTTCAACCTCGGTAATAGCCTTGGCTGCGGAATCAAGCTTAGTAGCCAAGAGATCAGTGTACTCTTGGTATGGCGACTTCTTGAAATTAGTCTCTTTCCAGAACTCTGGTGTAAGGAACCCATATGTCTTCTGAAGACAATCAAATGTAGCCTGTGTAGTAACAACAACAAACATCAAACCCCAAGATAAATCAATAATCCATCAACAAATTGAACATAGTCAACAACGAATGTTCTTAAATCTTCTACAGAATACAATTGACATGTTCAATCTACAGATTAAGGTTATTCAAAAATCATAAAGATTACAATTGTGGATTACTTAACATAACATTCACATATAAAACAACTAAGCAAGCATGTACTAAATACATATTAACCGTAGAAACAACACAGCTCCAAACCCAATATCAATCAATCAAAGATGAACCAAGCAGTCGATTTGAACAAAATCAATTTGGTATGGGCATAAGTAAGTCTTCTACAGATTACAATTGACATATAAAACTAAACTAAGGACCTAAGGTTAATAAAGAATCATAAAGATCAAAATATATCGTAACATTCACACATAAAACAACTTTACATGTGTGCACTATATCCATATTCATGGAAACAAAACACAGCACCAAACCCATTATCAAACAATCAAATATAAACTAAGCAGACGATTCAAACATAATCAAGAAGACCTACAGTAACATTCTACAAGGTAAGTTTTTTTATGTCTTTATCATATTATTATCAGATGAAATAACTAAGCCAATGTCAAACGCATCAATGTAGTAGCTTCTGCTACAAGGAAGAACAGAAACAGACCTTAACAAAGTTTCCGAGGGTTTTAGTAGATCCTCTAGAGGAAGTAAACACATCATCAATCCCAGCAAACTGAAGAACCTTCTTAGGAACCCTAGCCGCCACAATACCAGCACCTCTCGGAGCAGGAACCATCCTCACAGTAACCGAACCACACTTCCCCGTAACCTTACAAGGAACCGTATGTGGCTTCCCAATCTTATTACCCCAATACCCTCTCCTCACAGGAATCACAGAAAGCTTCGCGAGAATGATCCCACCTCTAATGGCGGTCGCAACCTCCTTAGAGCATTTCACACCCAACCCCACGTGTCCATTACCATCTCCGACAACGACAAAGGCCTTGAACCTTGTCCTCTGACCAGCTCTTGTCTGTTTCTGGACAGGCATGATCTTCATGACCTCGTCTTTCAACGTAGGTCCGACGAGGAGGTCTATGATTTGGTACTCCTTGACGGGGAGAGAGTGGAGATAGATCTGCTCTAGCTGCGTGATTTTACCGCTCTGGACGAGACGGCCGAGCTTGGTGACAGGTGTCCATTTCTCGTCTTCTGTGGGACGGCCTCCGCGGCGTCCTCGGCCACCTCTAGGACCGCCTCTTCCGCCGCCACGACCGCCGAATCCACGTCCGAAACCACCACGGTCACCGCCACGCTCAGCGCCGCGTTCTCCGCCTCTTTCCGCCATTGTCGATGCAGTGAGGTTGATTAGGGTTTTGAATGTTTATAGGGTGGGAGTAAGATTAGGGTTTTTTTAAACCAGAATTATGGGCTCGTCGGCTGAAGTTTGATCCAACAAATTAGAAAGCTCTCTGGGTTGATGTAAAAACACTAATATTTTTATTTGAAATTAAAAGTTGAGATTAAATCTGTGTGGTTTTTGATTTGGTTTCAGTTCGACATTTTTTCTTAAGTTGTAAAAATATAAATATATATGGATATTTATGAAATTGGGTTTAATTTTATTTTATTGGTTTAGTATGGTGTGGTTTCAAGTAAATGTGCTCAAGCTTCAGTCAATACTATCCTCGCATAGATCAAGCGAGTCAGATCGATCACATGATGAATTAAGGGGCTATGATCAACCGACGAGGCTCCTCTTTCTGGCAACCTGTTGAGAACACTGTGTGGTGGCTCTTGACGCGTCTCTATAGTCTAAACTTTAGGACTAGCTAGCACAAGCTGGAGATTTGCTATTTTAGCAATACACATACTTGATATACCTTATACGAGTAATGAAAATTTAAATTTATACGTCACTTATCAAAAATGAGTATTTGTTATTTTGAATACTTACTGAAAATTAAGTTAATTACAAATTACTAATTATGTTCTATTACTTGTTATTTACGAGTATTCATGAGTTACATGCAAATGCTTATGAATTACTTACAAATATTTGTAAAAACATAAAATTATTTCCAGTTAATGCTCTACTAAAATTGAAACTATGAATTTATTTTATTTATTCTAATAAAAACTAAACACGAAAATTAATAAAATAATATATTTGTGCATATTAGAAAAGAGAAGAATAGAAAAATGTGAATTTTCCTATTGGAACATTATTTACTTCACAAAATAGAAAAAACATGTTTTTTGGTAAGTAATGAGTAATATCAAGTTCAGTAGTTAATTTTTTTACATACTTGTTACTTGACTTGTACTTGCAAGTATTTAAGTTTTACTATTTGATATTCAATTTAATGATAATGAGTGTTTAGAAAATCGAAACAAGTATGGGTGAATAACGAGTTTAAGGCGAGTAATGGGCATTAGTGGCCAGCCCTACTAAACTCTTTTCTTTTCTTTGTCGACTTTATTATGTGTTTTAAGTTTTAACGTTTTAGACTTAAAAAAAAAAACGTTTTAGACTTCATGATGGGCTTTATCCACTTATAAACATGTTAGGCCCATTGTTGGGCATTAGTTTAAACATGGTGGCTGGTGGGTATTATAAAAGAATAACCAAATGTTTTTCCCGAACCGGAAAGATTCCACAAATAAGCAAACCGAAGATCCGTCGTCTTCTTCCTCAACTTGTTATTTGTTTCCTTTTCCTCTCTCGCCTTTTCGGAGTTCCTCACTTCTTGGCACTACACTCACGTCACAATCCAAATCAATCACGTAATCATATCATCCCCCTTCTTCCACTCCCGAATCTCACAATCCCTAAATCTCTGCCTCTCCCTCTTTGATGGACATTCTTCGATCTATAGAGTTTACAGGTTCGATTTCACCACACAGAACAAAGAAATGGCTGATTCTATTATCCCTTCTCGGAGTCTCGAGCTACGGAGCTTACAAGGTTTACAACTCTCCATACATCGCGAGGAAGAGGAAGCGTCTTGTAAACATCTTCGAAGGAATCGCTTCTTTAGCCGAACTAGTCACCGATTCAGCAGAGACGATAAGTCTCGTCACCCGAGACTTGAAGCAGTTTCTCGAATCAGACTCCGACGAAATCCCAAACAGCTTGAAGCAGATGGCAAAGATCACCAAATCCAAAGAGTTCACTGACTCAGTCTCTAGGGTTTCCGAGGCAGTAGCCATTGGTGTTCTCCGTGGTTACAGCTTAGATCAAGAATCTAGAAACGTTGAAGTAGAATCGAGTTCAAGTGTAGTTGAGAGAGTTTTATTCTCAGAGGCAGGAACTGGTTTTGTTTCAGTTCTTGTCGGTAGCTTTGCCAAGAATCTTGTTCTTGGATTCCACGAGGTTGAAACTAGTGTCGGAACGACAACGAAGCCTAGGTGGATGAGTTTGGTATCTGATGATAAGTGTAGAGAGCTGTTAGCTGATTGCATAGAGAGATTCACTAGCTCTGCAGTATCTGTCTACATCGAGAAGACGGCTGGGATCAACACTTACGACCAGATATTCTCTGGTTTGACGAATCCGAAGCATCGAGATAGAGCACGAGATGTTCTTGTTTCTGTCTGTAACGGAGCTCTTGAGACGTTCATGAGAACATCTCACGAGGTCTTCACGTCTTCGGAGTCAGGAGAAGAAACTGTTAGGGATTCTTCTTCTTCTTCCTCGAGTGTAAACGGATGGGCAGAGGTGCTTACGACTACATTAGCAGTTCCGACCAATAGGAAGTTCATGTTCGATGTTACGGGGAGAGTAACGCTTGAGACTATGAGATCAATACTTGAGTTTGTGGTCTTGAAGACGTCGCAAAGCTTTAGGAGGAGTTTCAAAGCGGTTCATGAAGAGGTTACAGATAGAGGACGTCAAGTGGTTGGGTACGTTGGTGCTAAATCTTCAGTGATAATCACTCTTTGCCTTGCGGTTTACCTTCATGTTGTAAACCGCTTTGTTCGTCCGGTTTGCTTAAACCAGCATTTCTAGTCAATCTTGTAGCTCTTTAGAGTATGTTAGGGACATGAGATCTTTAGCTTCCACATTCTATTGGTTTATATAGTTTAGAGCTGAATAATGTAGATTTTTTGTGCTGTCAACAGATATTGATTCTAATTGATAAGAAAAAGTTCTTGAGATGATATTTGCATCTATGTTAATATAAGAGTACCAACGCAAAGCCTAAAATATCATATGAGTGTGTTTGATGTTAGAGATAAAATTAATACTATTTTGTGATTTTGGGGTATAAAATATTATGCAATTCAGCCTGAACTTTCTGTTTGTCTGAAAAGAAACATATAAAGGTGCATTTTTAATCATACAACCATAGTACAAATCATAGTAAAACACAAAATCTCATACAGTAGTTTTTATGTTTTGCGTAAACCAGCAATTATAATCTTCAGATCTATCTTTTCGATTAGTTTGGAGCTTAGTAATGTGATTTAATAGCTTTCTACATTAGAGATTATGTTTCAACTGGACTAGTTAATAACTGTTAAAGATCAATGTGTTGTTTTATGGTTTAAGGTTTGGTACGAACTTACTAAGTCTTTGTCTACATGATCCTGTGTCCATTTCACGACTGCTCGTGCAGCTTGCGGTCTTACCAGATTATGCCACTATTATCAATTTTGCTTTATGTAATCATTTAGTTTGCTGTCATCACAATGGCGAAAAAACTAACTGTTACTTAGTGACTTCGTCAGAAATTACAATTAACAACATTAGAACCTAAAGAATTCCACATAAATTTCATCAGTGCCCGCCATACTAAGAACCAAACTAACTCCTTACATTATCTCAGAACCAGTCTTCTTTTTATAAGCAAGACACGTTTTGGCTACTCAAATTCCAAACCAAACAGCTATAATGTCATAATCCTCTCAACTGAAAAGCTTTAGCTCAATGTTTTGTAATAACAGCAAACTGAACCTCAAAGTGTCATTAATTCCAGAGCCTCCATTGTCCAATCTCTCGGACAAGGATTCCACATCACAACACAAACCGATTAATATAGTGAATCGTTTCTGCACTTACCCTCTACTAGGAACGTATAAAGGAACCACAGAGTTCTCTTCTATACATCACTCTAAGCCAAGACTTAGCATCAGATACATAGAACTCAAAAACTATAAAGACAATCTCATCCCTGCTTTTATGATCCATAAACCCATAAAAAAGGTAAGCCTGTCAGACAACCGTGTGACCACTCCGGAGAGGTCAAGACCTAACCGGATAGCGATCCTCTACAGCGGGGAGACTCCGAGGAGAATCGTAGCCGTTAATCACACTCAGATCACACGGGCATGAGTCATCAACCAGGGTTCAGTGGCTGTCTCCTTAGAAATCAAGGATACAAAGGTACTCCCTATAGAACAGATCCTGTTCAAGTAAGGTCGTGCCCTCTACTTTCGACTCTTCGTTATATAAACCATACGTGTTCTCTGTACATTAACGATGTGGGATGGAATAAACTACGTTTTATACTTAATACAGCACCGTTTTTCTCCCTGAATGAACTAATAACGAATACGCAGTCGTTTCCACCCTACAATGAACCAATTAAACCAAATACAGTAGGCAGATGATGAAGCGACTAAAACAGAGGTTTCATGAGAAGTTTATAGTCTGGTAATGCAGGTAGAAATAAGTAATCTGATTAACTGATGACCTTGAGCAGAAGTAATGGAAATTATTATGAGACTTCATAGAAAAACTAGTGCTCTTACCAAAGAAAGTGCTTTGGTGTGGCATGCGGACCTAGACTTTGGTTCTTGTCAAGCCAAGGCACTACTGGACCATCTACAAACCGTTCTTGTGGTTTGGTCATTACAGATTTGTATTGTCATTCGCTAAGGTAAAAAATAGTTGTCATTTTGATATCTTTTAACTATATTTTTTTGTTGTACTAAAAGGACAGACTCAACTATGAAATGAGGTAGCCCATCATTTCTTTTTAAACATTCACATGAAGTACTTGTACTCAAGCGGTTGTGTTGTCAGTGGATATCAGTACCAAACAGCTTACCATAGAATGTCTGAGAGATGATCTGCTTCAGTCTTTGGAGTTCCTGAGATCATTACGTAAGGTTCTGTTGGATCTAAAATGCATGTACTTTTTCTATTGCTTCAGATTCAATCTCTTCAGATGGATATGAATGTGTACATTCTATTCATGTTCTGATGATCTGCTGTTTGATGTTGTGTTTTTATTTCAGCTTCTTAAAAATCTCAAGAAGATGGATTTTTCAGTGTCCTCTCATTTAATCTGAACGACTGCGAGAATCTGGTAGAGATTACATCCTCTTTTTCAAAATCTGGAAGTCATTCCAGCTCACATGAACTTGGCATCTCTTGAATCGGTTGATATGACTGCATGCAAAAGATTGAGAAACTTTCCAGACATCTCTAGGAACGTCTCAAAGTTCTCTATCTCAGTCAAGGAACTAGACCAAGTGCCTGAGTCTATATCAGGCTTTAGTCTCGTCTTCGTACCAGCAAAGGAAAGCTAAAATCATTGACACATCTTCCTCGAAGTGTAAGGCCTCTATACGCAAGCTACATTGGTGCTCAGGCGATCCCATATTTCAAGAAGGGGGTAGAAGTTTATCTAAAGAGCTGCACAACACTCCGGACTCAGTTAGGGAAGATTGTTGTGAACAAAAAGAGGGACTTACTTTCCCTCCATATACTCAGCTCAATTACACAAACTGCTTCAAACTGGACCGAAAAGCACGGAGAGCAATTGTAACAAAACATTTTGCCCAAGGCTACCTGGAATAGAAGTGTCTGTAGAGTCTGATCACCGAGCCAAAAGGAAACTCTGTGACTATACGTCTGACAACGAGTAACATGCCTCTCACCATTTTCCATGGTCTGCTACTTCATTTTTTCGAGTAGAGTTTATGAGTCAAAGAAAAAGAGGTTCAGCTTTCCACAATGAACAAAAAAAAGGTGAGCCTGTCAGACAACCGTGTGACCACTCCGGAGGGTCAAGACCAAACCGGATAGCGATCCTCTACAGCGAAGAGAATCCAAGGAGAATCATAGCCGTTAATCACACTCAGATCACACGGACATGAGTCATCAACCAAGGTTCAGAGGCTGTCTCCTTAGAAATCAAGGATACAGAGGTACTTCCTATAGAACAGATCCTGTTCAAGTAAGGTCGTGTCCTCTTCCTTCTTCTCTTCCTTATATAAACAACACAACTGCTATGTATTTTTAACGATGTGGGACGAATTAAATAAACTTCACACGCTCTGTACGTCGTCGTTTAGGTATCTCAATCTACTCGAGAAGCAAACCTAAAATGCAGGGACCTCGGAATTTATCGAGTCCAGTGTGAATCAGACTCAGCCAAGCTGACTAAAGTCCTAAACTCTGAAGCCTCTAGTGCAGAACTATTTGGAATCGCTGCTGTCTTATCCTCATCTTCCTCCTTTGAATGTATCTCTTTCTTTTGAGTTTCACAAGAGATAAATTATGTGGCTGATGGTGTAGCAAAACAGGTTCTGTCTGTTGTGTTAGCTTTCAACGCCCCACCAATCTTTGTTTTGGTTTGAAAAAAAAAACTAAGAGACGGCATATATAGTTTCGTGCTCCAAGAATTATTATGTTTAGCTAAATTATTATTCATGAAATATTTTCTTGATGCCCTTGTATCACCTTATTCCAATGTTTGCTCCAGCAAATTTGACATGTGTTTTGTAAGTCCATTAGTAGTAGGATATAGATGCTAATAAGATAATGATAACTTCATGTGTTAAAGATAACTCCTATCCGTAGGATCACCAATATATATCATCTCGTATAGTTATGGCAATTGGGTTGTACCGACCTGCCTAAGCCCGCCCCGCCACGGTACTAGATTGATGCGGGTCTTGGCGGTACAGGTCCGCGCGGGACGCGGTCTCGAGAAGTGCAGCCCAATCCCGACCCGCGACTTGCACAGACCCTTGGCGGGTCGGCCCGCGGGACTCCGATCTCTATGAACCCTGCGCATATTACCTGCAAAAAAAAGAGGCCAATAGAGATAAGAACACAACAAAAGTCTTTCTACAAATCAGTTAAACACAAGATGCTCAACCCATGACAAAAAAGACCAACTATCTTGTTCTTCTTTCACTAAAAAACATGAAATCGACAACAAAGAGTTAGACCCGAGTGCATGATTTCTCGTACGATATCTCCATGTACACTCTATATATAGAGTACATATTGTGATTAATAAAATTAATCAATTACAAATACATCGTATATGGTATCAAAGCATTTTTCGATCCACTAAATTTTCTTTTTTACCAAAAAACAGACATCAACAAAATGTTTTCAGAATCGTCGACCTCAGACTTTATGACTTCAACAACAACACGCACTTCCTCGAGAAAACAAACTCAACACCGGAAGCAGTAACCACAACAATGGGCTTGTGGAACCAAACCCGGCCTATGCACCATGACGTCGTCAAGACCGATTCTTGTATAGAGCCATCATTGGAGCAATCTCACTTCTAGTTCAGCCGTTGGTTGCCAGTGGCACCACAACTCATGAGGTTTGGAGCACACTCAGTCTTGTCTTCGGAACACCAACCTGAGGACACATTAAACAACTCAAATACCAAATCAAGAGCTAATTCCAAATAAAGGTGTTCAAGTAAGGTCGTGACCTAAACTTTTTTCTCTTCGTTATATGAACAACACGACTGCTCTGTATAACCGATGTTGGACAAAATAAACAACTTCATATAGCTATTAGTCTATTACGCTAATACGTCGTTTCTGAAAGAACTAATTCCAAATACAGTAGGCATAGGAAGAGACTGAAACAGAGGTTGTTTCTTCTCAGAATCCAAATCTTTTGAGCCCCTAATTGCCTTTCATGACAAGTTTCCGGTATATTTATTTGTTAACTGCACTTCATAGTCTAGTTAACTCTCAATCGATATGAACCGAGATGGGTTCGCGTGAGAATCATGGAGTAACTGTGATGACCTTGAATGGAAGAAAGTCGTGGAAATTAGTATGAGACTTTATACAAATACTACTGATCTAACCAAATATAGAAGCCAAAGATAGTGCTTTTGTGTGACATCACCAAGATGCAGATCCATACGTTGTTTATTGTCAAGCCAAGGAACTACTGGGACCATCTACAAACCATTCTTTTTGAATAAACCGGTTGTTGTTAACATAGATCATTACAGATTTGTATGGTTAATGTCAAGCTAAAGAATACTTGTCATTCTGATCTGTTAACTCCATTTGTTGTACCAACAGATCTTTCTCTCAACATTCATATGAAGAACAAAAAAGTTTGTGATCCGTTTTGCTACTCAGCGGATATCAGTACCAAATAGCACACCATTGAATGTGTGAGAGATGGTCTGGATACTGATCATTTGAGCATATATGAGTCAAGTTGCTCTGTTTTTTTCTCCTTTTTTTTCTTACATGACTCTTGATTCTTGAGATAGTGTTAAAGTATGAAAAACGAATTAACTCAAAGATCAAAAGAATTTCTATGCTTGAAGGTTTCGTAATAACTAATTAGTACCAGTCCAAACAATCCTTCTGGTCACCGTCTAATCTAGAAAACTGAGTCTCAGGATCCTTTCAACTTAAGAGCTCAGTGATTTGCAGGAACACACAAGCACCAAACCAATCCTTCATTGCCTCATCTCTCGGACAAGAATTCTATTTCACAACAGAAATCGATACTGAAAGTTTTTAACTAATACCCTCTAGAAACCTAGAGAGGTTATGTAATTCCTTCAACCACATAATAACTTCACCGAAACTAACAATCCAATAAACTCTGAACAAGGAGTTTGAAGTTAACCGAAGATACATAATCTCTATTATTATTTGAGAAGTGAATTTGCTTATGTATCATGTTATGTTTTCCATTATTTTAGGTAATTTTGTTTATTTTTCATAGTGTTATCATTTGAAATTAATTTGATTTTATTTAAACTTTTTGAAAAAATAAATAATAATTTATTATGCTAGTTTTTTAGTTAGTAAAACAAAATTAATAAATATTCTTAAGAAAATTATGTTCGCATGGGCAGTGAAAACACTTAGTTCAAAACTATAATGAATGACAAAATGCTGGTTTTTAAGTTTCTCCATCTCCTTAACGGAAACCATCATGTGCGAGGGCCTAGAGCAACATCTTTGTTATTGTTGAAATGTAAGAAATTAAAAGGTTGAGGGGCAAAAAAAGTTAGTTGAGGATAAAACTGGCAGACAGAATTAGCAGAGAGTAACGATATATCTAGATCACTCTTGTGTGAATGAGTTTGTGATTCATGAAATGCCTTATACCTACAACACTTAGTGACTTGAGTAAACATGGCTCCAGGGAAGGAAGAAAATACATATGTGAAAATGCTTACTATATTTTTTAACACATTTTTAGAAACGCCTTCAACAAGAGTGATGTTGTTGCATGTTCAATTGTTCATGATGACAACTGCGTTTCCCTTTAAAGCTTCTCTACGAAAATCTCCCTTGTTATGATTCTCTCCATTGGCCATGGGATCTCACGCACCCATCTTGTCGATCGGATTTCTTCTAAATCCATAAAGGCTCTTCTGTGTTACACTTTTAGTAAGCTCTTGGACACAAAGAGACATCAATAGCCTTTTCATTATCCGAAAGTAACATGTTGTATCAGTTGCTGTTGCTTTTGTTATTAGTTCGAATTGGGAGGAAACAAGTAGTGTGTTGTGGAGGAAGCAACATCATGTCTGAACGAGGATGTTTTGGTAAGTTTCCTGCGTATACGCTCATATCTAGCTAACTACGGATGAAAGATATGATTAAGAGTGTACCAGGACCTCAAGAAACGACCCAGAGTCTGTTATCACAATGGCAAAAAAAGTTAATGTTGCTTAATGACATCGTCAGAAATTACAACATTAGAACCTAAATAATTCCACATGAGTGACCAACATGTGCGAGGGTTTAGAGCAATATCTCTGACGCTAGCCAAGACTTAGCACAGGATTCATAGAACTTAGAAACTATAAAGAGTATCATCCCTGCTTCTATGATTCATAAGATGGTCCTTAAACTTCTCCATCTGCCTAACCCAAAACCCATAGAAGGAAAAAAAAAAGCCTGTCAGACAACCGTGTGACCACCCCGGAGAGGTGAAACCTAACCGGATAGCGATCCTCTACAGCGGGGAGACTCCGAGGAGACTCGTAGCCGTTAATCACACTCAGATCACACGGGCATGAGTCATCAACCAGGGTTCAGGGGCTGTCTCCTTAGAAATCAAGGATACAAAGGTACTCCCTATAGAACAGATCCTGTTCAAGTAAGGTCGTGACCTCTCCCTTCTTCTCTTCCTTTTATAAACCACACGGCTACTCCGTACATTAACGATGTGGGACGAACTAAACCACGTCTAATACTTAATACAGCATCGTTTTTCTCCCTGAATGAACTAATAACGAGTACGCCGTCGTTTTCCCACCTTTCAATAAACTAATTAAACCATCGTTTTAAGTTTCTTCATCTCCTTAACGGAACCCATCGGTCTATTCAAGTAAGAACGATACAAAAGGATCAATGTGGAAATTGAATGGTGACAAATTGAGGTAGGAAACAATTGCAAAAAACATCAAAAGTAAGACAAAAAAAGTGTTGAGTCGTCTGAAATATGCAACCAGGCTACACTGATAGGAGCCTCTACTACAGATCATCTGTTAAGTTAAGGTCGTGATCCAACCTTTACAGGCTGCTCTATATAAACAACAAAGGAACCATCCTATTTTTTTGTGGGGAAGAAGAGAGATTTGATCAAATGAGTCACCAACATGTGCGAGGGTTTAGAGCAACATCTTTGTGACAGAGTATCATTACTCATTAATTCATGAGTCAAAGGTTATGTGTCGAATTGTAAGAAAACTTAAAAGGGTAAAGGGCAAAAACGTAACGATTTAGACTACTCTTGTCAGAATGAATTTGAGTTTCGGATATGGCAGAGCTCAAATGCCTTATATCTACAATACTTAGTGATCGCGAGTAAACATGGCTCCAGGGAAGAAATACATATGTGAAAATGTTTACTATACTTAAAAACATATTTTAGAAACGCCTGAACAAGAGTGATGACAACTGCGTTTCCCTTTGAAGCTTCCCTACGAAAACCTCCCTTGTTGTCATGGGAACAACCTCATATACTCTTACTCGTTCAGACACCAAATCTCGCCACCCATCTTGTCGGATTTCTTCGTAATCCAAAATAGCTCTTCTGTGTTACACCACATTTTAGTAAGTTCTTGGACAAAAGAGTCAGCAATAACCTTTTCTAACATGCCGTTGCTGTTGCTTTTATTATTAGTTTGAACTGGGAGGAAACAAGTAGTGTCTTGTGGAGGAAGCAACATCATGTCAGAACAAGATGTTTTGGTAAGTTTCCTGCGTATATGCTCATAACTAGCTAAATGTGATATGAATAAGAGTACCAGGACCTGAAGAAAGACCCAGAGTCTGTTATCACATTGGCAAAAAGCTAACTTAGTCATAAATCACAACATTAAGAATTCGACATAACCTTCATCATTCAGTGCTAGCCCCTTACATTATCTCAGAACCACAGTTTTCTTTTTATGAAACAAGGTCCAAACCAAACAGCTCATAATGTCATAATCCTCTCAACTTAAAAAGCTTTAGCTCAATGTTTTGCATAGCAAACTGAACCTCAAAGTGTCATTAACTCCACAGAAAACATGGCCAACTTGTTGCCTCCATTGCCCTATCTCCCGGACAAGGATTCCACATCACAACACAAACCGATCGATATAGTGAAAGGACGCTAGCAATCTACATCACTCTATGCCACCAAGACTTAGCAGGATACATAACTTAAAAAAGAAATGGGCCTGTCAGACAACCGTGTGACCACCCCAGAGAGGTCATCAAGACCTAACCAGATAGCGATCCTCTACAGCACAGAGACTCCGAGGAGAATCGTAGCCGTTAATCACACTTAGATCACACGGACATGAGTCATCAACCAGATTTCAGATACAAAGGTACTTCCTATAGAACAGATCCTGTTCAAGTAAGATCGTGTCCTTTGCCTTCTCCTCTTCCGTTTATAAACAGTAAAACTTCTCTGTACATTAACGATGTGGGATGGAATAAACTGTTTAATACGCCATCGTTTGGCCCTAAATGAACAAATAACTAATACGAAGTCGTTTCCACCCTTCAATAAACTAATTAAACCAAATAATACAGTAGGCTGGTAAAGAGACTGAAACAGAGGTCTATTCTCTGAATCATAATCTTTTGAGTCGTGATTGCGTTTCATCAAAAGTTTCCGGTATATTTGTTTGTCACTGCAATTCATGATGTTTCTCACGCTCTGGCTCTGCCTCCTCGCCGCCGCCATAAGTTCATAGTCTCGTTTGTTAACAGTGGTCATTACATATTTGTATCGTCATTGCCAAGCTAACATGACATAAAGACTTAACTATCAGATAACTTATCTTTCTATTCAACATTCACGTCAAGCACTTTGTACCCAAACAATTCTGATTCTTTGTGTTTTCTCTGGATATCAATACCATAGAATGCGGCTATATCATTACAAGGCGAATATGCTTCAGTCTTTACTGTTTATTTTCTATGTTTTCTCCATCTATAGAATCTAATGCAATCCTCTAGCAAAGTGTGTAGTTATGGTCCTGATGCTCCGTTTCGCTGCTTACTTACATTAGTCTTCTCTAGCAAAGTGTGTAGTTATGAACTGAATGCAAACCGAATTGGCTAAACTTCAGTTCGGTTTAACCAAGTCGGTTTGGTATTTATGTACATGTCTAGTTAGGAGAACTAAACTTGTGAAAAGAAACGTCTTTTGCTTTTCTTTTGGACTATATTTGAGAATTTGGAATGCGGAAAAACAAAAAACAAAAATAAAAAGATTGGAGTCGGCAAAGGGGGAAGAAACACATGAATCCAACTCGTGGTGGTATATCATGTCTCTACTTTTATAACAAAAAAGAATTGTGTTAAAATATGAGATGGGTGCTAGACATTTCTTGATTAGAGGACAAAACTCTGTTAACCAAATGTTTTTATTTTTATAACAAATAGAACTATGTTAAAATATAAGATTGGTGTTAGACATTTCTTAACTAGATGACAAAACTCTTTTTAAGGTTAAACAAATGTTTCTACTTTTATAACAAAAAAAAATGTGTATTAAAATATAAATTCGGTTAATAGAAGTTGTGAAATGTGGATGCATGTTTGAGTCCACTAACAAAAGCCACGAAAGTCACAAACAGTAGACTTTGGATTTTCTTGAAACGTGATTACGAAAAGTCAAATATAAAATAGTATGTCCTTTAACGTCCTTTGAACTACAAACAAATATGGATACATGAAACCTTTAATATTATTGATTTTGAAAAATATTAATTTATCAAAAATAATTGGATAGAAAACTTAATTCAAAGCCAAATTTTAAATGATTTATTAAATAATTAATTGATCATATATTAATTTATAAATATTAATAATATTTATTTTGGCCATAATAATCGTTGTAGTCTGTGTTTATTTTTGAATTTTTCCCTCTCATTCTCATTTATATTATTACATGTTTACAACCATTTCCGTTAAATACAATAGATAGAATACATAGAACAAAATAGGTAAAAGAAAATAATATGTAAAAAGAGAGAATAAGTATGGAATGAATATCAAATGACTATCCAATATTTTTTTTAATTTTAAATAAATTATCTAAAAACACTACAGTTTCGCAAGTGATAATTATACAAAAGAGAGTATATTCAATTGATAATTTGAGATGATTTGTATTAAAGCGACAAATCCACTGCTATTAAAATACGTATTTTAAAAATCTTTTAAAAATTATTTTTATAAATTTGAATTATTACAAACTAATCTAAAATCCATTGTTATTGTAAATATTGTAAGCTGTGAGTTTTTAAAGTTTTGGAGTGATTTTAGAGTGTATAGATGAAATTGTTTAGTTAAAAATAAAAATCTAAATTTTATAGTTTAGATGAAATTCTAGAGTGATTTAATTAATATCATATTAAAACTTTACAGTTCATATAAAATCATCCAGCAATCTCATTAACATCAAATTATTTCAAACTCTAGATTGAGTACACCTCTTAATTGTTTTGTTATCCAGAGTATCCTCCCTGTTTTATTATAAGCATTTTGTAAAGTATTTTCTAATATTCAGTTTACCAGTTTTCATCAATTTCCTGCTATTTCCTATCATGGTTTCTGATATGAACAAGCTTGCAACTAATTTGCTAATAAATAAATTCTCTCATATATTAAACTTGTGACAAAAAGCAAATTCCAAGTAAATAGGCAAGATTGGTTATTTTAGCCCAATGGTGAGACGGCATTACCATATGTAGTTATCTTTTTAGTGTTTTATTGCACTGTTTCTTTCATATACTTGTAAATTATGTCCCCATCTTTTTTTTTTGTTCAAATTATGTCCCCATCTAAATAATACTTTGATCTATTATTTTTACTATTAAGAAAAGGTCTTTACAAATTATGTTTCCACACCTTCAAAAGTTACTATATGTATGGATAAATTCAATAAAATATACAATTATAACGTGTCGGCATGTTGATTGACTAGCTACGGCCACTACAATTACAAAAAAAAATGAAATTATAATATCAACCAATTCATGGTAGTTCAATGGTTAGCATCTGAGTTCTATCAGTGCGATTTCAAGTACAATTCTGATTGTCCACTATTTTTATCCTGGATTTTTTTGAGAAAATAAATAAATACCATAGATATTATTCATATCAATACATAGTTTTTTTTACTGATATTAATACCTAGTTTTTGGTGGACTCTAAAAGATTAGTCGGAGTTTTTATTCAAAATAATTTGTCATAGAGAGTTTCCATTCAACATTTTGGGCTATAAAAAATATTATAATTGATAGTAGATGGACAATTTAATATTTAACTACTTACATTTACATTAAGCTACTTTGTTTTAGAATACTTTTAAAATAACTAACTAAAATAAAAAAAATATTATTAAATTAAGAGACTTATATTCCATGGCTGATATCTTACTTATGTAACCATATAATAATTACTTGTAAAATGTATTGGATCAGGCATCAGTGTGCAACTTTCTACTCTTTCTCAATTTATCAGACTTTTTGTAATAATATTTTTATAAAATAATAATATAATATAAATGGACCACAAACTCATAAAGTTATACATATAAACGTATAGTTTTAAGATTAGTAATAACTAATTTATTTATTCAAAGTTAAACCGATACTTACACAGTTACACTATAAAGAGAATGCAGCTGTAGTTTCACTTGTATTCTTTACTTTATCTTATCAAAAAGATAAGAAAATCCAAAACACATAAAAACTTAGACGTAATATTCTTTTTCTTAGATTCTTCGTCATTAAGCTAAGTCATCGTCTTCGTCAAGACCCACACACCATTTTCTCTCCTTAAGACTAATTAAAAAACTGAATACAAACTCCAAATCTTCGTTAACTTTAACTTTAAAAAGAAGAAGAAGAAATTATACTATGCCGACGAGAAGAAAACATACATGTCTTAGCTTAATTATTGTTTAATTATAGCTTATACATTTCGGAATAGTAACCTATTATTTACGGATAAGGGGACATCTAGTTATATATGTGCTGTTTTTGTAGACATTGATCCAAAACACTGTGACATCCTTAACATACATTAATGCTGATGAATGATGATAACCGCAAATTATTAATCGAATATACAAATGAAATATACACTAATCTTACAATGGCAATGTGAAACTAACACCCTATCTCTACACATAAAAAGTAGTGCTAAGCAGCTAAGAGATTAGACGATGAAAGTTTTGTAACAAAAAAGGATAAAAGTTATAAAAAGCAATATCTAAACAAAAGGTATAAAGAAGTTAAAAACAAATAAATTAGTAATACCTATATCCAGAGTGCTAGTGGACAAACATTGCAATTAATCTCTGGATTCATTCTAATTATAACATTGTAATTTTTAAATACTTGGCACTTCTTAAGTGGACAAACTAACCCTAAATGGGTCCCATGTGGACTTACTGATTTTTCTCTATAAATAGCCACACATGGTTCATGTGACACTTCCCCTCCCTCTCCTGCTTTCATACTTACATAACAATCATACCAATAACCGGTTTAGTACCATACCGGATTTATCATTTTTTCACTAAAAGCAATGTTCTCAACCAGTTTTGAGCCGGTTAGTATCTTCTTTGATGATGCTACCATAACCGGAGATGAAATCACAGAGATTTTGGCGTTTCTTAAATCAGGCGAGTCGGACAACCCTAGCGGTTCAAACGAGTTGGTAGCACCGGTTGATGAGAGGAAGAGAAAGCGAACGATGTCAAACCGGGAATCAGCAAAGAGATCAAGGTTGAGAAAGAAGAGACGTTTTGAGGAGTTAACCGAAGAGGTAAACCGGCTGAAGCTTAAGAACCAGGAGCTTGTTAACCAGCTGGCTAATGTGTTGAGTTGTGATAATGCCATATCAAGAGAAAATAACCAATTGCAAACTGAATCGGTTTGCCTTGAGATCAGGCTTCTAGAGTTGTACCGGTTTTTAGTGGCCATGCAATCGCCAATCTCAACGAGGTTTAATTACATTGCAAAGCTTGATTTAAGTTAAAACAAAAAACAAAATTGAGATTGAGCATTTGTAAAGACGTTTAACGATTTTTATTAGGAAGTTTATGCTTCGGCTAAAAGATACATGTGCATGTATGCATATGTGAATGTTATGTGTAATATATATATATATGTGAAACTTTATTTTATCATTCTATACAAGTATGGATGTTGTACTTGTGAAATTTGATTCCGTCTACGTTAATCCGAAACAAGAACGGTTTAAAACTTGAAGCTGAATTACATTGCCTAGTTCAAAATAGCAACAAACGTTTGATTTATCACTATTTAGCTGCCAAAATCTTTTTTATGCCAGCTATAATTGCTTTGTTCTGTTTGTATTTTTTGACCATAAGTAGGCAATACTTTGATCTTCATGTATTATTGTTCAGTATTGCTATTAATACGAATAAAGATGTGTTAGATAGTTCCCTCTACTATCCATAAACAGTAATGGGGTTAATGAATCTTGACTTCAAAACCAGAGTTCGATATGGAGACAGTCGGATAAAACATTAGCCTTAAATCCTCAAAAACTTTAGAGGATTTTTACATAGTCAAAGCTTCCTAAAATTTTTTTATATAAAAATTCTTAAAAAAATATTTAAGGTCCCTTGAATCTCAGTTTCGGCCCTGCTTTAAAGAGTGCTTGCCTCATCACAAATTCGAAGTCAGGTTCTTGACCATGCTCTCAAAAACATTATTGACCGCTACTTGGCTACATATCACCGTACTATTTATGAAAACATCAATCTTGCTTAAGGATTTTGTTAATGATAATGTGCATTGAGCGACGTCCTCTCACACCACTCGCCAAGCAAGCATCCTCCTCTATGGTCAAAATTGACACATCAAGTCACGTCAGGGGCGGAGGTAAGATAAGATTTAGATGGGCCATGTCACATTTTCCATCATGTATAATTATAGGTTTAGGTTTATGAGGCATTTCTTAAACCAATACTAACTAATAAAGGAAAAAAAAATTAGATGGGACATAACTTGTTACATGCGTCCGCCACTGAGTCACGTTGCATACTTGTTTCTGTCATGATTTTCTTTCTCTATCTGGACGATGATAGTTTATTGGCAGCTATCTCATACCGTTTAAGCCTAGAGCATTTACACTTAGGCGTCTTAGGCCATGTTTATCCACGATCTCTTAGGCGGGGTTCTTAACTTATGATTTCACGTTTTTTATTTTTTTTTAATTTTTTTTTTAATTTTCTCGTTAAGAGACGTCTCTTAGGTCTCTTATTTAAGAGACGGTTCTTAAGTTTTCTTAGTTAACAAGAAATATTGTGTAATGATATATGTGCATATCAAAACTTAGAAGATTCAACACATGCTAACTTATTTCTTCAACTATGCATCTCTATAAAGAATTTTCCCTAAGTCCACACTCGTATTTCGAGGTCGAAACTCCAAACTAGTTAGCTCGATGAAGTGCTATGTACATGTATTTTAGAAACAAATTATTTGAGTTTGGTAATAATTATTGGTTTCTTTTAGAGAAAGTGTTCCTCACAAAATCACAAATACTTTTTTGGTAGTGTACACTATATATATATGTCGGGGTTTGAATAAAAATCTTGGACCAAAGCACACAGGAAAACGTGGGGCTTTTCTTTGTGTGGCTAATTAAGTATATAATCATATAAAGGAGATACATGCATGCTTATACAGTACACCTGATTTTCAGTGTCACAACGACCCAACACATCAAATTTAAACTATCCTTTAGGGTACAGATTCTTAACGTCTATATTTTATGTTAATGTTATTTTCATAAGCTTTAGAACCCGAAATACAACTATAGTACGTAGGTAAAATAACAATTATTGATTCAAATATATAATATATCAAAGGAAAAACCATCAAAAATATCTTGGATGAATCAATATACAAAACATTGTACTGCAACTAAAGAACAAAAATAAGGTAGTGTGTCTCTGTGTATGAAGAAGGAAAAAGAGAGAGATGTGTCATGTGATGGGATCTTCTCGGTGGATATCATATAAAGCTCTTCATCAACTGAACTCAAATCTATTTTTTGTCGCTTTTATACGGCCGACATATCTTCGCATAAGTTCTACATACATCTTTATCTTTTGTTAACCCTTCACAAGTATATATACTCCTGATACTTAAGATGTCGGTCATATATCAAGATACATATTCTCTGACTGAAAGAAGAAGAAACATATTCTCTTTCTTATTCTTTAGATATTTCCATGGATTATTGGGTTTTGACGGTGCATTGCTTGTTGATTCGTCATCTGAAAATGTATCTTTTAAAATACTCACTTAAAATATCTCTATTTAACATAAGATGGTGAGATAAATATGTTATACCTTGTGGATATTGCCATATTGAAGGGGGTATAGAAGTTACAATATTCATAATGTCGCAGTTTGCATTTTATGTGGTACGTTTATTTGAATGATTACTTGGATTGTATTGCTGCAAAATAGTTTTAGCAGAGTTGTATTCTGGTTGGAGTTAAAATAACTAAAACATGATTGATAAATATTTATTGTGTCAAAAAATATTTTGTCCAGTTACATATTAAATTTTATAGTTAAACAAAAACATAAATTATAGTTATAATATTATTTACATATATTAAATAAAAGATAAATATACTGATAGAATATATCTATAAAAATGTAAGGTATACCATATTAATATATTCACATACTCTACATATACATATTGTACATGAAACATGTCATTAAGTATATTTTGTATCTACATATTATCTGAGTGTATCTCCGTATTTAAGTTTCTACTAGGTGACTGGTGCGCCCGGATGAAAAGAAATTCACAAAATATATAAGCAAATTAATACAATTTAATCGTAGGATTTATCTATTTTCCATTAGCAGTATGTTAAATGTTATAATATTGTATATGTTGTAATTTTATATTTTGGATGTTGTAAACAAAAATATTTAGTTAATTTTATGAAATATAAAATTATTATTATAAATTAAAACAAACATATTATATTATATTTTTACAGGTTTTGTTAAAACTGTGATCTATTTGCATGTTTTTAAGTCTTAGAAACACGACTTTCCCATTGAAAATTCAAATTTAGTAACAATTCTTTATCGACAAAACTTTAATGGTGTTTCCGGTATCGTTGTTAAAATTTATCCACAAAAGAATGATCCTAATTTCGATATACCGAGTATCTTTAGTGGTTTTAAGTCATAAAAAGCAAGTTTTTTTTTTTTTGCATGTTAGACCACTGCTATTAGCTTTTTCTAAAAATGATACATCAACGGAGAAATTTGTTTGTCTTGAAAGATCTTGGTGACCAACATTATATATACTCAAACTTTCACGTTCAAGAGTTATTATCAGAATATATATATATGTCTTGAACTCAAACTTTCAAAGATCTTTTTTTGGTAACCACGAAACAATTTAGAGAAAGATATTAAGGCTTTGATTGGTAGCATGTGGTATCATTGATTTTGTTTGAGGTAGGGGTTTACATCATTGATAACTCAAAAGTGTTACCAATCATGCATTAAATTTTATTTTTTGATTTTAAGTTTGAATTAGTATGTGTTACCTTTGAGTTACAGTTTTGTAGTAAACCCTTTGTTAATTTGATAACTCAAAACTTAATGCAACATCAAAGAAAAATCCATGTTTTAGAAATTGAGTTAGGATATTAATATTTTTCTGTTTGAAAATGAGTTCACAAAATTACGATTGTAGTAAGCTTAGGTTAGTAGGTTTTCTTTTGTTTTTAAATTCAATTTTTTTTTATGATTTACCCAAATTATATATTCTAACTAAGTTTTTGTTAGTCAAAGATTCTTATCATCTTTCGTGCTCCAACTTTTTGAATTATCAAAATTTTAAATTATTGTTATAATAATATTCTAAAATAAAAGCATTATTATTGATTTATTTTTTAAATAAGTTAATATTTTCTTTGTTTTTAATAAATTTTCATTATTTATATGTTTATATTTTTTAATTATTTTATCAAAAAATTATACTGCAACTTATGCATCAAAAATGTTACCAGTCAGCCTATTTAATAAATTGATAACTTTTATTTTTACTGCAAATTTACCACATAAATTTACAATTTTTACCACATAATATTTACTGCAAATTACATCAAACTATAATCCATACTGCAACTCAACATGAATACTACATGTTACCATTCGGAGCCTAAAGCTATATTGATATAGTGTGGTTCCAATATTTTTTTATAACTAGGAAGAGTTTGGGCATTGTGTCTTAATATCTTTTTCTAATCTAGAACTGGTCTTTGTTAATACTAAACCATTCCTTTCAGTACCGGTGAGCCGTCCCGCTAAAACCCATACACTAAGCGGGTCGGGACTCGTCATGTCTTTTAGGGACCCCGTCTCACACATATCAGACCTGCAAGAGTCCAAATAAAATGTGGACTGCGCAGGGTGGGATGGGATAGGCGCGGGACAATACAAACATCTCTACCCACCGGGTCTCGAACCAGGAACACAATAGAATGTGCAAACCAACCAGTATACCACGTCCAGTGGTAAGTAGTTTGCAAAATTCTCTAGATCAACTTTCACAAACAGTAGATAGCACAATAAGGAATAATACCATTTAATGAATTAACTAATTAGTAGAATAAAAATTAATACTCTCTCTGTTTCAAAATATTTCATGTTTTAAGATTTTCACATATATTATGAAATTTTAAGAAATTTTGATTACCAATACATTATTTTTTGTAACTAATTATTCCCTATAACTTTTAACCAATAGAATTTTAATAAATACTTTGAAATTTACAATTCACCATTAATTGTTATATTGAAAATATAAAAAATGAATCATTTTGAAACAAAAATTTTTTTTATAATATGGAACATTTTGAAACAGAGGGAGTAAAATTTAAGGAATAACATTTGTATATTTGAATATACTAATAAATAGTAGTAATTATGAATTAATGAAAAATTTAATAAGGAATACTACTAGATTCACCTATAATATTTTCTATTCTACAAAAACTATAAAATGAAATTTGTTAAATTTAAATTTAATGAATATATTTTATTAGAATTTTATTATATAACCCACATATTTCTTGAACTATATTAGAGAAGATATATTAGTATATTCCAAAAATAATGGAGATAATTATATTTTGGGAATATATAAATGTATATTACAGTAATATATATAATATCATAAACTATTCAGCTTATCTGACTACTCACAAAATGCGAGGCACACAACTATTTTAATGTAGTAGGCTTGTAAGTTTCAATCTTGTTACTTTGTGAGTTTTAGTCAAAAGAATCTTCATTCGCACTCCAAAGAATCTTGTTACTTTGTGGGAAACAATGTTAAAATGGTCATTAGTTGTGTGACTCACACTTTATTACTTAAGTATATATAAATTATAAATTGTATAGATTCCATTTTAATACGTGATGTTTTAAATGATTTTTTTATTACAAATAAGATGATGTTATCCAATTTTCAATGTACAATTTTATTAAATTTTTATGATATATGACCATTTATATTATGATATCTATTTTATTATCTATCTAATAATGTTAAGTATCAATATGAACTAACTCTTAAAATAATCTTTTAATCACATCTAATGCCACTCAAAACTAACTAATCCAACTTTTTTGCATTATTTTTTAAAATATCTTCCTTAAATATATAATCAATTAATTTTAATTATTGTTTCAAATGATAATATATTTTAATAAATTACTATTTTTTAAAGTAAACAATTAATTACTATTATTCATAATTAATTATATATATAAATCAATACGAATAGTATGATATAAAAAAATATAAAATTATTTTACCATTTCGTAAAATTTAAAAGCTATCAATTTTTTTTCTATCCAAAAATAAATAGTCTTTATATTATATGTAATTACCATTTAAAACTTTTAAATATAAATATACATGAATAATATAAAATTCACACAAAATAAATAATAATTCAAATAATTACTTACTTATTGTATTACTAATACTTTTATATGCGGTAAAAGTCGGAAGATACAAAATAACATTCAATACTGCATATAATTAGTATATAATAAAAATCAAAATAAAATTTAATATAAGTAATAATCTAATGCCAATAGCACAATATTATGTACAATAAACTTATATGTATGTTTTTAAAAATTAAAACAAATATCCCCGCAGATTGTGGGACGAAATCTAGTTGTTTGTTATATGTTTATTACTACCTTCTATTTCCTTCACAACTAAATTGTCAAGTGAGAGTCCTGAATACTTGGTACCATCACAAAGAAAGTTCAACAGAAGCCAAGTTAAATAATACCTCAATCAAATGTTCATCATTTTCCACCGTCGAGAATGTAAGAGCAAATGAGATTAGAAAATAAAAAAACATAAAGTAAAAAAACACATAAAACTTATTCATGCTATTTGTATTCTACATTTTTAAGACCTCATTTAGAATTTGAATTAGCTAGAACAAGAAAGCAAGTTACACCAATTCGCAAATGCATAAAACACACTACCCTCATGAATTACTGTTCTTTTCTATTACACAGTCTCTTCAGGGTAAACTAACCTTGAGATAAATTTCCACGAGAGTTCAGACTTTAATAAGATCACCTAATCCTAGCTAAAGTCGTCCATGAATTTAAGCTTTAATCTTCCACATCTCCGAAAATACTTCACCAAGCACGCCATCGCCCAATGCACACCAGTAATACAAACGAGTATGTAAACTCCAACACACAACACGCTCACCACAAGATCCAAACAATGACCAAATCCACCACACACAACATCAACGCCACCAAACTAAGTCCACATCAGACACCATCAATAATTACTTCACACCAACATACACCACCAATAGACAATGAAACCTCTCTATCCTGAGGTCTACATTCTTTATAAGTGATTTCTACATTTTATAAAATGGTAATTAACATAATGTGCACGATACCACAATCATATAGTATATCAATACAATACTTTAGGACCAAATTCATAGAGAACTAGTGATTGTAACATAAAGAATACACAAATCTCCTTACTCTAAGCAAATAGAGAGGGGAGATAAATATAGACAAGTGAAATAGAAATACAACTAAAAGCAACTACTAGATAAAAACAAAGAAAGACAAGTTCTTGAATAGGATAATTAATTAGAGATTATTGACTTTAGATTTAGGATACCATACAAGATCAACTAGCAGGCACTCTAAAGGTCTATATCAGATTCAAATAGATTAATCCATTTATGTGACAAAAACTCCTATGCTATCTGACATTAACATCAACTTTTGTTGGCAATCACAATCAAATATACAAGAATCACAAGTTTAGTAACTAATAAACATTTTGTTGGCAATCACAATCAAATATACAAGAATCACAAGTTTAGTAACTAATAAACATTTTGGGCATCGACTTCCATTGTCCAACACTTCAAAGGACAATATTATGTTGGTTCAAACATTTCAACAAAAACCTTCCGGACATAACAATAATTGTTTTAAGATTTGCCAAAATACAAAAAAATGAGAAGTTCAATTGCTATTTAATTTCTGTTTTATTTTATTTGAAATATAGTATAATATAACTAATTAATAGATTACGTTATGGATGTAAATAAAATTGGGCTTAGTGAAAAGCCCAAACTCTTTAATGAAAACCTTAGCAGTATACTTGGTCTGGTTTTATATAATTTCCTCGAAACCAAAATCAAACACTATTAGTCTCTCTCTCTCTCTCTCTCTCTCTCTCTTTCTCTTTCTCCTTTCTGGGGTTTTCTCCCCTTCGACTTCGTCTCTCTTCGTTTCTTCGTACACCTCTGCACACAGGTTGATACATACATCCATACATACTTACATAGATACTCTTCGAGATACGTATTTGGCTCTCTGATCTGTTTAATGTTCTGAGATTGATGATTCTCTTGTAGATGGCGACGCGGAGATCGGGAAGTATGCCGTCACGGTTGCGGCAGCTTCT
Source organism: Moricandia moricandioides (assembly GCA_905132885.1). Lineage (NCBI taxonomy): Eukaryota > Viridiplantae > Streptophyta > Magnoliopsida > Brassicales > Brassicaceae > Moricandia > Moricandia moricandioides. The sequence goes on from CAJHQQ010000001.1 coordinate 156,961, forward strand.
TTCCGGCGAAGGATCAATCGGTCCCTCTATTAAGCTCGACGCTGAGCCTGTGAGTTGTTTGAAATTTGAATTTAATTAGGGCTTTTTGTTGGAGTGAATTTAATTAGGGCTTATATCTCCATGGTGATCTCTTAGCACTGTATTTCTTAAAAAATCGAGAGTTAATTAATCTAGAATGTGTTGTTTGTGTTGTAGCCTCCGGAGATCAAATCGTTTATAGACAAAGTAATACAGAGTCCACTCTCAGATATTGCGTTACCTCTCTCTGGTTTTCGCTGGGAGTACAGTAAGGTAATCCCTACCTAGTAGCCTCCTTTTTCACATTTGTCCTTTTGTGTCTTTCTTCTCACATGATTGATTGATTGATTGTTCCAGGGGAACTTCCATCACTGGAGACCTCTGTTTCTACATTTTGACAAGTACTTCAAGTCTTTTTTGTCAACTAGGAACGACCTTCTCTTGTCTGATAATATTTTACAAGACGAGGATCCCTTTCCCAAGTACACTGTTCTTCAAATTCTCCGGGTCATGCAGATCATTCTCGAAAATTGTCCCAACAAAAGTTCCTTTGATGGTTTAGAGGTATGTCCCCTCATTTGGACATTTCTGATCTCCTCATTAACTTAGTTTGTTAAACTCTTCCGACCACTTGTTTATTTTGCAGCACTTTAAACTCCTGCTTGCCTCCACAGACCCAGAGGTTCTCATTGCAGCCCTGGAAACTCTCTCTGCGCTTGTGAAAATTACCTCATCTAAGCTCCACAGGAGTGGAAAGCTGATTGGATGTGGTTCTGTAAACAGCTTCCTTCTCTCTCTTGCCCAGGGCTGGGGTAGCAAAGAGGAGGGTTTGGGTTTGTATTCTTGCCTTGTGGCTAACGAGAGAAACCAGGAAGAAGGTCTGACCTTATTTCCTTCCGACTTGGATGATAATCACAACGAAGCAGCTTCTCGGATTGGTTCCACTGTTTATTTTGAGTTGCGTGGACAGAGAATAGATGATGGCACAAGTGCTACTTCTTGTTCAAGGGTTATACAGATTCCTGATTTACACTTGAGGAAAGAGGATGATCTAGTGTTAATGAAGCAGTGTATAGAGAATTACAATGTTCCCCCGGAGCTCAGGTTCTCTCTACTCACCCGACTCAGATATGCTCATGCTTTTCGTTCTTCCAGGATTTGCCGGTTGTATAGCAGGATCTGCCTACTGGCGTTTATTGTACTTGTTCAGTCAAGTGATGCTCAAGAAGAACTTGCATCCTTTTTTGCAAATGAACCTGAGTATACAAATGAGTTAATAAGAATTGTCAGATCTGAAGAACCAATCCCTGGAACCATTAAAACTCTTGCCATGCTTGCGTTGGGGGCCCAGTTGGCTGTATACTCGGCCTCTCATGATCGAGCCAGGATTCTAAGCAGATCTAGCATCAGTTTCGCTGTAGGCAACAGAATGATTCTGCTTAATGTGCTTCAGAAAGCCGTGCTGTCTTTGAAGATTTCTAGTGATCCATCATCTATTGCTTTTGTTGAGGCGCTACTTCAGTTTTATTTGCTTCACATTGTTTCATCATCATCATCTGGAAGCACTATAAGGGGATCTGGAATGGTTCCCACGTTTCTCCCTCTCTTGGAGTATACTGACCCGACCCACCTGCATCTTGTATATTTGGCTGTTAAAGCACTACAAAAGCTCATGGATTATAGTAGTTCTGCAGTACCTCTACTCAGGGATCTTGGGGGAGTAGAGCTTTTGTCTCAGAGGTTAGACTTAGAGGTTCATCACATTCTTAAGTTGACTGGAGAGAACAATAGTGATATGGTAGTTGGTGAATCTGTAGAAATGAACGGTGATCAGTTGCTCTCCCGAAAGAGACTCATCAAGGTTCTTTTGAAGTCTCTTGGTTCTTCTACATATACTCCTGGAAATGCGAATAGGTCTCAAAGTTCTCAGGAGAGTACGTTGCCTGCCACTTTGTCTTTGATATACAGGAATGCAGATAAATTTGGTGGTGATATCTATTACTCAGCTGTGACAGTTATGAGTGATTTAATCCACAAAGACCCCACATCTCTTACTTCACTGTTTGAAATGGGCCTCCCTGAAGCATTTCTGTCTTCAGTCGTATCAGGAATACTTCCTTCTTCCAAGGCTATTGCATGCATTCCAAATGGCTTGGGTGCTATATCTCTTAATAGCAAAGGATTGGACACGGTAAAAGAAACTTCTGCATTGCGCTTCCTTGTTGATGTATTTACTTCCAAGAAGTATGTTTTAGCTATGAATGAGGCCATCGTTCCGTTTACAAATGCTGTGGAAGAGCTTTTGCGTCATGTTTCATCTCTAAGAGCCATTGGTGTTGAAATAATCATTGAAATTGTGGATAGAATTGCAGGCTTTGGAGAGAGTGGTTCTTCATCATCTTCTGTAAATCTGACTGAAAGTACTGCAATGGAAATGGATTCAGATGTGAAGAACTTAAATGCCGTCAGTCATGAGCAATTTATTCAACTCTGCATCTTTCATCTGATTATTCTTCTCCACAGAACAATGGAGAATGCGGAGACTTCTCGCCTCTTTGTGGAGAAGTCTGGCATTGAGGCGTTACTTAAGCTTCTCTTGCGACCTAGCATTGCTCAGTCTTCTGAAGGGGTATCTATTGCCTTGCACAGCACCATTGTTTTTAAGGGTTTTACGCAACATCACTCTGCTTCTCTTGCTCGGGCCTTTTGCTCTTCTCTTCGTGATCAGGTGAAGAAAGCCTTTAAAGGACTGCAAGATCTCTCAGGGACATTCTTACTCGATCGAAAACTTTCTCCAAGTTGTGGAATTTTTTCTTCTCTTTTCCTTGTGGAGTTTCTTCTGTTTCTAGCTGCATCAAAGGATAACCGTTGGATGACTGCATTGCTTTCGGAGTTTGCAAATGGAAGCAAAGATGTTCTGGAGGATATAGGCCATTTGCACCGTGAAATTCTGTGGCATATAGCAGTTTACGAGAGTGCAACGCTGGAAAGTCCAAATGCTTCTCCAGAGTCTGAGCAAGCAGAGGTGTGTATAAATGGGACTGAAGGACAGAGATTCAGTTCTTTTAGACAGTTTCTGGATCCATTATCTCAGAGAAGAACGTCAGGATGGAGCTCAGAATCGCAATTCTTTGATTTGATAAATCTTTACCGTGATCTTGGGCGTGCGTCGACTGGATATCAACCACGAGCAATCAGTGATGGTCCCTCTAGTTCATCAGATGTTTCTGGTAACAGAGATCTTGAAAGAGATGGATCCTATTATACTTCATGCTGTGACATGGTGAAGTCATTGTCCTTCCACATCAGTTACATATTCCAAGAGTTAGGGAAGGCAATGCTGCTCCAGTCTCGTAGGAGAGAAGATACAATAAATGTATCTGCGTCATCTAAGTTAGTTGCCTCAAGTTTTGCTTCAATCTCCCTGGATCACTTAAATTTTGAAGGCCATGAGATTACAACCGAGGCATCAAGGTCAACTAAATGTCGCTACCTTGGCAAGGTTGTTGACTTCATCGATGCTGTCCTTCTTGACAGGCCTGATTCGTGTAATCCTGTTATGATAAACTGCTTTTATGGCCGGGGGGTGATTCAGACGGTTTTGACAACATTTGATGCTACTAGCCAGCTTTTATTTTCTATTAATAGGAACTACCCATCTTTGATGGAGACTGATGATGTTAAAGGAAAGCAAGATGAAAAGGAACATACAGATCATGCGTGGATATATGGTCCGCTGGCTAGCTACGGTAAGCTCATGGACCATTTGGTTACGTCATCGTTCATCTTATCACCATTCACAAAACACTTGCTCGTTCAACCAGTAGAAAATGGGAATATTCCATTTCCACAAGATGCTGAGACATTTGTGAAGATCATGCAGTCCATTGTGTTGAAAGCTGTACTCCCGGTTTGGACTCATCCACTATTTACGGACTGTAGTTATGATTTCGTTACTACACTCATTTCCATCATCAAGCATGTGTATTCTGGAGTTGAGCTGAAAAACTTAGGTGGCAATGGTAGCGCTCGTGTGACAGGTCCACCTCCCAGTGAAACAACCATTTCAACAATTGTGGAGATGGGGTTCTCCAGATCCAGAGCCGAAGAAGCTTTGAGACAGGTTGGATCTAACAGTGTTGAGTTAGCCATGGAATGGCTGTTTTCCCATCCAGAAGAAATCCAAGAGGATGATGAGCTTGCTCGTGCTCTTGCAATGTCCCTTGGAAATTCTGAATCAGATACAAAGCAGAATGTTGTAGATGAAAGTCGAGAACAGATTGAAGCAGAAGTAGTCTCACTGCCACCAGTTGAAGAGCTTATAACAACATGTACGAAGCTTTTGCAGATGAAAGAACCCCTTGCTTTTCCCGTTAGAGACTTGCTTGTATTGATATGCTCAGAAAACAATGGGGAACACCGATCTGTTGTTGTATCTTACCTTCTCAGCCGGATTAAGGATTGTTGTCCTGTCTTCGATGACTCAAAGAACAATCTGCTCTCTGCTCTGTTGCATGTTCTTGCTTTGATTCTACATGAAGATGCAGGTTCCCGCGAAGTTGCGTTGAAGGCCGGTGTTGTAAGAATTGTGTGCGATGTACTCTCAGAGTGGGATTCTTGTAGTATCGATAAGGAAAAGTTTAATGTTCCAAAGTGGGTGACGACAGGGTTTCTTGCCATTGATAGGCTGCTACAAGTGGACCAGAAATTAAATACTGAGCTTATAGAGGAGTTGCAAAAAGGCGAGACATCTCTGGCAATTGATGAGAGAAAGCAAGAGAAGCTGCAACATGTTTTTGGCTCTCCACAGCTTGTTGATGTAGACGATCAAAAGAAGTTGATTGAGATTGCTTGCACATGTATCCGGAATCAGCTTCCTTCTGAAACCATGCATGCTGTTCTACAGCTGTGTTCTACATTGACGAGGAAACATTCTGTTGCTGTCTGCTTTCTTGAATTTGGAGGTGTGCAAGGACTGCTTTCTCTGCCAAGTAGTAGTCTTTTTCCAGGGTTTGACTCAGTTGCTGCTAGTATCATCCGGCATGTTCTTGAAGATCCCCAAACGCTTCAGCAAGCCATGGAATCTGAGATAAAACATGCACTTGCAACTCTTTCCAACAGGCACTCAAATCCGAGAATCTCTCCACGCAATTTTCTGTTGCATGTGAATTCTGTAATTGCTCGGGATCCAGTCACTTTTATCCAGGCTGCTCGTTCTATATGCCAAGTAGAGATGGTTGGTGAAAGACCTTACATGGTATTGGTGAAAGAAAAGGAGAAATCAAAAGACAAAGAGAAGGATAAGGAAAAATCTGACACCAAGGCACCTAAAATTCACCGAAAACCTCCTCAGTCGTTTATTGGTGTTGTTGAGCTGCTTCTGGATTCTATCTGTAATTTCATTCCTCCTCCAAAAGATGACATGGTTGAAGGTGATTCTACTTTAGCAGACATGGAGATTGATCTAGCCTCTGCTAAGGGAAAAGGCAAAGCGGTTGCTACTACACCTGAAGAAAAGAATGCTAATTCACAGGATATGTCAGCTTCATTGGCTAAAATTGTTTTCATTCTGAAGCTTTTGAGCGAGATGCTGCTAATGTATTCTTCCTCAATCCATATAATACTTCGAAGAGATGCTGAGATTAACAGTCTTAGAGGTCCTCAACAGAAAAGTGGTCAAGTTAGTGGAATATTTCATCATATTCTTCACAAGTTTATTCCATACTCAAGGGTGAAGAAGGAAAAGAAATCTGAGAGTGATTGGCGGCAAAAGCTGGCAAGTAGGGCTAATCAGTTTTTAGTGGGCGCATCTGTTAGATCAGCTGAAGCAAGGAAGAGGATATTTTCTGACATTAGCAGTATCTTCAATGACTTCATAGATACCTCCAATGCGCTTAGACCTCCAGTTAATGAAATACACATTTTAATAGATCTGTTGAGTGATATGCTCTCTGCTAGGTCACCTACTGGATCACATATATCTTCAGAAGCTTCAAATACCTTTGTTGATGCTGGATTGGTTAAGTCTCTTACTCGTACTCTTGAAGTGTTGGACTTGGACAATGTAGAATCCCCCAAAGCTGTAACAGGAATCATAAAAGTCTTGGAGTTGGTGACTAAGGAGCATGCCCATTCTGCTGATTCAAACTCCAAGGATGAAAATGCGAACAAGTCATCTGATCAAATTCAACCAGGAAGAGGAGATACCACTGTTGAAGCAGGGGAAACTATGCTTCAGTCGAATCATGATTCCATGGCAACTGATCATGTGGAAAATTTTGGTGGTTCCCACACCTATGTCGGTTCAGAGGATGTGACAGACGACATGGAGCATGATCAAGACTTAGATGAAGGTGAGGATGATTATATGCAAGAAGCAGCTGAGGATGCCGGGGGTTTGGAAAACAGGATTGGGTCGATGGGTATAGAACTTGAGATGCATACCCACGTGCAGGAAAATCTTGATGAAGAGGAAGACGAAGAGATGTCTGGTGATGAGGGTGACGAAATAGATGAGGATGAAAACGATAATGAAGAAGAAGACGAGGAGGACAATGACTTGGAAGAAGAAGAAGAAGATGATGTACATCACCTACCTCATCATGACATTGATCAAGATGATCATGAGCTTGACGATGATGAATTTGAAGAGGAAGTACTGGTTGAAGAGGATGAAGAGGATGAAGATGGTGAAGATCGGGTAATTCTCAGGTTTGAGGATGGAGTCAATGGGCTAAACGTTCTTGATCATTTGGAGGTTCTTAGAGATCATAGATTTTCTGATGAAACACTTCATGTAATGCCTGTTGAAGTCTTTGGCTCAAGACGTCAAGGACGAACTACTTCTATTTACAGCCTTCTTGGCAGAACTGGGGATGGTGCTACTCCTTCACAGCATCCTCTTTTAACGGGATCTCCATCACTTCCAGTGTCGCAAAGTCAAGCAGGTTCTCTTTTGTTTTTGTACTTCTGTTCATTTCCCTTTATGTTATGTTATATATTCTGCCGTCTTATCGTTTATATGCTAGATTTGGTAAATTGGTGTATTCTAGTTAGCGTTTTGTTTGTGGATCTTCCTAAAGGAACAATATGTTAATCGACCGTTTTCTTCTCTTTGTAGAAAGTATACGTGATCTTACTGTTGGAGGTAGGGATTCCCACGGTAGTTCTTCGTCACGTCTGGATGCTATATTTCGATCTTTGAGGAATGGCCGGCAGGGGAACCGTTTGAATTTATGGGCCGATGACAGCCAGCAAATTGTTGGATCTGGCGCTTCTACCGTACCACAAGGGCTTGAAGATTTGCTGGTATCTCAGTTGAGACGTCCCGGCTCTGATAATCCTTCTGATCAGAATCCATCACTTTTGGAGCCTCAATCACAGGCTGAGAGTGAGCAGCCCCAGGAGGCAACAGTCAGACCTGAAATTCCAGATGAAAACGCCACTGATAATGGAGGTGCCAATGTGGCTGCCCCCTCTATCGTTTCGCCAGTTGCATCTGCTCCCCCGGATACACGTGCCACTGCTACTGATTCTGTCTCAAGCTCGAGGTCTCAGTCAGTGGAAATGCAATATGATCCAAATGATTCAACTGTTCGGGATGTTGAAGCTGTCAGTCAAGAAAGCGGCGGGAGTGGGGCAACTTTTGGTGAAAGCCTTAGGAGTTTGGATGTTGAGATCGGAAGTGCTGATGGCCATGATGATGGTGCAGAAAGGCATGATGTACAGCCAGCTATGCGCTCAAGAAGAGCAAATTTGCCACTTGTGCCATCTTCAACTGGGCGAGAAGCTTCTCTTTACTGTGTAACTGAGGTTTCTGAGAACTCCGGTCACGAGGCTGAGCAGGATAATCCACCAGAGGGGCAACCAGTTAACAGGGATGGTGATTCTAGTTCTATTGATCCAGCATTTTTAGATGCCCTACCTGAGGAACTGCGAGCTGAAGTCCTTTCAGCTCAGCAAGGACAAGCGCCAGAACCTTCTAGCAATGAACAACAGAATTCTGGAGATATTGATCCTGAGTTTCTTGCTGCACTTCCTGCTGATATCCGAGCTGAAGTTTTGGCACAGCAACAAGCACAACGGGTTCATCAGTCTCAGGAACTTGAAGGTCAGCCTGTTGAGATGGACACCGTTTCAATAATTGCAACGTTTCCTTCCGAGTTGCGAGAAGAGGTATTGAGTTGTTGCCATTTAACGTCATGACCATGAGTAGAGTTGAAGTATATTCATCTAATACTATTTCTGTAAACAGGTGTTGCTGACGTCATCTGATGCTATTCTTGCAAATTTAACACCTGCACTGGTTGCGGAAGCAAACATGTTGCGTGAAAGGTTTGCTCATCGATACCATAACCGTGCACTTTTTGGTATGCATCCAAGACTTCGTAGAGGGGAGGCATCCAGGCGAGGTGAAGGTGTCATATCTGGAAATGAGGGGATTGCTTCTCGTAGGTCTGGTGCAAAGGTTAGAGAGGCCGCTGGAGCTCCCCTAGTTAACACTGAGGCACTCCAAGGAATGATTCGTGTTCTTCGCATAGTTCAGGTAGTTACCTAATGCATTACTTAGATATTTAACTGCCATCACTTCCACAATTCATTTGTATTTCTTTGTTTGCAGCCTCTTTACAAGGGTCCTCTGCAGAGGCTTTTGCTGAATTTATGTTCCCATGGCGAAACAAGGTCTTCCTTGGTTAATACATTCATGGATATGCTGATGCTCGACACAAGGAAGCCTGTTAACTACTCGAGTGTTTCCGAACCACCTTATCGTCTTTATGCTTGTCAAAGCAATGTAACATATTCACGTCCTCAGCACTTCGATGGTATGCTTCTTTTATAAACTGGATTCTGACCGGAGATGTTCTTATAATAACCAAATGTCTTTTGGGGGTTAGAAGTTTTGTAGATAACTTTTGTAATTCTATTTGCAGGGGTTCCTCCTCTAGTGTCTCGGCGTGTACTGGAGACTTTGACATATTTGGCTCGAAATCATATGTACGTAGCAAAGATTCTGCTTCAGTCCAGGCTTTCCCTGCCTTCCCTTCAAGGTTCATCACCCTCAGACAAGGCACATGGAAAAGCTGTTGTAGTAAGTGATGATCACATGGACAGAGCGCAGCAGGAACCCGAAACTGTAGCCTTTGCGTTGCTTCTAAGCCTCCTGAATCAGCCCCTTTATTTGAGAAGTGTTGCTCATCTTGAACAGGTAATCCCTTTTCATTCGGTGCTATGGTTTGTCTTTGTTTAGTTTTATGAAAATTAACTCGCGTTTGTATGTATTTGTTCCAGCTGCTGAACTTACTGGAAGTCATCATTGACAACGCAGAACAAAAGTCTGAGTCAGCTGACAGATCAGATGGGTCTGCTAGCGAGCAGCAATCAACACCGCAAGCATTAGAAGTTGAAAACCAAGATGTAGTATCTGGCACTGCTGGTACAGTGACCAAGCCAATTGTCTCATCTGGAAGTTCGTCCACCAGAGCAGAGAGTGAATGTGATGTTCACAGTGTGTTGCTAAATCTTCCCCAGTCAGAGCTGTGCCTACTTTGTTCATTACTTGCACGTGAAGGGTATGTCAGATGCTTATATGTGAACACCTCCTACTTTCTATCTGTCAGTTAATGGTCAAGTTTCTACATCTTGCGTTACTAATTATGCTGTTCATTCAGTTTGTCAGATAACGCATACACCCTTGTAGCGGAGGTGCTGAAAAAACTTGTGGCCATTGCTCCAAGCCATTGTCATTTGTTTATTACTGAGCTTGCAAATGCAATACAGAAGCTGACAAGATCAGCAATGAGTGAACTTCACATGTTCGGTGAAGCCGTAAAAGCGCTTCTAAGTACCACAACATCAGATGGATCAGCAATATTGAGGGTTTTGCAGGCATTAAGCTCCCTCATTGATTCGTTAACCACAAAAGGGAAAAACCAGGCGCAGAATTCAGAAGAGCATGTTGCTGTGTTCTCTCAGCTATCGAACATCAATTTAGCTTTGGAACCTCTGTGGCTGGAGTTGAGCAATTGCATATGCAAAATAGAGGGGCATTCTGATTCTGCTTCTGTTACTACGTCTGTATCTTCGAGTTCAGCAACAAGGGGAGCTGGAGTAAGCCAGTCACTTCCTGCTGGTGCCCAAAACATCTTGCCGTATGTAGAGTCGTTTTTTGTTACCTGTGAGAAATTGCATCCATCATCACAGTCTGGTTCAGGTAATAATGATATCTCGGTTCCCATGGCTTCTGATGTTGAGGAACAGCCCAAGGGGGGTCCAGGACCAAGCAGCTCCAAGGTGGATGAGAAATATGGTTCTTTTATCAAGTTTTCTGAAAGGCACAGGAAACTTCTTAATGCTTTCATCCGACAAAATCCTGCTCTGCTTGAGAAGTCCTTTTCACTAATGCTCAAGGTTCCACGTTTTATTGAATTTGATAACAAACGTGCATACTTCAGATCAAAGATAAAACACCAGCATGACCATCACCATAGTCCGTTGAGAATCTCAGTGAGAAGAGCCTACATTCTTGAAGATTCATACAACCAATTGAGAATGAGGTCAAATCAAGAACTGAAAGGTAGATTGACTGTTCACTTCCAAGGAGAAGAAGGCATTGATGCTGGTGGGCTTACCAGGGAATGGTATCAGCTATTGTCAAGGGTTATTTTTGACAAAGGAGCTCTTCTGTTCACAACCGTTGGCAATGACTCGACTTTCCAACCGAATCCAAACTCTGTTTACCAGACAGAGCACCTCTCCTACTTCAAATTCGTTGGCCGTGTGGTAAGTTTTACGGCTCCTTTTTCTTTTAGCTAAGTAGACTTAGTGCAGCTGCGTTAATCCCTAAAGAAAAATTCTATATCTGCTGCACAGGTTGGAAAAGTTCTGTTTGATGGTCAACTACTTGACGTCCATTTCACTCGTTCTTTTTACAAGCATATCTTGGGAGTTAAGGTCACGTACCATGATATTGAAGCTATAGATCCCGATTACTATAAAGCCCTGAAATGGATGCTGGAGGTATATATATTTGTATTTACACTGTAGATACTTTTGTTTGTTTGGTCCAAAGGATTGTTTGTTTGTTACTCATGGGTTCTTTTTCTATTTGCAGAATGATATTAGCGATGTCCTAGATCTCACATTTAGCGTTGATGCTGATGAGGAAAAGCTAATACTGTATGAAAAAACGGAGGTAACTATAAACTTGTTCAGGCTTTTTAAACAGTGTCTTTGAAATAAAATATTGTTCTGAATATACAGGTGACTGACCATGAACTGATCCCTGGAGGGCGGAACATTAAAGTTACTGAGGAGAATAAGCATGAATATGTAGACCTAATAGCTGAGCATAGATTAACCACAGCCATTCGTCCTCAGATAAATGCATTCCTGGAAGGGTTTAGTGAACTTATCCTTAAAGATCTAATATCGATTTTCAACGACAAGGAACTGGAGTTATTGATAAGTGGTCTTCCTGAGATCGACTGTAAGTATTAGTTATATAGATAACCTGTACCAAAAGATTCATTTGACTTTTTAGTTGTGACCTTATTGTTGGGTTATTATTGTATGTATCAGTGGATAACCTGAGGGCGAATACGGAATATTCTGGGTACAGTCCTGGATCCCCTGTTATCCAGTGGTTCTGGGAGGTTGTTCAAGGATTGAGCAAAGAAGACAAAGCCCGTCTATTGCAGTTTGTGACTGGAACCTCTAAGGTAAAACATAAAAACATGTTTGGTTTGGTTTGGTTTGGTTTTATTAAAAAAAGATGGGAAAGTGACGTTTTGAAGTCTCTAAACACAGGTTCCTCTGGAAGGATTTAGTGCCCTTCAAGGAATTTCAGGGGCACAGAAGTTTCAGATCCACAAGGCATATGGAAGCGCTAATCACTTGCCGTCTGCTCATACCTGGTAATAATCTCAAAATCCGAAACACTATTCTCTGATGAATCATTAGTAATAATACATATGCAAAAAAATGCTTTGCTTTGCAGTTTCAATCAGTTAGATCTGCCTGAGTATCCGTCTAAGGAACATCTGCAGGAGAGGCTGCTGCTTGCAATCCATGAAGCAAGCGAAGGTTTCGGATTTGGTTGATACAATAACCACCTTCCTCTTTTCTTTTTTTTTGTGCAATTTCATTATTCTATACATATACCTTTTAGGCAAAAACGAATGATTTTATGTAATTCTCACTCTCCACTCATATCGTTTCCTTTTTTTTTTTTTTTAGAAAAAGAGCATTTTAATAGATCGTTTTAGAGAAAATTACATTGCAGCCCATAAACACACAATTTGTAAATACACTTTGACTTAACATAGAGAAAAAAAAACTAAATTTTCTCTCACTACACTATATAACTACAGGGAAAAAAACACACGACTACTAACTAAAGGCTAAGAAAATTATTTTTTATTTATTTTTTATACGAAATAACTTAAGATAATCTTAAAAAAAATTATCACAAAAAGAACTTCTACGGAAAAATGATCAAAATAAGAAAATATACTTATATCCATAAGATTAATTAATCTAAATTTAGGGTTTAACGTAGGTTTTAACAGTGTTTAAAAAAATTTAAAATAAAAAAGAAATATTTCGGTCATTTTCTTTTTTGAAGGTTCTTTTGGTGATAAAAACTTTAAAATAATTAATTGAAAAAACTGGCCATTTTTTATTCAATCTTTTCTATTCACCTTTCTCGATCTATTTTCTTTTCTTCCATGTATTTAAAATCTATAAATTTAACTTTCATCATTTTTAATCATATGATTCAACAGCAGGGACGTACAAGACACTAGTGATGTTATTAGCAACGTTAAACCAACACCAGCGACAACCACTTGTGCACTCTCTTTATTAACCTTACTCACCTCTACTCTAATATCCGCAAGTTTTATGGGAATCTACAAACTTGCGAAGCAGATTAATTAGATTCTCATCCTAACATATCATTTCCCATCTACAAATCATCCCTCCCACGACACAACCATTCATGATAAATTCATCCACCACAAAATAAGTGTTCAATTTTTGTTGAATAAGTTAACACCAACACACCGATGGGACCAAAAAAAATGAAGAAAAAATAGAAAATGGAGAGAAAAGGAGATGGGGTTATCAAATGAATTTCATTAGATATTTCTGAGTAAGTTTTGGGACAAATGACCCTACATGAATGACATATCTTTTTCATTTTAGCTAAATCTTAACTGTATAAATAATTAACATTAACATAATAATATAATTTTTGTTTGAGAAGTTTTTTATGGGTTCTTACTAGATGGAAGTGATCTAATACCATGAAGGATTTTCTTTCATTGTATTGCGTACTTTAGTTACACACACGTGTTATGACGACGAGGTTCCATACATTGTGTATGGAACTGTGGACGTTGCACAAATATTATATTGCCACTGAAACCATTCAGTGAAGAACTCTCTCTCAGACGTAGAGATCGGTAATGGTTTGTGTTAGTGTTGTTCTGTCATCTATTAACTGGTAGTGGTAATTTGTTTTGGTTATTTACTAGTCAGTACTCATTTCTCAATATAGATAGACTCGTTCATCTTTACGCATTGCTTCGTATTTGAGGCCAATAAAATTTTATATAAAGAACTTTGAAGCAAAGATGTAAAGCCTTAGTAGATTTATATGTTTCATTATAACAATTACATGTTGAAGTAGCTAGGATTACTAAAATTGTTAGCCAATGAACTAAAAGAATAGATGAAACTTTTGTAAAGGTTTTACTTTCACATATAGAAGAAAACGAAAATACTAAAATTGTTAGCCAATGAACTAAAAGTAATCAAGAAAGTTGAAAACTGATGATAACTCTTAGTTTGGCCCATAATAACAGAATTTGATAAGATCCAAGAGCACATAAATAAAGGTCTGAAACTGATAAAACAAGGTTATTCATTAACATAACAAATTAGATCAACGACAATAGAAATGAAAACAAACCCTTAAGACTACTATACTACTATGTATTATTATTATTTGATAGATGACTGAATAACAAACAGTCCAAATAGAACTACCATATTTATTTATTATTATATGAGAAACTTTAAAGATAATATTTGTGCCTCCTTAATTAGAACGCAAAAGAGAATCGAAATGATTCAAGCAGGCTCGAACATAGTGGTAAGAGCCTCCATTATCTGCTTCGATCCTAAACATTTTGAATCCACTGGTTCCTTGTGTTGGGTCTGTTTTGTAATACAAGACAGACTCTGATCCATCAACCAACAAGGATGGTACTGTGAAAACAAGTTGTCCTGTTCCAATGGTACCTACAAAAGAAAACAACCTATTGTTCCCAACATTGTCTCTCCAACCAGGAATCACTAGTCGCTGTAACTCCCATTGTCCTGAAACTTCGTTCCTAACACAAATCTGAAACTCTCCTCTCTCTGATTTATTATTCACCAAGGCAACTTTCCCGTTATAGTTCACCATTGTGGCCTCATTACGAAGTATGACTCCCTCAGGCAATGGAAGACATTCAAAATTTTCAGAATTCACGTTGAAGCACATGACTTTTGGTTTAAGATCCACAAAAGATCTACCTGAAAGGGCTTTAGCTGCGTAGTATAAAACTCCTCCTTTACACAGTGCACAAGAGAAGGATACAACATGAGGATGCTCACATGCGATCGGTCTCCAAGATCCTTCACCACCCGATCTTACCGTGTAAACTAGAGGTTCATTATAACGCCTTGGCAATAACACCTTGAATACACCAGTAGCTTTATCGTATCCCAAAAAACACCTATGGGAGTATAGTCTAAGCTCTTCGATATCTGGTAGACGCAGAACATTGTTGGTAATGGGATTGCATAGCAAAACCCTAGTTGATATTTGAAGACAGACCACACCTCTTATGGGTGCAGTAATTGTATATCTTTGTTGTTGTTGACGACAAAATGAGTGAAACAATGAATGTGGAGTTGGATCCATGGGTCTTGTCATGGAGCGTAGCAAGTAACGAGTTTTGAAGTCTTCTTTACAGATTAGAGTCTTCATTTTCCTGCAGACGTAACTGCATGCAAGCAAAGATTTAAGAGGCAGACGTATCAGAATATCTTCTTGGATAGCATCAGGAATTGACTCCATTTTCTTTTCTTGTTTTTTTTTTGGGTTTTCTCTTGTCATAATACACATGTAAATTTATAGAAAATATAAGCCAATGAGCTGTGAGTAGGGCACATTAACTTTAGCTTTTCGAAGCGTTAATCTTTACTTGTAATATTTACATCATCGAATTAAAAGATATAAAAGAAAAGATAAAACTCTGGTTCATTCGTACGTAGGTTTTACAAGTTTTTTTTGGTGGTACACGTTTACTACTTTTCACTTGTAGAAAGAACTTTTACTAAATTTGGCAATTTGTTAGCCAACGAACTAAAAATTATCAAGAAAGTTTATCATCATAAAGTCATCAGACAATTTGTTAAATTGCTACAATTCTTCAAATTACTTCAGAAAATATCAGACAATGACAGAAAGAGAGAACTATTTGAGTTTGTTACGAAAGCTGTGAGTTGATTACTTTCAGTTAAAATTAGTTTCTTAAGTCTTCCAACGCGTTCATTTTAATAATTGTAATATTTACGTCATCTAATCAAAAGCAATAAAAGAAAAGATAAAACTGTAAACACATAGGTTTTGGATCAAACATGGATACACATGTTTTCTTTCGTAGTTTTTATTTTTAATATAAATTTTGGGTTCAGTTTAGTTTTAATTTTCTATTCAGTAAAGAGATTGTGCTAGTACAAAGCTTGAATTTACAGGTTCTCTTACGTCTTACGCGTCTAAGTCATATAGCCATCACGATCATTTCAAATATAGATATTCTTTTTTAACTTTTGATTCTTTTGTTAGGCAAATTGTAAAAAGAAAGGTCCACTTTTACACATGGAAGAGGTAGGGAGAAAAAGCTCACTAAAATTGTTGGCAAATGAACATTAATAAGTCACCGAACCTGAAGCGTTTTATTTCATCAAACATATTGTGTATCGTGTACTTTACTAACGGGTACGTGCCATGCATGTAACGCAAAGACTCACATGACGACGACGTACCATTCATTGTGTACGAAACTGTGGACGTCGTCACAAAATATTATATTGCGTTTAGAAAAAAGAAATTATGAAGAACTCTCTTTAATTCAGACGGTAAGGTTTGTGTTCGTGTTCTTCTATTAACTTTAGTGGCTTGTTTTGGTTGTTGTATACTACTAGTCATTACAGGTTTGTCAATATTGACTGGCTCTTACGCATTGCTTCGTCTTTGAGGCCAATTAGTTAAAAAGAATAGATGAAATTTTTGTAAAGGTTTTCATTTTCACATATAGAAAATAATTTACTAAAATTATTAGCTAATGAACTAATAGTAATCATGAAAGTTGAAAATGGATAACTCTTAGTTTGGTCCATAATAACAGAATTTGACAGATCAAATAAGAGCAGATAAATAAAGGTCTCCCATCAGTGTGTTGGTGTTAACTTATTCAACAAAAATTGAACACTTATTTTGTGGTGGATGAATTTATAATGAATGGTTGTGTCGTGGGAGGGATGATTTGTAGATGGTAGATGAGATGTTAGGATGAGAATCTAATTAATATGCTTAGCAAGTTCGTAGATTCCCATAAAACTTGCGGATATTAGAGTAGAGGTGAGTAAGGTTAATAAAGAGAGTGCACAAGTGGTTGTCGCTGGTGTTGGTTTAACGTCGCTAATAACATCACTAAGGCAGTCTTGTACGTCGCTGCTGTTGAATCATATGATTAAAAAAAGATGAAAAATAAATTTATAGATTTTAAATACATGAAAAAAGAAAGAAATAGAGAAAAGGTGAATAGAAAAGATTGAATAAAAAAATGGTCAGTTTTTTCAATTAACTATATTAAAGTTTTTATCACCAAAAGAGCCTTCAGAAAAAATGACCGAAATATTTCTTATTTATTTTGAAAATTTTCAAACACACCGTCAAAACCTCATCACATAACACTAAACCTTAAATCTAAATTTATTAATCTTATAGATATAAGTGTATATTTTACACTTTTTAATAAAACTTATTTTTTCGTAGAAGTTCTTTTTGTGATAATTTTTTTAAGGTTATCCTCGGTTATTCCGTATACAAAATAAATAAAAAATGATTTTCTTAGCGTTTAATTTTAGTAGTCATAATTTAGTGTGTTTTTTTTCCTGTAATTATAGTGTAGTGAGAGAAAATTTAGTTTTTTTCTCTATGTTAAGTCAAAGTGTATTTACAAAAAGTGTGTTTATGGGCTGCAATGTAATTTTCTCTAAAAAGATCTATTAAAATGCTCTTTAGAAAAAAAAAGGAAACGATATGAGTGGAGAGTGAGAATTACATAAAATCATTCGTTTTTGCCTAAAAGGTATATGTATAGAATAATGAAATTGCACAAAAAAAAAAAAAAAAGAGGAAGGTGGTTATTGTATCAACCAAATCCGAAACCTTCGCTTGCTTCATGGATTGCAAGCAGCAGCCTCTCCTGCAGATGTTCCTTAGACGGATACTCAGGCAGATCTAACTGATTGAAACTGCAAAGCAAAGCATTTTTTTGCATATGTATTATTACTAATGATTCATCAGAGAATAGTGTTTCGGATTTTGAGATTATTACCAGGTATGAGCAGACGGCAAGTGATTAGCGCTTCCATATGCCTTGTGGATCTGAAACTTCTGTGCCCCTGAAATTCCTTGAAGGGCACTAAATCCTTCCAGAGGAACCTGTGTTTAGAGACTTCAAAACGTCACTTTCCCATCTTTTTTTAATAAAACCAAACCAAACCAAACCAAACATGTTTTTATGTTTTACCTTAGAGGTTCCAGTCACAAACTGCAATAGACGGGCTTTGTCTTCTTTGCTCAATCCTTGAACAACCTCCCAGAACCACTGGATAACAGGGGATCCAGGACTGTACCCAGAATATTCCGTATTCGCCCTCAGGTTATCCACTGATACATACAATAATAACCCAACAATAAGGTCACAACTAAAAAGTCAAATGAATCTTTTGGTACATGATAATCTATATATACTTACAGTCGATCTCAGGAAGACCACTTATCAATAACTCCAGTTCCTTGTCGTTGAAAATCGATATTAGATCTTTAAGGATAAGTTCACTAAACCCTTCCAGGAATGCATTTATCTGAGGACGAATGGCTGTGGTTAATCTATGCTCAGCTATTAGGTCTACATATTCATGCTTATTCTCCTCAGTAACTTTAATGTTCCGCCCTCCAGGGATCAGTTCATGGTCAGTCACCTGTATATTCAGAACAATATTTTATTTCAAAGACACTGTTTAAAAAGCCTGAACAAGTTTATAGTTACCTCCGTTTTTTCATACAGTATTAGCTTTTCCTCATCAGCATCAACGCTAAATGTGAGATCTAGGACATCGCTAATATCATTCTGCAAATAGAAAAAGAACCCATGAGTAACAAACAAACAATCCTTTGGACCAAACAAACAAAAGTATCTACAGTGTAAATACAAATATATATACCTCCAGCATCCATTTCAGGGCTTTATAGTAATCGGGATCTATAGCTTCAATATCATGGTACGTGACCTTAACTCCCAAGATATGCTTGTAAAAAGAACGAGTGAAATGGACGTCAAGTAGTTGACCATCAAACAGAGCTTTTCCAACCTGTGCAGCAGATATAGAATTTTTCTTTAGGGATTAACGCAGCTGCACTAAGTCTACTTAGCTAAAAGAAAAAGGAGCCGTAAAACTTACCACACGGCCAACGAATTTGAAGTAGGAGAGGTGCTCTGTCTGGTAAACAGAGTTTGGATTCGGTTGGAAAGTCGAGTCATTGCCAACGGTTGTGAACAGAAGAGCTCCTTTGTCAAAAATAACCCTTGACAATAGCTGATACCATTCCCTGGTAAGCCCACCAGCATCAATGCCTTCTTCTCCTTGGAAGTGAACAGTCAATCTACCTTTCAGTTCTTGATTTGACCTCATTCTCAATTGGTTGTATGAATCTTCAAGAATGTAGGCTCTTCTCACTGAGATTCTCAAAGGGCTATGGTGATGGTCATGCTGGTGTTTTATCTTTGATCTGAAGTATGCACGTTTGTTATCAAATTCAATAAAACGTGGAACCTTGAGCATTAGTGAAAAGGACTTCTCAAGCAGAGCAGGATTTTGTCGGATGAAAGCATTAAGAAGTTTCCTGTGCCTTTCAGAAAACTTGATAAAATAACCATATTTCTCATCCACCTTGGAGCTGCTTGGTCCTGGACCCCCCTTGGGCTGTTCCTCAACATCAGAAGCCATGGGAACCGAGATATCATTATTACCTGAACCAGACTGTGATGATGGATGCAATTTCTCACAGGTAACAAAAAACGACTCTACATACGGCAAGATGTTTTGGGCACCAGCAGGAAGTGACTGGCTTACTCCAGCTCCTCTTGTTGCTGAACTCGAAGATACAGACGTAGTAACAGAAGCAGAATCAGAATGCCCCTCTATTTTGCATATGCAATTGCTCAACTCCAGCCACAGAGGTTCCAAAGCTAAATTGATGTTCGATAGCTGAGAGAACACAGCAACATGCTCTTCTGAATTCTGCGCCTGGTTTTTCCCTTTTGTGGTTAACGAATCAATGAGGGAGCTTAATGCCTGCAAAACCCTCAATATTGCTGATCCATCTGATGTTGTGGTACTTAGAAGCGCTTTTACGGCTTCACCGAACATGTGAAGTTCACTCATTGCTGATCTTGTCAGCTTCTGTATTGCATTTGCAAGCTCAGTAATAAACAAATGACAATGGCTTGGAGCAATGGCCACAAGTTTTTTCAGCACCTCCGCTACAAGGGTGTATGCGTTATCTGACAAACTGAATGAACAGCATAATTAGTATAGCAAGATGTAGAAACTTGACCATTAACTGACAGATAGAAAGTAGGAGGTGTTCACATATAAGCATCTGACATACCCTTCACGTGCAAGTAATGAACAAAGTAGGCACAGCTCTGACTGGGGAAGATTTAGCAACACACTGTGAACATCACATTCACTCTCTGCTCTGGTGGACGAACTTCCAGATGAGACAATTGGCTTGGTCACTGTACCAGCAGTGCCAGATACTACATCTTGGTTTTCAACTTCTAATGCTTGCGGTGTTGATTGCTGCTCGCTAGCAGACCCATCTGATCTGTCAGCTGACTCAGACTTTTGTTCTGCGTTGTCAATGATGACTTCCAGTAAGTTCAGCAGCTGGAACAAATACATACAAACGCGAGTTAATTTTCATAAAACTAAACAAAGACAAACCATAGCACCGAATGAAAAGGGATTACCTGTTCAAGATGAGCAACACTTCTCAAATAAAGGGGCTGATTCAGGAGGCTTAGAAGCAACGCAAAGGCTACAGTTTCGGGTTCCTGCTGCGCTCTGTCCATGTGATCATCACTTACTACAACAGCTTTTCCATGTGCCTTGTCTGAGGGTGATGAACCTTGAAGGGAAGGCAGGGAAAGCCTGGACTGAAGCAGAATCTTTGCTACGTACATATGATTTCGAGCCAAATATGTCAAAGTCTCCAGTACACGCCGAGACACTAGAGGAGGAACCCCTGCAAATAGAATTACAAAAGTTATCTACAAAACTTCTAACCCCCAAAAGACATTTGGTTATTATAAGAACATCTCCGGTCAGAATCCAGTTTATAAAAGAAGCATACCATCGAAGTGCTGAGGACGTGAATATGTTACATTGCTTTGACAAGCATAAAGACGATAAGGTGGTTCGGAAACACTCGAGTAGTTAACAGGCTTCCTTGTGTCGAGCATCAGCATATCCATGAATGTATTAACCAAGGAAGACCTTGTTTCGCCATGGGAACATAAATTCAGCAAAAGCCTCTGCAGAGGACCCTTGTAAAGAGGCTGCAAACAAAGAAATACAAATGAATTGTGGAAGTGATGGCAGTTAAATATCTAAGTAATGCATTAGGTAACTACCTGAACTATGCGAAGAACACGAATCATTCCTTGGAGTGCCTCAGTGTTAACTAGGGGAGCTCCAGCGGCCTCTCTAACCTTTGCACCAGACCTACGAGAAGCAATCCCCTCATTTCCAGATATGACACCTTCACCTCGCCTGGATGCCTCCCCTCTACGAAGTCTTGGATGCATACCAAAAAGTGCACGGTTATGGTATCGATGAGCAAACCTTTCACGCAACATGTTTGCTTCCGCAACCAGTGCAGGTGTTAAATTTGCAAGAATAGCATCAGATGACGTCAGCAACACCTGTTTACAGAAATAGTATTAGATGAATATACTTCAACTCTACTCATGGTCATGACGTTAAATGGCAACAACTCAATACCTCTTCTCGCAACTCGGAAGGAAACGTTGCAATTATTGAAACGGTGTCCATCTCAACAGGCTGACCTTCAAGTTCCTGAGACTGATGAACCCGTTGTGCTTGTTGCTGTGCCAAAACTTCAGCTCGGATATCAGCAGGAAGTGCAGCAAGAAACTCAGGATCAATATCTCCAGAATTCTGCTGTTCATTGCTAGAAGGTTCTGGCGCTTGTCCTTGCTGAGCTGAAAGGACTTCAGCTCGCAGTTCCTCAGGTAGGGCATCTAAAAATGCTGGATCAATAGAACTAGAATCACCATCCCTGTTAACTGGTTGCCCCTCTGGTGGATTATCCTGCTCAGCCTCGTGACCGGAGTTCTCAGAAACCTCAGTTACACTGTAAAGAGAAGCTTCTCGCCCAGTTGAAGATGGCACAAGTGGCAAATTTGCTCTTCTTGAGCGCATAGCTGGCTGTACATCATGCCTTTCTGCACCATCATCATGGCCATCAGCACTTCCGATCTCAACATCCAAACTCCTAAGGCTTTCACCAAAAGTTGCCCCACTCCCGCCGCTTTCTTGACTGACAGCTTCAACATCCCGAACAGTTGAATCATTTGGATCATATTGCATTTCCACTGACTGAGACCTCGAGCTTGAGACAGAATCAGTAGCAGTGGCACGTGTATCCGGGGGAGCAGATGCAACTGGCGAAACGATAGAGGGGGCAGCCACATTGGCACCTCCATTATCAGTGGCGTTTTCATCTGGAATTTCAGGTCTGACTGTTGCCTCCTGGGGCTGCTCACTCTCAGCCTGTGATTGAGGCTCCAAAAGTGATGGATTCTGATCAGAAGGATTATCAGAGCCGGGACGTCTCAACTGAGATACCAGCAAATCTTCAAGCCCTTGTGGTACGGTAGAAGCGCCAGATCCAACAATTTGCTGGCTGTCATCGGCCCATAAATTCAAACGGTTCCCCTGCCGGCCATTCCTCAAAGATCGAAATATAGCATCCAGACGTGACGAAGAACTACCGTGGGAATCCCTACCTCCAACAGTAAGATCACGTATACTTTCTACAAAGAGAAGAAAACGGTCGATTAACATATTGTTCCTTTAGGAAGATCCACAAACAAAACGCTAACTAGAATACACCAATTTACCAAATCTAGCATATAAACGATAAGACGGCAGAATATATAACATAACATAAAGGGAAATGAACAGAAGTACAAAAACAAAAGAGAACCTGCTTGACTTTGCGACACTGGAAGTGATGGAGATCCCGTTAAAAGAGGATGCTGTGAAGGAGTAGCACCATCCCCAGTTCTGCCAAGAAGGCTGTAAATAGAAGTAGTTCGTCCTTGACGTCTTGAGCCAAAGACTTCAACAGGCATTACATGAAGTGTTTCATCAGAAAATCTATGATCTCTAAGAACCTCCAAATGATCAAGAACGTTTAGCCCATTCACTCCATCCTCAAACCTGAGAATTACCCGATCTTCACCATCTTCATCCTCTTCATCCTCTTCAACCAGTACTTCCTCTTCAAATTCATCATCGTCAAGCTCATGATCATCTTGATCAATGTCATGATGAGGTAGGTGATGTACATCATCTTCTTCTTCTTCTTCCAAGTCATTGTCCTCCTCGTCTTCTTCTTCATTATCGTTTTCATCCTCATCTATTTCGTCACCCTCATCACCAGACATCTCTTCGTCTTCCTCTTCATCAAGATTTTCCTGCACGTGGGTATGCATCTCAAGTTCTATACCCATCGACCCAATCCTGTTTTCCAAACCCCCGGCATCCTCAGCTGCTTCTTGCATATAATCATCCTCACCTTCATCTAAGTCTTGATCATGCTCCATGTCGTCTGTCACATCCTCTGAACCGACATAGGTGTGGGAACCACCAAAATTTTCCACATGATCAGTTGCCATGGAATCATGATTCGACTGAAGCATAGTTTCCCCTGCTTCAACAGTGGTATCTCCTCTTCCTGGTTGAATTTGATCAGATGACTTGTTCGCATTTTCATCCTTGGAGTTTGAATCAGCAGAATGGGCATGCTCCTTAGTCACCAACTCCAAGACTTTTATGATTCCTGTTACAGCTTTGGGGGATTCTACATTGTCCAAGTCCAACACTTCAAGAGTACGAGTAAGAGACTTAACCAATCCAGCATCAACAAAGGTATTTGAAGCTTCTGAAGATATATGTGATCCAGTAGGTGACCTAGCAGAGAGCATATCACTCAACAGATCTATTAAAATGTGTATTTCATTAACTGGAGGTCTAAGAGCATTGGAGGTATCTATGAAGTCATTGAAGATACTGCTAATGTCAGAAAATATCCTCTTCCTTGCTTCAGCTGATCTAACAGATGCGCCCACTAAAAACTGATTAGCCCTACTTGCCAGCTTTTGCCGCCAATCACTCTCAGATTTCTTTTCCTTCTTCACCCTTGAGTATGGAATAAACTTGTGAAGAATATGATGAAATATTCCACTAACTTGACCACTCTTCTGTTGAGGACCTCTAAGACTGTTAATCTCAGCATCTCTTCGAAGTATTATATGGATTGAGGAAGAATACATTAGCAGCATCTCGCTCAAAAGCTTCAGAATGAAAACAATTTTAGCCAATGAAGCTGACATATCCTGTGAATTAGCATTCTTTTCTTCAGGTGTAGTAGCAACCGCTTTGCCTTTTCCCTTAGCAGAGGCAAGATCAATCTCCATGTCTGCTAAAGTAGAATCACCTTCAACCATGTCATCTTTTGGAGGAGGAATGAAATTACAGATAGAATCCAGAAGCAGCTCAACAACACCAATAAACGACTGAGGAGGTTTTCGGTGAATTTTAGGTGCCTTGGTGTCAGATTTTTCCTTATCCTTCTCTTTGTCTTTCGATTTCTCTTTTTCTTTCACCAATACCATGTAAGGTCTTTCACCAACCATCTCTACTTGGCATATAGAACGAGCAGCCTGGATAAAAGTGACTGGATCCCGAGCAATTACAGAATTCACATGCAACAGAAAATTGCGTGGAGAGATTCTCGGATTTGAGTGCCTGTTGGAAAGAGTTGCAAGTGCATGTTTTATCTCAGATTCCATGGCTTGCTGAAGCGTTTGGGGATCTTCAAGAACATGCCGGATGATACTAGCAGCAACTGAGTCAAACCCTGGAAAAAGACTACTACTTGGCAGAGAAAGCAGTCCTTGCACACCTCCAAATTCAAGAAAGCAGACAGCAACAGAATGTTTCCTCGTCAATGTAGAACACAGCTGTAGAACAGCATGCATAGTTTCAGAAGGAAGCTGATTCCGGATACATGTGCAAGCAATCTCAATCAACTTCTTTTGATCGTCTACATCAACAAGCTGTGGAGAGCCAAAAACATGTTGCAGCTTGTCTTGCTTGCTCTCATCAATTGCCAGAGATGTCTCGCCTTTTTGCAACTCCTCTATAAGCTCAGTATTTAATTTCTGGTCCACTTGTAGCAGCCTATCAATGGCAAGAAACCCTGTCGTCACCCACTTTGGAACATTAAACTTTTCCTTATCGATACTACAAGAATCCCACTCTGAGAGTACATCGCACACAATTCTTACAACACCGGCCTTCAACGCAACTTCGCGGGAACCTGCATCTTCATGTAGAATCAAAGCAAGAACATGCAACAGAGCAGAGAGCAGATTGTTCTTTGAGTCATCGAAGACAGGACAACAATCCTTAATCCGGCTGAGAAGGTAAGATACAACAACAGATCGGTGTTCCCCATTGTTTTCTGAGCATATTAATACAAGCAAGTCTCTAACGGGAAAAGCAAGGGGTTCTTTCATCTGCAAAAGCTTCGTACATGTTGTTATAAGCTCTTCAACTGGTGGCAGTGAGACTACTTCTGCTTGAATCTGTTCTCGACTTTCATCGACAACATTCTGCTTTGTATCTGATTCAGAATTTCCAAGGGACATTGCAAGAGCACGAGCAAGCTCATCATCCTCTTGGATTTCTTCTGGATGGGAAAACAGCCATTCCATGGCTAACTCAACACTGTTAGATCCAACCTGTCTCAAAGCTTCTTCGGCTCTGGATCTGGAGAACCCCATCTCCACAATTGTTGAAATGGTTGTTTCACTGGGAGGTGGACCTGTCACACGAGCGCTACCATTGCCACCTAAGTTTTTCAGCTCAACTCCAGAATACACATGCTTGATGATGGAAATGAGTGTAGTAACGAAATCATAACTACAGTCCGTAAATAGTGGATGAGTCCAAACCGGGAGTACAGCTTTCAACACAATGGACTGCATGATCTTCACAAATGTCTCAGCATCTTGTGGAAATGGAATATTCCCATTTTCTACTGGTTGAACGAGCAGGTGTTTTGTGAATGGTGATAAGATGAACGATGACGTAACCAAATGGTCCATGAGCTTACCGTAGCTAGCCAGCGGACCATATATCCACGCATGATCTGTATGTTCCTTTTCATCTTGCTTTCCTTTAACATCATCAGTCTCCATCAGAGATGGGTAGTTCCTATTAATAGAAAATAAAAGCTGGCTAGTAGCATCAAATGTTGTCAAAACCGTCTGAATCACCCCCCGGCCATAAAAGCAGTTTATCATAACAGGATTACACGAATCAGGCCTGTCAAGAAGGACAGCATCGATGAAGTCAACAACCTTGCCAAGGTAGCGACATTTAGTTGACCTTGATGCCTCGGCTGTAATCTCATGGCCTTCAAAATTTAAGTGATCCAGGGAGATTGAAGCAAAACTTGAGGCGACTAACTTAGATGACGCAGATACATTTATTGTATCTTCTCTCCTACGAGATTGGAGCAGCATTGCCTTCCCTAACTCTTGGAATATGTAACTGATGTGGAAGGACAATGACTTCACCATGTCACAGCATGAAGTATAATAGGATCCATCTCTTTCAAGATCTCTGTTACCAGAAACATCTGATGAACTAGAGGGACCATCACTGATTGCTCGTGGTTGAAATCCAGTCGATGCACGCCCAAGATCACGGTAAAGATTTATCAAATCAAAGAATTGCGATTCTGAGCTCCATCCTGACGTTCTTCTCTGAGATAATGGATCCAGAAACTGTCTAAAAGAACTGAATCTCTGTCCTTCAGTCCCATTTATACACACCTCTGCTTGCTCAGACTCTGGAGAAGCATTTGGACTTTCCAGCGTTGCACTCTCGTAAACTGCTATATACCACATAATTTCACGGTGCAAATGGCCTATATCCTCCAGAACATCCTTGCTTCCATTTGCAAACTCCGAAAGCAATGCAGTCATCCAACGGTTATCCTTTGATGCAGCTAGAAACAGAAGAAACTCCACAAGGAAAAGAGAAGAAAAAATTCCACAACTTGGAGAAAGTTTTCGATCGAGTAAGAATGTCCCTGAGAGATCTTGCAGTCCTTTTAAGGCTTTCTTCACCTGATCACGAAGAGAAGAGCAAAAGGCCCGAGCAAGAGAAGCAGAGTGATGTTGCGTAAAACCCTTAAAAACAATGGTGCTGTGCAAGGCAATAGATACCCCTTCAGAAGACTGAGCAATGCTAGGTCGCAAGAGAAGCTTAAGTAACGCCTCAATGCCAGACTTCTCCACAAAGAGGCGAGAAGTCTCAGCATTCTCCATTGTTCTGTGGAGAAGAATAATCAGATGAAAGATGCAGAGTTGAATAAATTGCTCATGACTGACGGCATTTAAGTTCTTCACATCTGAATCCATTTCCATTGCAGTACTTTCAGTCAGATTTACAGAAGATGATGAAGAACCACTCTCTCCAAAGCCTGCAATTCTATCCACAATTTCAATGATTATTTCAACACCGGTGGCTCTTAGAGATGAAACATGACGCAAAAGCTCTTCCACAGCATTTGTAAACGGAACGATGGCCTCATTCATAGCTAAAACATACTTCTTGGAAGTAAATACATCAACAAGGAAGCGCAATGCAGAAGTTTCTTTTACTGTCTCCAATCCTTTGCTATTAAGAGATATAGCACCCAAGCCATTTGGAATGCATGCAATAGCCTTGGAAGAAGGAAGTATTCCTGATACAACTGAAGACAGAAATGCTTCAGGGAGGCCAATTTCAAACAGTGAAGTAAGAGATGTGGGGTCTTTGTGGATTAAATCACTCATAACTGTCACAGCTGAGTAATAGATATCACCACCAAATTTATCTGCATTCCTGTATATCAAAGACAAAGTGGCAGGCAACGTACTCTCCTGAGGACTTTGAGACCTATTCGCATTTCCAGGAGTATATGTAGAAGAACCAAGAGACTTCAAAAGAACCTTGATGAGTCTCTTTCGGGAGAGCAACTGATCACCGTTCATTTCTACAGATTCACCAACTACCATATCACTGTTGTTCTCTCCAGTCAACTTAAGAATGTGATGAACCTCTAAGTCTAACCTCTGAGACAAAAGCTCTACTCCCCCAAGATCCCTGAGTAGAGGTACTGCAGAACTACTATAATCCATGAGCTTTTGTAGTGCTTTAACAGCCAAATATACAAGATGCAGGTGGGTCGGGTCAGTATACTCCAAGAGAGGGAGAAACGTGGGAACCATTCCAGATCCCCTTATAGTGCTTCCAGATGATGATGATGAGACAATGTGAAGCAAATAAAACTGAAGTAGCGCCTCAACAAAAGCAATAGATGATGGATCACTAGAAATCTTCAAAGACAGCACGGCTTTCTGAAGCACATTAAGTAGAATCATTCTGTTGCCTACAGCGAAACTGATGCTAGATCTGCTTAGAATCCTGGCTCGATCATGAGAGGCCGAGTATACAGCCAACTGGGCCCCCAACGCAAGCATGGCAAGAGTCTTAATGGTTCCAGGGATTGGTTCTTCAGATCTGACAATTCTTATTAACTCATTTGTATACTCAGGTTCATTTGCAAAAAAGGATGCAAGTTCTTCTTGAGCATCACTTGACTGAACAAGTACAATAAACGCCAGTAGGCAGATCCTGCTATACAACCGGCAAATCCTGGAAGAACGAAAAGCATGAGCATATCTGAGTCGGGTGAGTAGAGAGAACCTGAGCTCTGGGGGAACATTGTAATTCTCTATACACTGCTTCATTAACACTAGATCATCCTCTTTCCTCAAGTGTAAATCAGGAATCTGTATTACCCTTGAACAAGAAGTAGCACTTGTGCCATCATCTATTCTCTGTCCACGCAACTCAAAATAAACAGTGGAACCAATCCGAGAAGCTGCTTCGTTGTGATTATCATCCAAGTCGGAAGGAAATAAGGTCAGACCTTCTTCCTGGTTTCTCTCGTTAGCCACAAGGCAAGAATACAAACCCAAACCCTCCTCTTTGCTACCCCAGCCCTGGGCAAGAGAGAGAAGGAAGCTGTTTACAGAACCACATCCAATCAGCTTTCCACTCCTGTGGAGCTTAGATGAGGTAATTTTCACAAGCGCAGAGAGAGTTTCCAGGGCTGCAATGAGAACCTCTGGGTCTGTGGAGGCAAGCAGGAGTTTAAAGTGCTGTAAAATAAACAAGTGTCGGAAGAGTTAACAAAATAAGTTAATTGAGGATATCAGAAATGTCCAAATGAGGGGACATACCTCTAAACCATCAAAGGAACTTTTGTTGGGACAATTTTCGAGAATGATCTGCATGACCCGGAGAATTTGAAGAACAGTGTACTTGGGAAAGGGATCCTCATCTTGTAAAATATTATCAGACAAGAGAAGGTCGTTCCTAGTTGATAAAAAAGACTTGAAGTACTTGTCAAAATGTAGAAAGAGAGGTCTCCAGTGATGGAAGTTCCCCTGAAAGAATCAATCAATCAATCAATCATGTGAGAAGAAAGACACCAAAGGACAAATATGAGAAAGGAGGCTACTAGATAGGTATTACCTTACTGTACTCCCAGCGAAAACCAGAGAGAGGTAACGCAATATCTGAGAGTGGACTCTGTATTACTTTATCTATAAACGATTTGATCTCCGGAGGCTACAACACAAACAACAACACATTCTAGATTAATTAACTCTCGATTTTAAAAAAAAATAAAGTGCTAAGAGATCACCATGGAGATATAAGCCCTAATTAAATTCACTGCAACAAAAAGCCCTAATTAAATTCAAATTTCAAACAACTCACAGGCTCAGCGTCGAGCTTAATAGAGGGACCGATTGATCCTTCGCCGGAAAGAAGCTGCCGCAACCGTGACGGCATACTTCCCGATCTCCGCGTCGCCATCTACAAGAGAATCATCAATCTCAGAACATTAAACAGATCAGAGAACCTTATACGTATCTCAAAGAGTATGTAGAGATACCTGTGTGCTGAGGTGTACCAAGAAACGAATAGAGACGACAACGAACCAAGTAGAAGGAGAGAAAACCCCAGAGGAGAGAGAGAGAGAGAGAGAGAGAGAGAGAGGCCGTTTGGGCTTAACTAAAGAATTTGGGAGAGTGACCATTTGATAAATCTATTATATTAATTCTTAAACGTTGTAAAAAATTAAGAAAATTAGATGTGTCAGTGTGGTTATCGATCTGGTTTAAAACTTATGTTGACTTTCACGCGCATGTTCGAATCCTCCGATACTCTCTCATTTTTTTTATATTTATGCACACAGATTAAGAAATATTTAATTTTTTATCATTTTCTAAACAAAAACATCATTAATTATTTACCTAATCACAATTCAACCAATAATAAAATAGAAGGTATAAGGTAAAATATTAAAAACGTCAAATAATTTGGAACAAAAAATTTCTCCCAAAACATCAATTATTAAAAAACGGAAGGAGCATAAGGTAAATTTTGTTTTTCTTTTTCAAGAGAAACTTTCAATATAATTAAGTGTCATGTGTTGCTAACTTAAAAAAAAAGTGTCATGTTAATTAGGGTTTGGAATTGGGTTTCTGTTCGGATTCATTCCAATTTCAAATTTTCGAATTTATAAATTTTAATCTCATCTGGATACTATAAAAGTTTGGATCAGATTCGAGTCTAGTTATATGTCTAAAGCACGATTGAATCTAGAATAGTTTCGGTTTCAAATATTAATTGAAATGTTAGTTTTAAAAATATTGATTTGTACTTGAAATACATTTCTAATAATTTTAATAAATTTTGTATGTGACTTTTCAAACAATATTGTTATTATTCAAAATAACTTTGAGAGAATTATTTATCATTCATTTAAGATTCATCTTTGAACTGTATGTGACAACATTAGATATAACATGACAAACCAAAGTATTGTATGAACGAGAATTACATATAATAAAACATAAATAAACTAAAATTCTTTTTAGGATATTGAAGTTTTTGGATTTTTGGATATCTATTTGTATACAGGTTCGATTGGATTAAACTCATAACTAAAAATATCATAGAACAAGATCTATTTGATATGTATATTGAGTTTGGATGGCTTCCCATTCATTTTTAACAGGTTCAAAATTTTGTATTTAGTTTATTTGTCCAACCCTAATATTAATTATAAATCTCTTTTGGTCTAGAGTTTTGGCCGATTCAAAGTAAAATATATTTGAACTTTTGTCCAGATTAATAAATAACAAGTGACTCGTAATTTCACATATATAAATAATAATATGCTATGAATTGGGTTGTACTCGAATCGAAAAATACCAAATTCTTAAGTTCGTTTGGATATTTTGGTATAATAGTTCAGATGAAAGTATTGGATAGTTGTTCGAGTTAACGTCGGAGCTCTGATTTGGGGTAAAAACACTCTACCCCAAATTTACACTACAATCGATTTTTATCTAATTTTGGTTTTAAAAAATTTAAACCAAAGTATGTATAACGATTTTGATTATATTTAGACTTGGTTTTGGTTTGATGAAATAAAATATCCATGTGGATTGTTAAATTGAACATGGTTATTTGAATTTTACTGGTTATGTCTAAATTAACCGAATATACAATTACCCAAAAAGAGACGATACTGTTACCAAAAAGAAAGAGGATAGTATCGTAATTTGAACTGCATTCAAATGCCTTAAGCATCGTTTATTTCGAGATTTCAAATTCAAACGGCACTTTCGTATTAGGGAAGAAGATGGAGAAGATCTGTGTAGCTGTCAGAGTGAGGCCGCCGACGCCGGAATCATCATCGGAAAACGGATCTTCTCTCTGGAAAGTCGAAGATAATCGCATCTCTCTTCACAAGTCACTCGACACCCCAATCTCCACGGCTTCTTACGCTTTCGGTACCAAATCTTTCTCAATCCGTTCTGGGTTTCGATTTCTACGCATCTGGGTAGCTTCAAAATCTCATCTTTGTGTGTGTTTTGTATTATTGCAGATCATGTGTTCGACGAAAGGTCTACGAACGCTTGTGTCTACGAACTTCTTACTAAGGATATCATTCATGCAGCCGTTGAGGGTTTCAATGGTAATTGAATCTGATCCAAACCCTAATAACAAAAAACGCGATTTTGCGAGGTTAATTTTGAGTTCGCTTTCTTGTTTAGGTACTGCGTTTGCTTATGGGCAAACTAGTAGTGGAAAGACGTTTACCATGACGGGTTCTGAGACTGATCCAGGGATTATTCGAAGATCTGTGAGCGATGTATTTGAAAGAATACAAATGGTAGGGCTCAGATCTATTCAATGATCCGTGAGGTTTTACAAATAGAGAGTACAGCTTTTAATTTGTGTGTGTTGATGATCTTTAGATATCGGACCGTGAGTTTCTTATCCGGGTTTCGTATATGGAGATTTACAATGAAGAAATTAATGATCTTTTAGCTGTTGAGAACCAGAGACTGCAGATTCACGAGCATTTGGAGGTTGGTTTTGATGGAGGATCTATACACAAGTGTTGTTACATTTTTTTAGTTTTGCTTAAGAGTGATTTAACCCGCTTGCTTCTCTTTGATGTGCAGCGTGGAGTGTTTGTTGCTGGTCTTAAGGAAGAGATTGTTAGTGACGCTGAACAGATTCTAAAGCTTTTAGATTCCGGAGAAGGTTTTTAAGCCAAAGCTAAACTAAGAAGTATTTCGATTATGCATAATAATGTGTATTGACATGGTATCCTTTAATTTACAGTTAATAGGCACTTTGGCGAGACAAACATGAACGTTCACAGTAGCAGGTCTCATACCATCTTCAGAATGGTAAGGGTTTTCAAAGCTATGAACGGAAACTTTTACTGTTTTGTAAGTCATTATTCTGATATGATCTCTCTGGTGGGATAGGTGATTGAGAGCAGGGGAAAAGAAAACTCTTCTACGGATGCTATCCGTGTCTCAGTCTTGGTGAGTGATAATTTTTACTTTGGTGACCATCTTCCAAAAGTTTCTTGTGGAAGCTACATTAAGTGATAATTCTCTTACTGGTGTTCTTTTAATGTAATCTAGAATTTGGTTGACTTGGCTGGATCTGAGCGTATTGCTAAAACCGGTGCTGGTGGAGTGCGCTTGACAGAAGGAAAGTACATTAATAAGAGCTTAATGATTCTTGGTAATGTTATCAATAAGCTAAGTGAAAGTTCAAAGCTAAGGTACTTTCTTACCCTTAGGTTTGATTACAAGTAAGAATAATACAGTCCAGCTCATTTCTGTCATTCTCGATGATAGGGCTCATATTCCGTACCGAGATAGTAAGCTCACTCGAATTCTTCAGCCTGCGCTTGGTGGTAACGCGAAGACTTGCATTATATGCACTATCGCACCAGAAGAGGTAAAAGAATTTTTCTTTTTGTCAGGTTTTGCTTTTGTTAATCATTTAGACGAATGATTAGTCAATTAACGAATCATAGTTGCATGCTCATGTGTGTAGCATCATATTGAGGAATCAAAAGGAACTCTTCAATTTGCAAGCAGAGCCAAACGCATCACCAACTGTGCTCAAGTCAATGAGGTCAGCATGTGCTGTGAGCGCAAGATTCTTTGGAGAGATTTAACTCACTTTCTATGTATCCTGTTGACTGGTTTTCTTCTTATTTATTGAAAATCTGTCTCTCTTTAATGCTTCAGATTTTGACTGATGCTGCATTGTTGAAACGCCAAAAATCAGAGATAGAAGAGCTACGTATGAAGCTTGAGGTATAATCAACATTTTATTTCAAATACATCTAGGATTGGAGACGATACTAACATTACTAAATTTTGTAGGGATCCCATGCTGAAGTGTTGGAACAAGAGATATTAAAGTTAAGCAATCAAATGCTTAAGGTAGCTTTTTGCGCTTTTCTCTTGTGTATGTATTCAATAGAACATTGAGCAGGCATACTAAACAGCTACTTTTTTGTTTGATTTCCAGTATGAGTTAGAATGTGAAAGGCTTAAGACACAACTGGAGGAAGAGAGAAGAAAACAGAAGGATCAGGAGCAATGCATCAAGGAGCAACAGTTGAAAATTGAGAGCTTAAACAGTCTTGTCACTAATTCAGACTTTAAGAAGAACCAATCAGAGGTATAGATGCATTCATTGGCTTAGACAGATCTTCTGCATGATGGTTCTCAACCATTACCACACAGACATTTTTCTGAATTAAACACAACCTAGTAAAGAGATTTAGGAAGGCTTTAGTTAGCAAACTCCTAACATCTCATTAGTTTTGTTAGAGAAGGTTATTATTTGCTTTTATGCTGATTTGGTGGACTCATGTTCTTTGATTATGTAAATATTTTGTTAATGTAACATCTTTATTGGCAGGACTTTATTAGTTTAAGAAGGAATCCAGATGGGCGATGCAATGTCAGTGATAGCAGCGATGTTCTTGGGACTCCTTTCTTTAAATCAGCTGAACCTTCCTTTGTGGTTGCTCGGTCAAATTATTCAGGACTTTCTGATTTTAGTCCGATGGTTGATTCACTGGGGGATGTGGCCGATGAAGATACTTGGACGAAACTAAACAAGGGTATTGTTGTAGACCTTGATCAACTCCAGTTTACACCTGCAATTAAAAGGCAACCCACTCCATTAACTGCTGCAACCACTGTGAGTAGATACATATACCTCACTCCTTTAATCTTCCAATAGTAGCATAATCAATCACATTGAACAGAGACTTCTGCCTGGATGCATATGGTCAAAACAACTCTCATTCCTCTTTTCTTTGGGGTTCTGGTCTCTTTCTTTGCGTCACTTTTCATATCAGCTTGCATTCAAACACTCTGGTTTATCAAAACTGGCTGGTATCTAGGTCATGTATACTAGGAAAGTAGGAATTACTAAATTTTGAAACTTCATATAGACGAATACGCAGACATTATTGGATTTTATGCTCCGTGTATGCTTTTCAACAATAATCTGGTGAGGATTTCAGCACGTAAAACATGTACCCTAAGCTGACCATAATTTTTCGTTAACTTTCTTTTAGGAATCCTCGCGTGAGAATCACGAAGAGGTGGAAGATCTCAAATGTCAGATTGATCTGCTGACCAATGAGAAGGACAGTCTGCAGGTTAGTCTTTTAATGGTTTGGTGGGTTGTTCAAGTGAATATGCTCTTTCGATTTTGGTTAGAGAGTTCTCTCAGGTAGGTGTAAGCATACATTTAACATTTTTATCAAAATTAAATGAATGCTACCTACTTGATATGCTGGATACCAACTGATTGTTTATGCATCGATTATGTACTCTCAGGTAAAATTCAACGAACAATTAGTAATGAACAACAAACTTATGGGAGAGATATCTGAGCTCAGAGAAGAAACGCTTCACATGAAAGAAATTCCAAAATGGTTATCAGATTCAATTGCTAATTGCAAGGATGTCTACAAGGATGTTATTGTCACTATGAAGGTGAAACAGCTTACTTTTTCTTATGTGATTTTACTTTTATGATTATCAGTTGATGGAGATTTGAGTTTCAAGTCTTTTCTTTTGCATTTTTTCAGACCTTGATGGCTGAGAAAGAATCTCCAACAGGAAAGCTACTCTTTGGTGCAACTGAAATCACAGCGAGCCTTCTTTCAACTCTAAAATCACAAGTCTCAATGATAATGGATGGTCAGAAAGCTGGTAGCATCGTAGATCATCATTTATCTGATCAATGGGAAACACTTCGTGCGAGTCTAAAGAACACAACTTCATCGTTAGTATCAGACGCACAAGCAAAAGATAAAATTCTTAACTCTCACAACAAGGTAGCTTCCTTGTCACAATCATCAAGATACCGATCGGTTTTAATTATTGTTTCTATAGGTTTGCTTGGATGCTGGGTCTCTCTTGTTAGGACTTTAGTCCAGTGAAACCTCTGCATATGTTGAAGTGCAAATTAATCTGATAAATGGCCTTAAGGGTTTGGATCATAACTTATATTTTTCCGTTTCTTATACATTTGCATCCCATTGGAGCTTCACTTGAATCTCTCTATATACCAATGTTTCACGGGAAAATCAGGAAGTGATTCTTGTTTTGTTAATTAGATCATGTGGTAAGACTACTATATCTAAGACATGTTTTGAATGTGAATTTTAAGGAACAAGAAGCTGCTGCAATGGAAGAGAAGCTGAAGTCTGAGCTTAGCAACATCAAGGAAAGATATAACGAGCTAGAGAAAGAGTTGTCTTTGGATAAACAGCTTTTACAAGCTTCAAGAGAGAGCCATGAGAAGCTGGAAAAGGAAGTACAGTTCCTGAAGGAAGAAAGAGATTCATTAGATGCAGCAGTCTCTCAATCAACTCAGAGGTTGAGAGTGATTGCATCTGATAAAGAGAATGCTTTGAAAGATCTTAATGTGGAAATGAAGAGAAGGAAAGAAATGGAGGAAGACATTAAGCAAATCAGCTTTGCTTTCTCTAGCAGGCAGAGATCTCTTATGTCTTTTCACAATGAAATCAAATCCAAAATGCAGAAGCTAACGACGCAGAATCCAAAAACCAAGTAGCAGAAACAGCTGTTTTTGTGTTAAAGTTTTAAGCCATTGTTTTGTGTTTTTCATTGTTAACAATATATAATGGTTATGTAACTTATGTAACAACAGCTCATTACTGTACCCTAAATTTATTTAAGCCATGTTCATTCAAGTTAAACCAAAATAACCAATTTTCAGACAGCGCCAAAATAATCGATTTGGATTAACATTCCACTTATTTATGCTAAAAGTTTCCCTTGGTTTGTGGTTCTAGAAAAGAAAAAAATAATTAAAATACAATCTTTAAAAACGTGAACGGCAGGATTCGAACCTGCGCGGGCAAAGCCCACATGATTTCTAGTCATGCCCGATAACCACTCCGGCACGTCCACTTGTTGTGTATTCTTGTCAACTTTACATAATATACTATAAAGTAGGGCTTAGTTAAGCCCAAACTCTTAACGCAAGAGAATGAGAAATTAATGAAAGAGGATAAAAATACGAACCTAAAATGGTAATAAACGAGAAAGTACACAGTCAAATGTCAGAGCGTTGACCAAATCTCTTCTCCTACTTAACCAAGTTATTTTACCCTAAACATGTACCCGAACCGACCTGGAAAACCTAAACTAAATTTTGAATCGAAGTAGCAAAATATCTAAATGGGTATTGAGTTAGAAGAGAATGAGAAATTAATGAAAGAGGATAAAAATACGAACCTAAAATGGTAATAAACGAGAAAGTACACAGTCAACTGTTAGAGCGTTGACCGAATCTCTTCTCCTACCTAACCAAGTCATTTTACCCTAAACATGTACCGGAACCGACCTGGAAAACCTAAACTAAATTTTGAACCGAAGTAGCAAAATATCTAAATGGGTATTGAGTTAGAAGAGATTGAATATCCGAACCTAAATGGATATCTGAAGATAATCGAACATATGTATACTTAACCATATATTCCTAGTTTACATCTCTCATTTTATTTAAATATTTATTTGATGCTGCACATGGCTCAAAATCAGATAATACAAGTAACTGCAGAGAAGGTGACTTGTTACTTACTTAAAATGCATGTCAAGTTTCTTATTTCATGTATAAACAAAAGTTGTATCCAAAATCTTAAAACAAGTTTCATGTCAAGTTTAATCTTAAAATAAATTTCATGTCAAGTTTTATCTCTAAAATTATTAATCGTCCAGCATATTAATTTTTTTAAATCCAGTTAAGTTAACGGTAAAATTTAATTACAAGAAACTTGAGCAATGACGAATTTAATTTTTTTATCAAAATCTAAGTATTCGAACCCGACCCGTAATAACGGAACACAAACTAAAATACCTAAACCCGACCCGATATGCAAAAATAACCGGACAAATTTTATACCTCCATACCAAAAATATCCAAAATTTTGAAATACTATTTCGAACGGGAACCCAAATTCCTATCCTTACTCTCTCTCCACTCGAATCTCACTTTCGCTTCCTCACTGACATATCTGATTCCTCCCCAACACTCTCACCAAATAAGCTCACTTCAAATTCAAATCAAGATTCAATCTTAATTCTTTTCTTTTGCAAGCCTTTTGATAAAAATGGTAACTAGAGTGATCTAAAACAATAACTTCACTAATCCACATAAACGCTGAGCTTAGAATGATCAAAGATTGGTCTTGTTAGGAGAAGGAAGAAGAATTGCGACTCCGGTTGATCCACCAACCAAAGTCAAGAACCAAGGCAAGAACTACTTCTCAATGTGGCAAACACTCTTCGAGATCGATGTCAAATACGTCCCTATCAAACATATAGGCCGAGGAGACTACAATGTAGTCTGCTCATTGGTTAACAGAGAGATCAGAAGATGCTAGTCTTAACCCTTCTAAGAGGATTAGTGTCACGGAAGTGCTTCAGCATCTTTACATGTCACCTTTATATGACTCAAATGCAAATCTTCCTGCTCAAGTTCCTATTGATCTCGATGTAGATGAAGACAAGGATTTGGGGTAAGAGATAATAAGAGAGTCAATGTGGAAGGAAATGGTTCATTATCATTCAAAACTGTTATCTATCATGAACAACACTGGTCTTGTAAGATATCAAACAAAGTCCACATTAGAAGTTTAGACAAAGAGTGTCCAATATATAAATAAAAATTTAACTCTAATTAGTACGAAGCTTTTTGGGAAGGAAACCAAAAGTAAATCCATGCGGTTTGCCTCTTAATCTCAAAGTGGACAATATTGTAATAATCAGACAATAAAGAGTTGGACATGGGCTCACACAAACCCAACAATTGGTATCAGAGCGGTTTGACGATGATCTGCAAGAAGACCAAAATACCTTTCAAGTAAAAGTGGGACCCTTCAAGTCGGAAGAGGAGGTCTGTGGCAGAAATTAGTCAGAAGATCATGGAACTTGTGATGTTGTGGAAGAAACATTCTCAAAGGAAACCATGTGATTACTGGTATAAGGTGGTGCCAATGATTCGCTAAAAGAAAAACACACAAAATGAGTGTGGTCCTTAGTTTGAGGGAAAATGTGAGATCTCAAACAAAGTCTCACTTTGGAAGTTTAGATAAGGAGTGTATAATATATAAAGATAAATTTAACTCTAATTAGACAAAAAAAAATCAACTATAATTAGTACGAGACCTTTTGGGAAGAAGACCAAAAGTAAATCTATGTAAATTTGCCACTTAAGTCCAAAAAGAACATTATCTTACTAACTGGAAAATAAAGAATTGGACAATGACTCATACAAACCCAACATATCTCTATGAGCTCAAATAAGTGTCAGAGACCTCTTTCAAGTTTTTTTATAAAACGTTTATTTCATGCCTTACTACTTACAATGTTGGTAATAATAGTGTCTGGAAGAAAAGGAACAAAAACTTATATTTGTCAGATGGAATCTCTGATTTGTTTTTCTAGACAATGGCCATGTATGTATTGACTTCACGTTATATAATTTTCAAATTTGAAGATTTAGAATATTCAGACCACTAACTTGAATTGTAAGATTAATATAGTAATAGTGTAATACTTGTTACACGTAGCAACACTGAAAAAGATATAACTGACTACTGAGTAAGTCGACCATATACAGAGTCTAATCTCCGATTCGAGTATTTCAAAATCAGTTCATTTACCTAAAAAAAATTCAACTTAGAATGTTCTATTATAGATTAAATAAATTGTTTTTGAATTGCAAACCTACTCATGTATTCAAACTTACTATGTAAGCTACATTAATCTTACTGTATTTTAATATCCGTTGTGGAAACATGTGAAAGAAAATGACTTTTTGTTCTGTTTTAACTTCTGCCGCAAGAAAGTCAATCAATAAGACCAACTGACCAAAACTTAATAGATATAGGAGTGGGCACAAATCCAATAATACATTAATTTTAGTATTTGTAATTTAATTCATATTTTACGAATTTAATTTTTTGATTTGATTTGCTTCGAAAAAATAAAGATATCCAGTTTTTCGGATATTCAGAAAATTAATAAATATTTACAAATATTTACGTATATCTTATCCACTTTTTTCAATACAAGTAAATCTAGAAAAAAAAAACTATATAAGTTTCTTTAAAAAGGAATTTTACACAATATAAAAAAATAAAAATAATGAAACTATATCTCATAAATTTTTAATATTAAAAAAAATTGTCATAAAACAAATTTTTAAGAAAAAAAAAATCTATGAAGATTTTATATTATTTTCTTAATTTAAAACTATATATTAAATTATAATATACATCTATTTGCATAATAGACGGAACGGATCAGATATTTATCTTTAATTTTTTTTAATATTTGTGATTTACTTCGTTTTTAATGGATAATGATTTTTAGTATTTTTTTTTGCTTCAAAAACTTACGGATAACCCGATTTTTTGAATCGAATCGAAACGAATAACGAATCAAATCAAATTTAACGGATAAAATGTCCAAACCCTAAATACACATAAGCAATGATGTAATTGTTTCTATTTTATTTTATTATGAAATTTTAGTCAAAAAAAATTGTTTCTATTTTATTCGTAAAAACTCATTCATTCCATTCACAATCTCTTACGAGAATATAAAATTCTGAGACCATGTGATTTGACCAGTTATAACGCTTCATTTCATCAGATTTTGTCAAATCCTTAAATCCAATTTTAAAATTATTTTAGAAACGATTTTCTTTCCTACCATTTCATTAAACAAATATTCTTATCGCGTCAAGACATAAAAATATTATTACAAATCTTGTATATTAATACCAAGGTCGTCTCTCTTGTCTGTAAATCAAATCCTCCACAACCAAAAACAAAGCAAACAAAAAAAACCCTTGAAACTCTCCTAATCTCACAAGAACATCACAAGATTAAAGAAACCAAAGGATCATCGATTAAAATAGTAATGATGAGCCCATTTAGATCTTCAACATGTTCTTTGCCAAGAAAATCGAGCAAGAACCCTTATTCAAACCGTGGACTTGACAAATTCTCTAAGCTTCTCTCAGAGCTCGACGAGAAGAGACAGAGCATCTACTCCAAGAAGCTCGATTCCTCCGGCCCGCCTCTTGTACGATTCGTGTTCACAAGCTCCGGCGAGTGTGTCCCCGTCGTGATCAGATCATCCTATCTTCATAAACAGAAGAAGACCAAAGACGTTGCTCCTGCTGCTGCTAAAGTCAAAACAGTCGTCAACGAATCGAAAACAGAGGAAACGAAGAAAACAGAGCCCGAAACAGAGGAGAAACAGAGCTGTGTTTTGAACGAGAATCTGAAGAAGATCACGAAACCGAACCGGTTCTTTCTCGTGACTGTGATGTTGGTTCTTGTTTTATTGGTTTTCTTTGGGAGATCTGTTGCGGTTATGTTCACTTGTGTCGCTTGGTACTTGGTTCCAACGATCAAGGAACAGAGCGGAAACAGAGGATCTTACTCATTGGCTATGAAGAAGAAAGATTTCGCTAGGAAGTTGAGTATTGAGAACAGAGCATCTTTCAACCCAAGAACTGTTCGTCATCATTGTCCTAGCAAGTAGAATTTTCGTTTTTGGTTGCTCGTGAAGAAACCGCGTGACCGAGTAAAAACAGAACGTTATTTGGTTTATTTTCTTGTCTGTTTCTTTCATGGTTGTTAATTTTGAGACAGCTGAAGTAGCAGAAAATTGTGTATCTTTTTTTCTCTTCTTTAGAATTCTAATTTTTATAGGTGTAAAATATGCAATTGGACAATGTTCTTAGTTACATGTTATTTGCTGACAACTAAAAACATAGCTTGAATACTGTAACCTTTTTAATTATCATGTTAACAGTTAGGCTAAACAGGTTAATGTTTAAACATGATGGCGGACAGTTTTGATCTAAGAACCATAATCAAACACACAATTCGCTGAAACACTTTCTTGCGAACTCGTCAATAATGTAAGTTAGAAAGTATAAGCTTGTAGAATTACGGAGATCAGAAGAAGAAAACGGAAAAAACATAGAAGATAAATACGATCATTTGTTTTTCTAGAGTTCACCTAAAATATCTACATTTCTGAGGCATGAAAAAAACATAAAAGATAGATACAATTATTTGTTTATCTCCTTTTTTTTTTGATTAACCTGGAGGTACCCCATGCCCATGGAGAGATCCATTTCCGTGTAAGGTGACCATGATAATTGTGACTTAATTTCGCGCAGCAGGTGGATCGAACCTGAAACATGTTAGCGTCTCAGTCCCGCCTCGTTACCACTCGACCACGATCACCTGTCACACACAAGCTCTTTTTATATTGAATGTGTCAATTACATTAACCTAGTTTGATTAAGGCATTCATTCTTTTCCATAAACCTATTAAAAATATTTCTAAAATATTTTTAACTTTCATAAGTGATATTCCCTTTTCTAATATGGCATTTTTGTCTTGGTTTAAGTTATACGATCTTGTTTAATTTTCATCACCAAATTTTGTCGAAATAACAAACGGATTTCTTGATGTAGTCTTTCACATAGTCTTTGACAAATCCTAATGGTTAGTGTTCAAAAAGAAAGTTTTATAGAGGTTGCGGTCATGTCAAGGAGTTTTGAGGTAAACAAAGTCATATCTTCGTACTCATTTTTTTTGTCCGGTTCAGATGACTTTGTCTCTTAACGTTTATGGTTATTTATCGGATCTTATCTAATAAATGAGAAACTTGTGTCATTTTAGTTATGGATATGGTTGTGCTTCTAGAATTTTGCAATCACAAACTCTGTTACGGAGTTACTATTTTAACGTTTATCTACAGCCAAACTAGTCAGAGGTTGGGTGATATATCGTTACAAACTTAAAAAGTCAAAGGTGTGACATATTTTTACCATAAAATAATAAGAATCAGATCCTTAACCTAGAACTCTTCAAAAGATCTTATAGATAAAAAAAAAAAACCACCAGCATAATTAAACAACATCCATTAATGAAGTTCTTATAGATCTCATCTCAGTTGTCTTTACTCCTGCCAATATACATATTAAGATATCAGATTCATTCTTTGTCTGTGGATTCAGTACTTTATAGTATATGATCATAATTCATACATTCC
This sequence comes from Moricandia moricandioides, assembly GCA_905132885.1. NCBI lineage: Eukaryota > Viridiplantae > Streptophyta > Magnoliopsida > Brassicales > Brassicaceae > Moricandia > Moricandia moricandioides. The sequence goes on from CAJHQQ010000001.1 coordinate 199,798, forward strand.
CTGAATCTCAGACTGAATTAAGATCAAACTATCATTGGTAAACTCGAATGATCTCATCTGATCAGAAGAACAATGAGTGTAATAAGACAACTAAAGGAAAGAGATTAAATTTGAATCATAATAAGATGAGCTTTTCATTAATCAACTACTCTTGAGCAAAAACTACATGGACAACTAGTAGCTCCCTTTCTTCGTCCAGTTTCGTACTTCGACTTTGATTCGCGCAAGTCACGTACGATGACGAAGATAGAGAGCTTTTCTACTAGACGCCCTGCTACTTCTCCCCACGTCGTTGCCATAGGGAATGTGGTGTGTGTTTCCTCATGTTTTCTTTTCCATGTGGTTCGTTGTTGTTATCGAGTGTAGACTTTTGGATGTCGTATCGTTGATCTCGATGAGGTTTGTTGTGAAATGTTCCCTTATCCTGATATCTCTTGATTTTGATGTGTTTTAGACTCATATTTTAAGCTTATTAGTGTAATTCTAGGTTGCATTTAGATGTTTATATTGCATTTGCATACATATTTGCATGTTTTCAGGTGTGGAGAGGTGCAAGTGAAGTTTTGGAGCCAAATAAGTCATGAAACATTCAAAATGATGAAATGGACAGTGACCCGCCGCGCCCTAGCACCGCGGCATACGGAGGCCGCGGCGGACGCTCGACGGATCTGGACAGTGAGTCGCCGCGGCATACGAAGGCCGCGGCCATGGTCGACGAAAATGAACAGGGATGCACCGCGGGCTCCACCGCGGGCTGAGGAGGTCGCGGCCGAAAGAGGAGCACCGCGGGCAAGTCGCCGCGGGCAAACGTAGGCCGCGGCAGTCAATTTTACTCTTTGATTTTGGTTTATTCTGGTTTAATCTGGGTATTGTGATTGAACCAGCTCGAGTTTTAGCTTCCTATAAATACCCCTAAGACCTAATTTTAGGATCTTATCTCATTTTCTCTCCAAGAACTTGTTCTAAAATTGTTAAAGCTTGAATCTTTTGATCATTTTAATCAAGTACTTCATCTTATATTTGTGTTTCTCTTGCTCATTAGTATGATTAACCTTAAATCTCACATAGATTTAAGGTTTCTCATGGAGTTTATTGAGTAGACACTTTGTGATCTATGGGTTAAGTAGATTAGGGTGATTAGGTGGATGTTTAGGATGTTTCTTGCTTGATTAACATTGTTCTATGCTTATTAAGTGTTCTTAATGCTAGTTCAGAGTGACCAAGTCTAATCTAGATCCTTAGACATTTTCTGCACCACAAGTGTTTGTTAAAATGTCTGAACCAACTTGATATTGCTCTAGCATGAATAACCAATGACCATTTGATGTTAGGACTGCTAGATGGTTAGTAGACTAGTGATTCATGCATGCTTGATGGTGTTAGGCCAATGACCATTTGATGCTTAATGCTTGATTAGCATAGGGATTATTGCCATGACCTTGGATTAGTCTATTTTATGAGTTCTAGACCTATAGACTTGTTGATTGTTTTGTTTGAACATCCTAGACTGAACCTTGATCACCCGATATCGATTATCTTTGCCCATGGATCCATCTTTAGCTATAGATTAAAAGATTAGTTCTTGCACTTATTTCTAGATTGGATTTGAGATCACCTTGTTTATATTTCTAGGAGTTTAGCTTGTTACAAATCATCAATCTTCTTATTTGCTTAGATTAGGAAAGTTTGTGTATTCTTAGTGTTATAGATCATTAGTTCCTTGTGGATTCGATCCTAAAGTGCTGCATCGATATACCATTCGATTGTGGTAGCATGCACATTAGGTTAATTGGCCTGTGGTGAAACGCAGTAATCAATTTGGCGCCGTTACCGGGGAACTAAGTAGATTTATCATTAGGATTTCAACTTTCTTGAGGCTAAGCTTTATTTTCTTATGCTTTGTTTTGTTTTGTATAGCTACTAACCTTTTATTCTAGTTTTGGTTCTTTGCAGTAATGGCTGCAAGCTACTTTGATTGGCCACAAGAAGAGGAAGACACATTTGAAGATCACATTGAAGATGATGAGCCATATGTGGAGCCACCTTTTGATGAAAGTGTACTCACACCAGAACAAAGTGTGAAGGTAGATGAGCTTTGCCAAGAGAGCCCAATGTTGACAAGGAGTGACTTGGCAGTGATGCTAAGGTTGAATCTCATGCAACATCGGGCAACACTAGAAGGAAGAGAGCTCACAGGAACTGAGATAAGGATTGCTCATCAGCTCAAAGAGGTATTTTATTGGGTTCCACCTACCCAACTACAAGGTATATGCGATTCAACTTTTGAACTTCATTATTTTGAGGATAGTTGCTTGCCTTGTGTTGAAGATATTGCCTCTGATTTGAATTCTCATGTGCTCATCAATGAATGTCTTGATCTGATAGCTGAGACTCAAAAACTAGATCACTTAAGAGTAGAAAAGCTTACTAGAGATCATTTTGAAGTTTGTTTTGACAAGAACTATCTTTGTGCTTCAATTGATCTCGAAATTGACTTTTTGATGCTTGATGAACTTAGACCTCTTCATGAACTAGCTGATCTAGGGGATGAACTTGATGTGGATAAGCTCTTGCTTGAGATTGAAAACCCCTATGTCGAAAACAAACATGAGAATAAGAACATTGTGTTTTATTTGATTGATGGGGATAGAGTTGACTACTTTGTTAAAACATCGTTTGAACCAGTAGTTGACTTTGTGTTTCCACCAAATTCATTTGTTTCTCATGTCCCTTTGAACCTCAAAGAGCATTTCATAATCCATGCTACATCTATAGTGAAGCTCTTTGATGAAAAATCTGTCTATTTTCTATGGACAGTAGTGTGCTTCTTTGTGCACTTGGTTTCTTGTTCTTGCAGGAGAAGGACCAAAGGTGCATTGGCTCAACCTTTCGATACTTATGATTAGCAAGCACACTAAGTCAAGCTAGAGACTTAAAACAAGCGCGCTTGGGAGGCATTCCCATGTTTATCCTTTGTATATATTTCTATTTATCTCTTATCTTGCTTTAGTGTGTTTGAATAATCTTAGGGACAAGTTTGGGGGAGTTCTAAATCTTTCCAAGAGGTCATGCCAAAACTGCCAAAGTCTCAACAAGCATTCCCTCCTCATTCCCTTCTTTCATCAAGCCAACTTCAAGTAAGTGCATCTTCACCTTTGTAAATACTTAGTTCTTTCATATCATCTTTTTTTTTATCTCTCTTTCAAGTTTACTCTCACACAAGGGACTGTGTGAAGTAAGTTTGGGGGAGAGTCTACTATCTCACATTGTGTTTTGTTTTGTTTACTTGTCATGAGTCTCATGCATTGCATTGTACATACTTATTTGCATAGAAAAACCTAAAAATTTGAAAATTTTCGAAAACACCAAAACAAGCATTTAGATTCATATTTTGTTTCATTTTCATCCTTAAGATTGAGTCTAGAAGCATTTAGGTTGCATCCATATGCATAAGGAGCTGTGTTTTAATTGCCTTGAAAAGAACACATGTCTAGAACTCAACATGATACCCTAGCTAAACATATCAAGTAGCTTAAACATATATTTTTTAAAAGCTTGTATGCTTCGAGCCTTGAAAACTCTACTTGAAACTTGTTGTTTGCTTGATATTGACTTGTTCTTAAAACCAACTCCAAACTACTTGAGGCATAATGAACTTAATTTCTCTTGCATATGGGCACTTGCATACTCAAACATAGATCTCATACACATTTGGGTTATCTTATTCCATTCATTATCTTCTTGTTAACCCAAATGGCACCCCCATACCCATGAACCCTTACCATTCTTTGAAACCACCATTGATTTGCTTGTGTGAGGCCTCTTATTGATAGCTTATCATGTGCAAAATCTTGAGAGTATTGGGAGCGACATAGGTTTGTTCTCATCTTTTGCTAGCATTAGGACCTCACTTGAGCTAGCATTTAGGATTGTGGTTGGGTTTGTGTGCTTTTGAGTTTAAGATCTTGGGTTTGGGAAAAGAAAAGAGTGAAAGGAATGAACAAAAAGAGTGCTATGAGAAGAGAAACCCCTAGGGACAAAAGAAAATAAGAAAAGAAAAGCTCTAGATGTGTCAAATAGATCCCCCAAAAGAAAAAAAAAAAAAAAAAAAAGAAGAGAATGGGGAAAGATAAAAAAAAGAGCTAGAGCTAAATGTTATTAAAGATGAAAAGTCCCTAGTTGGTTAAGTAAAAGAAAAAGAAAAGAGTGTTCATTAGGTGAGTGATGAGATGAGTGTTATGTTTGGGTTTTTGGATGAGGAAGAAGATGGGTAGAGCATGGAATCACCTAGGACAAGGGTAGTTTGATGAGAACCGGTCTATGTATGCGTGAATTGCTCCTGGTCTTAGATAAATTTTGCATATTGATCAAGTTCCTATTCTTGAGTGATACCACTTTGAAAAGATGCATTAGAAACCTTCTCTTCCTTCACATTAGACAATTTCCACTCACCAAACCAAATGATTGAGATCAAGTTCTCATTTGCAAGAATTCACCTTATTTGCTTGTTAATAAATGTGAGAGTTGGTTGAAAGACTTGTTGATTGATGAGTGAATGACTTGTGTAAAGATAATGGAGTTTAGATAGGCCTTGAGAAGCTAGAGTGTAATAGGAAAGATTGTTCATGCTACTTGCTATGTTTCTTTTAGGATGTCATGTTGAAGGCTAGAAAGTGTTTCTTTTAGTTACAAGCTCTTATGTCTAAGCATTTCCTCATCTTGTTCTTGAAAGTTTACTTGTGGACAAGTAAAGAGCAAGTTTGGGGGAGTTGATATCTCTTGATTTTGATGTGTTTTAGACTCATATTTTAAGCTTATTAGTGTAATTCTAGGTTGCATTTAGATCTTTATATTGCATTTGCATACATATTTGCATGTTTTCAGGTGTGGAGAGGTGCAAGTGAAGTTTTGGAGTCAAATAAGTCATGAAACAGTCAAAATGATGAAGAATGGACAGTGACTCGCCGCGCCCTAGCACCGCGGACATACGGGAGGCCGCGGGCGGCACGCTCGACGGATCTGGGCAGTGAGTCGCCGCGGGCAACGCCGCGGCATACGAAGGCCGCGGCCAGGTCGACGAAAATGAGACAGGGATGCCCGCGGGCACCCACCGCGGCCTGAGGAGGTCGCGGCCGTAAAGAGGAGCACCGCGGGCAAGTCGCCGCGGGCAAACGTAGGCCGCGGCAGTCAATTTTACTCTTTGATTTTGGTTTATTCGGGTTTAATCTGCGGGTATGCGTGCATTGAACCAGCTCGAGTTTTAGCTTCCTATAAATACTCCTAAGACCTAATTTTAGGATCTTATCTCATTTTCTCTCCAAGAACTTGTTCTAAAATTGTTAAAGCTTGAATCTTTTGATCATTTTAATCAAGTACTTCATCTTATATTTGTGTTTCTCTTGCTCATTAGTATGATTAGCCTTAAATCTCACATAGATTTAAGGTTTCTCATGGAGTTTATTGAGTAGACACTTTGTGATCTATGGGTTAAGTAGATTAGGGTGATTAGGTGGATGTTTAGGATGTTTCTTGCTTGATTAACATTGTTCTATGCTTATTAAGTGTTCTTAATGCTAGTTTAGAGTGACCAAGTCTAATCTAGATCCTTAGACATTTTCTGCACCACAAGTGTTTGTTAAAATGTCTGAACCAACTTGATATTGCTCTAGCATGAATAACCAATGACCATTTGATGTTAGGACTGCTAGATGGTTAGTAGACTAGTGATTCATGCATGCTTGATGGTGTTAGGCCAATGACCATTTGATGCTTAATGCTTGATTAGCATAGGGATTATTGCCATGACCTTGGATTAGTCTATTTTATGAGTTCTAGACCTATAGACTTGTTGATTGTTTTGTTTGAACATCCTACACTGAACCTTGATCACCCGATATCGATTATCTTTGCCCATGGATCCATCTTTAGCTATAGATTAAAAGATTAGTTCTTGCACTTATTTCTAGATTGGATTTGAGATCACATTGTTTATATTTCTAGGAGTTTAGCTTGTTACAAATCATCAATCTTCTTATTTGCTTAGATTAGGAAAGTTTGTGTATTCTTAGTGTTATAGATCATTAGTTCCTTGTGGATTCGATCCTAAAGTGCTGCATCGATATACCATTCGATTGTGGTAGCGTGCACATTAGGTTAATTGGCCTGTGGTAAAACGCAGTAATCATATCCTAGGTGTTTGGTAGGATGCATTCTTCGCTTCATAAGCAATAGTGACCAGGAGTGACCCTCGACATAACCAAATGAAACACAAGATTAAAGTCCTTAAAAATTTTCAAAAATTTTATATTAGAAAAAGTTTCCAAAATTTGTAAAAAAAATTTTTTTAACAAACCTTACTAAATTGTTTAGGGTCCCTCTAATCTCGGGACAGTCTCTGACTGTGATTTGTTTTTCAGTTGAGCTCTCTGTTATGTAAAAGACTTATAAGAGAGTTAAGTTTTCTAGCGTTCCTTGTTGGAACAGGAAGCTGGGAAGTCTGCAGTTCTGGTAAGTTGTACATTGAATGTGTGTGTGGAGTTTGTTTACGTCACTATTGGCTTATGCATCTGTTACAAATTACTATTGACCGCAAAAGAGTATTATCCAGACAGTGAGTGCATTAACACTTTCATATAGAGACCCTTGCATTATATTTCTCAAATACTATGATTGCCCTTACGATAATACATATTGACATCTTCCCCTGTCTATAGACACTAGGACTGTAATTTGTTTAAATAAGATTATAATTTAAATAAATATACATCAACAATCTTAACACCAACTATAATTTGTTTTAACAAATTTATAACCTTTTCACAGCGTTTAAAGAAAAATGTTACAACTTTTATTTCATTAGACAGAAGATCAAATCATTGTAATACAAACTCGTACTCCTCTACGTGAATAAGTGGCTATACTCATCACCGTGAATACAGCTGGTTGTGTCGGTCAGTGTTGACTTATAATAATCAACTCTTTGTAATAAGTCTTTAGCTGAGTTCTATACAACACATTCCCATATTTTCCTTACACAGATCAGTTGGACGAAAAGCAATTACCAAGAGGTGATTTTTATTTTTGTATTTTGCATATTTATTCATATCTTTCATAGATTAAATCCCACACAATAGTATATATCATCCAGACTAGGATCTGCAAAAAAATATTTTCCGGACTATGTACTCATGGATCTTTTCCTCTAGCGGTTAATGATTACTTGTTACATGTTTGAGCAGGAGACTGATGGCTGAGGCACTTTTATCCTTTGGAGTCGAGAGGCTTTGGAACCTCCTTGCCCGAGAAACTGAGCGATTTCAAGGAGTTGGAGAGCAGTTCGATGGATTAAAAAGCGATGTGGAAATGCTAAGGTGCTTTTTGGAAGATGCAGATGCCAAGAAACATACAAGTGCCATGGTGAGAAAAACTATCAAAGACATCAAAGAAATTGTTTTTGATGCAGAAGATATCATCGAAACCTTTCTTCTGAAGAAAGAACTCGGAGAATCAAGCACCAGCGTGAGAAGATTTGCATACGTTACTGTGAAGCGCATGGGGCTTGCGTCTGATATGAGAACCATACGTAAGAGGATCTCTAAGGTGATCCGTAATATGCAGAGTTTTGGCGTAGTAAAGGTCATTGCCAATGAAGAGTATACGCAGTCTCTACAGAAGAAACAAAGAGAAATGCGACAAACGTTTTCTAGAGATGAAGAAGACCATCTTGTCGGGTTGGAGGGAAATGTTGAGAAATTGGTCGGATTTTTGGTGGAGGAAGATAACAGTCAAGTAGTTTGTATAACCGAGATGGGCGGTATTGGTAAAACCACACTCGCAAGACAAGTTTTTAATCATGAGACAATAAAAAGTCATTTTCCAGGATTAGCGTGGGTTTGTGTTTCACAACAGTTTGAAAGGAATGATGTCTGGCAGACAATCTTACGACATCTCAGGCCAGAATGTGAAGTATCAAAGATGATGGACGAAGAACTTCAGGAGAAGATTGTTAGAGTGTTGGAAACACAAAAGTCTTTGATTGTCATTGATGATATATGGAGAGATGGAGATTGGGACCGAATCAAGCATGTGTTTCTGCCTAAAAAAGGTGAATCTCCTTAATTATGTTTTGTACGTTCGTCTTTCTAAAGTTCACGCTTTTATCATGAAACATAATGAATATATAAATCTGTTGCAGGATTGAAGATACTACTGACTTCTCGCAATGAGGGAGTGGCACTACATGCAGATAGACAATATATTACATTCAAACCAGAATGCCTAACTTTTGAAGAAAGTTGGGAGCTTTTTCAAAGAATAGCCTGTCCCATGAAAGACACAGCTGGTAAGTTTTCAAAACGATCTATTAGGAATTTTGTTTTACATTTTAAATTAAAAAAAATTGACAACAACATCTCCAATATATATGATCTTTTCTGACATTCTTATAAATGATGTGCAGAACTCAAAATTGATGAAGAAATGAAAGAGATGGGAAAACAAATGATCAAACATTGTGGAGGTCTACCCTTGGCAGTAAAAGTGTTAGGAGGATTGTTAGCTCCACAATACACATTGGGTGAGTGGGAAAGGATTTATAAAAATATTGGATCTCATATCGTTGGAGGGACTAGTTTCAGTGACAAAAATATCAGTTCGGTTTTCCATGTTTTGTATCTGAGTTTTGAAGAGCTGCCTGTTTATTTGAAGCATTGCTTTCTCTACTTATCCCAATTTCCAGAAGATTGCCATATAGATGTGGAGGATTTGTCCTATTATTGGGCTGCAGAGGGAATAACACGCCCGAGGAATAACGATGGAGCTAGCATTCGAGATGTTGCAAATGATTTCATAGCCGAATTGGTGAAAAGAAATATGGTTATTTCTGAAAGAAACGCTACCACTTCAAGATTTGAAACATGCCAGTTGCATGATATGATGAGAGAAGTTTGTTTACGCAAAGCTGAAGAAGAGAATTTTCTACAAATTATTCAAGGCACATCAACTCCAAACTCCAAATCTCCTTGTAAATCTCGCAAACTTGTTGTACATAAGCCTGATGAATCATTTAATGCGGAGACGGAGGTGAACATTCCAAGCCTTAGAACCCTCTTGTTTATCAACAACATAAGATGGGATGTAAAAAGATGGAAGGCAACAAGCTTATTCTTGACAAGGCATAAGTTGATGAGAGTGTTAGATCTCTTGGGTGCAGAGTTTGAAGGAGGGGAGGTGCCGTCTAGCATTGGGAAGCTCATCCACTTGAGATATTTGAGTTTAAGAAAGGCACATGTAAATCATCTACCTTCTTCTATGAGGAATCTGAAGCAGCTGCTCTATTTAAACCTATGTGTAGATACAAGGATTTTACTATACATTCCCAATATCCTGAAAGAGATGCGAGAATTGATATACTTGTGTTTGCCAAATAGATTACATGATAAGGTAAAAATGGAATTGGGAAATCTGGTCAAGCTGGAGACGTTGAAGAATTTCTCAACGGAGCATGGGAGTGTGAGTGATCTCCATGATATGACAAAGCTCAGGATCCTTTCCATGTATATCGAAGGTAAAGGGTGTTCCATGAAAACCCTATCTTCATCTCTAAGTAAAATTACACACCTAGAGGATCTTACTATAGATAACCGTAAAAGGTATGCCCACACGAATGATGTTGAAGAAGGATTTGTTTTGGATAGCCTTCATCTCAGACATTTATCGTTGGATATATATATGCCAAGTTTACCTGATGAGAGCCACTTTTGTACTCACCTAACAAGCATATATCTAAGGAAGAGTCGTTTGGAAGAGGATCCGTTGTCGATTATGGGGAAGTTGCTTCACTTGAAAAACGTTTCGTTAGGAGAAAGATCTTTTTGTGGGAAGAGAATGGTTTGCCTAAGGGGTGGGTTTCCTCAGTTGCAGGATTTTTGGTTTTATGGATTAGAGGAGTGGGAAGAGTGGAAAGTAGAAGAAGGATCCATGCCCCTCCTCCATTCTCTAAAAATTGGCTTGTGTCCAAAGTTGAAAGAATGGATAGTAGAAGAAGGATCCATGTCCCTTCTCCATACTCTCCATATTAGGGATTGTGAAAGCTTGGAAGAGTGGATAGTAGAAGAAGGCTCCATGTCCCTTCTCCATTCTCTTGATATTTACGAGTGCAGAAAATTAAAAGAGCTTCCTGATGGACTGCGAAGCATCACTTCCTTGGAGGATTTGAATGTTCAACATATGGGAGAAGAATGCAAATTGAGATGCTTGCCTTCTCACCTTACAACCATATCTCTAACTGGATGTCGTATGGAGGAGGATCCAATGCCGATTCTAGAGAAGATGGTGCAGTTGAAAAGGGCTTTTGTTAGCGGAAGGGTCATTCTGTGGGAGAAGAATGTGTTGCTCGAAGGGTGGGTTTCCTAAACTGAAGAAACTTAAATTAGATAATCTACAGGAGTGGGAAGAGTGGATAGTAGAAGAAGGCTCCATGCCCCTTCTCCATTCTCTTGTTATTTGGGATTGCCAAAAATTAAAAGAGCTTCCTGATGAGCTGCGTTTCATCACTTCCTTGGAGGATCTAAGGATTCAACATGTGGGAGACATATTCAAGTTGAGATTGTCACAAGGATACTTGCCTTGTAACCTTACAACCATATCTCTATCTAGGTGTCGTTTGAAGGAAGATCCTATGTCGATTCTAGAGAAGTTGCTTCACTTGAAAAATATTAATCTAGATATGAATCTTTCTGTGGAAAGAGAGTTGTTTGTTCGAGGGATGGATTTCCTCAATTGCAGCAGCTTGTAATAAGCTTTCTACAGGAGTGGGAAGAGTGGATAGTAGAAGAAGGCTCCATGCCCCTTCTCCATACTCTATGTATTCAGAAATGCCGGCGATTAAAAGAATTTCCTGATGGACTTCGATTCATCACTTCTTTGAAGGAGCTACAATGTTATGATATGGGAGAAGAATGGAAAAAGAGATTGTCGAAAGGAGGAGAAGATTATTACAAAGTCCAACACATCCCTTCTGTTGAATTCTCATAATAAAGGTAACATATGTGTCCCCAAATCTAAGTATCATTGTTGGATCCTTATCCTAAAGCTATGTTGTAATGTGATATATGTTATGTATGCTTGTGAACCTAATCGTAAATCCATGTTGGTTTTTCAATTGCATCCCAGGTGAAACATATAATAGATCCACAGTCACATGAGTAGTGGATGACGCGATGAAGTTGTTTTACGAAATGTCTGACTGACATTTGATCTCCTGTGCTGCTTTAAGTTTGTCTGGAGAGAAAGAGAGAGAGAGGGTTCTCAATCTCATGAACAAGTCGAATATGTACCTTTGTTGATTGAGATTTAAGAGAGGTGAACTATATTAATTCTTTTGAGTTAGTGTTCTCTTATGTTTTCTCTTCAGCTATGCCAAAACCTGTTTCGCATAATTTCACAAAACATTACTTGAAATGAAATTGGGATATATATGAAAATAGGAAAGACAAGGGCCAATGATATGAACATGGATCACCTCGCAGCCTTATTGGTAAGGAACAGAGTAATATGTTTGCTCCATGCTCTCTATTTTATTTGAGGTACCCAATATTCAATCCTCTGTCTCATGAAACTCTGTTTATCTGCTCATGAGTGCAAAAAAAAATTCTTATGATCAAGGTGAAAAAAAGAGCTCAAAATTTAAGAAATCAAATGGACCTGATTCACAAAAAAAACTAGGCCTTGAACTCTTGAGACAGTGTGATACTCTGAAGATGAACATTTTAGAGTAACATAAAATAAAATTCCATTCATATATAACCCATCTCATCAACAACTTCCAGATGTTCTCATAATCTAGCGACGTTTAGTTACTCAGCCAAACTGAAATCTTCGTTGCAAGTGACCCGTATGACCGCATCTCCGATTCAATTAGTATCAGTCTACAAGACTGACAGAACTAGACCACATTTTAAGAACGTAAACGATATCTAAACCAGTGGCAAAGATAATTTAACAGCTTAACATTAAGATGTAAACCATGTCTCACAAAACACTATCTTAAACCAACTCGATCATACAAATTGCAATTCATACGTACCCAACTTAAAATCAGATTACTAACTAAACAAGCACACGCTTATAAAGACAAATTAAGCTTCTCTTTCTTAGCCTTTGTGCTTCAACTCAAGTAAAACCAGTTTAAATGCTCTCATCCCATTTTTTCAATCCCTATCAATGATCATGAGAAAGAAATACTAACCTGAACTCCACTGTCCCAAGCTAAGCTACACAAGGCTGAAGAATAGGACCAGGATCCAAGCATGGTAACATGCTTTTCTAGAAATCTTTTCCGAAGAAGCTTGGACTGGATATATATCACGCCTGTGTCCGATTTAGATATGAGAAAAAACTGCATATCCAAATATGTCATAAAAATAAAAATTACTCTTGCTGGTACTCAACGTCTTCGACAATGCTCTTAGAATTAGTCAACGTCATCTACGTTCTTGTTACTAGCTGGAATTTGACTACACAAGAGGAACAAAAAAATACAAATTAATTCATTAGCTATTGCTCTCAGAATATAAAACACTACTCCCTCTCTTTTATAAACATATATTTTTTTTTTTTTTACAAATTAAAAAAATACATTACATCGCTGTAATAAATGTATTGTTTTCTGTATTTTTCAATTTTCAACAAATTTTTAAGCACATTAACTAAATAAAATTATTTTTCTTAATAAAAAAAAAATTATCTTAATAAAATATTTTTTGTACAAAAATATTTATCTTAAAAAGAAGTATTAAATTAGTAAGCCAGAGCCATGAACAGCACGAGGTTTGTTCTTCTTCGCCGTTGAATTGATCACTGCAACATCACTTCGCTTCCCATTACTCATCTCTGTTTCAGTTTGTTATCTTCTCCGACGTCTCAATCTTCCTTTCTCTCTGAAATTCATGGCATCTAAGGCCACCGCGTCTCTCCCGTAACAGAACGATCAGCCATCACAACAATATGATGCCTGATTCCAAAATGAACCTACCAACATGGCTCTTAATCAAATCCAACAAGAATCAACTTTTTATTTTTATCAAAAACATTTTTTTTTTGTGATATAAATGAATTTTTATTTGGTTTAGCCGGCTTAAAATTATTTTGTTGATAATAAAATCTCAATTTTTATAGAGTATAGATATTTTTATCTGAGTAACAAAAACATGGTATATTTTGGTATAAAATGTATTTCTTTGTTAATATAACTTTTCTTTTCATATTCTATTTTATTATAAAAATTACCATTTTTAAGTAAGTTGCCCAATCTTAATAATTATTTTGAAGACTAATTGCGTTTCTTTCTGGAAATATTAATTTTAAAATGATGAATTGTACTACGGAATTATTATACCTAATAAGATGTAATTTTTTGTTAATATGACTATTTTGATTTTTTACTTTATTATAATCGTTAGCATTTTTTAAGTGATGAGAAAACTCAATTTTGTGGTTGTGATGAGAAAATTCGATTTTGTGGTCTTAATATGAAAATTCAATTTCGCGATCTTAACGAGGAAACACAATTTTGCGATGTTGGTGAGAAAACTCGATTTGTGGCATTGGCAAGAAACACAATTTCAACAAAAGCATGATTTTGTGGTTTTGGTTGAAAAACACAATTTTGAAGTTTTGACAAGAAAACAAGATTTTAATGTTTTGGTGAGAATACTTGATTTTGCAATTTTGCGCGGAAAACTAAATTTTGTGATTTTAGCAAGAAAACATGATTTTGTGATTTTGCTTGATTTTAAAGTTTTGGCAGAAAACTCGATTTTACGGTTTTGACGAGATAACACAATTTTACGGTTTTAGGGAGAAAACAAGATTTTGATGTTTTGACGAAAAACGTGATTTTGTGATTTTGACGGGAAAACTCGATTTTGCGGTTTTGACGGAAAAACTCGATTTTGCGGTCTAAGCAAGAAAATACGATTTTGCCATTTTGACGGAAAACGTGATATCACGGTTTATGCGGGAAACACGATTTTGTGGTTTTGGCAGAAATACTCGACTTTGCAGTTTTGGCGGAAAAACGTGATTTTGTGGTTTTTACGCAAAAAAAAAACTTGATTTTACGGTCTTAGCGGGAAAACACGTTTTTGCGGTCTTAGCGTTAAAACACATTTTTGCGGTCTTAGCGTGAAAACATGTTTTTGCGATTTTGACGGAACATGATATAGTGATTTTGGCGGTAAAACACGATTTTACAGTTTTAAGGGAAAAATCAATTTTACAATTTTGATGAGAAAACTTGATTATATGGTTTTTACGAAAATACAATTAAATTTTAATTAAAAACAAGATATACCAATTATATATTTAAGAAAAAAAATTGTTGACAAAAAAATATGAGAAATTGGGTTAGATTTAATTTATTGAAACTGATTTAGATAAATGAGATAACAAAAAACCGAAAAAAAATTGGTTCAGTAAAATTAGCTAGTTTGGTTTCCTTATTTATATATTAAATTTGATTTTATGTTGTTTATATTCTTAGTGATTTGGTTATGGATAACTCATTATCCATTACAATCCAAACTATTTTAACTCTATTCAATAAGTTCATTAACCTAGTTAATCTTTTAAGATCCACTGTTTGGATCGGTTTAAATTAACAATTTATTTTTATCTATTTTGACACTTCTATGTGAGACCAATTTTGTTTTATTTTAATATTTTGTAAATAAAACAATTAAAAAATAACTAATATAGATTTTAATGTTCAGAAATGGTTGTTTCTAAATTTTTATCAGATTTTTATTTTTGTAATCGGTTTTAATCGGTTATATAGGCAATGAAATGTATGATTAATTTACGTTAGTTTCATGTTACTTTTGTAATGGATTATTTGGTTTCGGAACCAGAAAATTAGCTAACATTTACAAGTTATTTGGAAGATATCAAAAATCCTAAAAGAAGTTTTCACAACTCGGAGCTTAATCATATACCATGCATTATTAAAAGATGAATAGTCTTACACGCCAAGAAACAACTATCGTTTGTTATTCATATAGAAACATAATTAACAATTTAGTGTGCAGAGTCTACATAAATTTGTTTATGTTGGGGACAAGAAGACAAAAAACTCTTTACTGGCCCAACTTACATAAATCCGTTTTAGCATAAATTGAACCATTAGTTTTAAGAATTACCAAGTTTTTAACCGATCCGGCTCTGGTTCCAATGATTGTTAATAATCTTTAGAATTATATGTTAAAATAATAATTATATAAAATTTTATTTTACATTTTTTATTTAATCGTACAGAAACTTTTATTTGTATAAAAATAGACTGAAGAGAATATTTTACAGTGAAAATTTTAGTATATATGATTTAATTTATTTTTAGCGGATATCAATTTTTTAATATTTATTTTGCTCCAAAAATTTATAAAATTTAAAATTTTTAGATCGAATTGAAACGAATTAAATTTAATAGCTAAAATGTTCGGCCATAAGCAAAAGGGGTATATCTACCCCATTGTCTCTATATATTTTAGTGTTATCCGATCAACTTTTCTATTTTATATTGTCATTTGCTAACGGTCTTATTTTATTATTATTACCGTGACCGCGTTTAGACCATGGCGCCCATTAACTCGTCATCGTGAATACAGCTGTTTGTGTCGTTAGAGTTGACTAAGAATAATCAACTTTCTAATAAGTCTTCAGCCGAGGGTGTTACCAAGAAAAAACAAAGTTTCAGTTGAGTTCTAACTAAAACACATTCGCATATACTGATCAGTTGGACGAAGAGAGAGTTCCAAGAGGTGATTTATATTTTGTATTTTGCATATTTATTTCATCTTAATTGTTCATGTCTTCCATAGATTAGATCCCACTATCCTGACTATGAACTCAAGGATCTGCCTCTAGTGGTTATTGAGTACTTGTTTCATGTTTAAGCAGGAGACTTATGGCTGAGGCACTTTTATCATTTGGAGTCGAGAGGCTTTGGAACCTCCTTGTCCAAGAAACTGAGCGATTTCAAGGAGTTGAAGAGCAGTTCAATGGATTGAAAAATGATCTGGAAATGTTAAGACGCTTTTTGGAAGATGCAGATTCCAAGAAACATACAAGTGCCATGGTTAGAAAAAGTATCAAAGACATCAAAGAAATTGTTTTTGATGCAGAAGATATCATCCAAACCTTTCTTCTGAAGAAAGAACTCGGAGAATCAAGCAGCAGCGTGAGAAGATTTGCATACGTTACTGTGAAATCCATGGGGCTTGCGTTTGATATGAGAACCATACGTAAGAGGATCTCTAAGGTGATCCGTGAGATGCAGAGTTTTGGCGTAAAAGAGGTCATTGTCAATGAAAAATATAAGCAGTCTCTACAGAAAAAACAAACTCAAATGCGACAAACGTTTTCAAGCGTTAACGAAGAGGACCCTCTTGTTGGGATGGAGCAAAATGTTGAGATAGTTGTTGGCTATTTGGTCGAGGAGGATATCAGTCGAGTGGTTTCCATAACCGGGATGGGCGGTATTGGTAAAACCACACTCGCAAGGAAAGTTTTTAATCATGAGACAATAAAAAGTCATTTTCCAGGACTGGCGTGGGTTTGTGTTTCACAAAAGTTTGAAAGGAATGATGTCTGGCAGACGATCTTGCAGCAACTCATGCCAGAACTTAAAGTGTTAGAGATGACAGAACAAGTACTTCAAGAAAAGCTGGTTCAAGTGTTGGAAACACAAAAGGCTTTGATTGTCATTGATGATATATGGAAAGAAGAAGACTGGGACTTAATCAAGCATGTGTTTCTGCCGAAAAAAGGTGAACATCCTTATGTTACATACAATAGGCTGTCTTTTTATAAACTCAAGATGTGATCATGAGACATTATGAAAATATAAATGTGTTGCAGGATGGAAGGTATTACTTACTTCTCGCAATGAGGAAGTGGCATTACATGCTGATAAAAAATGTGTTAACTTCAAACCAAAATGCCTAACTTCTGAAGAAAGTTGGGATCTTTTACAAATGATAGCATTTCCTATTAAAGACACAGCTGGTACGTTATCATGGACGGCCTACTTGGATTTTCTTATGTTTAAGTAAATTTAAGAATTTTGACTACAATAGTACCAAGCCATCTGATTCTTTGGAAAATTCTTGTAACTGATGTGCAGAATTAAAGATTGATGAAGACATGAAAGAGATCGGTAAGGAGATGATCAAACATTGTGGAGGTCTACCATTGGCGCTTAAGGTGTTAGGCGGCTTGTTAGGTAAGAAACACACATTGCATGAGTGGGAAATGATACATGAGAATATTAAAGCTAACATCGTTGGAGAGACTAGCTTCAACGACACAAGTATCAGTTCGGTCTACCATGTTTTGTATCTGAGCTTTGAAGAGCTGCCTGCTTATTTGAAGCAATGTTTCCTCTACCTAGCTCATTTTCCCGAAGACTATTTAATAAATGTGGAGGATTTGTCATATTACTGGGCTGCTGAAGGAATAACAAGGCCAATGTATTCCGATGGAGCGAGCATTCGAGATGTTGTAGATGGATACATAGAAGAATTGATGAAAAGAAATATGATTATTTCTGAAAGAGATGTTGATACTTCAAGATTTGAAACATGTCAATTGCATGACATGATGAGAGAAGTTTGTCAGAATAAAGCCAAAGAAGAGAATTTCGTACAAACCATTGGCACATCAACTGCAAAATCCAAATCTCCTTGTAAATCTCGCAGACTTTCTGTTCATAAGCTTCGTGAAACATTTAATGTGGAGAAGGAGGTGACAAATGCAAGCCTTAGAACTCTCTTGTTTATCGAGTGTGAAGGATGGAAGGCAACAAGTTTATTCTTTACAAGACTACTTTTGATGAGAGTGTTAGATCTCTCTATGGCCAAGTTTGAAGGAGGTACGGTACCCTCTAGCATCGGGAAGCTCATCCACTTGAGATATTTGAGTTTAAGAGGAGCAGATGTAACTCATCTACCTTATTCTATGCGGAATCTGAAGCAATTGCTCTATCTAAACCTAGATATAGGGTATAATGAAGTCTACATTCCTAATTTCTTAAAGGAGATGCGAGAATTGACATACTTGTGGTTGCCGGGGAGATTACATGATAATGTAAAGATGGAATTGGGTAATCTGGTCAAGCTGGAGACGTTGAAGAATTTTTCAACAAAGCATGGGAGTGTGATTGATTTCAAAGGTATGACACGGCTTAGGACCCTCTCTATCTATATCAGAGGTGAAGGTTGTGCCATGGGAACTCTATCTTCATCTCTAAGTAAAATTACACACTTGGAGACTCTTAGTATACATGATGACGAGTTTTTCGCTCCCACGAATGATGATGTAGAAGGATTTGTGTGGAATTTTGTTCATCTCAAGCAGTTAAGGTTGAGTATATATGCGCCAAGGTTACCTGATGCCCGAAGCTTTCCTTCTCACCTTACAACCATACATCTAAATCATTGTTGTTTGAAAGAGGATCCAATACCAATTCTAGAGAAGTTGAGTCAATTGAAAAATGTTGGGTTATGGAGTGAGTCTTTCTGTGGGAGGAGAATGGTTTGCTCCAAGGATGGGTTTCCTCAGTTGCAGAAGCTTGAATTTGTTGGATTAGATGAGTGGGAAGAGTGGATAGTAGAAGAAGGCTCCATGCCTTTTCTTCATAATCTCGATATTAAGGATTGTGAAAAGTGGGAAAAGTGGATAGTTGAAGAAGGCTCCATGCCTCTTCTTCATAATCTTGATATTGTCAAATGTAAAAAGTTGAAAGAGTGGATAGTAGAAGAAGGCTCCATGCGTTATCTCTACAAACTCAATATTTGGGATTGTATAAAATTAAATGAACTACCTGATGGACTACGATTCATCACTTCACTAGAGGATCTGCAAGTTGGAGTTGGCTGTTGGGGAGGATTCAAGTTGAGACTGTCCGACGGATACTTGCCTTCTCACCTTAAAACCATATCTCTATATGGGTGTTGTATGGAGGAGGATCCATTGCCGATTCTAGAGAAGTTGCTTCATTTGAAAGAGGTTAAATTACTGCGTGAATCTTTCAATGGGAGGAGAATGGTTTGTTCGAGGGGTGGGTTTCCTCAATTGCAGAAGCTACAGTTTGATAGATTATATGAGTGGGAAGAGTGGATAGTTGAAGAAGGCTCTATGCCCCTTCTCCATTCTCTCGACATTGACTTTTGTCCAAAGTTAAAGGAACTTCCTGTGATTCATCACTTAATATAAAAGGGGAATGAAAGGAGAGACTATGGAAAAGATTATTACAAAGTCCAACTCATCCCTTATGTTAGAAGGTGAACGAAACTCTAGCAAGACTATCTCATTGGAATGTGTTTTACCGATTGGTTTTGATTAGATATAGTGGTAAACAGAGACTTTACAAAAAGCTATATTTGTTTTGCAGTCTCATTGCAAGTTAAACATTGACGAGGTGAAGTTGTTTGACGAGACACTTGATCTCCTGCACATCTGTTGTCTGAGAGAGGTGAAATATGTTAAGTGTCTTGGATTTGTTTTCTCTTACCATTTTCTAGGCTTTGAAAAATTCCATCTAGAACTGCCTTTGACACTGAAACTCTTCTGTTACGACCAAAACCTGTTTTGCATAATTTTGCATATTGAGAGAGTTGTTTATAGAGAAGAGAGCCCCTTCAAGACTTATTTGTTAGGAACACATCAATATGATTACTCTATTCTGTATCTCCTTGCGCCATGTCTTTGTTTGGTTTTAAATTATTATTTACTTTTCTCTCATTTTTGATGAATTAAGGTGCTGATGAAAATAATCTTATACTAGATCTTGACCCGCCCGACTGGGCGGGTGTTTTCTTTAACAATAATAATTATCAACTTGTACTTAATTATAAAATATTAGGTTTTATAAAGCATGATCAAAGTTCTTTGCTATCATATGATTGTTATTGTATTTAATGCACTTGGAACACCATGAAAAAAATGAATATTTTAGTATATATGTTTTTTCATTGTATATTTGAAATAACTTGTTAAAATATATTAAAATATATTTAGCATTTGCTTTTCATTTATGTATTTCTAAATTAGAAGGCCTATTGAAATTTCTTAAAACCATACTATGTTTTATATGATTTGTTATTTATAATAAATCAACCATAAAATGCATCATAAATTATTTATTTGGACATTAGATTTATACAAAAAATGTAAATGTTAACTATTTACATAAGTGGGTTATAGAATTATAATTATTAAATGTATATTACCTAGAATCTAGCCCATGTTTATATTTTTTTAACACATCCATTAGGCCCACTTAATCACTCAGATGAAATTTATTTTTAATGTAATTTAGTAATAAAAAAGAAAAATACTTTTTCGCTTTCTTTTTACCTTCGAGATAGATCTATCTGTATCTTTTCCTTATCTATTTCACTTGTTCTCGTGGAGATTCGATCAAAAACCTAATTCGAAGAAATATCTGAACTGCTTTGATTTCATGTTCGCATGTTCAATCTATTGTAGACACTATCGAACAATTCAATAAAATGTTAGGTTTTTATCATTTGTTTCATCTAATTAGAACTTGACCCGCGCCCCTGCGCGGGTGTTTGATTTAATTTTTGTTCAACATAAACTTATAAATCGCTAATTTTATAAAAATTCTTTGTATATATTTTTATATTTTGTAATTTACATATAGAGTAGAATATTTTATATTATAATATAGATTGTTGATAATATGTTTTTATTTGTAAATAATATTATATTAAAAATGTATAACTTGATGCAATTCGATGTAATTTTATTATTCATATATTAACTTGTTGTTTTTTTAATTTATTTAGAAATGAAACAACATACTAAAATTTTTAATAGTCAATATATAAATATCGATTTGGTTAAATAAGTTTTGGAATTGTAATTATTTAATTTAAATTTATTTTAAACAGAATCTATAAATAAAAATAAATATAAAAAGGAAGTATTTAATTTATTGTAAATACAAAGGCTAAGTTTGTAAATAAAATGAAATATTTTTTATACTGCTATCTATGTATCCAAACAACTATCTTTTTTAATTTTGCTATTCTTATATCCAAACAAAATCCTAAAGTACTTCTACTTTAATAATATAGACTAGCCTTTAACCCGCGCGCCCGCGCGGGTGTTATTTTTCTGAATGTCTAATATTTTAAGCAATTTGTTTGATATAATTGTGTATATGACTTGAACTTAATATTCAATATTCGTTACCCGATTCGGGATCTTATCCTCTTCGAAAAACGGATATTCATGGATCATGATAATAATTTTACAGATTCGATTGATCCAATTATAAATTCGGATAGCAAAATTTTAAGTATAAATATTCAGATCCAGATATTAAATATTTAAAATTTAATTATAGTTATCTATGTATATTATATATTTTTTATATAAAATAACTAAAATTTTAATTTTATTAAATTTTAATGATTCTTAAGCTTTTTAAATAATAATTTTAAATAGACTAAATAGATGGTTAATAGTTAGTTTTTAATTTATTTTTAATTAAAAAAAAACAGGTTTGGATGTATGCGTGTATTTGGATTTTAGTATGAATATTCTAACCCCAAATATCCGAATCCGGATAACAATTTTACGAATCCGATAAATACATATCTGAATCCGTATATCCTAGAATACCCTAGATATTTGATCCGTCCTAGA
Source organism: Moricandia moricandioides (assembly GCA_905132885.1). NCBI lineage: Eukaryota > Viridiplantae > Streptophyta > Magnoliopsida > Brassicales > Brassicaceae > Moricandia > Moricandia moricandioides. The sequence continues at coordinate 221,530 of CAJHQQ010000001.1, forward strand.
CCTAATTGTATATATGTATTATATGGTGATTTTTTTTAATTTATAAATTACATTAGTTATTCTTATTAGATATATATCTTACAAATGATAATACATTGTATTTGTTTGTATATATAACCATTTATAATAAATATTAGTATGTATTTTAGTCATTAAATTTTTGTGAAAAGTTACATGATTTTGTTATTGTAAATGAATAAGTTCAAATTATAATAAAAAATATTAACATTTTTTTTTTATAGTTCAAATATAGTTGGTAGCTTATATGAATATGAATAAAAATAAAACTAATTTAATGTTATATATATATATATGTATAATTTTGTTTTTATTATAAATTTTTGAATAATATATATATTCATTTTTTACGAAATATTCAATTTTAATGATAAAGATTGTTAATGGGCTTAACCCAGATTTATTTTTTTCTTATTAAAAATTAGTGTTTAGATGCAGAGATAATGTTAATGGCATTTAATGGTAATTATTTAGGAAATGTTAGGGTTAAATACTAAATGTACTTCAGTTTTAATAGTTTAGATATGTACATTAATATATAAATTTTTAAAAATATTAATTATATATAGTATAAAAGGATTACTTATTTTTGGATAGGAAAACATTGATATGTTGCAATATTTGCAATGTTTAATGAAATGCAGATGAAGCTATCTCACCATCTCTTCTGCATCTTGGAATCAAACCTTAGAACCTACTCTCTTAAAAAAAATTGGATAAACACTCTCTTAAATTAATGACACAGTTTTCTCAAGCGAAATTGCAGATGGAAAGGAAAGCGATTGTTTTTCTTTTAAGTTGGTAGGAAAGACATTCCTCATTGGTGCATTTTTTTGAAATCAAGTTGGTCCTGAACACTTCCTAGCTTTTTGCTTGATATCGAAACCAGCTTATGTATATCTTTCTTACCTTTCATTTTTAACGTATAACAATAAGACGTGTCTATATTCACATCCGTGTAATTATGTAATTAAATCCCTATAAAGAGAGAGAGAGAGAGAGATTCATATGTATGTATGTATGCCTTCCTGCTCGGTCTTCTCTTGGTTGTAGTAAGAAGATGTTATTTATGAGGATGCTCTTTGGAAACCACCTGATCCTATCTGCATATGCAACCACTCTGGTGACGTTCCTCTATTGTATTCCCTTGTAGACTGCGACCCAAACTGCATCTCCTGATCCTCAAACGCTTGCTGACCAAACTAAGTTTTTTTACCAAAACAAGAGATAACTAAAAAGAAATGTACAAGACTGGGTTGGTGGGTCATGAGAATCACAACCAGTTTCATTACCTCTACGCCAGGGTTGTTCATTCTTGAGTGGACTGCTTCGAGCTTCATCGATAACAACTGAAAATTCACAAGCAAGTCTCATGAAACTCACATGTATACGTCGAGTAAACAAAACAATAGTCAAGAGAAGAAAGTCTTGCCTCAACTTGACGTTGCAATGATTGTATGTAGTTGATTATCTCATCCAAAACAAGTGCTTTACCAATAATCTTTGCATAAAAAATATATAAAATTTTCAGTTGTGTTAACACTTTTCAAAGTGTGATGATAAATCGAGAACAAGAGATACCTTGTTACATCCTGGCACAATATCTTGCAACATTTTCATCCGTTCGCTTATCTTTTCTCTTCTTGTCTGTCCAAACCAAAAAAATAAATAAAAAGATTTGTCTTAAAACTCCAGATCAGTTCAGACAAAGAAACAGAGTTATGTCGGAATATAAAATCATTACTCTTTCAGCTAGACTGTGACTATCAGTAGCTTGACCTCTTCTTGCTCGAACATGAATGTAATCTTTCTTTGGTTCTGTCTTCTGCTTCTTTTGATCCATGTTCGTCTCCGGCGACCCTGTTTCCCTTTTCCCATCACACACTTCATTTATCTTCTGTTTCTTGTTTCCGGTGGAGACGACCTTCCCGGACTCGTCCTCAGGCCGACTCCACGCGCCGGAGATACCATCAAACACCGCCTGCGAAAGCGCGTGGCTTATACGCGCCTGATCGCCGGCGACGGTGTTGGTCGTTAGATTCACGGAAGAATCTCCGGTGGAAACTCCGATCATCGGAAACTGCCAGATCTCCGACAGGTTAAACGGTGCTCCTACGTTCATCATCCCATTCGGATCCATCAACACAAACTTCAAACGGTAACCTCCACCGAGTTGACTCAGTTACCGGCGATTCCAAATCGGTATGCGAGCTCCTTGAACTGTGGAGTGTTACTGTGTTGTTTCTTCTTCGCTGTTTTCCTTTTTATATTTACTGAAAATTAAAATAAAATATCTTCTTTATCTTTCGTCTCTTTCCACCTCGGGAGCTACGGTGTTTTAATTCATGGATTCTTATCTTCTGCGGTGCGGGTGTATCTACACTCTTCTTATGTATACCGTCAGATCATCGGCGATTAAAATCTAACGGTGCTTAAGAGGAACACGTAAGCTTAACTCTGATCCGAAAATGGAAAATGACTTGGGGAAGTGGGGTCCCACGTAAGTTCCCGATAATCTGTTTTGGGTATAATCATAATTGTTTGTTGATTAGTGAATGATGATGTTGTGGATTTTAGTGACGTGATAGTGGATGGATGAGACAGGATAATCCTATGTTGGGTCTTTCAGTTGACTAAATTAATCTTCTAAGTATTCTCTATTCTACTTATAATTAAGATATTTTTGAAATTTTTATTTTAATATTCTATGAAATATGAAAACTCTTGAGTGTTTTGTGAACATTTATATATGATATTTTTTGGTGTAAAAAATAGTTTTACGTTTTTGCCGGAACACAAACAATATAAACATTTTATTTCAAAAAGAATTGAATCTGAGTGACGAAATACCTACTAGACACTCTTTTATCACTAGGTCAAAAGCTCATTGGTTAAGATATACTCTATGTTTTGAGAGATTTATGTTGTTTCAAAATATAAGATGTTTTGAGATTTTAAGGTAATTTTTAAAGTTTTAAGGTTAACTTTAATTTTATTGAAAATTGTTCAACCAATAAAATTTTACTTGGTCGAATGGTTTTTAAATTATATCTTTAAAAATTAATTTCTAGATAAATATGAATTTATTAATCTTTGTGCATTAAGTTAAAACATCATCTATTTAGAAACGGATGGAATATAATAGATTTTTTTACCTAGAATATTTTTATAGGGCTCTTTGTTTCGTTGGTCATTATATTTTAGTTTGATTATTTAGACCAACTTAAGTTTGAATAATATTTAATGTTAAAAACGGATAAAAAAATTAAACTTGAAGACTATTCAATGTCTATGATCATCAATGGGCTAAAGTAGTACTTCCCTACGCCATATTTTAAAACATAGAGAAGATGTTGCGTGATTTACAGCAATCTTTTTTTTTTGACGAAAAACCTTGGAAATTTAGGATACAACTCAACCACTAGACTACTTACTCTTTTAACAGCAAACTTAATATGAATATCTTTAAACAACAATGGTGTTTGCTTTTATTACTTGTAATGTGCAGCTTTATTGTTGAAGAAAAGGGAATAGAAGTTTGTGCCAATCTCTTGCTTGTGACCACCTCTTATGTTTAAGATTCGTTAGGCCTCACTTTCACCTATAAAGCTCAATGTTTCTCCTTTCTACTTCTATTCCGTAACTTAGTACCTCCCATGTCTCAACCTATGAGTATTCGACACGTGTCACTGACGATTCCCGACAAGTACGTGAGTTAGTGAACATCACGCAATCATCGCCGTACCATGTTCCGCCTAACTAAACTCGTTTCAGACGGATAAAGTGCGACGGGTACACCATCTATATGAATATTGAGTGTTTCGAAAAAAAGAAAAATAATGTGAATATGAATACGAAATCACCTTCTTCTTTTTTTTACTCCAATACTAATACACCTTATCGTTTCTTTTGGTACGAAAACTATCATCTTCTTTTTTTTCTTAAATTTAATGTGTTACTACAAAATTTCATTTTTTCATTTTGTTCTGCGACAGATTTTGTAGCTCGTATGAAGAAATTAGGCATGTGGAAATAACATAACGTGTGGTTAAAGACTACATCTTGTAATGAAAACGATAGTCTAGGCCTCTTCATGGGCCTGAAATATCCCCAGGTTAATCAAAAAAAAAAAAACGGCAGTACCACGTGATTCGTTTCAATTGACACACGCTGGAAACTATTTGGATATATATATATATAGAGGACAACTGTTTCAAAATAATATTTTTAAAATTTTTATCACCAAAATAATTTTCAAAAAATAAAATGACCGAAATAAAAATTTTTAATTTAAAATTTTTAATATTTACTTTTTTATTTTTAAAAATTTTAAACTCACCCTCCTCCCCCCCCTCCCCCCAAATTTCACCCTATAACTCTAAGCCCTAAATCTATATTAGTTAATCCTAAGGATATAAATATGTATTTACACTGTTTAATAAAATAAATTTTGGTTATTTTTTTCCTTGAAAATTATTTTTGTGAAAAAAAAAATGTAGGTCTATCGTAGAGTATTTTTCATATATATAACATTGAATTATTACTTTGTTATAAGTTGCAGAAATTTTTTTTTTTATCAAATATTTAATTTTGTTGATTGATTTGAAATTACATAATTATACAAATGTTGATTTAGCCATCGTGGTGGATTCAAATTGGAAGAGAAATACACATCATTTAAATCAGTACAAGTTGCCAATGAATGGGCTGGAATATTATTTGTGCGTTTTGTGAACCCGACAATATTTTATCAGATTCATATGGATGTGGACGTGGATACAAACTCAAAAAACAAGTTTGTTAATAATCTTAGAAATTGTAGAGAAATATTGGACAGGTAGTGGAACTTTGTTTCACTCGACGATGGCTCTATATTGACTATGAAAGAAAGTTGATGCACTTAAGGTCGACTCTTTCACGAATTAAAAAGAGAGTAGATGAGATATTGAATAAAAGTTTGCAAGCAATAAGTCTCCATGACCAGATGGGTGCGCACATACACAAAAATTAAAAAGAGATTTGGCCGATTGTGCTATTTAATCCTATATTTCTAGCTTTAGTACCAAAAAACACAAAGGAGAATGAAGGGTTGACTTGTATCATGTTGCAAGGTCTTATTCAAAGTATTCTTCAAGTTTATCTCCCTCACTTTTGTGAAAGAAAAATTACTTATCAAAAACATTTTACTTGAAAAGGATCTGGTGAAAAAGTATCATAAAGACTTGGTATCCTTACATTGTATGATGAATATTGATATCTCTTAATAACTTGACTCAGGTCAATTGTCACTTGTACTCAACACACTATCGACACTGAACTTCCCCAAGACATTCATCAACTGGAAACATCTTTGCAGTGCCTTAACATCCTTCTCAGTACAAGTGAATGGGGGAGGGAGTAAGCAGAATTTTTCAGAAGTGAAATAGGTTTGAGACCAATATGTGCACTCTTGCCCTGTCTCTTTATTATACTTATGAATGTCTTGTCAAAGTTATGAGAAAATCAGCTCAGGAATGACACATTGGTTACCACCCACACTATAATAACATTTAGATCACATACCAATGTTTTGCAAATGATCTAATGATACTTTCTGACAGAAACATCCGTTAAATTGAAGGCGTGATAGACATATTTGAAAAGTTTTTGGGAGAACTCAAGTCTAATGGAAAATCAATTGGTTTTAAGGTTAGAGTTTCAGCAAAAACTTGATCATCAATTGAAGCTTGATCCCCATTTGCAACTGGAACACTTCTGGTTCGTTATTTTGGATTGCCATTAACGACAAAGAGAATGTCAAGAATTGACTACTTGACATTATTAGAGGGCTTGTTTCTTATCCTGTTCTAGCATGCAACTCACAAAACTAAGTCATCACTAGCCTCATTAACTTCTAGCTACTGTTTCATCTCCCAAGAGAATGTATATATATAAATAAGATTGTTAAGTTTTGCATTTGTCTGGTTCAGGACAGAGCTAAACTCTTGTAAAGCAAAACTTTCTTAATTGACGTGTCCAAAGTCCAAACCAAAACAAATAGGATTGAGAATCAGGATGGTTTGCAAGGTGAATAAAGTATGTTGTTTAAAGATTATGTAGAAAGCTATTTGCATGCATCCATCTCTTTGGACACAATGGATTAGAATATATTCTTACAAGGGTTTTTTCTGCTTTATCTCTGTGAAATCAAACCCTGGATCATGGATGTGGAGAAAAATATCAAGATACATCCAAATAATTCTATCAACTGAAAGTGAGAAGAGAAGAGATAAAGACCAAAATAGAACAAAAAAAGTTTTTGTCCCAAAAATAGCACCCAAAGAGAAAAATGACTAAAATAGACTTTATTAAATGATGTAAATATATATTTATACATTTGGGTTAACTAATCTAAACTTAGAGTTTAGAGTTATGGGGTGGGGGGTTTGGAGTTGAGATTTAAAAATTAAAAAAATTTAAAAATATTAAAATTTTCAAAATAAAAAAAGTCTATTTTGGTCATTTTTTCTTTCAAAGTCTATTTTTGTGACAAAAACTTCAAAAGGGGCTATTTGAGAGATTTGCCCAAGTGAGAATGGGTGTTCTACCTCATTCTGGTACGATAGTTAGTCATCTTTAGGGAGGCTAATTGATCTAACATGTCACATATGGTTCCATTGATTTTGAAGTTACCAAGTGGTTCATATATCTGATTACAGAAGAAACCATCGAGTAAAATCACTGAATGAGATCAATATTTTGATTAAATCACAATGTAGCATTGTATTTTACTTTAAATATTTCCATCTTTGGATACTTTCAAGTAAAATTAGATTTTTTTTCTTTAAATGTTTAGACAAAAAATGATTTTTTTATAGAATAACATGTTTTGACCAAAAAGGCAATAACCATCATAGTCTTGAACGGCGAATCTATTTAGATGACTATATGTACAATTGCACACTAATATGTTTTAAAAGACTTATTTTATAAAACATTATTTATATTTTGACAAAATTTAAGCCCAAACATATATATGCACCCACGATTTTTGTAACTTGCATCTTGAGTTTTTTTAAAACAAAATTATATATATTATTAGTTTTATCCCTTTTAAAAAAAAAAATTGGTAAAAATACCACAAGTTAAATACTATTTTTCAAAAGTAACCTTATTAAAAATATATTAACATTTGAGTTTACTCTCTAGCGATTATTGTTTAAGGTTTAGTGTTAAAGGGTGAGTTTAATGTTGAGTTTCTAAATGTTTTATAAATATTTAAAAAAATTAATCTAGTCTATTTTCACTATAAATTTATGGTATTCTTGAAAATAGTCATTTATTAATAGTAAATTTAGAAAATAATATTAAACTTGCGATATAACTTAATTTTTTTTTAATGGGCAAGCATCTTGAGTTTTTTAATTTTATGTTTGCTAAAATGTGTCCCTCGTATATCAGCCTAATTTTGTAGGCGAAGACTACAAAATATAAAAAAAAAACGGATTATTTATAGAAAGAAAAAACAAAAGAAGAACACAGATTTTGACTTGCCATTGTTCGGTGTCAGTCCGTACACAAAGAAATGTCTATGGTTCTAAGTCAGTCAATGATAGTGCGTGGACCTCTCTGCCTCCGTCTACATTGGCCTGCTTGGACGCGGACGCAGGTTACGTTTTTTTTTTATATAAAAAAGCTAATATTCTAGAAACTGTCTATTTAAATGAGTTTCGTGATGCGTTTATCACAAAGATAAATCATAATATCTTTATTAATCAAAGTAATTATGAAAAACCGATTTTATCATTATCTTGTTTAGATTCATTTTATTAAATAATATATTTTAATTTATCTTTAAAAATAACAAAAAATATCTCAAAACTCGTATAAAGTTATTTTAAAAACTATATTTTTACATTTTTCTCGTCCATTTTGTTCTCATGACGCAATTCTATTTTTAATAAATTAAAATCAATTTTTTGTTCATTTATTTTTTGAATATTGTGATATGAAAAATATGATTATACATGTATTATGATGATTAGAAATCTTGCTTAATTTTTCAAAACTGAAAATTTTAACTTTTATTTTTTGATAAAAATAATTAAAATATTATGTAAAGAAACTAAAATATGTATAATATGAGTTTGTCTTTGATGAAATAATTAGAAAATATATATTTAAATTGAATTGACTCAAATATATGATATAATTTTTATATTACTACTAACTTAATGCTAAATAAATATATGATATTGAAAATTAAATTGATGGTTGTCATTTGACCCTTTTAGTTACTATTGCAGTTTGAACTCTTAGCAGGCTGAATATTTTCAGAAACTTTATGGTTAGATTTGCTTATGCAACTTAAAATCGATTGATGTCTTAGTTTTCTACTTTTCAAAATAACATATATCAAATCATAAAGTTGTAATAAAAATATTTGCGAAGTGGAAGAACCTAACTAAAGAAATTTCTTTTTAATCTGTTTTTTAATTGATGAAAATTAAATAAAACATTTATGCTTTTTTAATTGCCACTAGTAATTGTGGTCTATTGAGAAGAAGTGTTTGTAAGCTAATATAATAAAAAGCTAATATAATAAAACTGAATGACTGAAGCAATATTAGCTAGAGTTTTTAGTGATAAAACCCTAAACTATTTTTGAATCAAAAGAAAATCTTTCAATTAACTTTTAAATTTTTAAATCATCAACTTAAAATTTTTTAAGTTTGTCAATTTTCGTTTATAATACCATTTGTTTTGGATTAAATATTTTAATGCCGCTCATAGTAAAATATTTTAGTTGACGGTTTCACCATTAGAAGCTTACAAATGTTTTTGTAAAAGCTTGTAAAATTGGATATAAGTTTATAAAATACCTAAATTAGATTAAGATTTAATAAATATTTTAAAAACATACAAAATTAGTTATAAAATATTTTAAACAATATATATGGGATTATAAAGGCATAAAAATCATTAATAAAACCTTAATAATCACTTACAAGATGTAATATATATCAGTTATAAGAGTTTAAGAAAATAAAAGTTTTTTAAAAATTTTATAATATTATATATAATATTTATTCATTTATAAGAGCTTATTAGATATTTAAAAAGACGTATAACCTCCTTATATTCTTTGTAAAATAATGTATAAGGCTTATAAAAATTTGTAAGATAATTTAAAAGGCTTATAAGAATTTGTATAATAATTTATAAAGGCTTATAAATCATTTATAAAGGTTAATAAACAATATAGCATGAATTACATAGGCTTATGAAATCATCGATAAGACATTATTAATCATTTTAAAGTCTTATAAATTGGTTTTAAAATTGATAAAATAATGAATAAATATTTATAAATTAATTTTAATTATTTTAAATTGACTATACCAGTTTTCAACTAACTAGAAATGATTATAAAAGGTTAAAATGATTTTCTATGCCTTTTAATCCCTTATATATATATATATATATATATATATTATTGTTTGTAAACTGAGAACCAATTCTACAAAAGTAAACAATTTAAGTTATTTTTAAATATTTATCTATTTTAATGATTTTATAAAAAAAAAATTAGTGACAAAAATCTTCAACTAATTTTGTACCACGTAAAATAAATAAACTAAACATTATCGCAAAACCCCCCTAAAATTATTTTATTTAATGGATTAGATCATTTCTCTAAAAAAAATTGATATTACGAATTATCTTTAGTTTACAGAGTTTTACTCAAAATAAACTTAGTTGAAGGTTTTTAACATTAAAATAAAAAAATATAATAAATATTATTAAAAATATAATAACTCAAATTTATAAATTAGTACTTCTACTCTATCTTAATTCAATTTTTCAATTTTTTATAAATTATTTTACAAGGGTTTAGTAATAAATTTCGTCAACTAAATTTTTAATTGTTTTGCATTTGAAATAGACGTATTATAGACGAAGGGTTACAAACGTAAAAATTTTCTAAATTGAAAATTTAAAATGTTAGTTGAGTGTTTTTTTATTTACAAAGAGTTAAGGGGTTTTATCCATATTTTCTTTTGTTTAAAATACTAAAGTCGACTAGTTTGACTTACAAATTGAATATAGTAGACTGTAGTTGATCCTACAAGACGTATTTGCAACCAAATATTGTGGTCTTTTAAAGCTCGTTAATTACGGATGTTTAGACTATGTGACCTTATCAAAAAAAAAATCACAGAAAATATAGAACATTATGAATTGGGAAAATCAGAAGAGAAAAAATTTCATCCACTTATTAGTTTCCTTCATCTAATCATTCAAAATCAAAATTATACCAGTTGGCAAAATGCCAAACCAATAAAACAGGAAAACAACGTTTTCTCACTTTATAAAAGTAGTCATTTACCACCAATCGTGCTAGTTTTCTAAGATTTTGGTGAGAATTATTGCTACATATATAGAACTAGAAAAAAGGGAGAAAAAAAAGGAAAAGTGAGTGAATGTCCATGAAGAAGAAGATTGTATAGTTGTCAAAAGCAAAATAGATAAGTTGGACACAACCTCCTATTTTAATTTAATTTTCCTGCCAACCAGTCCTCTCCATTTCATCCCGAAACCATATTCATTTATACATTTTATTCACCACCTCCATATACTTAGTTAATTAGAAAATTTCAATACACTTGCTTGTAGTTTTCTTCCTAAACATAAGAAAAATCTTGATGCTATTTACTGTGCTATTTAAAAACATTTCAAAAATGTATTTACATTTACATTTTGATATTGTGTGAGTGTGTGGTATATATTAGATGTTGCTAAGGTGGATATCACATTGTCAGCCTCAAATTTGAAATGGCTTTCGACTAATATTAGGGATAGTCAAATTGTTTATTACCAAATAATCATATTAACTGTCTGGATCGAAATCAAAGTCCAAATAAAACTATTAGGATAGACATTTGATAGTTACTAACCTAACCGCAAAATGGTCCTATATCCAGGAAAAATGCCATTTATGGCCTCAAAATAGAGATTCTCATATACCATTTGTCCCTACACGAATGAAAGAGATTTTTATTTGGAGAGGTTAAGTACCACTCATCTATGAGAAAGAAGTATCAATAGGATACAATCACTTCTCAAAAAACTGTTAGGGTGAACTTTTTATATGGACTAATCTCAATGCATAACAACTCCATATCTAAGGAAAACCCCACCTCCGACATGGACATACATAGACCGCTTATCCCTACGCATATGAATTAATTTTTGTTTGGAGAGACTAAAAGCACTATTAATGGTAGATACTCTTTCATGAGTACCTAACATATATAATAATCGTACTTCAATAATTCTTATTATTTTTCTATTTTTCATTTGATGGTGAAAAACTGTTTTAGACTTGGTTGTTCGATGACCTAAACTTGTTGATCACATTGTTTACAGATTACCTCAACTTCTAGTTTAATCATTTATCAGGAATGATACCAAGGAGTGAGATCTCCGGCTTTTTCGGGAATTCTTTCATCTAGATGATATCTCTTTGATATTTAGATTAAAACCTTCTCGCTCTCTAACCATGGAGGGTTATGTTTGGAATCACACATAATCACAAGTTTATTCAATTAAATCTGGTTATGACCTTCTTTGATCGACCAAACTGAGTTATACACAAGAACTAGTTCTTGAACCAAGTATCACGAGCCTTCACAGTCATGTATGGAAGATAAGGGTCTTAATTCTTGTGGCCGAATATCTCGGGTTGTGTGGCTACAACAGTGAGGCTCACTTATAGACACTTGGGAACCGATAGGAGTTGTCCTAGATGTGATGGCTCGGTGGAGTCGATTAACCATCTTTTTTAATGTCCCCTAGTCTTGCAGGTTTGGGACTTATCGGACTACTCGTCCCTACCGGTTTACTTCCCGAATACATCTATATACCAAAACATGAACTTTCTGTTTTGGAAGAGAATAGAGGTGCCTCCACTAAGACCACAATTCGATACCTTCTCATGGATTTGTTGGTACATATGGAAGGCGAGGAACGAAAAACTCTTTAATTGGAAAGTCGTATCTCCGATTGACACTCTTCAACTTGCGTCTCTTGAGGCGGAATGTTGGAGAAAAACTAACGAAAATGAGGAAGCGATCGAGGAACATGAGAACCATCCTACTACATAGGTTGAGATAGTGCCCCCTTGAATACCTACCTGCCAAATTGATGTCTCATGGATCAATAATGACAGTGTCAGTGGTCTAGGGTGGAGTCTTAAAGACCAAATGAGTTATGAATCTTTTGAATTACGAGCGTGCAACAAGAACCTCTCAGCCTTACGTGTTAAGATGGAAGGTTTACTTTGGGCATCTTCATGTATGAGAGACATGAAGATAACCTCGATTCAGTTCGAAACAAACTGCTTAGATCTATTGGACATGATTACGAATCCGATGGATTTGTCAGAATTCGCAACGGAAACTGAGTGGTTACAGAGATTACATGAGGACTTTGAAGACGTGAGTCTGATTCTCATTCTTTAGAGTAAGAATGGTCGGATGGATTCGTTAGCAAAAAAAGCAAGAACTATAAATTATACTTTTTTCCCATATAGATCAGACATAAATGTTTTTTTGGAGAATCGAATCATCTGCACAATATCTAATTTAAATAGATAGTTGAGAAAAAATAATAATATTATCGTTAAAAATTTAATTAAAATATATTATAGACTTAGTTTTTCCAGAAAATTAATGATTGCACAAGAAAAAGGAAACAAGACGACAAATCCTACGTGTGAGGTGTGACCACTAACAGTGTCACCACCAACATTTGAACACGTGTGATTTTTAAGGGTCTACGTTTCTCGTAGTGGCTTGGTTACTTGGTTCGGTGTTCACCACCACGATCCACGACTGACTATGTAATTAAATAGACAAATAAATACAACGTACCCCGATAATAAATACAACGTACCCCAATATTTTCACGGAGAAATTTTATTTCTAACATAAATTTGATACTATTTTGTAAATTTATTTTTAATAATTATTTAAAAAAACATTTTAGTTTTTTGATGAAAATAAATTTAATTAATTTTTTAAAATATTTATAAGAAATTTAAAAACTAAATTTCACCCATTTAACATTAAACTCTAAACGGTAATCACTAAATTTTAAATTTAAATGTTAATATATTTTTGATAATGTATATTTTTGCAAAATAATACTAAATTTATGTTATTTTTAGCAATTTCTCTATTTTCACAATTACATATTTCGTTAAATATACAAATAACATGTATATTTTTGTTAAATATAAAATATTATATTATTTAAATTTTGACAGAAATATAAAGATGACTTGTAGCAAAAAAAACACAAACAAATTAAACAACTACAACAGAATCGAGAGTTCGAAAAAATTAACTCAAAAAATCAAAAAGATGAAAATTAAGACAAAAAAAAAAATCAAAAGGATAGAGACAATTAAACACCTGAGATCCTAACAAGCCGCATAAAACATTAATATAACATAAAAAAATCAAACCGCTTAAACCTGCTAATCAAAACCACAAATAACCTGAAAAGAGTTATGCATCAATAACACAAAGAAAAGCCGCAAAACCAATAGTGTCGCTGTTCACATCAAACCGGGGCCGGGAAATACATATATTTTATAGTCCTAGGGTAGATTTATGGTTTTTCTCCTTACATTTTTTCACTCTAATATTTGTCATATAAATATAATCAATAAATAATTTATGAAAAAAACTAAATTATCTTCTCAATATAATGCATATTCGAATCTAATCTATTAAAATATATTTATTAACAAGCTAGCGTATAAAATTCATAGTAGGATCTTTTCATTTATTGTTAATATGATTTATTTGATTTTTACATTAGTCAATCATATATATAATATTTCTAAAAAATCTTAATAATTCATATATATATTAATAATAAATAAATTTTAACTATAAATTTATAATTTAAAATTTATCTAATGTATTAAAATAGAGTTATTAAAAAAATCTACTGTAGAAAAATTATAGCTAGACTATTTCATTAATTCTTAATGTGATTTATTTGATTTTTTTTACATTAATCAATCATATTTATAATTTTTTAATAATTCATAAGTATATTAATAATAAGTTAATTGTAATTATAAATTTAAAATTTAATTTTAGTTACAAACAAATTGTCGAGGAAAAATCTAGCAAATTCTTACTAAACATTTCAAATTTTCTTATAAAATAATGTATTAATTTAATTCATAATTAGTAATATAACATTGTTATTAATTAATGTTAACTAGATTTTATTGATGAATTCACCTATAAAATAGTATTTCTGTTTACAATTTTTGAGTACAAAACCTTGCATTATCTTTAAATTACTTAAACATAACAAAATTATATAGGTACCAAATATATAACACTAAAATATTAATCATATATTTAAGATATTAATATTAAAAAAAAGATATATACATAAAAAGAAAAATACTCGCATAAACAGTGAACATAAACTCTAATTAGATTCTTCTAAAAGATTCATTTTTCAACTATTTTGAACAAACTTGTTAACCGAAGATAAACAAATAAATATTTACCGCCCTACTCATGTAAAATAAAATTTAAACTTAAATCATGTTAAAAATATTGTGGTTTATCATGGATGTGGAAGTCTAGTTAATTTAAGTGTATGCGTTGATGTTGTTGTATTTCTAGGTTCGATTCAACATAGAAAAATACTTTACACAAGAAATAGTATTAGTAAATGTTGGCTTCTGGTTTGGAGAAAATTAAGACCCAAAATATAAACTCTTTTGGAAATTCAAAAAGAAAAAAACATCGCAATTTACTACAAATTGTTAAATAAGCAAACTCAAAGTATTGCTTAAATTGTAAATCTAAATAGGGGAAGTGAGACCAACATAATGGCTTTATTAGGAGATGCCGTGAACGCACCGGGTATGCGATAAGTATCAACAACTTGTCATTTTGATAAAACATTTGACTTCCTGATCCCAATAATAATTAACCAAATTAAAGAAGGATAAATCTTTTAAATAGATTTTCTTTTAGTTTTTATCATAAAAAAAACTTTTAAAAAAATGATAATAACTTTTTTATTTTTAAAAATTTAATAGCTTTTTTTTTTAATTTAATATCACTTCCAAAACTTTACTAAACTAATCTTTTAATCTTTAATTAAGATTCTTTTCTCTTTATTTTGGTGACAATGTTTTTTAAAGTTTGTCCTGATAAAGGATTTTCACCAACTTTCTCCTATTTACTGATTATTGTTTGGAAGTAAAGAAGAAAAATAAGAAGAAGTTCATCTTCCTCACCAAACTGTTTGTCTAGTTGTCTGTGTCTCCTTCTTCTTGTCTCTCTCTTCTCGTGAAAAAGGAACCACATTTCTCTCTAAAACTTTCTGGGTTTTTCCTTATTAGTGGATTAGTGGATCGTGTCTGCCAGATCCTACTTGATTTTTTGGTCAGAGAGAGGAGAGAGAGAGAGAAAGAAACCAGCTTTCTCTCTCTAAAAGCTCTGATTTTGAGATCAGAGGAGAGAGAGAGAGAGAGATGGGAGGTTGCGTGTCAACGCCTAAGAGCTGCATAGGAGGGAGAGTAAGGTCAGGCAAGAGGAGAAAGAATCGGACAAGACGAAAGATTCATAAAAAGAGAGTTGTGTCTTCTTCTCGCTTATCTGACGGATCTTTCGACATTCACGTTCCTTCCTTCAACAATCCCACCTTCCAAGGTCTCTCTTCTCTCTTGATCTTGTTCTTGATTTCACGTTTTTTTATCGATTTAGCTTCATGGGCTTATGTCTCTCTGTCTTGCCTATCTCAAAGGTTTAAACTTTAGCCTTTGATCTTGTTTTTGATTGTTGTGTGATTTGGATATTTGGGATTAGATTCTGATTATAGTGTTAGATTAGCATCAACCAAACATTCATATGTTCATATAACTCTTAGACTTACGTCACTTAACTCTTCTATCAAACAGCTAGCGCTGATGAAGCATGGTTTGATTCCAACGTCGTCTTTGAAACAGACCTTGATGATGATTTTCACAGCGTTGAAGGTACACAAAGAAGCTTCTTTAAACACCCTTTTGATTCTTCATAGGATCAATATATCATTGTCTATATGTTTTTGTTTTCAGATGTGTTATCAGTAAACGGAGCTGAGCGTATCTCAGTATCAAGCATGTCATCTGTGAAAGACTCTAACCTCGGAGGCTCCGCTAGGAACTCTCTAAGCGTAGATGAAGCCATCATCTCACAATCAAAATCAGAGAGTGCTTTGACTGACACTAAGCAGCCTGTTTACATAGACGAGATATCTTCAAATGTTGGTGATGGCTCAAGAAAAGATGAAGGGTTGTTGGAAAGCTGTGGGATGCTTCCCAGCAACTGTTTGCCTTGTCTTAACTCAACTGTTCCTTCTATTGAAAAGAGAAGGTCTTTAAGCTCTAGTCCTCCTGGTACAAGGAAGAAAGCTGCGCTTAAACTATCTTTCAAGTGGAGAGAAGGACATGCTACAGGTCCTTTATGTAAGTATCAACTTTTGTAGCTGCTCCATAGCATTTGATCTGAAGAAACTCACTTTTGTTTCTGTATAATGTTTCAGTTTCTACAAAAATGCAGTTGCAGAGACCTGTAGCAGGTACTCAGGTTCCTTTCTGTCCGCTTGAAAAGAAAATGCTGGATTGTTGGTCTATCATTGAGCCAAGTAGTTTCCGTGTTCGTGGCAAAACTTATTTCAGGTAAAACATAGGAAGAGAGCTTCTTGTTTTGAGTATTTACACTGGTTAACATACTTTTGTTTGGTTTGGTAGAGAAAAGAAGAAAGAGTTTGCACCAAACTATGCTGCATATAATCCATTTGGTGTTGATGTATTCTTATCACAACGTAAAGTAAACCATATAGCGCAATACGTGGAGCTTCCTGTTATTAATACAACCCCGACCAAGCTCCCATCTATCCTTGTTGTAAATGTTCAGGTACATTGTCCAAATCGTTCTCCTAGTGTTTCTTGTGTGTTTGTGCTTAACTTTGGTGTTGGATCCTCCTGTAGATTCCTTTGTATCCAGCTGCAATCTTCCAAGGTGAAACTGATGGAGAAGGCATGAACTTTGTTTTATACTTTAAACTTTCTGATAATTATTTAAAAGAGCTTCCACCTCATTTTCAAAAAAGCATTCAGGTAAACTAATCTCCCACTTCTTGATTCTGTTTCTTTTGCTCCGTGCTCATAAACGTTTTAAAATCTCTTTGTAGAGATTGATAGATGATGAAGTTGAGAAAGTTAAAGGCTTTGCTGTGGATGCAAATGTGCCATTCAGAGAACGGTTAAAGATACTGGGGCGTGTTGCAAATGTAGATGATCTCCAGTTGAATGGTGCAGAGAAGAAACTCATGAATGCTTATAACGAAAAGCCTGTGCTTTCACGTCCACAGCATGAGTTTTATTCGGTATGTGACAGCAAGTATCTAACAAAACAAAATGCAAATCATTTATGAACTAACTTTTGAAGTTTTGATCTTTTTAGGGTGAAAACTACTTTGAGATTGATATTGATATGCATAGATTCAGCTACATATCGAGGAAAGGATTTGAAGCATTTTTAGATAGGCTCAAGCATTGTGTTCTTGATGTTGGACTCACTATTCAGGTAAAAAAAGTTGCAGTTTGTTGTTTCTTTTTGAGGAAAGTTTGATACTTTCTAATGGTTATTTAATTTGTGAAATCTCAAATTTTCAGGGGAATAAACCGGAGGAGTTACCGGAGCAGATTCTATGTTGCGTCCGGTTAAATGGGATTGATTACATGAATTATCATCAGTTAGCTCTTGGTCAAGAATTTCTATGATGGACATAAAGATTAACTTTTTTTAATTGTATTTTCTCTTTATTTCTTTTTGTCCCTTAAGAACACAAAGATCTAAGAGCTTTCTTTTTTCTTTTTGAAGGAAAACCCAATAATGAAAAAACACTCCAAAAGAATCACACTCTTGCGGTCTAGAAGACAGAACACTAGTTGGATCCTATACTTGTAGTTGTTTCGCCTTATAAAGAAGAATAGCCTTGCTTCACTAGCATTACACATCACATACTGGAGGGCATAGCCGTCCCTACTGAATATTAGAAAGTGTGTGGTCCTTTCCTTATTTATTATTCAACAAAAAAAATCTCAAAACACACAACCGTAAAATACGATGACAAAAAAATACAACAGTATAATACTACTTGCACCTAAAAAATTAAAAAAATCATTTTCACTATTTTTAAAAAAAATAAATACACAGCAAATAGCAAATATGTAACCAATTATTTGCCACATGCAATATGTACGCATGTTAATTTTTTTTTAATGAATTTTCAAATTTATTGATCAAACACAAGATGATAAAATGTGAGCTAACTATTTTTTTTCTTCCGAGCAAGTGAACCTAATATGAAAAAATGTAAAGAATATAGGTTTGGGTATATGCATGCATGGTTTGTATGTTGAAGGCCAACTGCTTCTTTTGTTTAGGCTATAGTAGGCATAGGCTATAGGCCTGCTCCGCGTTTTCTTCTCTGGTGGTTTGAAGTGCGTCCGCAAACAAGCTGGATGACCTTAACATGGCTCTGTTTTGATTAAAATTTATGTATTGTTTTGGGTGAGCAAATTCTTAGCTTCTTCTCTTTATCTTAAGTTTTTTTAGGGTAATTCTCTTAAATAATATTTTTTTTTATCAAAATAGCTTTTCGGAATAATTTTTTTTCTGAAAATTTTAATTTTAATTTTTTATTTTTTCTAAATTTTAAATTTATTCTGGAAACTCCAATCGATAACTATAAACTCTAAGTCTAAATTAGTTAGTCTTACGAATATAAATGTATATTTACATCTTTAATAAAATCTCTTTTGATCATTTTTTAGAATAATTTTTTATGATAAAACATATTTTCTTTTTTTCTTTATTTAGTTTATTATTTATAGATAACACTATTATTTACTAAATTCAAAATATCATAAACAAAACTTGCTTTGGAATCACTTGTGAAGTTAAGATTATCTCTTTATAGTTGTCTGTCGACTAATAACCAGTTAGCGAACTTAAGAATGACAATAATCTCTATAAATATTTTTTGAAAAGTTAATTTATAGGTATATTAAATAAAAAGGCATTCTTAATTTTTATTTAATCTTTTAGTTTTATTTTTATATTCTTCCCCATTTACATATATAATAAAAAGAATAGAAACATTTATTAGTGGAAAAAATATAAAATTTTAAAACAATATATATATATATATATAGTATTATACATAATATGATTTGATAAACAAAATAAAGTTCACAAAATAATCTTAATCTAAAAAACAATAGTCCTTTTAAAACATAATCTTAAAAACATAAATATATTTACTTTTTATTTCTTTTATTTTAATTTCTTTTTTCTGTATATTCTTTCTAAATAACATATACCATCAAGGAAAAAAAATTTAAAGAAAAAAGATAAAAAAACTTATGTAGCTTTTTGTTTCCGTTTTCTTTATATTCTTTCCAAATTACATATATAATAATAAAATATTATTAATAAAAATAGTTAAATCTCATTAAAAGAAAATCTATATTACACTAGACCTATCCAAATTTTGACACCCAGAAACAAATATATAATAAAAATAACTATGTATTACTATTTATTACAGTTATAGTTTGTTTATTTATTAAATGACAAAATTACTAAAAACATATTAATAAATAAAAATAAAATATTAAAAATTGTTAAAATTTAGTTATTTTTAAAACTTATATATATTCATGAATTTTCAAAATATAATCCTTATATTCATTTATGTATTTTTGAATTGATTAACACTTAATTTATTTTTCATTTGATTTTTTACATAACATATATTAAATTATATTTACAAATCAAATATTTAAGATAACAACCAAACTAAATCCAAATAACAAAATTAGTCATCATTTTAATCTAATAGAAACAAAAATATCATAGTTTAATTTAGAAGATAGATGCAATTTAATATTTGTAAATAATAACCAAACCGAATGTATCTAAATTATTAATTAAAATAATATAGTATTTACAGCAAACTATACATATATGAAATTAAAATAAAATTATTAGTATAATATATTTAATCTTTAAGTTCTTGTTACAAAAATAGTTCACAAAAATGATTGAAATATGTTTTTTTTTGAAAATTTTAATTTTAAACATTGCCTCCAAAATCTCACCTCATAACTGTAATCCTTAAATCTAAATTTGTTCATCTTTAATTTATATTTACACATTTTAATAAAATCTACTTCGATTAGTTTTTTCCTTATGACAAAATTTTTAAAGGGTTATTGTTGGTTATTTATATGACATAGTAATTAATGAACCTGATACACAATAATAATACAATTATAAATAATCTCAACGATAACGAACCGGGTACGGAAGAAATCATGGTTAGGTCAGTTGGATCCGGCATTTAAAACCGGTTCCCAGAGGCGTCGGAAAGACGCTGGGCGTACACTTGACGCACTTGAGAACGACGCAACCTGTCCACTTTATATATATACAAAACTCCATTTTTTTTATTTTCTCATAAACCAAACTTTTAGCCCTTCCTGTTCCGGCGAGTTTCCCCTCTCTCTCTCGCTCCTTGCCATCGTCTCCGTTGATTCCTCATTGCACTTCAGGTTCGGTTCCCTAATCTCTCTCTGATCCGACCATAGTTGCGCTTTGTCGAAAGTTAGGTTTCGATTAGTATCGGTTTGATTTAAGATAGGCTTTTTAGTATGGTGTTTCGCTATTCTTTGCTTTTGGTTCTTCTTATAATGATTACTCATGTACCAGCCTAGAAGAAACAGTGTCTTTGGTTAAGACCGTTGTGAACATATAGAAGAAGATGTTTGGTTCATCTAATCGTAAGTCATCGTATCTCTTTACTCTTGTTTTACTATGTTTCATAGCTTTTGCAAAATTGACACGCTCAATGTTTTTTGTTTACAGCTTTTGGACAGGGATCTAACAGCAGTAGTCCTTTTGGGACCCAAACACAATCTGTGTTTGGTCAGAATAACAACGCGGCTAGTAATAACCCCTTTGCTCCTAAACCCTTTGGTGCTTCTAGTTCTTTTGGCGCGCAGACTGGGGGTTCTATGTTTGGGGGCACTTCAACAGGTGTGTTTGGTCAGACTCAAGCTTCTTCCCCTTTTGGTGCTTCATCACAAGGGTTTGGGAGCTCTGCTCCGAGCTTTGGAGCACCTTCTGCTCCTGCCTTTGGCAATTCGTCTTCACCTTTTGGTGGTAAGTATTTCTATTGCCTTGTTTTTTTTGTCAATAATCTATTGCTTGAACATTGATAGGAACTTACTTTCTCATTGACATTGTTATAACTTATACTTTTGATGTTACATATTTTTTTTTATCAAGCTGTTGAATGTTGATTGTCTGATAAGTATTTTTCTTCTATTTTAGGCACTTCAACTTTCGGACAGAATGGCTTCTCAACGCCTCAGTCAAGTCCTTTCGGAAGCACCGCACAACAATCACAGCCTGCTTTTGGAAACAGTACTTTTGGGTCATCTACACCCTTTGGTACCTCTAGCACTCCTGCCTTTGGCTCCACAAATACATCTGCCTTCGGCTCTACAAATACATCTGCTTTCGGCTCCACCAATACATCTGCCTTCGGTGCCCCAAGAACACCTGCGTTTGGCGCCTCCAGCTCACCTGCATTTGGTGCGTCACCCACTCCTGCCTTTGGTAACTCTGGCAGTGCATTTGGCAACAATGCTTTTGGTTCTGGAGGTGCTTTTGGTACACCTGCGTTTGGTGCTTCAAGCACTCCTGCCTTTGGTGCTGCAAGCTCTCCTGCCTTTGGTGCTGCAAGCACTCCTGCCTTTGGTGTTGCAAGCACTCCTGCCTTCGGGGCGTCAAGCTCTCCTGCCTTCGGGGCGTCAAGCTCTCCTGCCTTTGGTTTTGACTCCTCCCCAGCTTTCGGACAGTCTATGCAATCTCCCTTTGGAGCTCAAGGTTCTCTTCTAGCTAGTCTTATTCAGTTACAGAATTAAATTTTCAATTTCTCATCCAATAAATGGTTACGAATAATACTTATATGTTTTGTCTTGCAGGTTCTCAGGCTTCGACCTCAACCTTTGGGAATCAACAAGGTGGTAGTAGGGTCATGCCTTATGCATCTACAGCAGAGTTAGAGTCTGGAACTGGTACCCCTGGGAAGTTGCAGTCTATATCTGCCATGCCTGTCCATAAGGATAAATGCCATGAGGAGCTTAGGTGGGAGGACTTTCAGCGAGGAGATAAAGGTACACTACACATAACAAAATCCATTTGTCCATTAGATTTTTGTATCTTATTTTTCAAAATATTGATATTGTTCAATTTTCAGGTGGAAAACTTCCTACTAGTCAAACTAGTGCATTCTCTCAGACGCCCACAAACCCTTTCGGCCAGACAAATCCAACAAACCCCTTTCAAAGCACAGTAGCCCCAAACCCAAGTCCTTTCGGCCAGACATCTGCTAATCCAACAAACCCCTTTAGCACAATAGCCCCGAATCCTAGTCCTTTCGGCCAGACATCTGCTAATCCAACAAACCCCTTTAGCACAATAGCCCCGAATCCTAGTCCTTTCGGCCAGACATCTGCTAATCCAACAAACCCCTTTAGCACAATAGCCCCAAATCCTAGTCCTTTCGGCCAGACATCTGCAAACCCAACAAACACCTTTCAAAGCACACCAAACCTTTTCAGCCAGAACACTCCAGCAACTAACACAAATTTTTCGTCTCCCTTTGGCCAACCTACTACCCCATCCTTGTTTGCAACTTCATCAAATACCACATCCGGTTTTGGACCATCCTCTGGTTTTGCAACAACCACAACGCAGCCATTTGGTTCATCAAGCACTCCTTCATTTGGCTCCTCTCCGTCAGTCTTCAGTTCATTTGGCTCCTCTCCGTCACTGTTTAGTTCGACTCCTGCACAAGGGTCAACTCCAGCATTTAGCAGTGGAAACTTTAACAACAGTCAGTCAGCTCCGCTGTTTAGCTCAAACCCCTCATTTGCACAGACTAGTTCTGGTTTTGGACAGAATACAAATTCCCAACCTAGCATTTTCAGTACACCTTCCACTGGATTCCCGAACATGTCTACAAGCTCTCCATCCTTTAATACAAGCATCTCTCCCTTTAGTCAAACAAAGGTAACTTATTTTTGTAGCTCAATGTCTATATTAACTTTTCTAACGTTGGTTTATTTTTGTAGCCTACTGGTTTGACACCCCACCAATCAGCTCAGCCAACTCAACCATCTTTTAGTTTCAACAACTCCGGTCCGACACAAGCAGGTGCCTTTGCAGGTGGATTGGCATTTGGTCAAGTCAACTTTGGGCAAGTGTAAGTACATCAGTTTCTCGAGACTTTCCTTTTAGATATCTTATTTATGGTTCGTTCTCTTCTTTGTTTTGACAGGCCTGCCATGGCCAACCCCACCGCTACGCAACCAAACCCTGTTGCAAGCCCATTTGGCACGCTTCCTGCTGTGCCTCAGATTTCAATTGGTCAAGGTGGAAATTCACCTTCGATTCAGTATGGAATCTCCAGTTTGCCTGTAAGTTTATTGTGCTTTCTTCATCACGAACAAACCAACTTTTTTTTTCTGTTCTTTTTTTAATTTTGCAACCTTTAATCAAAGATTCCATGTTACGAACACATATCTTATCATTCTACTCAGGTCGTTGATAGAGCCGCACCAGCCAGAGTATCACCACTCCTGACATCTCGACATCTTTTACAAAGACGGGTCATGCTGCCTGCAAGAAAGTACCGTCCTGGGGATGATAGTCCAAAGGCATGTTTACTGTTTTCTGAATCTCGGCTTGGTCTTGAATTCAACTACAATCTCTATTTTGTTACTGAAGTTCTTTGTTTCCTAATTGTCTTTTCAGGTTCCATTCTTCAGTGATGAAGAGAACTCCAATACACCCAAGGCTGATGCGTTTTTCACTCCAAGGGAAAACCCGAGAGCTTTGTTTATACGCCCACTGAAAAAGGAAATAGCAGCACCGCTGAATGAGACGACCCCGCTCCAGGAGAATGGTAAGCTTGCTATTTTTACATTCATTGGCATATTTATTGCATGCTTTGGAGCGTAGTTTGAATGGCAACGAAGTGAGAAGTTTTCACTTCGAACGCTTCAATCTTATTCTCTGTTTTTGAACATTCCGAGAGTACTTATATTCGTAAGATGACCAACTTGACCGTTTTTACATGTGAATTTCAGGTAAGAGATCGAATGGGGTTATTACCAGTGGAGCCAACAATGAGAGTAAGTGATTCATGTTTGTGCGTTTTTTTTGGAAACCATTGTCTAAATTGATTATTAATATCCGCAGATAAGAATAATGGTGAAGTTCGTGATGCTCCTCCGGTCAAAGCCAATGAGAAACTTAACGTGGCACATGAAAATCACGGAGGTGACAAGAACGGCTCAAAGATTTCACCAAGTAGAACAGAAGTTGAGTCATTGCTGCCAAAGCTGCATCACGCTGAGTATTTCACAGAGCCTCGGATCCAAGAACTAGCTGCCAAGGAAAGGGCTAATCCTGGTTATACCGGACGGGTGAGGGACTTTGTTGTCGGGAGACACGGTTACGGAAGTATAAAGTTTCTAGGAGAGACGGATGTGCGTAAGCTCGACTTGGAAAAGTTGGTTCAGTTCAATAACCGAGAAGTGCTTGTGTACATGGACGAGAGCCAGAAACCTCCTGTTGGTCAAGGACTGAACAAGCCAGCGGAAGTAACGTTGCTCAACATAAAATGCATGGACAAGAAGAGCGGGAAGCAAGTGAAGGAAGGGCCAAGGGTGGAAAAGTATAAGGAAATGCTCAAGAGGAAAGCTGAAGAACAAGGAGCTCAGTTTGTGTCTTATGATGCTGTGAATGGCGAGTGGAAGTTTAAGGTCGAACATTTTTAGACTTTACAAGGTCGGAGATGAAGATGATGAGTAGAAAAGATCTAACGTCGTTGTCGTTTTGGTTTTGTGAAGAATGCTTTAGTTTTTTTTTGCTTTTACCTCAGTTTCTCTTTTATCAGGAAAATATTGTAAGTTCGTTTTTGGATTAGTGGTTGTGGTCTAGCCACTTTCTCTCTTTTGTTCTAGTTCGGTGGGAGATTTAAGGATTTTTTTTCTGTAAAACTTTTAAGTGTTTCTTCTTAAAAGAAAAAAAATGTAATATTCATCTAAGAAAACAACAAACATCACTTTAACTTTTCTTGTACTTTGGGCGCGCGGGAGACAAATTTTAAGTGTTTTGTGAAGAATGCTTTGGCCGAGACACTTTTGTTGTTTTGACTTGAGAAACTCTGGGAACTTCTTGTCTGAGAATCTGATCGATTCAAGGGAGTGGATGAACAATTCACTGAACTGAAACGTGAACTTGAGAGATTAAGAGAGAAGCAGATTCAGTGAAACATAGAGACGAAATGGTGAGAAACACTGTGAAAGTGACCAAAGAAATTATCTATGAAGCAGAAGATATAATCGAGACCTTTGTTCTAAAGGAAGAGCTCGGGAGCATCAAGAAACGTATCAGACAACTCGCTTGCATTATGGCGGTCAAGTGGTTTCTATAACTGGAATGGGTGGTATTGGTAAAACTACACTTGCACGACAAGTTTTTAATCATGAGACTATAAAAAGTCATTTTCCAGGACTTGCGTGGGTATGTGTTTCACAATAGCTTACAAGGAAGTATGTGTGGCGGACAATCTTGGGGAAGCTTAAGCCAGGATATAAAGAGGCAGAGATGACAGAAGATGAACTTCAAGAAAAACTCTCTCAAGTGTTAAAAGGCTTTGATTGTTCTTGATGACATATGGACACAAGAAGATTGGAACATAATAAAACCAATGTTTCCACGCAGAAAAGGTAACATCTTATGATTCAGTGCATTAGATAATTATCGTTTGGATAAAAACAGAGAAATGAAAACGAGGAGATTTAGGAGTTATACAATCTATGTATATTTCTTTTCAAAAATTTAGAGGTCTTGCACATTTCCATTATGTACTTTCTATGGGAGCCGTTTTTGGTCTATTTGCCGCAAGGAATGACGTTGTAGCTCCTGTAGAAGTAATAACAATCAAAGCCGTAGGTGGGTATACAAATTTCCGGGATCAAGAAAGTCGCAAATAAATATGATGGGGTGGACTCTTTTGCTAATGTTTTGTTCACGACCAGACACTACATTAAACACTATTTTGTTGTTGTTGTTGTCGTCGTTATCGTTGTTGAGGAGTTATGTGAAAAGAAATATATTTGAATAGGTTGGAAGGTACTACTTCTCTCAACGACGGTGTCACTACTGGCACATTACGAGAAGATCTAACATGTTTAAAAGTGGAATGTCTAACTCCCCAAGAAAGTTGGACTCTTTTTCGAAGGATAGCATTTATTAAAAGGACACTATCGGTAAGATATCAAGATACTTTTAATTAGTTTTTGCTTGCTTTGTTGATCACAACCAAGCATTTTCAATTCACTGTCGCTCAATTAAATCTCTCCAACAATTATATTCTTTACGAAAATTCATGTATTTTTGACATATCTTGATGATGTTGTGTAGATGTCAATGTTGATGTGGAAATGGAAGAGATCGGTAAGGAGATAATCAAGCATTGTGGAGGTCTACCGTTGGCTCTTAAGGTGTTGGGAGGGGTTGTTACTTGCTAGCTACAAAACACACATGGCGTGACTGGAAAAAGACAAATGAAATTATTAAATATCTCATCGTTGGAGATATTAAGTTCAATGGCAGAGATATGAGTTCTGTTTACAGTATATTGTATCTGAAGATCTCTGGTCTAAATTGGACGGAAGGCTACAGTTGATGAGAGTTTTAGATCTCCCTAGAGCTGAGTTTAAGGGATGGAAGTTACCTTCTAGCATTGGGAAGCTCATCCATTTGAGATAATTGAGTTTGTATATGGCAAAGATATCATATTTACCTTCTTTTATGCGGAATCTGAAGATTCTTCTCTATTTAAACCTATGTATAGGTGCAACATCTCCAGTGTACATGCCCAATTTTTTGAAATAGATGAAAAAGCTGGCATACCTATTCTTACCGGATAATATACAAGATAAGACAAAGTTGGAATTAGGTAATCTAATCAACTTGGAGACGTTAGAGAATTTCTCAACAAAGCATAGCAGTGTGGGAGATCTTCAGGGTATGACAAGGCTAAATACTCTTTCAATCTTATTTGACTGAGAAGGCTGTACTATGGAGACTCTATGCACACATCTAGGTGAGGTAAGACACCTGGAAAATCTTACTATAATCGATAAGAGAACACCTGGTACAAGAGGGTTTGTTTTGGATTGCATTCTTCTAAAACAACTGAAACTGAAGAAGTTGGAGGAGTGGATCTTGGAAGAAGGTTCAATGCCAGTTCTTCATAATCTTTCAATCAGCCTTAGTGATAAATTAAAAGAGCATCCTGAAGGGTTGAGATTTGTCACTTCATTAATGAATCTTAGTTGTGGATATATGGGAAGTAAATGGGAGGAGAGGTTGTCAGAAGGAGGAAAAGATTACTACAAAGTCCATCACATTCCTCTCTTGATTTTCAATTGGGCATGAATGCTTCAGATGAGGACTCTCCAACGGTAGATTTCAAGGCAATTTACCATATATTCTTTCCCCAATCAAAATTCTGATTCAGCATGGATCGTATTTCCTTTTCGGTTTTGGCTTTACTTTTTTCTTATTATTCTTTTTCTAGATAATCGTTAAGTTTCCTATTTACTTATGAGTTTAGAATTAAGACTTATGGATATAATGTTAAGTCATAATCTTTAAGAACTTAGGTCTTTTCTTATTGCCATATATAGTGTTCTTTAATCTTTGTAAAAGGACATATTATTATTGAATTTATAAAACGAAGTTTTGCTTTCAAACTCTTGTTTATGACTAGATCATTGGTGATCTCAACAGATTCAATCTCGTTGATACTTTTGGGCATTCTTAGACTACACAATCGCATCTACAACTATCAATTACTCTATCAGTTGGTATCAGAGCCATGCGTTTGATTCCTCAATCAAACAAATCGATCATGGCAACACGCAAGACTATGACCGACGAAAATTAATAGTGTAGAAGGTAATCACATTGCCTATGAGCTAATTTATGATGGCTATATACTTCATTGTTGCAAAAACACTAACATCTCTTTTAGTATTTTTCAGGCGAATGTCTTCTGAAGTGGAGAACGTCTCAAATGGATCGTGAAAGTGGGAGAGTGTATCTATTAACAACAACTATAATATATTTGCATTGTCTTTGGTGTGTTTAAGAATTCAAAACATTTGGCTTCCGCTTGAGTTTCATGCGCAAGAATAAAAAAAAAAACAATACGTAGATTCTGTTTTCTTATCCAAAACTTGAATTTTTTACTCGTAGTTTTTGGGAGCAGCCGTTTTAAAAAAAATTATACGTTGGGTCTTTACAAATCACGTCACAAAATTAAATGTGCCATCATCCATAAGACTGAATCATGGAATAAGAACGGGTCATGTGATTCACCAAAAAATTATGAAACTTAGTTTGACATCTCCGATTCTAGTGGTATTAAATTGGCTTTCTTCTTGTTGTGTAACCCAATAGACATCACCAATATAAAGTATGAACCCTACATTCCATGACAAATTTGGCACTAAAAAAAAATAGAAAGGCAAATGAAAGAAGCTCAAAAGCAATGTGAGACAGTGGGTTTAATGCAAATCCTCAACATTTATAACTATCCATTCTTATGTATGTCAAAATAGAAATATGGTAGGTAATCCAACGTTCTGGAACAAGTACTTGTATATAAAGAAAGTCGAAGTCTCTACCACAAGTTACTCGTAAGTTCAGCGTTCGTGGTAAACGTGTTTCCAAAAAGTTCAATTTGGAAATGTGATAGGAAACGCGTTTTTTAAACGTAATAAGCAAATAGTATCAGAGTTAGTAAAATGATCAATATGATACTTTACTTACTAAGCAGTGCCGGCCTTGACACCACGCCAACCAAGCGCCTGCTTCTGGCCGCAAATTTTATAAAAACTATATCGGCCACAAATATTGAAAATGTTCTTGTGGTCTAATGTGTGTTATGCTTAATTCTTCCTGCATATCATGGGTTCCAAACCTAAAAGGTATTTTGTTAAAAGAAAAATTTGGTAAACATATGCAGATCATTAGTATAAACATAATGCTCTCTATTATTTAAGGGAATTTTTTTAAAATACCTTTCTAATACCACTTTTCATGTTTACATTTACCACTTTACCCTCATTTTTAAAGAGAAAAAAATCACTTATAACCTTAAAGTTAATTAATCTAAGACTTAAGGTTTAGAGGTGAGGGGTGAGATAATGTTTTGGAATGTGTAGTTTAGGACTCTAATTAATTTAAAAATCTTTTACCTCTTAAGAAATAAAATATTTGTAAAAATATCTATTTAATAAAAGTAAAAATGAATAATAGTACCAATAATGTGGTAAACATGAAAAGTCCACATTATTTAATCAATAATTATTCTAAAAGCATTTAGAAAAGTATTTAAAACATGTATATGTTCTTTAAATGCTTTTTGTCTAATGATTTTAAATGAAACTTTAGGTTGATCATTTACATTTAGAATATATATAAAATCTAAAAATGTATTTATTTTATTTAATAGTATCAAATTATTTTAGTATTTAAATTTTAAATTTGTATTTTAATAATTAAATTAAATAAATATTAAAAGTAAAATTTAAAAATAATAATATTTGACATTTAAAATATAATTAAATATATATAAATAAATATGATTTATTATTTTCAACAAATATGAAATTAATATATATATATATATACATATAAATATTTCTATATTGCTTAGAATTAAAAAAATTATATATCATATACTAATTTTATATAATATTTTTATATATGAATCATTAATATTCTACCAATCACTTTAGTAAAAATATTTATGAGAACCTACTGTTTCTGTAGCATACTATTTTTATTACATACTACTGAATTATCATCGGTTATACTAATCAAAGTTTTGGTATACAAATGAGATTCATTTTAGGATACTAAGGGGTTGATTGGCAAAATATTTACGAAGTATTATCCAATCAACTCATTTGAAATGTATTTTGACAAAACAAAAAGCTAGAAAAACCTCATATTCAATGCTGTTTTCAGAAGAAAAAAAACAATTCTAACAAAGAAGCAGACAAAGACCAAGACGAAAAGAGCCGTGGAGGACACGAAACTAATCCAAAAAAAAAACTAAAACATCCTCATCTTCTTATAAGTCTTCATTACCGATTAATTAGACCGAACCAAAAATTCATTTAAGAAAGAAAAAATATGGGAGAGAGAGAGGAAGTGAAACTTTTGGGAACATGGTACAGTCCGGTCGTGGCAAGAGCAAAGATCGCTCTTCGTCTCAAATCTGTCGAGTACGATTACTTTGAAGAAGATCTGTTCGGTTCCAAGAGTGAGCTTCTTCTCAAATCAAACCCGGTTCACAAGAAAGTTCCGGTTCTCATACACAATAATAAAGCGGTTGTCGAGTCTCTCAATATCGTTGAATACATCGACGAGACGTGGAACTCATCTCGACCGTCCATTCTACCATCCCATCCTCATGATCGTTCCATCGCTCGCTTCTGGTCTGCCTTCATCGATGACAAGGTTCGTATTTTAAAGATTTTATTTTACTCTGTTTACTAGGCCTGGGACGTATCGATCCGAGATCCGTCCCGGATCCGCTCCGAAAATAGGATATCCGGAGTGCCTGGATCCGAATCCGGATAGTAAAATTTTGGATCCGTCCAAAGCGGATCCAAATCCGGATATCTTAATTTTTAGGTCTGGATCTGTGTTTTTAAAATATATTAAATTTTAATTTTATTAATAATTATATTTGATATATTAGTATTTATACATAAATTTTTTTTAATATTATATTTAAATTTTACTAATATTATATGTCATATATATATTCATAAATTTTGTATAAATATTTAATTAATTTTTTATTTTTATATTTTTTATATTTTTAAAATATTTTTTTTTAATTATTTTTACGGGTCCGGATCACAATATCTAGACGGATATCCGAAGTCCAGATACCCGGAAGACGCGGATCCGGATCCGGATATCCAGTCCATCCCACCCCTACTGTTTACACCTTCACAAATGTTTGTATTATTAGACCATATTAACCTAGAGTTCTTAGGGTTAAAGTGAGTTTTTTACCGGAATATAAAAAAATCTTTTTCTTAATTTATTTACTTAAAAAGTAAAAAACATTTTTTTATATTTCAATAAGAACCTCACCTCAAGAACACCGGATTAATCATGTTGTTAGTTAGGTGACTAAGGCAAAAACATACCAAGTAAATTACATGATTGTCTAGTCTATTGTCTAAGTACGTGTGTTTGACTACTTTTAAGTATACATTACATATTCTTATTATTATTTTTTTCTTTTTGGCCAACCCTTCTATATAGTATATTTAGTAATGCTCCTTCTTTCAAAAAACAACAACATATAATAATGCTCTTTTCAACTCAAACATATTCCAATAAACTAGTATTAATATTTTAATTTAAAGATTCAATAAGCTTAAATATCCAATGATTTAGCCCTAACTACTTTGAAACTATGAGACTTATATATATATATACATTTGTAAAAGCTAAATATATTCTCTCTAAACTCTTTTTAAAAAGCAGTGGTTTCCAACTTTGATTGCAACTACGATCACCAAATCAGAAAACGCCAAAGCTAAAGGCATGGAGGAGGTGGGAGAAGGGTTGTTGCTACTCGAGGATGCGTTTATTTCTATAAGCAAAGGGAAACGCTTTTTTGGCGGTGAAGTGATCGGTTTTATGGATATTTGCCTCGGAAGCTTTTTGGTTATCTTAAAAGCTAGAGAGAAGCTTAAAGGAGAAAATATTTTAGACAAATCAAGAACTCCTTCTCTATGTAAATGGGCTAATGAGTTCTTGTCTGATGACACTGTGAAGAATGTGGTACCGGAGATTGATAGAGTTGTCAAGTTTATAAGAGAGTTTGAAGCTGAAACTCATACCAGGGCTTCAAGATCTTAATATCATCTTAGAGATGTATTTGCAGTGCAAGTGTTATGTAAGAAGAAAATAACGTGAAGTTTGAAAGTGTTGTGTGATACTTCCTACGTGTATGGTAGGATTTTCATATATATATACTCCCTTTATTTCAAAATAATAGATGTTTTAGGTTTTTCACACTTTTTAATAAAACACATTAAAACTTAATTAATAATGCATAGTTTTTTGTAATTTAGTATTTCCTATATTTCTAAACCAATAAAACTTCAAGAAATGCAATTAATATTTTTGAAAATCACAATTTTTCATTATTAGTTTACAAAAAATATATTAGAAATACAAAAAATACATCATTTTCAAACAATTTTTTTTCCTAGAATTTTTGTAATAGAGGGAGTATATTGTAATACCCGTTTCATCTTGTCTACCGTATGGTCCGTATCTCTTAATTAACTCTCATCATCCGAATCCAACACTTTATTAATACATAATTAATGTCCCCAATAACAAAACATCCAATCAAGCTTTGTCATATTCCTTGAAGGTATAGCAAAGTTTCTGATTTTCTAGCTCGAACTACAAAATCTTTCTATAGGTATATTCATACCACCTCAAATTTGAATATGATGTTTTGGTTAATCAAACCTCTTTAAATTCGAATAATAAAATAACCGTTTGATGTAAAAAATTAAAATAAATCAAACATCCATTAACCAAATAATAACTGAAATAAAACCACAATAAAGGTCGATAGAACCATAAAACAAAAGTGAAAAAGTAAAACGGAAGATAAAAAATATTTAGCCCTAAATGATTAATTGATAAACTTTAAACCCACATATTATCGTATTTTTGATTGAGTGTGTTTTTGAAAATTAGTAGCCAATTTAGAGTGTTTTAAGGAATTTCTCTAAATCATAAACCTAAATGTTATAGTGGTTTTGAATAATTGTATTAAAAAAGATATCCTACTTATAGCATTTCAATCATTATTTGTTAATAAAATAAAATAAAATAAAATATTAATAAAGTAAAATTTTCATAAAAGACAGTAGTAGTACGTAGATTGTGTGGCATGCCTTGTAAAAACTGAAACCATTAGCACACGGATTTATGGAAGACAATTTCAACTTTTTCATTACGTTGAATATCACAAAGTATAAAGTCATCTCAAATCCAACTCTAAAACTTTATTTTACTATGATTTTACATGATTTTTTTTCCAAAACTCAACATTACAAAACTCACTATTTTAATAAAACGATATAATTTCACGTCAAATTTGGTGTGACACTATTCACCACAATAAAATACTGTTTATTTATTTTATTAATAAAATACATAATTAAATAAATAACAAATAAGAAAATAAATAAATATAATATTTACAAATAGTTTTAGAGTAAACTTTAGTGTTATAGATCTAGAAAACAGTGTTAATTTTGACACTAAAATAGTGTTATAGGTTGTAAATAGACATAAGGGCAGCACAGCTAGTACTCACATGAAGTGGGTTTTAGAATTAAAACAATCGATAAATTTAAAAAAGAAGAGGGTGACAAATCTTTAGAATCGTTTATTTGCGAAGAGACTTAAAAAAAACTGAGATATTTCTCAGTGTGTGTCATCTTCTTATTAATCCAGCCTTTTTATTTAAAAATTTTAATCCTGAAAAAGATATATATTACCGAGATACTCTCAATCAGTGTATGAGTCAATGCTGATGTTTTAAATGAGAGACTGAAGACGAATCCTCGCCGAAGGAAGAGAGCACCGTGAAGTTGGCCTTGAGGGGTTTCTTCGATATCCCACCGCGACTACAAAGCCGGTGACTGAGAAGATTTCTCCGGCGGCGACTGTAAAGGTTATCTGGCCTCCCTAAATCTTTCATCGACAAGGATTCAGTCTTGTTTAAGCTCATGAAAGACTTGGACTTCCCTTTGTAGAACTTTGATATCCCTCTCCTGTTTAGTTGTATTCACAAGTCAGAGAGACTTATATGTTTTGAAACTTAAGTCAGAGAGACTTCAATATTCAGACAACAAGAAACAGACAAAATATTTACTAAAAAAAAACACAAACCTGATGGGTAAAACTTCTTCTAGAGATTCCATCGTATCAAGAGGACCCTTGTAAGGAGATTCAGCTTCATTTTCTCCGCCTTCATCATCACTGTTCTTGCCGATCGGAGAAGAAGACGACAATGACCAACAAAACTTATCCATCACAATCAATTTAATTATCTCATAGAAGAGAGAGAGAGTGATCTTTATATATGAGTTTCTGTTTCTGTTTCTGTGTGTGTGTGCTTTGTTTGTTTGTTGTACATAAGGAAATAATACAAAGAAAAATAACAAATCAAATCTTTTTCCTTGAACATAACAAATCAAATCTTGATTATTATTACAAAGGAGAAGAAGATAAGAATTGAAAGAAAAATGTATTGTTAGCCCTTATCCTGAGCCAGCGCACTCCTTCCTTCTATATGCATTTCAAATAAAATGTTATGCCCATTTACGGTGCTATTCAAATAGTTGTAGTGTTAAGAGATATATAGCACTATTTTTAGTCTATTTATCTGATTGCTAATTAGTTATGCTCTTATGATTAATATTCCAAGAAATATCATTTTGTGATAGAAAAAATGTTAACCGGTTTTAGGATCCGCCAATAAATAATAGGGCAAATCTCTCAAATAAACTTTGTTCTAAGATAGCTTTCAAAATAGTTATATAGGCCGTGATTTTGTCACAATGACGTCCAAAACATAAAATATTACACCATGTGACAGAAATATATAGATACGGCCAGTCCATTTAGTTATCTAATTTTAGGGTTTCCCATACTGTTTTTTTTTCTTTGATTAACTGGGGTATCACAGGTCCATGAAGAGGCTCAGACTAATCCCCAAGGGGAAGTGCAACCCACGGATAGACCCTCTCTCCGGGTATTCAAATTAGCCCCAAAGCATGGACCCATATTTGTATTAGGTGACCAGTGTGATTTAGTTTCGTATACCAGGTGTGTCGAACCTGAAACGTGTTAGCGTCGAGGCCCGGCTCCTTACCACTTGACCACAGTCAGTCAGTTTCCATAATGTTACGAGTTGATATAATTTTTTTTTTGAGCAAACGAGTTAATAGAACTTTTTTTCTTAAAACTAGCTTTGAGAGTTATTATGGATAGGTTAAGTCAGTTACCAGATGATTTACTCATCAAGATACTCTCCTTTGTCCCGACCAAAGATGCCGTGGCTATGACCATTTTGTCTAAACGATGGCTGTCTCTTTGGACATTGGTGCCAAGACTTATCTTTGATGATTTCTCTGATGATCAGGATAGCGACGAAGATGAAGAGGGTAATGAGAATCATAGCACAAGATCTCTGTCGCAGGTTGTCTCAAGGGCTTTGCTATTACACAAGGCATCGGCTCTAGAAAGCTTTCGTCTCAACATTGTCTCAGAATGTAGCCCTTCCCAGATTGGTTTATGGGTTAGAATCGCTGTTGATCGCTTTGTGCGTGACCTGAAAATAAGTTTTTTATTATGGTCACGGTCTTGTTTTGTTGCCAAGTAGGTTGTTTAGATGTGAAACACTCGAGCCTTTAGAACTCCATAGGGTGGTTCTTTTGGATGTTCCTTCTCAGTTTAGCTTTTCATCCCTAAAGAAGTTACGCCTCCTATCTGTCAAGTATTCAGATGATGAATCTTTCTCTAGGCTTATATCAAGTTGTCTCGTCCTTGAAGATTTAGTTGAGGGCATGTTTATTGCAGATCTCTTAGCATGGGGTCAACTTTTCTAAGAGACGTTTCTTAACTTTTAACTAAGAAAACTTAAGAACCGTCTCTTAAATAAGAGACCTAAGAGATGTCTCTTGATTGGAAAAGTGTAAAAAAAAAAAAACGTAAAATTATAAGTTAAAGAACCCCACCCTAAGAGATCCGGATAAACATGCCCTCACCAAGACAATGTGGTGACTTTAACCGTTGACTTACCTTCCCTACAGAGTTTAACTATTGGGAATACAGTACGAGAGAACCCACCTGATGATCATTTGTTCGTGATACATTCCCAGTCTTTGAAGCAGTTGAACATTGTATGGTTAGCTGATGAGGTAAGCTTTATATGATTTAGCTAGTTTTGAAACTGTTAATACATTGTTTTCCTTTGCTTATATCATGTATTACAGGCTCGGTATCCTCATGGTACGGTTTTGTTTCAGCTTGTGCGTTTGGAGCTATGTTCATGTGATGATAGCTGGACGACGAATATGCTTATGAGTGTGCTCTAACATTCTCCTACACTACAAGCTCTCAAGCTTGTTATGGTACATTCTTCTCTCTAAACCCAAATTTCTCAGTCATGTTTGTTTCTTTTTTAATAGTGAAATGTATCAATCGCAGGACCATGGTGTGTTGGATCCAACCGAGGCGTGTTCCTGAATGTTTGTTGTTACATCTCAAAACTTTTGAGTGGAGAGACTATGAAGGAACAAAAGTTGAGAAAGAAGTGGCCATTTATATTTTGAACAACGCGAAGCGGTTAGTGACTGCAAGTATCTATCCTGTCTCAGTCAGCTTTGTGCGCAAACCAGGAGTTCAAGAGCATGTGAGCTTACAGTGGGCTGAAAATTAATCTTACCAAAGTTTTGAAAACTGTTCAGTTAACTAATTTTGAAGGTTATATCAGAAGTGATGATAGCTTGTACCTTATTTTACCGTTGACCTCATGTATCTTGTGACTAAGTAGGAAGACAACAATGTTGTAATAGTAGATGATTTGGTTGTTCATTTTTGAGTTTTGTTTGGATCATATTGCAAAAGCCTAGAGCTTTGTAAGTGTGAAGTCTGTGATAACAGATCTGTTACTGTGATATCATGTCTCAGTCAAGTTGGTGCGCGAACATCAGATCTTTGGGAAATTTGAAAGTGCAAGTGTGCAACCAGTAGTGCAAAAGCATGTGAGCTTACGATGAGAAACTAATCTTAGACCATGATTAACCATGAATCCCTTTTAGGTGGTTCTTATTTTTTTTTTTTTTTTTTCTTTTAAAAAAAAAACAAAAAGGAACTAATTGCGAGCCGCCACGTGTCAGTGGGACCCGCAAATAGTGCAAGCAACCATGAAAATGAGTGCTTATTTTGGAATTTTAAGAGTTGTTGCTTAGAATTATTGTGGGGCCCACTTAATTTTTTAATCTTTTTTTTGTTAAGCACCCCTCTTAAGCAACTTGGTTAATTATGCCCTTACAAGCGAGTTGAGAAACTAATCTTACAAGAAGAAACCCATTTTTTCTCACAAAGATTTATTGGTGTCTGGCATTAGCTTAAAGAAGTGTAGTATATGTTTTTATCAGTTTAATATTTGATATTTGATTTACTTGAGTTTATGAATTGTCTGGTAGATTTTTCCATCTTTTAGGTCTCTCTGAATATATATATATATATATATATATATATAATTAAATAAGTAGATTGAAATACAAACAACAAATAAACATTATATGAGTAGATTAATATAGCTCAGAATTAATCAATAGTCAAACAGAAATCCAAACACTTTTAAAGAACATGAAAATATAAATAAACATCATATCATCCATTGGGACTAAAACACGACAGACATCCCTTTTTTGGTGAAAAAAACTTATCCAACTTTTTCTGGATTTTATCCACATCTAGTCCGTCTCCCGTCACGGTAAGGACGCTATCTTTTAGTGTTACGGTTTTAACTCCTAACAAAATGAAAAATTCATTAGGATACATTAACTGTTTGAAGATTTTGACTGAAACATATCCATTAGATTGTGTTAATGTACCTTTAGAATTATAGATATAATCTAGAGCTTTCCTCCTGGCTATATCATCATCATAATTAAACACGAATCTACATTCTTCCTACAAAAAAAAAGTAAATTAATTTAAAATTTTGAAGAATTCATTATATAACCGACATGTTTTTGAATGTATAAAACTCTATGTGTATGCTTTTATACGGGATTCCTGACAAATTAACTGACCATTTTTGAAAGCTTTCAAAGTTTGAAATGATATAACAATATGATTGCAGCTAATTAGTGGCTTAAGAATAACATCTATTTATATAAAAGAACATTATTTTGATATGTTTATGTATTCATACACCAACATGACAAATGTTAGTACACTATAATTTAGTTGCCCACATATGTCAATTTAAGAAAAAAAAATTGATATCTTAAGAAAATAAAAAGAAAGATATACTCAAATGATAAATATCAACATTATACAAGAACATAAAATTGCAGATAAAATAACAATAATAAAATGTTATTAATATAGTAATATATTTAAGAAACTTAAAATGTAACTAGTGTATAAATAAAATATTGTAGATGTAATTATGGTATAAATTCTCAAACTATTCATTTTTGGTCAAATATATGAATCTTCATGTAACAATAGATTTTTCTTGTAGTTTAGATGAATGGATCTAAATTTAAATAAAAATCTTGTAAAAAAGAGTAAATTTAATGATAATAAAAATTTATTGTTATATTATTTTCATAAAACTTAGTTATTGAAATAGTTAATAAAAGTAAGTATAAAATCTAAAATTATCAGTCACAAGTTAAATTAGATTTAAATAATCATGATTAATTAAAATGGGAGAGGTTTTCAAAAACTGACCTATAATTTAAGTTTGAATGCATACACACAGAAGTTAAATCAAATGCAAAAGTAACGTAAAATAGTAGTGAAATTACAATTACACCTTATGAACAAACAAAAAGATGTGTAAATACCTTTACGATTATATCATTGGGAGATCTACTCAAGACAATGAAGTCTTCTGAGTAGACTTATCGCAAAAGAAAAATTGTAAATGGTTGCTGAAGAATTCTTGGCAAATCTAAACAATTTTTTTTTGTTTACAAAGAAAAATTAGTAGATTTCTCCAAAAATCTCCCAAGAGAAATTCACAAAATTTTCAATTTCAAAACTAATATAACCAGAAGATTTCTTGAGAAACTATTTCGGTAAAACAAATTTCTGGAGAAGTATTTTAGGTAAAACAGATCCGAAAAATTCAAAAATCAAGTGTATGATTGCATAGACCCATTTAGTGTTTGTGTTTAGTTTCTTTAAACATCTTTCTTTCTACAAAATATCCATCCCCAACCAAGTTCCATAGTTTTGAGACCAACCATCTCGACAGAATGTCTTACATAAGCTCAATAAAAGATATCCAAGCGTTGATAACCAAGAATCATCAAATATGAATGTTTACTCAAAATTAAATTTTGAAATAAAAAATATTGGGAGTTTTTTTAAGATGAAATGAGAGACTAGATGCAAGATAAATGAGTTTTGCGTACAAAAATGAGTGAAATATGTAAACTTATAATTAAAAAACATATAGAATTTGATTTTTGGTTGTTCATGGTGGGTTGTGATATTAATGACTTATATTTCTTAAAACATAAAGTATAATTGTATTTTCTTGAATTAATTTAATGTTAGTGAAATACCAAAGTTTTTAAAACGAAAAAATAATTTTGTTTTGTGTTTGACCAAAAAGTTATAGGTCGAAACTCAAAATATACGAAAGGTAAAAAATATAACATTTATATATTGTTCACATAGATACAGTGTTAAGCATTTTGGATTTTTGAATCGTTTTAATCTTATATATGTTGTTGTAAAAAATGATAAGAGAACACACCTAATCCTATGCTACGGTTAAAGCAAAAAAATTAGTAAATAAGAGAAACGTATGTTTTCAGTGTCATTTTCCCAAACTATAAAAGTAATAATTAGAAGCAGAAAAAATAGAAAATAAGAAGAACAAAAGAGCCGTGGAGCAACACGCAAACTTGCCTCTACCATTAACATTATATTTCTTTCTTTTTCACAGATTAATTAGAGACCAAATAAAAAATGGGAGAGACAGAGGAAGTGAAACTGTTGGGAGTATGGTACAGTCCGTACGCCATAAGACCAAAGATAGCTCTTCGTCTCAAATCAGTCGATTATGATTACTTTGAAGAAGATCTGTTCGGTTCTTCTCAAATCAAATCCGGTTCACAAGAAAGTCCCGGTTCTCATCCACAACAACAAACCGATTCTAGAGTCTCTCAACATCGTTGAGTACATTGATGAGACATGGAACGCATCTGGACCGTCCATACTTCCTTCACACCCCTATGATCGCGCTCAAGCTCGCTTCTGGTCTGCCTTCGTTGATGACAAGGTGTTTTCTATGTTTTTTCTGTTGGGCAAATATTTACTTTCTTTTATCTATGGTTTTCTTCTGCTTGAGAATTTTTTGTGATGTATTTTTATATTCTTAAGAGGATTGAGAATTAGATTTTATCTGTGAGTGACCAAAAAGTTATTGTTATGCATCTAGGGCTATATTATTGAAATTAAATGAAAAGTTAAACATGCATTGGTGAAGTTAGACTATAATTGTAACTTGATCCTTTTTTAGTGGATAAAACCATATTCAACTAATCTTTTTTTTGTTACATGACATTGTTGTAGATTTTCTAAGTTCTATTGAAATTCATGATATATTGTGAGGGTAACAATAACAACACAATTTTTTTTTAAAAAAAGACATAGTGATTGAACAAATCTAATTTATTAAACCAATATAGAAGTAGTATCTAATCATAAATCTTTTTCATATTTTCATATATTCTTCCAAAATTTTCTTGTTTTTACATGTTTTGATGATAATCTTTATATATTTGAAATTTAGTTAAAGTGGGAGAGTTGTACAGTTTTTTTTTTTTTTGGCTAAAAGAGAGTTGTAGAGCTTCCTTTGTCTTCTTTTTTTTTTCTGTTTTTCTTGTTGCAGATTGCTGATGCTTATATAAATTTTCCTACAAAAAGCATAAATTATTTTTTATAACGTAAAATATACTATTAGTAATCTATCCCCCGTAACGTATGAATGGATTTTGATATTGATAAAAAAAAACATATATTATTAATCTATCCCCCATAATGTATGAATGGATGTTTGATATTGATCAAAATTTTCTTCAGTGAGTTAAATCTTGGTTCAATATAAACCTAGGAAGATTCTAGCTTCGAAATAATCAAACCTTTACTAAGAAACCATTAAGATTTTGTGTAAGGTTTCATAACAAACACTTGTCACACTATTTTCACTTGACTTCCTTTACAAAAATGCAGTGGTTTCCGGCTTTGAAAGCGGCCGCAATCACCAAATCGCAAGAGGCAAAAGAAAAGGGCATGAAAGAAGTGGAAGGAGGGTTATTGCAACTCGAGGAAGCCTTTGTTTCTATAAGCAAAGGGAAACCGTTTTTCGGAGGTGAAGCGATAGGGTTTATGGACATTTGCCTTGGTAGCTTTGTGTGTATCTTGAAGGCTAGAGAGAAGCTTAAAGGAGAAAAGCTTTTAGACGAAACAAAAGTTCCTTCTCTTTGTAAATGGGCGGACCAGTTCTTGTCTGATGATACCGTGAA
Organism: Moricandia moricandioides; assembly: GCA_905132885.1. Taxonomy (NCBI): domain Eukaryota; kingdom Viridiplantae; phylum Streptophyta; class Magnoliopsida; order Brassicales; family Brassicaceae; genus Moricandia; species Moricandia moricandioides. The sequence goes on from CAJHQQ010000001.1 coordinate 263,189, forward strand.
GAATGTGGTACCGGAGATCGATAAAGTTGCTGAGTTTCTAGGAGAGCTTGAGGTTAGAGCTCAATCAGCGGTTTCAAGAACTTGAGATCATCGTTGAAAAGCAATGGACGTGTGTAATGTAAGTTCCAAAATACCTTAAAGGTTGAAGTGTTGTATTGAATGTATGTTAGTATCTTATACGATGATGCTGTGTATGGTTTATGGATAATGCTTTTAATAATTAAAAATGGCAGAATAGTCGCTCCAAGGCCAAGTCGACATTTACGTATTTATCTTGAGCAATGTTAATATCTGTTTTTGTATTAGTCCACTATATTGTCCCATTGACTTCTGCAAACAATTGAATTAAAAAAATAGGGTCATAGATCTAGATCGCACGAAATTCATAGCAATCTCTCGTTTCAGAAATATAATAATTGTTTGGCTGATGATATAAGTATAATAATATGTAATATACTTTGTATCAAAATAAAATAATTACAAAAACAATGTGTATAGCCGAATTAATAGTACAAAGTCTACGAAAAAATGTGATAGTTGTATGATTATCCGTTTTTGTATTGGTTGTAAGCAATTGAAAATATTTATATCGTAATTCTCTTTCCAATAAGTTACAAATGTATATGGTTTAAATATTACTTTACTAGTTTCTTTTGTCAACAATATAAATACAAAATTTTAAGCCCACATGCAATTACACATCAAAGTTCATGTGTAAAGTCATGATTAACTCCGATTTCTTAAGGTTGGAGTTCTTAACATAAAATTGGTTTTTTTTTTTTATATTTTTCAGTTAAGAAACGTCTCTTATAGTTTTTATTTAAAAGATAGATCTTAGGTTTTCTTAGTTAAAAGCTAACAAACGTCTTTTAAAAAAACTAAGATTAATCATGATCTAACTATACAAAAAAAACTAGCTACATGGCAAAAAAAACATGCGGTCTGAATTATTCTGGGCATTCGGATCAGGTTCAGTGGAGGTATGTCTAGTCGGAATTAAAATTTCAAAATTAATTAAATTTATTATCTATAAAACATAAAAGTTATTTTTAGAAATGATTTTTACATACAGCGCAGGAAATCTTTTAATTTTTTCTGAAAAGATCGATTTTTTAGTAATTATTGTCAGAGTCTGACCATAAAATTATTGAGCTGGAAACATATCCAAAAAATATGACCTATCTATGTTAATTTACTATAAAAAATTATTTTTAAAATGTTGCTAAAAGTTTTTGAACCTTCAACCTCAAGTACCTAACATCATCGAACTAACCACCAGTGCTATTGAAAATATATGCAAAATTGTGACCGCTAAATTTAGTTATTTATTGGTGGCCGGAAACATGACTTCTATCCATAGCACCTTCTGATTATTGTAATATAACACTAATTAGATAATAACGAATGCCATATATTCAAAAAAGTTACCATTAGGACAATGGATTTTCGTCTTTTTGAATTTTTAAAATGAAATATTAAAAACAAACTTTCACACGACTATTTGTTAAACGTATGAAGTAACAATTAACAGACAAATTAAGTAACTAACAGAATAAAAAGAGTAAAAAGGCATAATTTCCATAATAAAAAATATACACAAGTCAAAAAGAAAGATCTGAAAGTGAGTAGTAATCAAATATTAAATACCTTTTTTTGTGAAAGACCAAGCTCTAGATATATTAACACACACATTCACACCATCTTCAACCTCTCTCTCTTAATCTCAATGGACTTTTTTCAGAAAGCCAAAGCCGTTCGTCTACGGAGCCACCACGACAAGTACCTAGTCGCCGAAGAAGACGAAGAATCCGTCACTCAAGAACGTAACGGCACAGCAGGCGCAGCCAAATGGACCGTCGAGCCAGTCCCAGGCTCCTCCAACCTCATCCGCCTCAAAAGCGCTTACGGCAAATACTTAACGGCGTCAAACAAACCGTTTCTCCTCGGAGCCACCGGAAGAAAAGTTCTTCAGACCAATCCTACCCGTCTCGACTCGTCTCTCGCTTGGGAACCGATCAGAGACGGTGCTTTGGTCAAGCTCAAGACACGTTACGGCCACTTCCTTCGTGGTAACGGTGGTTTGCCTCCGTGGAGAAACTCCGTCACTCACGATATTCCTCATAGATCCGCGACGCAAGATTGGGTTCTTTGGCATGTCGACGTCATCGAGATTCTCACCGATCAACACCTCCAGCAGCAGCAGCAGCAGCAGGAGCCTCCCTCTCCGCTTCATCATTCAGATTCTCTAGATTTCGAACCGGGATCTCCTTCCAGATCTAACCGGTTTTTCAGACAGGAGGTGAGTTCTTGAACCGACAACAGTTTCAAACTGACGTTGACTTTATGTTTTTTGTGTGTTTGTTGAAGTCAACGGATTCAGTTACGGTCGGATCGCCGCCTAAATCGGAAGGGAGAGTGATATACTACCACGTGGCGGACGATGAGGGAGAAGTTGAAGATGATTCCGTTGAGGTGAAGTCGTTTACTTTCAAAGGCAATGGCGTTGAAGAGCTGACTAAGAGGTTGAAAGAAGAGAGCAATGTGGAAGATGTTATCGTTTGTACTCGTAGTCCTTTGAATGGGAAGCTTTTCCCATTGCGTCTTCAGCTTCCGCCGAATAATGCCGACATGACTGTCGTTTTAGTACCAATGGCGTCTAAAAGTGAGTTTGTTCTGTCTTAAACTGAAGTCAAGATCGTTGCTTTGGCGCTGATGCTAATGTTTTTCTTTGATGTAACAGTAGCAGAAGGGTTCAAAAAGTGAGAGATCAGATGTTTAAGCTGAAGCTGGAGCCGTGAAAGTGAAGGCTATAGCTGGAAATGATTTGTTGTTAGTTCAATTGATTACCAAACATTATGAATTATACAAATATTGGTTGCAGCGGTTAAGTGATTCTCGCTGCCTATTAATATAATCTTTTTTACCTGCTCTTCGACTAGTTTTTTGCGACCAGTAGTTTGTACAAGAGCAGAATTGTCTTTTAAGTGATGGAACTGGACACTATCTCTTACAATGGATCTCAGTGTTGAAGACTTTTGAGATTAGTTTAATAACCTCGTGGCAATCGCTGCAGACGTGTAGATTCTTGAATATACGGATTGGAGTTGAGGTTGTAAGCTTATCAGACCAAAAGCAATGGTGAGTCTCTCACAGTGCGACATGAGGGATTGCTCTCCATTGAGTCTGTAAATAACCAATGGATCTCAGCTTGTCGTCTGAGTGACTCTTTTCTAATTCCATGTTCAGTAATTAGTTTCTAAACATCCTTCCACTGAAGCTCCCTTGTTTTAATGATTTGTCTAGCGAGTTCTTCACTTAGTTCCACACTAGCACCCTTTTTGCAGTAAACATCAAGGAGACTTCTCCTCTCCAGAATACTGCATCTGGTTTCGTTGGCATGCTCATTACCATGTCTATATCTTCGTAATGTAGGCTGCACAGCCTGCACGGCTAACTAGGTCGATGATGCAACCATAGTGCTCCAACGCAAGCTCGATGCCATAATCTCTGACCATCATGTCAAAATATTGGCGTTATTTCTTTGATAAATCCCGGACTCGAACCAGAGTATAATCATAGCCAGAACTGTCTAACAGTATGAGTAAATTGAACGTTTAAACAGATCCGAATCTAAAAATTAAAAGAGTTACGATTTTTTTTATGATAAATATATAATTTATGGTCTAAACTTTAAATTTTTAGATATATTACTAAAATTAGACATTAATATATACAATTACTCTATTAGGACATCGCCAACCCAACTTCATTTTTTATTCTAAAATTGAATGAAAAAATATGAAGTTAAAAACACTTTAACCTCTACTCTATTTTCTACTCCATAATAGAGTTTACCCAATGTAGTAATTTTTTTTGTTCATTACTCTATTACGAAGTGAAAAATAGAGTAGGGTTAAAGTATTTTTATTTTATATTTCATTTTTTCCTATTTTAGATAAAAAATGAAGTTTTACAAGATGTTCTTACATCGTTAAATATACCTTAACATTTTTTGAACAGGCCCATAAATAATTTGAGATGGCATTGATCATCAAACACTTTATGTGTTAGCTCCTAACATCCACAAGAACCATACAAATGAATCAAACACAGTGAAAAAAAAAAGCTTTGTAATTGGAACAGAATAACAACTTGAGAATGGGCTTCTATTTGGGCTTTAACGACTCCTAGCCCACCTGAAGCAACTCCCTAAAACGCAGCGCAGTATACGTAAGCTCTGCATTGTGCTTATCCAACAAAACCAGTCCAGCTCAGTCAAGACTCAGACAGAACAGATGGATGATGTATCAATCTTGTACTAATAATTGTTTAAAAATTCAATAAAGGACTATTCAATATACAAAACCGTGTACCACATTCTGCTTGGCATGTTCTACCTTACACGCACTCCACTCTCTCTTCCTCACGCCTCCTCTTTATTCTCCTTCTCAATCTCTCCTCTCCGATCCAAATCTAACATTCTCCGATTGCTTGTGATTCGATACCAATGGGTGTTGATTACTACAACGTACTGAACGTGACTCCAAGCGCGAGCGAAGATGACCTGAAGAAATCCTACAGAAGACTAGCCATGAAATGGCATCCCGACAAGAACCCTTCGAGCAAGAAAGAAGCTGAAGCTAAATTCAAACAGATCTCCGAAGCTTACGATGTCCTAAGCGATCCTCACAAGCGTCAGATCTACGATCAATACGGTGAGGACGGTCTTAAGTCTTCCGATACACCAACGCCGGCTACTACGAAGCGGAGCTACTCTTCCGGCAATAACAACGACGACGACGACGCAGGGTTTCGGTATTATCCGCGAGACGCTGAAGATATTTTCAATGAGTTTTTCGGCGCATCCGGGGATGCATTCGGCGGAGGAGGGAGGAGGATGAATAGTGACAACGGAGGAGGAGGAGGAAGCAGGTTTAGAAGCGCCGAGGCGGGAAGTCAGACGAGTAGGAAGACGCCGGCGAATAGGAAAGCTCCGGCGATTGAGAGCAAGTTGGCTTGTAGTCTTGAGGAGTTGTATAAAGGTGGGAGGAGGAAGATGAGGATCTCACGCGTTGTTCCTGATGGTCTCGGGTTAGTCTTTCTCTCTCATCTTGTTCTTGATGAAAATCAAGAATCTTATAGGTTTCTTGATGCTCTGTTTTGTGTAGAGCATGTTTAAGATCTTGATTGTGTCAATATCTCTCACATTCTTGAAGAAATGCCATTTTCAAATCAGTTTCATCCTTGATTCATTTCTTTAATTTGGTTAGCTTAAAGTCAAGTTTCTTGATGCTCTGTTTTGTGTAGAGCATGTTCTCTGTGTGATCTTCCTTGTAAGTTTCTTGTTGCTCTGTTCTGTTTTGGGTTGAGCTTATGTTATCTGTGTGAGTTTCTTGTGGCTACTTTTAAGATCTTGATTGTGTCAATCTCTCCTCATATTCTTGAAGAAATGCCATTTTCAAATCAGTTTCATTCATCCTCGATTCATAGTTCTTTGGTTTGGTAAACTGAATCAAATCAAGAAGTGTGTTGACACGTTGATCTCAATGATTAGGTTTCTTGATGCTCTGTTTTGTGTAGAGCTTATGTTGTTTATGACCTTCCTTATAAATTTCTTTGTAGGAAGCCAAAGACAGTGGAAGAGATCTTGAAGATAGACATAACACCAGGATGGAAGAAAGGAACAAAGATAACATTCCCTGAGAAAGGAAACCATGAACCAGGAGTCACTCCTGCTGATCTCATCTTCGTTATCGATGAGAAACCTCACTCTGTTTACAAAAGAGATGGAAATGATCTGATTGTAGACAAGAAAGTCACCCTTTTGGAAGCTCTAACAGGAATCACTATCAGCCTAACAACACTAGACGGAAGGAACCTGACTATACCGGTTTTGGATATCGTTAAACCGGGTCAGGAGATTGTGATCCCTAACGAAGGAATGCCTATCTCTAAAGAAGTTTCCAAGAGAGGAGATCTTAGGATCAACTTTGATATATGTTTCCCTTCGAGGCTAACGTTGGAACAGAAGACGGATCTTAAGAGAGTTCTTGGTGGAACTGGAGTTGACAACTAGTTTTCGAGTGCGGTTCTTGTCAGTTCAGTGTATATACACAATGTGTTTACAAATCTTTCAGAATAAAGAGGTCAATGTGAAACAAATCGGATCTTTTTGGGTCTTGATTTGATACTTTTTGGCCAAGAAAGCTCTTGTTGATGTCATCATGTTTGTTCTGAATCTGATTCCATGAGTTATATATAAAAGCCATATCCAAAATGTTCTGTAACTTTTGACTTCCCCAACTACAATTATACTTAGAAATGGGCTCTTTTGATACTGTATGGTCCTTTTAGTTACCATATTTATATGTTACATAGCCGTTGTTATAGTATTTTCACCTTGATCTCACTAAATTTTAGTCTGTTACAAAGTGATTTCTCATGAGTCTCCAAACAATTTTGAGATTTTTTATTCATAAACTTTTGAGAAAACAGCAAACAAAAAACACAACTTCAATCAGTGAATCACACACACACAAACACTCAAAGGTATACTCTTTTATTATTCATATTAAAAATAAATGAATTCTAAACCTTATGTTTTTCAATCTTGTACACAAGTTCATCAGGTTTGGCTCCAACAACCCTATCAATCTCTTCTCCTTTCTTTACAAAAATAAAAGCTGGTAGTGTATTTGCTCTATATGTTCCAGCCACATCCTGCAATTACATACCAAATAGCTTAGTCTTGAAAGTTAAAAATTCACCGTTTCAGTTATAATTAAAAAAAGGACCGTAAATGATTATTCGTACCATGAATCTATCCACATCAAGCCTCGCAAAGACAGCTTCTGGATACCTAGAAACGATCTCCTTAACTCTAGGTTCCATTGCTTTACAAGGTCCACACCATGCAGCTGTGAAATCAATCACTAGCTTCAAAACCATCACAATTTGTTCAGTTAGCTTAGAACATAACCAATTCAATCACATGCAAACAAGATTAAGCATTGGTATAAATATAGAAACGGATTTAAAATGTGGTTTTGGTTTTTCTAATAAACACATACCAATTTATTTGAGGCTTTCATGGAATCAAAGAGAGATCTCCACTGTCTTCTTGATTCCACTTCCACTTCCACAACCAAACCATTCTTGGTTTCCGTTGATGAAGGAACATCACTCACAGATGAAACATTGGAACCCATTATCTTACGAATGTGTCTATATAGAGAGATGATTTTCACTTAATTGCTTGTAAGCTAATATGAAGAAAAGAAAGAGACGGATGATCTCTATATAGATGTAAGTCCGGGAAAATTGTTCATTAAAATTAATTTATTAATAGCAATGGAATATGATTCTAGTTTGCTATCCTTCTCTGTAACCGTTGGTTTGTTTTCAAGAATATCTCAGTTTAGTTTCTCTTTGTTTAGTTCCATTTAGTTATTAAATATTCTCTTCCACTGCAAAAAGGTATTAAATATTGTAACTAACCAAAAAGAAATTACTTGCACGTCTAGATGTAATTAGGCTAATTATTTTGCTAACTCATTTTCCTTGGCAACGATGTTATCATTACTTATTCATGTTGTTATCTTCCTATCTTGGGGTTACAATTACGTCCTAATTTACATTCACATAAAACTTACCAGTGGAAATCAGTATAAAACGATTAGTTTAAAAAAGTCAGTATAAAACGAGAAAAGAAAAAAGTGAACGACACGATGCAGCTCAATGTAAAATTTGGTGTATAAGAATAGAAAAAATAGAGTTACACACACATTTCTATTGTCACACTTTCTACATGCAAAAATTACAGTTAGACACACATTTCTATAGTCCCACTTTCTACATGCACCACACTTTTACTCTTATTTCAAATTTAAAAGCTCATTGATTCCTAACTTTATTTTCTCTTTTCCAAATATTATTTATTATCGTTTTCTCATTTTGTTTTTTAACAGACTTTTTCTTATTCTTTCATAAGGTTAAAACCACACAAAACCTATATTCATCTCTCTATTGTCCAATTAGTATTATATTATCCACTTTAGAGTTAATAAGCACGCTTGCATGAATTTACTTTTGAATCTCTTTCCAATAGGCTTCGTACTAATTAGAGTTGAATATCTCTTTATATATTAGACAATCTTTGTCAAAACTTTCAATGTGGAATTTGTTTGATATCTCACATTCTTCCTCTCAAATTAAAGACAACATTCATTTCGTATGTTTTTCTTTGAGAGAATCATCTTAGTATCACCTTGTACCAGTAATCGCATTGTTTCATTTAAGAATGTTTATCCCACAACTTCATTGGTTCCATGATTTTCTTACTAGTTTTTGCCAACATTCTCTTTCGATTTGAAAGGTCTCATTCCTATTTGAAAAGTATTTTAGTTTTTTTGCAGATCATCGTCGTACCATTCTGATACTAATTGTTGGGTTTGTCAAAGTCTATGTCCAAATTTTTATTATCAGATTAGTACGATATTGTCCACTTTGAACCTAATACACAAGCACGCATAAATTTACTTTTAGAATCTTTTCCAAATGCTTCATACTATATTAATTATAGATGGATATCTTTTTATACATTAAACAATTATTGTCTAAATTTTCGATGTAAATTTTTGTTTGATATCTCACATCCTCCTTTCAAATCACCGCAGCAAAGATACCGAATTCTCTGACAACTTAAAACTATGAAGGTGACATCATAAGCTTAAACAACGATATCGCAAGTTCTAGTAATGACATCACTAGGCCGTTGGAGATATCTCAAGCTCTGACGATATCATAAGCATTGATGACGACATCGCAAACTCCAGCTATGACATAGCAAGCTCCTCACAGTCTTTATGTTTCCACAGTTCCCAAAAGGACCAATTTGAATTTATGTTGCTACAGTTCCCACATGTGTAATTTAATTTTAAGTTTTGTAATAGAAAATGTATAGTACTATAATAATACTGTTTATGTAATATAAAAATAGATTGTAATTATTATTTTACAGTTATGTAATATTTCAATTTTTTATAGAGTTAGTTGTAATTGAATATGTTTATGTATATTTAGAATATCTATATACATCAAAATTTAACGTAATTATACAATATTTAATTTTCACATGTAATTATAATAATTTGAATAAGCTCTATATTTATTTGTAAAAGCTAATAATGAAACATCTATTAGTTTAAATTCTTGTAGAAATTATTATAAATTTCTAAAGTGTGATACACATTTTTTTATCCGTTTTCACCATTTAAAAATATATTTTAAATTTTTAGCCACGTTTAATATACTCTTGTACTAATATATCCATTAGATCCGCTAAATCTCTATTTATTCCATTCTATTTGCTTGATTTATAAGATCCACACTGCTTGATCCGTCTTTTTCATTGGTAATGCATTGAATCTATCAGTGTAACTATTGTATTTACACTAAAGTCACTATTCAGAGAATTTTTTGGTAGTTTTACCGTCATCATTAAGTCACAGGATTGTTTATCTTCTAATGAAATTTCATCCTCAACTGTCAAGTTTGATTGTATACCTCATCTCACTATTTTAGTGTTTAACTTTAAATTTAAAATATTTTTAATTTCAAATCTCTAACATGGAAGACTCGCTTAGCCGTTTTGCATACACTTCGATCTCCAGCTCTCTATTCTCATTCTAGTCTATATTTATTTAGTAAGAGGAAGTAAGAGATTCTTTTTAAAAGAATTTATGATATTAGTATAAATAATTAAAAATGTCATTGATACATTAAGAATTGTATGTTTCGTGAAAATATCGTGGAAAAAACAGTATCTTACAGTGCATTATAGAATGAAACTTTTGTGGAAGATTTACGAAATAATGTTTGAAGAAAAAATGTGAAACAAATTTTAAATAGTAAAACTGTAGTAAAGGTATAAATCCATAACTTTGGCGAGAACTGCGGAAATGTGTTTTCTGGAATTGTATATATTGGAGAAAATTGCAGATTTTTTTTTTTTTTTTTGCAAACTGTGATGAATTTGTGTATTGGAACCACGCAGACCTACATTTGTACTTAGCAACAACAAATAAATCAGAACCAGATTTTTGGCACAAATATGTAAAGTTATGTTTGAAAAATGTGTATTTGCCTTCGAATTGCGTCTTTACAATAAAAATTGTGGCTTTGAAAAAAATCACAAACAATTCGGTTACCAATTTAGAACACAAAATAAGTCCACAACAACCGGAACAATATCACACTAAGACTGCACCGTTACGAGTTGTTATAGTGTTTGTTAATGATAAAAACAGTTCTTAATTTGTCTTAGTGTTAACAAATGTACAAACAGTTAACTGTTTTTATCGAAATTAATTTGTCTTTATTTCGTCGTAAAAAATAGTAGTCATCTTTTGGACTAGAAAGTGTGCTATGTAATTACGTAATCATATATATCTTTTTTTTGTAACACACGTAATCCTTTTTTTATCAAACGAAGTCCTATACATTCAATAGCAATGTTTTCCAAACTCCATTTTAACTTTTGGCTTTTCCCTACTCAGAAAGAAAGAACTTTGGCCCCCTTACATGTCACACCATGAAAACACTACTTTTTCTAATTCAGGATGATAAAACAAGTCCTGGAATTCTTTTATAGAATTTGTCAATTTGAAGACCAAAAGAGGAAATTTTATAATTATAAAAACATGCACTTATTTGTGTAAAAATACTTTCAAACACACAGAATAACATTTTGGTGAAACAAAATTTAAATATTTAAATTCACTTACAATGAAATATACATTAATAGAAGAGATAAAGACCAAAATAGATCTTAAAAAAATTTTGTCCCAAAAATAGCACTCAAAGAAAAAATGACCAAAATAGATTTTATTAAATGATGTAAATATATATTTGTACTTTTGGGTTAACTAATCTAAACTTAGGGTTTAGAGTTATGGGGTGCGGTTTTGGAGTTGAGATTTAAAAATTAAAAAATTTAAAAAATATTAAAATTTTCAAAATAAAAAAGGTCTATTTTAGTCATTTTTTCTTTCAATGTCTATTTTTGTGACAAAAACTTCAAAAATGGCTATTTGAGAGATTTGTCATTAATAGAATTTGAGAATTTCTAAAAAGCATTAAATAAAATGATACTACGTTCATGTAAACCATATTTTAAACGCAAATCAAATATCTAGATTTTTCGAGATATTTTTTGTCCGATCTGTTTATCTGAATAATTAATTATCTGATTTGATCTATTTGGATATTCGTTGTTCCGATATCTTAATTTTTTTATATTTTAACTGAATATCATATTTGGTACATACAAATTAATACAAAATAAAAAACCAGATATAAAATAAGTTATTACAAAATATTTATTTTTCAAACTCTTATAACTAAAAACAATTTAATAAATAAAATATAAATATAATAAATATATACTTTATATATAATTATTCAAATATATATACATATAAAAAGGACCATATTGAATATTCGTTCTTAACTTGATTTGCTTCATTTTTATAGATATTATATATATTATTTGCTTTACTTTGTAGAGTTACATATATATTTAGATTTTTTGGTTTTATTTTGTCCACCTCTAATTAAAATCATGAATTACATATTTTTGAGATTTATGAAAAATATATTATTGTAAATATTCCCTATATATATTATGAAACAAAGTCCTGCAAACCCATCATGTACATTAGCATTGGTATAGAAAAGTTATTTCCTCGTGGATATATTAATTTGCTATATTCCAGTCTAAATGTTTCAGATGAGTTTTTTTCTATGAGGACACCTAGAAAAAAAAAATTAGCTTAGCTACGAGGTCGCATCATTATAATTGCTAGTGTAGAATTTATGTCCAAAGTTACGAGCGATTTTTAGCCATTCAATGGGGAGAAAATTTCGGCTTTATAGCCAACATATATGGATTTAGATCATCTCCATTTTCAGCAATATCCAATATATGTGTCATAAAATATTTTAAAAACTTAAATTATTTTTCTATGGAGCTTAGTAAAAAGCATTAGTTTTAGTGGTAACGTTTCGACTGTTTTATCCACCCACTTCTACATCAAATAAAAATGTTTTATTCGCGGGGTTATTTTCTTTTTAATAAAGGGTTTAATTCTCAGGGTAATAAACTTCATTTGGGCAACCACCCAAAATGCTCCTAGATGGAACGTGCCGAGCCAACTGAACATAATTATTGGCCGGGACATTAAAAAATTCAGTATTTAAGGGTGTGACGGAATAGTCCTTTTAGAATAAATATTTTAGAGTAAAGCAAAATCACGAGATGTTCTAAAATATTGCTCAACCACAATCAATAGCTGAATTAGAACAAAGAAATAAGTGAACTTAAAGATGAGGAAGTAGCATCAGATCAAATAAAATATTGATAAAAATTAATATTAATATATAAATCTTTGTCTGGCAACATAAAATGTTATTTTTGGAAAACATGTTCATTATTGAAATTCATAAATAAAATTCAAAAATGATTTTCAAATTTCTCAAAACAGTAATTATTTTTTTTCTTTCTTATTTTACCAAATTAAATGGGGTTTCACTTTAATCAACACTTTTCCGATATTTATGCATATTTAAATATTAATTTCTATCTCTAATTTAGTTAGGATATATATATTGGTGATAAATTACTTGCATCATTATTAAAACTAAATTAATTTTGTTATTGTTTGGTAACATGGAAATAAGTATAAAAATATTTCTCTTTATTTACAAATGTAGTCTTTACATTTACAATAAATTAAGTATTTTATTTTGTATTTATTTTTATTTATAGATTATGCCACTGCATTTAAAATAAATCTAAATTGAATATTTTCATTTTCAAAGTTTATCTAACCAAATCGAGATTCATATATTGACCATTAATTTTTTTTAATATATTGTTTCATTTTAAAATAAATTAAAAAAAACAACATGTTAATATATGAGTAGTACAATTACATCAAACTGCATTAAGTTATAATTTTTTAATATAATATTATGTACAAATAAAAAAATATTATTAAATATCTATATTATAATATAATATATTTTATTCTATATGTAAATTGCAAAACATAAAAATATACATGAGATTTTTTTATAAAACTAACAGTTTATAAGTTTATGCTTAACAAAAGTTAAATCAAATATCTGCGCGAGGACGCAGGACAAAATTCTAGTTTTTATATTATAGATGAAAATAATTTATTAATGTTGATAGTGCATGTTTATATAATTCTATTTTAAAAGACTTTTCCTTATTGTTACTTTTAAAAGAGAGTCTACTAATGTTATTTCTATAAATTTCTCTTAAACACTATATAACATATACCTTTTTCTTTGTTGACAATAAGCTTCCGTATCCTCTACCGAAAATTTTGTTTTACTAAATTTATGCACAATTGAATATTACTTTTCTTTGTCTTACAAATATTAGTGAAAACATCTTCAAAATTTATTTGAGAAATCATTTTAAAAATTAGTTGTGTAAAATTACTATTAAAGATTAAAAAAACAACAAACCAATTGACTCAAGCTGACCTGAACCAAAACCAAAGTTCAGACTCAATCGTTCACTTGAAGTTTTTCTTAATCCAAATGATTTTACTTAAACTGACAAGCAACATAATTAATTAATTAATTCTGTAATTATATTATTAATAGTAACTTATGTAAGACCCAAACCCGGCCGACTAGGCCGCGGTCGAAGCCTCACGTCGCTCGGTCCGTACACAGACCGAACCTCTAGATTTTTGCCCTTATTTATAATTTCGCCTAACAGCGAGGGCTATCTTTAGACCTTAGCTTACGACTACCTTAGTCGATTCCTAGCTTAGATCCTTTCAAATTATGCACAGCGGAGTATTTTCTAGATACCATTGGTCAATTACCAATCTAATACTTGTCTGGTTTAATCGCCTCAGCCTTGGTTAGTTATATGAACTACCAACTAGCTCAAAGGTCGATCCTAAACCCAAACCAAGTCACACTGATCTGAGGTTCCATTCCCCTCGATCATTCTACTAGCATCCTAACAAGATACTAATATAACCCGTATGTGATAAATCATACCTTTGCCACAACCACAGAGCTTAGTAGCTCATCGGACCTCCATTGACCCGAACTACACATACTTGTCTAATGAACCATTAGACTCATTGAGTGTGTCTCATTAGTTCTTATCTTATTTCTACATAAGACAATTCCCTTTGGATACTTAGTCATTCAACCAACCATCCCCACAGACTAAGGTAACCCTCGAGAAGTCTTCAATCAGTTAAGGATATGCATTTGGCCCTTATCGGCTCATACAACATCCAGCCTCGTTTCACCTTATAGGCAATAGTACCAAGTCCCTTCCTGGACTGAGAATGCCCATCATATCCTAAGTCAATCATCCAACCATCCTCACATGACTTAGAACTGATGAGTCTTCATCTTGCCTGATCGGCATTGGTCTATATCCGAGACCACCGATCTAACGTGTTCATAGCAAACGATGTATTCATTAATCAGGTTAGATCTGATTCCTTGATCCATCCCTTATGGATCAGGTCGTCCCTTCTCAACCATGATTAGATCATATACCACTTTACTTGAACAATCACACCTACTCGGTCAAGATCCATTCGTACCTCTTTGGTCCCGAATCATTCGTACCCTTTCAGACCCGAACCGTTCGTACCCTTTCGGTCCCGACCCGTTCGTACCCTTTCGGTCCCGACCCGTTCGCATCCTTACGGTCCCGACCCATTTGCATCCCTTGGATCACAATACGTTCGCACCTCTTGGATCACGACACGTTCGTACCTCTTGGATCACGACACGTTCGTACCTTTTGGATCACGACACGTTCGTACGTTTTGGTTCACGACACGCTCGTACCTTTTGGATCACGACACGTTCGTACCGTTTGGATCACGACACGTTCGTATGTCCTGACTTAACAAGTCATGGACTGTACCATATGGACCGGACAGAACCTGCATCCAATGGCACCGTTTGGAACATGCACCCTTTGGTCGATGGCACCTTTTGGTCTATGGCACCTTTTGGTCCTCGTACCCTTTGATACTCGCAACCCTTGGCACCTCATGCCTTTTGGTTACTTGCACCCTTTGGTAACTCACAACCCTTGGTGACTCATGACTCTTGGCACTCGTACCCCTTTGGGACATTCCAACCGTTCAGACCAACCGCCAATGCTATGGCATGATCCGGACTGTCCACATAACCGACTCATTGGGACTTGATCCAATCCACTTGGACCGAGTAAAGGCCATAACCCAATAGCCCATACAAGCCCAATGAACCCACGGAATTCCCCTTTCCAGAACAAAGGCAAACCGGTTCATGGTTATGACCCATCAGACCATCCGTCCAATCGGCCATGACCAACGATCGTGGTTGGTTCCACTCGAACATGACCTTGGCTCTTGCCAAGACATTTCCGTGACCAAACCACACATTCATCACGCAAATACAGAGTAGGAGAAGAAGAACCAGTATTGAAAAGAAGAAGGAAGAGATCCGGATGCACTTGGACCAAAACCCAACACATAACCACGATCTTACCGATCAATGGTCCATGGCGATGGTTCGCCAATAACATCCATTACCTGGAACGTCCATGAATATAATAACCACGCCTTTATCAAGTCTTATCATTCACTTCCAGGAATGATAAGATCCATTCATGGGTCGTGCATCACATCCCATGAACTTCCATGAAACAATCTTTCCACGAACTACCCCCTTTAAGGCTATATCATCCTTGGGAAGTGAAGTTCAGCCCTCTCTCTTCTTCCCTGGTTATTTGCGTGTGTTACCAGACTCAGGAGAAAGGTTTGAGAGTTGATATCAATGATCAAAACCAATCATAAGGTCGTTCTCAACTTCCCTCATGATCTCTCTCAAAACAGTCTCGATATCGCCTACACAAGCATATCGATATTGGATTATTGAATCCGACTCTCTCTCCTTTTCTCTCTGTATTTTCTTCTGTCTGTGATGTCTAAAAACGTGCAGGGAGGACCCCTATTTATAGAGGACGAGGGGGTAAGTTTTGCCCCTCGAACAGACACGACCTTTGGGTGAAAGGGCACCATTTGGTCGATAGGGTGCAACCCTTGACCATCCGCAACCCTTCGCCCATATCAGGCCCTTATTGGGTCGATACCAAGCCCAACCACGACCCAGACCCACCAGACTTAGCCCATGGCCTAGCCCAAGGGTCCACCAGGTCCCCAACCACATGGCCAGACCACCTTGGCCCGCCACCGGCCCGGACCCGGACCAACCGCCCAGAAACCAAACACTCCGTCCAGCTGAGATGAGCTGATCACCAGCTGGTCCAGCTGAATGAGCTGGTAGCTCAGCTGAATGAGCTGACCTAGGTAGTGTTGAGCTGAGCTGAGCTTGGTCGAGCTGTGTTTAGCTGGTCGAGCTGACCGTACACTCGGTCCAGCTGCCCAAACACTTGTTCCGACCCTTCTAACTCGTTTCTTTCCCTCTCATTTGGTTAAGTCCTCATAAACTTAACCCATCCTGACCATGGGACGTTTGTAACTTGATCTAAATGATCCTTAGCTCATTTCCTCGAACCATGGTCAGTCACATGATCCTTACTCAGGATTGGGGATGCTACAAGTCTCCCCCACTTACGATGGATTCGTCCTCGAATCCGAATCAATTGTTTCTTCAGAAACAAACTTGATCTTGCCGATTGTCTCTTTGACAATTTCCGGTCTAATCATTCTACGCTCCCCCACTTGGGTCCAGCATAGGGGTGTCCTACATGGACGCCCATACAGAGATTCGTATACCGACATGCCAATACTCTTACGGAAGCTGTTGCTCTACGCAATTCTACCAAAGGTAGATGTCTCTCCCAGGAATCAACCTAGTCCAAGACACGTGCTCGCAACATATGTTCCAACGTTTGAATTATACGTTCCAATTGTCCATCTGTCTGTGGGTGATAGGCGATACTCATGTTTACTCTTGTTCCCAGCGCTTTTTGAAAAGCATTCCAGAAATGAGATGTAAAACGTGAGTCCCTATCTGATACAATACTTGTCGGCACACCATGTAGTCGGAGAAAACTCAACGATGTACTTGGGTACAATCCGATCAAATCTCTCCGGTTACTTGATGGCCAGAAAGTGTGCCGATTTGTTCAGGTGATCCACCATAAACCAAATCGCATCTTTCTTATTCCTTGGCGTTGGGAACCCAGTCACAAAACCCTTTTGTGATATGGTCCCACTCGCATTCCGGAATAGACAAGTTATGTAACAACCCACTCAGAACCTAATGCTTAGCCTTGATGAGTTGACAAGTGAAATACTTATCCAACCATTCGGCCACATCAGCCTTCATACGGATCCAATGATAGTACTTCATGAGGTTCTCGTACATCTTGGGTGTACCGAGATTTTAGACTTATGAGATTTCTCTCATAATCTCCTCCTTTAGTACTCTACCATCAGGAACGCTAATCCTTCCATAGACTAGGATTGTACCATCCTTCGCGGTTTGGTACTCAATCCCATGTTTAGAGAAACCTTCTTCAGGTTCTCATCTTGTCCCTGATCATGTACTCTGACCCGTTCATTCTGAAAGTAATCACAAGTCCCATGATCTGAGCAATTCATGGCTAAGTCGTTACACATACTCAACACATCGTCTATCCTAGGCAACATGTACTTGTTCTTCACAGTAACCATGTTCAACCCTTGATAGTCGATACACAGACACATGCTACCATCCTTCTTTTTCACAAGAGGACTGGTGCATCCCAAGGGAACTACTCGGACGTATGGACCCCTTGTCAAGCAATTATTAAAATTGCTTCCTTAGCTCGACCATCTCGGCCAGAGCCATTCGTTACGGACTCTTGGACAGTGGAGCTGTCCCTGGTTCTAGTTCGATCATGAATGGGTCCGACCTACCAGGGGGGACACCCTATAGCGAACGGAACACATTCGGGAACTCAGACACCAACGAGTCCTCAGACTTGACTTCTGTCCCTCACTGGACATTGTCATAATTTGATCCTCGCCTCATGGGCTCGATCAAAATGAAATCCCAACCCTAGGTCAATCTCCGACTTGGTTGTACTGCGACCATGGTCCCTTCTTGGACCTGGTCGACTTTAGCTCGGCCATCTCGGCTGGAGCCATTCGATAAGGACTCTAGGACAGTGTAGCTGTCCTTGGTTCTAGTTCGATCATGAATGGATCCGATCTATCAGGGGGGACACCCTGTAGCGAACGGAACACATCCGGGAACTCAGACACCAATGATTCCTCAGACAGATCTTTTAGATCGACAGAATTGCCGCACTCCATAGTGGTGATTGTGGCCAGAAGGGCCTCACAACCCTGACATAGCATCCGTTCCACACGGACTACTGAACCACTAGTTCTACTAGAGCCGGACGCAGAATTTGGTACTCAACCGGTGAGGTCCAATCTCCAATCACACACAACTCTTGTGGCAATCGAAAGTGGCCCGATACTTTCCCAACCAGACCATGCCTAGGATCACCTCGTGATACTGTAGGCGAACAACGATCAGATCCACAGGTAGATTCTTACCTTGGATCGTCACCGGGACATTTGTCATAAGGCCTAGTGATTTCATGACTTGCCCACTGGCAGCCTTTACTAACCTCAAATTATCCCCAGATTCTAAACAAAACAGACCCTTTCCGACCAGCTTTGGGCTCACGAAACTGTGTATAGCCCCTGTGTCGAAAAGTACGTGTGGTTCCACACCACCGGTCATGAGGGTTCCTAGACGATTAGGATCTCGGTTTGATCACACATTTGGAAAACGTCCCATACCATTCTCCAAAGTGTCACACTTTTGCGAATGCTGACACCATTCACAAGAGTGTTTATAGTATATCTCAACCCTCATCATACAAGGACCTAGACGATTAGGATCTTGGTTTGATCACACCTTTGGAAAACGTCCCATACCATTCTCCAAAGTGTCACACTTTTGCGAATGCTCACACCATTCACAAGAGTGTTTATAATATACCTCAATCCTCATGTCCTTTCAAGACCATTCATTATTCCTTAGTAACTAGGTTGGCAAACCTTCTAGTATAAGGCTCTTGCCCTTAGAGACTGTATCTTGGCTAAGCTGCTTCACCTTGGAACTTCACTGTTCTCAAGCGTGATAACATGCTTACCTCAACTCTCTCCCGGCTCACCCTACTAAGGTCTTTAGAATCAACATAGTTTTTCAGAAAATAATGTCGGTTTGAACTCAACATTTTGAGCATGGTCCTCAACAGGATCAAGCATGCTCTGATACCAACTTGTAAGACCCAAACCCGGCCGACTAGGCCGCGGTCGAAGCCTCACGTCGCTCGGTCCGTACACAGACCGAACCTCTAGATTTTTGCCCTTATTTATAATTTCGCCTAACAGCGAGGGCTATCTTTAGACCTTAGCTTACGACTACCTTAGTCGATTCCTAGCTTAGATCCTTTCAAATTATGCACAGCGGAGTATTTTCTAGATACCATTGGTCAATTACCAATCTAATACTTGTCTGGTTTAATCGCCTCAGCCTTGGTTAGTTATATGAACTACCAACTAGCTCAAAGGTCGATCCTAAACCCAAACCAAGTCACACTGATCTGAGGTTCCATTCCCCTCGATCATTCTACTAGCATCCTAACAAGATACTAATATAACCCGTATGTGATAAATCATACCTTTGCCACAACCACAGAGCTTAGTAGCTCATCGGACCTCCATTGACCCGAACTACACATACTTGTCTAATGAACCATTAGACTCATTGAGTGTGTCTCATTAGTTCTTATCTTATTTCTACATAAGACAATTCCCTTTGGGTACTTAGTCATTCAACCAACCATCCCCACAGACTAAGGTAACCCTCGAGAAGTCTTCAATCAGTTAAGGATATGCATTTGGCCCTTATCGGCTCATACAACATCCAGCCTCGTTTCACCTTATAGGCAATAGTACCAAGTCCCTTCCTGGACTAAGAATGCCCATCATATCCTAAGTCAATCATCCAACCATCCTCACATGACTTAGAACTGATGAGTCTTCATCTTGCCTGATCGGCATTGGTCTATATCCGAGACCACCGATCTAACGTGTTCATAGCAAACGATGTATTCATTAATCAGGTTAGATCCGATTCCTTGATCCATCCCTTATGGATCAGGTCGTCCCTTCTCAACCATGATTAGATCATATACCACTTTACTTGAACAATCACACCTACTCGGTCACGATCCATTCGTACCTCTTTGGTCCCGAATCATTCGTACCCTTTCAGACCCGAACCGTTCGTACCCTTTCGGTCCCGACCCGTTCGTACCCTTTCGGTCCCGACCCGTTCGTATCCTTACGGTCCCGACCCATTTGCATCCCTTGGATCACAATACGTTCGCACCTCTTGGATCACGACACGTTCGTACCTTTTGGATCACGACACGTTCGTACCTTTTGGATCACGACACGTTCGTACGTTTTGGTTCACGACACGCTCGTACCTTTTGGATCACGACACGTTCGTACCGTTTGGATCACGACACGTTCGTATGTCCTGACTTAACAAGTCATGGACTGTACCATATGGACCGGACAGAACCTGCATTCAATGGCACCGTTTGGAACATGCACCCTTTGGTCGATGGCACCTTTTGGTCTATGGCACCTTTTGGTCCTCGTACCCTTTGATACTCGCAACCCTTGGCACCTCATGCCTTTTGGTTACTTGCACCCTTTGGTAACTCACAACCCTTGGTGACTCATGACTCTTGGCACTCGTACCCCTTTGGGACATTCCAACCGTTCAGACCAACCGCCCATGCTATGGCATGATCCGGACTGTCCACATAACCGACTCATTGGGACTTGATCCAATCCACTTGGACCGAGTAAAGGCCATAACCCAATAGCCCATACAAGCCCAATGAACCCACGGAATTCCCCTTTCCAGAACAAAGGCAAACCGGTTCATGGTTATGACCCATCAGACCATCCGTCCAATCGGCCATGACCAACGATCGTGGTTGGTTCCACTCGAACATGACCTTGGCTCTTGCCAAGACATTTCTGTGACCAAACCACACATTCATCACGCAAATACAGAGTAGGAGAAGAAGAACCCGTATTGAAAAGAAGAAGGAAGAGATCCGAATGCACTTGGACCAAAACCCAACACATAACCACGATCTTACCGATCAATGGTCCATGGCGATGGTTCGCCAATAACATCCATTACCTGGAACGTCCATGAATATAATAACCACGCCTTTATCAAGTCTTATCATTCACTTCCAGGAATGATAAGATCCATTCATGGGTCGTGCATCACATCCCATGAACTTCCATGAAACAATCTTTCCACGAACTACCCCCTTTAAGGCTATATCATCCTTGGGAAGTGAAGTTCAGCCCTCTCTCTTCTTCCCTGGTTATTTGCGTGTGTTACCAGACTCAGGAGAAAGGTTTGAGAGTTGATATCAATGATCAAAACCAATCATAAGGTCGTTCTCAACTTCCCTCATGATCTCTCTCAAAACAGTCTCGATATCGCCTACACAAGCATATCGATATTGGATTATTGAATCCGACTCTCTCTCCTTTTCTCTCTGTATTTTCTTCTGTCTGTGATGTCTAAAAACGTGCAGGGAGGACCCCTATTTATAGAGGACGAGGGGGTAAGTTTTGCCCCTCGAACAGACACGACCTTTGGGTGAAAGGGCACCATTTGGTCGATAGGGTGCAACCCTTGACCATCCGCAACCCTTCGCCCATATCAGGCCCTTATTGGGTCGATACCAAGCCCAACCACGACCCAGACCCACCAGACTTAGCCCATGGCCTAGCCCAAGGGTCCACCAGGCCCCCAACCACATGGCCAGACCACCTTGGCCCGCCACCGGCCCGGACCCGGACCAACCGCCCAGAAACCAAACACTCCGTCCAGCTGAGATGAGCTGATCACCAGCTGGTCCAGCTGAATGAGCTGGTAGCTCAGCTGAATGAGCTGACCTAGGTAGTGTTGAGCTGAGCTGAGCTTGGTCGAGCTGTGTTTAGCTGGTCGAGCTGACCGTACACTCGGTCCAGCTGCCCAAACACTTGTTCCGACCCTTCTAACTCGTTTCTTTCCCTCTCATTTGGTTAAGTCCTCATAAACTTAACCCATCCTGACCATGGGACGTTTGTAACTTGATCTAAATGATCCTTAGCTCATTTCCTCGAACCATGGTCAGTCACATGATCCTTACTCAGGATTGGGAATGCTACAACTTACTTCAAACATTTAATTATTTTTTCATTTAAAATTCATATTAAGTTTAAAGTGACATTGTACTTGTAATCCAGTCAATTTTAAATATAAAATATAAAATATTAGTTGAATATATATCATCATCTTTAATTATATTGTGATTGACTTGTTGTATAATCAGGTTCAGATTTAATTTAGTTTTCAACAAAAAATATAAACATTAATTAAGTTTGTATATAACTTATACAAATTATTAATTTATCACAAATTTTGTGTGATAGATATCGTAACATGATGGCCTTTTTGTTTAGTTAAATTTTATTTTTATATTATAGACTTGGTTTGAGTTGTTTACTTTACATCTTCTGTTTTGCCAGTTTTATTATTTAAAGATCAGATGATATTTTCTTTTGTTTTCTGTTTTGTAAATTGATTTCTTAAACTAAATTATAACCAAACCTAATCACACTAAACTGAACACAAACCTAACTGAGTCGAGCTGGTTCATATACTAAATATGATTTATACATTTAAGGATAGAGTATCTAAAATCAACCTTCAAACTCTTTTCTCTAACTACACATTTTCTGGTATTAAAGTTGACGGTAGTTATCCGAAATCTTATGGTCGAGTGATAGTAAAACAGATTTGAGATGTCAATATATGTTTGATACACGTTATTCTTGGATTTTCATATGAATGTATGTCTTTGTTTTCTGGCTCATTTGAATATCTAAAAAAGTATATCCATGGATTATATTTCCTTTTAAAATCTAGTATTAGCTGATATATACGTCTTCTCCTATGGTTAAATAGCACCCTCAGAACGAAAATCGAACTAAAGGTCCAACTCCCATAAGAAAAGCATTCGAAATTCACCAGTATCCGTCTAGATCAATCTCCATTTGGTAACAGCATAATTTTGGACGTGACTAACTTCTGAACATAATTTCTTTTATATATTAACAAAAACATAATTCTTTAAGAAATTGGTTGATGGGAAGTAAATAGATTGAATTAAAGAAAAACTTGTGACCATTTTAATCTGCGCCTGCCGTTGCTTTCTTTTCCGTGTACTTGTGATTTCAAATTCACACCATCTCTTTCCATCTTCTTTTATTAATATCATGGATATTATATAAATACCAAATTTGTTTCTACTCTGTTCAGATGCATGCACTTGGAACTTGAACGCTTTTCTTCCACCATCTCCAAGTTTACAACCGACCAACCATACTTTGATTGCCACGTGTAAGGGAAATCCAAGTCTACATTAATATATAAAAATGTGTGGTATTCTAGATTTGACAAATTTACCAATAAATTTTGAATTTGGGTTAATACTCTTGTTGTTTTAAACAAGTTTTTTTTTTCCTGAAAAAAACAAAAATTCAACAAGTTGTTAGTCAATCATATGTTCTCTATATGGTTTATGTTCTCTAGTTTTAGTTGTGTATCTGTAGATGTAAAAAATGGTTAAAACGAATTGCCAAAGATTTAACTGAATAAATTCATTTTTCCAGATGATGGATATCAGGTAAAGTGACTGATTGATATTATTTATGTATGGTATGATTTGAGTTCCATCCATTTTTCTAGAATTTTACAAAAATGGTGATCAACCGAGTGAACAATCCAACCAAGTCGATTACACCATATCAATTCCATCTTCTTCTATTTATTCAATTTCAAAACTAAAAAAGTTCAGTAGTTTGAGCATGTTTTTATATTTTAAAAATTATTTAAATATATATACAATTTTATTACTAAACAACATTTTCAAATTCATTAGATATGATTTGTGAAGTGATTTTACACATATGTTCTTCACAATGATTTTCACTAAAAAAAGTGACATAACATTCTAGAAATGATGATATAGCATGACAAATACCTTTAATGTTGATTTTTATTTTTGATAAACTTTATAGAATATAGAAATAACTTATACATCATCATTAAAATAAATATATTCAAATAAGACATAAAAATATAATAATAGAAATAAAATATTTACAAATTAACAAAATATTATTTAAATATATTTTATAAACATACAATTTATTATAAACAAGATTTTCAAATCCCCTTGATAGTATTTTTGAAATGATTTACACATGTCTTCTCTACAATCATTTTCACTAAAAAAATATGTAGTATATTAAAAATGATGACATAACTTATGGCTAAATGTGACTTGACAGTATATTTAATGTTGATTTTTACTTTTGGTAAAATAACTCATACATCATCATTAAAATAAATCTATTCAAATATGACACTAAATCTATAATAATATAAATAGAAATATTTATAAATTCTTAAAATATTATTTAAGTATATTTTTAAAATCATAAATTTTACTATTGAACGAGATTCTAAAAATTTTATGCATTTTAAAAGAAAAGTTATAAACTAATCATAATATTGTTGTTTCTTTTTATATCTATAAATCTTAGAAATCTTGTTTAGTTTTTTTTTATAATTATAAATATTTTATATCAGTTTTTTTAAAATGTATATAAATATTCAACATATCTTAGCAAAAATAAATAAATGAAAATTTATCTAATATTATAATTTTATATATATATATATATCTTTTTAAAATATAATTTAAAATAAATAAAATGTTTATGTTATCTTAATTTTATGTTTAACTAAATTAACATTTATATTAAAATATTTATACGAAAATAATAAAACTAAAATATTAAAATAAATTTATTTTTAATATAATTTAATTTTAAAAAAATTATTGATGCACATAATGCAGGAAAATACCTACTATGAAGTGATAAAGAATGTATGAAGTTTGAATGTGGTGAGATTTAACGTGGAACTAAATGTAAGCTGATAATTCAAGATAAAAATGGCAAAAAGGAATAAAAAAATTAGGAATTGTGGCTTCCATAGACCAAAGGTTTTCTTCTCAGTTCTCACTGAATGTAAGAAACTGTATCATAATACCATCCAGATTTGTAACCTAAAATTATGTTTCTAGTTGCTATGACTTTGCCAGAAACAAAACTATAAAAGTATAAAACAAACCTTAAAAGTAAATCAAAGACAATTATCAAAACATTTTTATTAATTATCTGAATAAATCGCTTACATATTTGAATCCATAAAACTTTGTACTAAAATAAAATTATTAAAATTTTTAATGAAAAAAATATTAAGAGATTTTAAAAGAATACATTAAAAAATCTTATATTCAAAATAGTATATTATCAAAATGAACACATATATATATGTCTATGTTCATTTATTTAAGTTTTGTTTAAATTCTCCATATGAAAAAACCAAGCTGTAATTAACATTTTTTATATAACAAGTATTTATATGGGCCCTTTCTCAAAAAAAAATATTTATATGCCAAAACAGTTTTAGAATCTAAAATGAAAACTAAGATAATTAACACATATCCTGAATTCGAATATTATAATCCAATAAGCTTTTTACGGTGCATTTGACTTTTGTTTTTAAGGATTAGTTAATAACTTTCCGAAACTTTTTGAAGAAAATGGAACGATAATGTAATGTTCACAAAAACAACAAGATAAACTGATATGATGTCTTGTGGGTTTAATTAAATTCATACCGACAACCTTTTTGACTTGCTTCCCTGTCTTTGTTTCAACCCACACACCTATCAAAGCACCTCAATTATATATATATATATATATATTTTTTTACCTCAATTATATTTTCACTTAAACAATAACATAAAACATTAAAAAGAACTCATATATATTTTCCTTCAAGGTAATCATTCTCATCAAATAAGTAAAGGATGATACAGATCTTTGATACTTGGATTTTATTCGTTACTTCTACTCGGACTTATAAAGACGTACTTTTTTGAACTATATAAAGGCAACTATTTTTTTGAACAAGATGAGATTTGGGGGGCGGGGCGTGGAAGCCCGTAATCTCTACAAGTTCCAAACCACAATATATAATATTAATTTCTTCTCATCGATTATTCTAAGTTAAACAGATTTGGTACTTTAAACTCTTATAGAAGTCATTTACAACATTTTTTCTGATTCATTATAAGTGTCATTTTAAATTTGTGTACACAAATTAATGAAACAATTAATTTTATATATTTTTATATAAAAATAAAATTACCTATACACTTAACCATATTTTAACCAATAGAAAAATGAATTGTAGAATGAAATTAATAAATTTTACATTGAAAATTGAAAACAACACTTATTTTATAACGAAATTTTTTCTCTACTATAACATTTAATATGAAATGGAGAGAGTAAATATATAGTCTTCACATGAAGTCTATGACCCCCTAAACTATAAATACAATCATTTTGATTTAAAAAAAATCAAAACTCTTAACTACTGTTACTAAATTTTAGTTCATATATTTCAAGATTTCATATTTAAATGATTTATGTCAAATGCATCTGTTATGAATGAATAAAATAAAACGATAACATTACTATTGTGAGATTATATTTGGGCTGTTGTGGAGATGCAGAAAACCAGACCATCTTCAAGTTTTATGTCCTCATTGCCCTGATCAAGAGCAGCGGTTTCTCATAGCTTTGTCTAGAATTTTTGCTAGGCGCATCAATGGATAAAGGGCTTTACCCTATTTTTTTTACAACAATTCATGTTTATCTTCATTAAAAAGATATTTTTACAAATATTTGTTTCATCGAAGAGTTAAAAGTTTTGTTTACATTTGCTTCATAAATATATAAATATAGATAACTATATAAATCAATTTTTTATAGTTTTCAAAATATATATTTTCAAGTTGGAATTTTTCATAATTTTTTTATTGAACTCTTCAAATTTATTTTTGAAAATTTTTCTTTTTGAAATAAAAATTATTTTTACAACTATTTAAAAAAAGTTATTTTAAATTTAAACTATTTATTTATATATATTTTAAAATTTTATACCCCATTCTTCAAAATCACATCTTTCAAATCTAAATCTAGATTAGTTATATGATGATAAATATCTCATCGATTATTCTAAGTTAATCTCTACAAGTTCAAAACCACAATATATAATATTAATTTCTTCTCATCGATTATTCTAAGTTAAATAGATTTGGTACTTTAAACTCTTATAGAAGTCATTTACAACATTTTTTCTGATTCATTATAAGTGTCATTTTAAATTTGTGTACACAAATTAATGAAACAATTAATTTTATATATTTTTTATATAAAAATAAAATTACCTATACACTTAATCATATTTTAACCAATAGAAAATATGGGGGGGGGGGAGGTGGAAGCCCGTAATCTCTACAAGTTCAAAACCACAATATATAATATTAATTTCTTCTCATCGATTATTCTAAGTTAAACAGATTTGGTACTTTAAACTCTTATAGAAGTCATTTACAACATTTTTTCTGATTCATTATAAGTGTCATTTTAAATTTGTGTACACAAATTAATGAAACAATTAATTTTATATATTTTTATATAAAAATAAAATTACCTATACACTTAGCCATATTTTAACCAATAGAAAAATGAATTGTAGAATGAAATTAATAAATTTTACATTGAAAATTGAAAACAACACTTATTTTATAACGAAATTTTTTCTCTACTATAACATTTAATATGAAATGGAGAGAGTAAATATATAGTCTTCACATGAAGTCTATGACCCCCTAAACTATAAATACAATCATTTTGATTTAAAAAAAATCAAAACTCTTAACTACTTTTACTAAATTTTAGTTCATATATTTCAAGATTTCATATTTAAATGATTTATGTCAAATGCATCTGTTATGAATGAATAAAATAAAACGATAACATTACTATTGTGGGATTATATTTGGGTTCTTGTGGAGATGCAGAAAACCAGACCATCTTCAAGTTTTATGTCCTCATTGCCCTGATCAAGCGCAGCGGTTTCTCATAGCTTTGTCTAGAATTTTTGCTAGGCGCATCAATGGATAAAGGGCTTTACCCTTTTTTTTTTTACAACAATTCATGTTTATCTTCATTAAAAAGACATTTTTACAAATATTTGTTTCATCGAAGAGTTAAAAGTTTTGTTTACATTTGCTTCATAAATATATAAATATAGATAACTATATAAATCAATTTTTTATAGTTTTCAAAATATATATTTTCAAGTTGGAATTTTTCATAATTTTTTTATTGAACTCTTCAAATTTATTTTTGAAAATTTTTCTTTTTGAAATAAAAATTATTTTTACAACTATTTAAAAAAAGTTATTTTAAATTTAAACTATTTATTTATATATATTTTAAAATTTTATACCCCATTCTTCAAAATCACATCTTTCAAATCTAAATCTAGATTAGTTATATGATGATAAATATCTTACTTTCTTAAAATTAAAGGTAAATCTGGTTAATGTAAATATGAAAATTGGTATTAGTAATATGGCCATTTAAACAATTCTCGAGAATTCTTTTCCCTTTAGAGGCTATGTACTGTTTCCTGAAAATACATGAGGAGAAACCCTTGTGTTCTGCCTTAATCCGAGTCTGAAATGAACTCAATGATGTCATCCCAACATTTTTTTATCTGATCCAAAATCTGATAATATCACTTTTAAAGAAAAAAATTACATCATAGACTCTTAGAGCATTTTATATCAAAATTAATTTACTTTTTCTTAAACTAAAAAAAAATAATTTACTTTTATTTCATCTTTTCTTGAATATTTTTAAATGTAGTGTTAAAGACAATGAAATCTTACCTTCCGATCACCAACCACTACCGTCAAGCACCAAAGAAAGTGGCATTAGTCTAATACTACGGCAAATCCTCGTTAAGCACGTCACCATTTTAAGTCATAATTATGCTTTTTGGAAAATTCATTCCTCAAAAACTACCTTTTTCGTCGTCAACTTGTAAAAGTATATATTTGTCCATATACATATACTGATATACGTACTATATAATTCAAATACATTTGCACATATATAACTAATTAAGCGAGCTTGACAGATGATAATATATTTGTAAAGAGAGTCGTGAAGAATGTTGAACTTGAGAAAAATCCAAAGTGGCAACCTGAAAATGTTAAAATATTTCCAAGAAACCCCAATCGATGACCAGGTTTCATGAGTACGAACAAAAGAGGGAAACAAATTAAATGGAAACGGAAAAGAGAGAGTAAAAAGGAAGCAAACGATTGTACTTAAACCCAAAATGGATGTCTAGCAGATAAGCCTAACCATTTTCAATATTATTTTTTTGACAAAGCTAACCATTTTCAATATTCCTAAAATAGTACAAGGATATTGATTGTTTTTGTTCAATTAATGTTAAATAAACTTGCCAAATACAGTATCAACTAGTACTTATATTAAGGCCGGTCATCATGAGGTCAAAATGGTTTTCCTTTGTTTTTTAAAGATGAGGTCAAAATTGTTAAAGGGTTTTCAAAATATTGTAATCGTTTGACCGATTGTAGCATAATCATGTTATTTTATTAAAAAATGTGGTATCTAATAAAATATGACTTAATTGCATAGTATTTTTTGAAACGACATGTAAATTCTCTCTGAATCTATCACATGAATAAAATAACATGTTTGAGACAAAAAAAAAACATGTTATTTTTCTAAGATTCTCATTTTTGGCTCAAAACTATTAAATGCATTTTGCGAGAGAGGAGTCCAACTGAGCATGAAATGTTGTATACTTTTTTCATTTAAGATTGTCATCTTTTGTCAACCATTTACGATTATCAACAGTGGTTAATCATATTTGAAGTTTCACAGGGAATACTTTTTTTTTTTGGTAAAAATCAGAGGGAATACTTCAACCATGATATAAAAATGAGTTATTTAATCGCTGAACTACCATGAAATGGAATTGGAATTGGTGCATTACTAGTATTAGTTTTTTTTTGCCAGAATTTTAATATTAGTACGTAATTTTGCTCCGGAAATTCAAGATGTTTGTCGCACAAGAAAGTGTTTAATAATTATATTGTCATGTATTTGGACCTAAATAAAGTGTGACGAGACAGTAAAAAGACAAACAGAGTATGATAGCACAGAACAAAAGCAATACAAATATAATTAACAAAAACCCTTATCAACAAATGCACTATGACCCTTTAACAATTCAGTAAATTAGAACCAAAATGCTTTAAACATGCACGATAGGGAGGTGTATCATGGAAATTAAAATACATGAAACAAACTTTTGACTCTTCATATAAATACGCTGAAAAGGTGAATGAAAGTAACATGACCAACAAGTAAACATCAAAGAGTATAAAATCTAATATCTTTTGTATTTAACCATTCCTTATGCCCATCATTTTCGTAAACACACACACACATTTGTTCAATACATTATAACATCCCAAATTCAACTGATCTATCATAATTAAGCATCAAAATGAAAATGAAAAATTTGTGGTGGGAGAGAGATCCACACCTTTTGTTGAAAGTGCGTGTGGGACATAACTAAAAGACACACGGCGTTTTCGTTTCTGCCCAGAATCAAAACTTAGTGCAGACTGCATACAAAGAACATGTTTTTTTTTCACAAAGGATATGTTAGACAGTTAGACTACAATGAACATATTAATAAATTATTCAACAGTTGAATTTATATTAGTAGAATGTTGAAAATATTAAACAGTTGTGTGGAGTGACATAGTTGAATTCTTTCAACATGTTAAATAAAAATATGGAATCTCCAATACCATGTGACTGTTATTATTAGTTGTTAGTTTTTGATATTTTTATTAACTATTTATTATTTAAGATTATTTATTCTTTAATATACAAATTTATTTTTATATATCAAAATTTATTATTTCTCATTTTCCATAAACATAGATAGATTTTATTTTATTTGGATACATAAAAATATTTTCAAATAAAATCTTAAAGTAACTAATTTAACATTTAAATTCCGCCAATTATATTTTCTGACAAAAATAATTTTAACTTTTGGTGTTTTAATTTAATTTCAGTTAATAATTATTAAAAATTAAATTGAAAAATATACTATAAGTATATGAAATGAAGATAGTACGATAAGATGTTGAATTTTATTAAGTAAAACCATTAAAACCTACAAAAGTTGAATACAATTAAATGGGTTGATGTGGGGTATTTAAAAGTAAAAATATAGTGTTGAATTTCAAAACTATAATTGTAAGGCCAAAAAGTCAACGACTTTGGCTCCCTCTTCATCTTTACTCTA
Organism: Moricandia moricandioides; assembly: GCA_905132885.1. Lineage (NCBI taxonomy): Eukaryota > Viridiplantae > Streptophyta > Magnoliopsida > Brassicales > Brassicaceae > Moricandia > Moricandia moricandioides. Next base: position 294,728 of record CAJHQQ010000001.1, read on the forward strand.
TTATAAATTGAAGGGCCAATCAGCCAACTCTATTTGTCTTCAAGAAACTAAAACATAAACCATTAACCAAATTTTTTTCTTTCTCCTCTCTCTCTCAGCTAAAGCATAGATATAGAGAGAAACTTTTGATTGTCTTTGGAGTTTGTGAGAGATGGAAGAGGGAAACAAGCAAAGTAAAAAATGGGAACAAGAGGAGGTTAGTAATGAAATGAATAAGGAACTGGCTGAAGAAGAAAGTGTTGACTGGAGAGGTAGACCTTCCAACCCTAACGAGCATGGTGGCATGAGAGCTGCTCTCTTTGTTCTTGGTACTCTCTCTCCCCCTCCCTCTCTCCCTTTTCTCTCCCCATCTAATCTTAGAAAATAAACTAATCTAGTGTTAAAGATTTGTTTGTAACCAGTGATGGATCATCTTATACTAGTGCCTTGGTCCATAAGAACTCATTCTTATCTAATTTATGGTCCCACTAACCATAATTCTCTATTTCATGGACATTGGTCAATACAAGATTTCTCAATTATTCTAAGCCGTATTGATTTGTGATTTTTAATTCTATTTTTATAGGACTACAAGCCTTTGAGATAATGGGGATAGCAGCAGTAGGGAACAACCTTATAACATATGTAATCAACGAAATGCATTTCCCCTTGTCTAAAGCGGCCAATATTGTTACCAACTTTGTCGGTACAATCTTTATCTTCGCCCTCCTCGGGGGCTACCTCTCTGACGCCTTCCTCGGCAGCTTCTGGACCATCCTCATCTTTGGCTTCGTCGAGCTTTCTGTATGTTCATACTCTCTTTCTATTCTTTACATAAGATTATATAAAGACGTAATTATTTACGTGTATATACGTCCATGCATGCTTTTGGTGTGTACTTTCTATTATATCATAATTTTGTCATTTATTTTACGAATATCTCATCGCAAAGAATTACTATTTAACATCATCAGTTAATGTTTAACATAAAAGCATGTTCAAAACTTTTTTTTGTCAAAGCATGTCAAAAGACTTGGTCCATAAATGGGTTACATGTTAAAAACGTTTTAAGATCAAGTTTCTAGTTCTGAAACTTTTTAATTGTTCTCTAGCTCTTTATTATATCATCCTTTATTAGTTTATTTTATTTTTTGGAACACTTAACACATTTATTATTCATTACGTGTATCTCATTTCTACAAAGAAAGAACTACTATTCTTCATCATCAATTAATGTTTAAGATCAAAGTTTTAAATTCTAATTAGAGATTTTTATTATCAAGTAATTGTTGCGTAAACTCTTTATTGCCACGTGCCTTCCCAGGGTTTCATACTACTATCAGTACAAGCACATTTACCTCAGCTAAAGCCACCAAAGTGTAACCCATTAATGGACCAAAGCTCATGTGAAGAAGCAAAAGGTTTCAAGGCAACGTTCTTCTTCATGGCACTCTACTTGGTGGCTCTAGGAAGTGGCTGTGTGAAACCAAACATGATAGCTCACGGTGCGGACCAGTTCTCTCAGTCACATCCTACACAATCTAAAAGGCTCTCATCTTACTTCAATGCTGCCTATTTCGCCTTCTCCATGGGAGAGCTTATCGCGCTAACTCTCCTCGTTTGGGTCCAAACTCATTCGGGCATGGACATTGGATTTGGAGTCTCTGCTGCAGCCATGACGATGGGCCTCATTAGCTTAGTCTCCGGCACTATGTTTTTCCGTAACAAACGTCCACGACGAAGCATCTTCAGTCCTATTGCCCAGGTTAGTTTTGACTTTTTATTAACAATTCTATTTAAGCCTTTTACAAAAAAAAAACAATTCTTCTATCATATGAATAAACAAAAATATTGACTCATTTTAGGATAAAAAAATGGAATCTCAAATATATATTCGGCCAAGAACTTATATAAGTCACTGTAAACCTAGAATTTTCTGATAAAGTGTGTCTTGCACAGGAAACACATATTCATTAATAATAATGGCTCTTATTTGGATAACTCCTAGCTAATATTGTACTGCACTACATACCTTTTTTTTGCTACATGCTGCAATACTTTTTTTTGCTACATGCTGCACTACATACTTAAATATAATTTTATAATATATATATCTTGGAAGTTTTACCTCAGTTGAGTAAGAAGAAAATATATGTCTAAATAAACAAAAATTTGATGAGACGTATTTAAAAAAAAAAAGAAATTGTCAGCATGCGTATATTGTACGTGATTCCACTGAAGTTGGACCCATGAGCATATATTATTATATGGATCACACTTAAGAACATCCACACATATAAAACTATTATAAATAAACAATACAGTTGACTTATGTCTCTACCGGATAATAATTAAAATCAAGCACTTATATAAGTTATTATGACTAATTACTATACAAAGGAATAGTAACAGTTTTACATACAGTCGTACAAGAAAAACATTTTACATATGATTTGTCCAAAACTTGCAATTTTTCCGTCAACGATGCGCACTATATGAGATTTAGGCTTTTACTGTTCTTTATTTAAAACTAGTGACCCAAGCTTTTATCAGATGACTAATTCTCAAAATCAGTGTAGCTATCACATAGTCAACTCAGCGTCTTACCAAATTAAATTTGTATGTTTTTTTGTTGGCCAAAATTTGTATTGTTCAAAACTTAAAATTAATAATAATGTTCTGGTTTTCTAACAGCCCATCATCATTTAAAAATCATTGATATTTATTTTAAATACACATGTTGTGTGCAAGTAGATGAGTAAATATATACATAACATATTACATAAAGTTAAATTATCGCTTTTATGTGTTTTTATTTACAAGAATTTGGGTATTATTTCGGCAAAACAAAATTGGTTCTTAAAAATATTTTCGACGATATTATGAACTTTAATAATTGAATACTGCAGAAGATTATGTATTAAAAAAAAAATAGTCATAGGCTATATAAAAATCCAAATTATATATTAAGTTTTGGAAATTGATCCACTTAATCTTTAAAGATAATAAAAGCATACATAGAGATATGATCAAAGTGAGGAATTTTGGTCACGTACTCACGTGTGTAGACAAGGCAATGCTAAAATAGTTTGGCCCATGCTGACTCATGAAAAGAGAAAAGCTGCTGTTGAAATAAAACATTATAATTGTGCGTTTTTTGTTGTTGTTGATAACAATATAAATATATAATTGTATAGTTGTGGGGTTTTTGAAAGAAAAAAAATTGATATCCCTTTCTGTACTCAGCAAACTTATTAAATACATATATTTACATGATAATATATCTTTACAGGATATACATCAATAATATTTTTTCTGATAATACTAAGGTGGTTTCTGCATCTCAGGTTGTTGTGGCTGCCATATCAAAAAGAAAGCTTGTGGCTCCCTCAGACCCAAGAATGCTTCATGGAGGCCACCATGCCTCAAATGACGTCGTACCTTCATCCACTTTACCACACACTCCTCGTCTCAGGTCTTACATTGAACTCATTATTTCACTTTTTGTATCACAGATATTTAACTTTCTGGTCGTTTGGTTTTATATCCACTCTCGTATCAGACCAGACCACAACTTCGATAGAAACATTATGGTTTTATATCCACTCTCATTAATTACATGTGTTTTTCCAAACAAAGGGTAATTTAAATATTTTAATAAAAAAATCATTAATAAACCTTTTACAACATAAGTTAAACAAAAATCTTATCCAAAGATATTATAGAACATAAATATTATTTTATAACAATGCGAAGATGTGTTAAGAACAAAAAAGTCACAAGCTAACACAAATTTGCATGAAAAATCAGTGAAAATATATTAAACTGTATGTACTATTGGCAGGTTCTTGGACAAGGCATGTATCAAAGTCCAAGAAACAAACACAAAGGAGAGTCCATGGAAGCTTTGCACGGTAACACAAGTAGAGCAAGTCAAAACCTTAATCTCACTTGTTCCAATCTTCGCAAGCACCATCGTCTTCAACACTATCCTAGCTCAGCTCCAGACGTTCTCGGTTCAACAAGGAAGTTCCATGAACACTCGTCTCTCAAATTCCTTCCACATTCCTCCTGCTTCACTTCAAGCCATCCCTTACATGATGCTCATCTTCCTCGTCCCTCTCTACGACTCTCTATTCGTTCCTCTTGCGCGTAAGTTCACGGGACATAGCTCAGGCCTTCCTCCATTGACTCGGATAGGGATTGGACTATTCCTCTCTACTTTCTCCATGGTTGCAGCTGCTTTGCTTGAGAAGAAACGTAGAGACTCCTCGGTTCTTGACGGTAGAATCTTGAGTATCTTCTGGATCACACCTCAGTTCTTGATCTTTGGTCTCTCCGAGATGTTTACTGCCGTTGGATTAATAGAGTTCTTTTACAAACAATCTGCAAAGGGCATGGAGTCATTCTTAATGGCTTTGACTTATTGTTCGTATTCCTTTGGGTTTTACTTGAGCTCGGTGCTCGTTTCGATCGTGAACAAGATAACTTCCACGTCGGTCAACTCCAAAGGGTGGCTCGGGGACAACGATCTGAACAAGGACAGGCTCGATCTGTTTTACTGGCTTTTAGCGGTTCTTAGTCTATTGAACTTTCTTAGCTATCTCTTCTGGTCTCGTTGGAACATTAAGTCTTCGAGAAGCAACAACTCTAATGTGGTGGGAGATGAGAACACTTAGCTTGATGCATAAATCTATAATTATATTGTTAACATATCCAGCTTATAATTAATATGAATAAAGTTTATTGACGTAGTACTTTGATTTCATAATCTCAGCTTACTCCTTGTAATTTTTTTTTTATATATTAGAAAACAAAAGAAGATTCTAGTTTAAAATCTTTCATATTTAAGAAGATGAATCGAGTTCTTAATTAGTTCATTAACAAGAATTTTTGTTTTCAAAAAGTAGAAATTCATGGTTTGACTTGCATTATTAGTCTTCCGAAAAGCAGCCGATATACATATTTCTTTTCTCTCATTAGCCTCTCTCTCTCTGAAAATAGACATGAATATATAGTAATATAGAAAAAACATACTATATCAATACAATCTTGAGCAAAATATAATTAAAAGGATTAGTAATATATTCATATTACTATTTTATTTCCCTTTTGTGGTATTATAAGATATGCTAGTCTATTCAATATATAGTTTATACTTATAATTGCAGAATTCTATTAAAAATGAAAAGCAAATGATCAAAGAAAAGAAGAAGAAGCAAATGATCGCAGTATATATATCTTCTCCACGCTAGAATAAAACAAGAAATACATTCATATTCAATACTACCACACACCGCCCTAAATCGTGTTAGCGTCCCAAGCATGTCTTTTACCACTCGACCATAAGGCCCGTTTAAATTAGATTAATTTGAAGCTCTGTTTTTTTCTTTTCAATTTCTCTGTTACAAACGTGATTTCACTTCGATTGATTACTTTTTATTAAGAAGAGAATCACACATTTTTATTATTTCGATTATCCTTTTTTATTGAATCAATTTCTGACCGATAGTAAAACTGTTTCAGGAAATAAATGTATCTGAACATATCTAACTTAATTGAAAAACTACACCTTGTTTTCTAGCTTCTTTAACTAAGGATTTGACATGGACATTGCAATTTCTAAAAGTATAAATTATGTTAAACATCTCATATCAGTCATGGAAAGACCAAAAATTAATATATAATATTAAAGCTTCTAACGTATTATTTTGAATATTATAATAAGTATCAATTACTAATAATTCATAAATTATTTCTTATTTGGGTAGTTATTTGGTTATCTATGTAAAAGATCAAAAGATAACTTGTAAATCATATTGATATTTACTTGTCAATAATTCAAAACTTACGCTATGTTTTTTTTGGTATTTTATAATCCTCTGATTTTTATGCCTTTTCGTACTTTTCAGAATTTTAAACCATGTTTCACACTTTACTTTGCGCAAACTTGTTACTACCTTTTCACAGTTTTTTTCAGAAAGTTTAGACTGCTTTTCATAGTATTGTTGGTTAGAAAAAAAAAACAAAAAAAAAAAGTATTTTGATGTAAAGAAAATTTAAATACTAAATTAGTTAATTTGAATGTTCTGTATTAAAACTTATGGAATCATTGTCACAGCCCTGTAGTACACAAACAGGAAGCACAACAGCAACACTTTCTTCCCAACGAAAGTTATCAACAAAAGTAAATTAAAAGGAAGAGGAACACGATGAAAAGTGATGGATTTGTCATTGTTCTTCAATGATGTTCTCAATTTGCACACAATCTAAGGGCAAGAAACATGTCTGGAACATGTTTGGTGTTAAAGATTGGCTCACCTTCCCTTTTTACACTGTGAATTAATAGTTTCTTTATATTCAACTTTACTTTACTCATTAATGGTTAAAATGTTTGATCAATGTGTCCCCCAATATAATGGCATCAGTACAATCTCCCACCCAACACAGTTCCTTCAACTATAGAGTTATTTCAAGAAGTGGGTTTCATAATTTGTGATGCCTTTCTACAATTTCCTGCCGCTCTTGAGTTTAAAAATTGCATTTTTTTACTATATGTACAGATTTATATACTGTTCAAGTGTATAAACAGTGGATACCTCATCTATCAATTAAGTCAGTAAAATTCTAGAGACATGAAATTGTTTTTTGAAATGACTAATTGGATTTCTTTGATAATCTCCAATCAAATGAATTTATAAAAGATTAAGTAAATTGAAACAACGAGAGTAATATAGTTTATATTGTTGGTTGTTCCAAGATGAAGATATTATAATTAAGATTTGATGTTCATGTAGCATCATGCAATAATCTTTAATTATACATAGGCCATGTTCGTTTAGCAATGGAGATCATGTTCGTTTTACGTATCGTGCGATTCTACAATTTGCGACATGCGACTAAAATCATGTTTGTTTACGTGTCGCGCGACTTGCGACCTACGACCAGTCGCGTGACCAAAATTTTCTTAATTTTTGGTCGCTGTTTTTTAGGTAATTTGAATCAGAACCTGTGACTGAACACGCAATCAGTCATCCGACTGATCGCGTAATCAGTCATGCGACATCAAAACGAACAAGAACTTGCAGCCTGCGATTTGCGACCATCGCATGTTACAAAACAACAAAACGAACAACAACCTACGACTAATCGCAAGTCGTATATATGGCGGTGATAACTAAACGAACATGGACATAATTATGTTAATGTATTGGATTAAGGTATTTTGTTTTATTACCAGTTGAATTAATAGTTTTGTGTATTGACCAACAATTCAAGATCAAGATTCATGATTTTTATCATTCTTCATTATTTTATTCGGATATGAAAATTTGAACGTAATCAATCATAACTTAAACTAGTTCAAAACTTTATACACATATATAAACGCAAAACTCTTCTATCCTAAAGACATAAGTCACATGACTCGATATGAATGAAGACGAATAAATCCGGATCAGACAAGAACCAATATGAAACTGATATAAAATGACGAATGTCCAGGATTATGACTCTAGGCGTTGGATTTGAACTAGACCTTGAATCTTCTCTTTATAAATTTAATTCCCTTCTTAAACTAAAAAAAAGTTTAAGAAAATATTTAAAGTAGTATGAAATTTAAAATAATAAATTTAAAGTATAAAAATATTTAATTTTATTTATTTCTGAAATATTTTTGGTTATTTTGCATAATTTAGAATAATTTATATCAAAGAGAACATAAAACACCCAAACGAAATGATACCAATTTATAGAAAATATTTAAAATCATGTAAAACCGATCCAAAATCTCAACCAAAACTCTATGGACATCTATACTATTAAAACATGACAGACTTCAAATTTTTCCACTAATTACCCTTACTTTTCAAAGCATTAGGTTAATTAATTAAAGGTCTTTTTGGACAGTAATGTATCTACCGGTTCTGGTGATATTAATGTATCTACCGAGATTTATCAAGATATATATATATTCAAAACCAATTTAAATGCTCAGTAATTATAGAAACTAATCAATCTCAATAAATATAGGAACTAATAACAAATATGATAAGGAAAAAAATTAGCAAGTAATTGTCTGAACTAGATTAATATATTCCTAACAATATATTATACATTTTGATGCCATATTTGTCTAATTACTATATTCTTAATAATATTTGGTCCATTAATTAGTTAATTTCTGCAAATAAAATCATATTTAAAGCAATAGTAGTATAGATATGAAACAATATTTCCTAATATGAAGATATTGTGTAGTTATTAATGTTTTAAGGGATTTTCAAAACGGTATCGAAAATAGTAATAACTACACAATATCTTCATATTAGGAAATACTTGAAAATTAATTACACCATTTAATATTGTCACTTTTTAGAATATTCCAATTAAACAATATTATTCCTATTTTATATTAACTTGAAACCATATATGATGTAGATTTCTACAATTCTATCATTTTTGCTAGTGATGATCATGATATGATTGGTGCCATTTCAAATCCAGCTGCTTGGCCTTCTCTCAAGTTTTATTCTTCTTAAGTCTTGGCAATGCTGATCGACCGTTTGGATTGGAAAGTTCAGTTTCACTCTCATCATAACATTAAAGGAGCTAATCTTATTGCTGAAAGTGTGATCAAGGAGGATCTTTTTCAATCATAGATTGCAGTGGGTTTTCCATCTTGGCTTAGTCACCTATTTAGCTAGGTCATAGCTTTAGATTTTATCTCTCTTTGATTGAAGTTGATCCTTGTAAAAATCATGTTTTGTTTCTATTTCAATCAGGCCGGGACCTGAGAAGAAACTAAGGAAGCATGAGTTTCCGCTCTTCAAGATTATCAAAAACTTTCCGCCATAATTTGGTAAATGTTTTCTTAGTCTAATGTACTAATTGGGGTTGATTTTTGTTCAATATCCTGAGTTCGAAAAGCACAAACCTCATTTTCAGCCTTTTTTTCTTCTTAGCTTTGGTCTTATAGAACTCAAGACAGGTACTGATTTCAATGAAGTATTAGTGTTTAAAAAATGGTGTAGATTTCGATCAAGAGATTAATATTAATTATTAGTTTTATATTCTTAATAATTTCAAAAAAGATATGATAGCACCAAAATTTTGTTTATATATATGAAAAAATAAAATATCAAATCTAAATAACTATACATATTAATTCAAGGCGCCATTTGCTAACAACTGGGTGGAGTGTTTTTGTTAGCTCAAAGAAGTTCGTAGCGGCTGATGCTTTCATATTCCTAAGGCAAGCTTGTCATTGTCTGGATACTATTATTACTATTTTTTGTGAATGTCTGGACACTTGACAGTATTGTCTTACAGGGGTGAAAATGAAGAGCTGCGAGTTGGTGCTAGGCGGCACATGAGACAACCTACTCTGTTATTTCAAGTCATAGCATGCATATTTGGGTCCTTGCAACTGCCTCTCATGCCATTACAACAGGAACAATCTTTTCCATCTTCTACAAGCCAATGTCTTGCTTTTCATTATCTGATAACAATATCCTGACAACACTTTAAGGCCATCAAAACTTGAACATGCATCAACCATTTGTTTTCCAAATGTGCATCTTATTGTTCCTTTTAATACTGTTGCTTGCACATATGCTTGATGATAATCATTTGACTGCATGCAGATAGTGCAGCTGAATCCTTTGCTTCAGCGCTTAACAAACGAACCTGCTAGAAAGAAGCAAGCTAATGAAAATGTCTGCAGGCTTTTTGGGTTTGAGCTAGTTGAAAATGTTAATGTGGACGAGTGTTTCTCTGCTGCATCTGTGTCTGGTGCTGTCTCTGTAGATCAATCTGTCCCATCCAATGAGTTTGACTCTGCTCAGCAATCTGAACGGTTAAATATCAAACAATCTAATATTCCTTCGGGTAGTAGTGATCCTGAGAGTTCGAGGTCTCCTCAAGAATCGCAGAGTAGGCAGATACGTTTTGAGTCATAGCTTCAGAATTGATATGTAGTCACTAAGATGTATAGCAATGAGTTTTTATGCCTTGATGTCTTATGAAGTCACTTAGATGTAAGCGTTTTGGGTAATCGTCTAGCTTTGTAATCAATGGCCTGGGTCAAACTAAAATTATGAAATTAAACTCTTGCTTCCACAGAGTTTTAAACACTAAAATCTTTAATGAAATGAGCTAAAGGTACAAACAAAACTCTTTGTTTCTTTTGTTTCAACCTTGTTACCAGAAACAAAAGGGCATCACAAGTAGAGAGATGCTGCGAAAACAATGTCTCTCTTGATCTTGGAAACAGCTTCTTCTAGTTTAGCTTCAAGCTGTGTTTCTCCAATTGATTTTGCAGCTACTATGAGCTGTTGCAGAACTTCCTCCATTCTCCTTATCGCTCTGATCAAGCTCCCTTCGAAAACACGAGCAATCTCCATGATCTCATAAAACTTCGACCCTTTTGCCCACGCATACACCGCCTCCATTATATCCGGTCTGAACGAGTGCACAAAACTCTCCACATCGATATCGACCTGTTTACATTATCTCAAAAGAAAAAAAAAAGTTATGAACTCAAATCTTCACTTGGTCATGTTTTATGAGCCAGAGGAAAAGAGTGTTCCTAGTGATTACCTTGTTTTCAAGCTGAACTTCAGCGACACGCCTGGCTGTGTCTTGTAACTGTATGAAGAGCAAGTCGAGTTCTTCTCTGGGTTTAGCTGCGTCAGGGAGCCTCTCTCGCCACACAAAGCAAGAGAGGAGAGAAACTAACTCCTCCACCTTTGCTTCCTTGAAGACACCACTGAACATAAGCTCCGTTAATGTCAACTCTTCTGCACTACTGATTTCACATGCAACCTTCCCTTTCAACTCCACAACACCATCGCTGGTGATGTAACTGCGTTAAAGGAACATATTAATTACAGTCAGACAAGATTGAGGTATAAAGTTGAGATGGTTTCACAAGAATACTTACCCTAGCTTTCGTAAAACGCGCTTTCTGGCCTTGAGTTCATCTTTAAACGCCAATGCTGTTGAGGATCGGACAGCCTTCTTAAGTGATTTGATCTTGGCTGTTAGCTCTTCCTTCATGTGTAGAACTTTCAGCTTCTCTCCTATGAGGGAAGATTTTGCAATCTTGTGTTTTTCAAATAGGTTTTCCACAGCCTCCAGCCGACGAACTGTCTGTTTGTAAGAGCTGCTCCGAATCTATATATATGATGTCAAAGTTTGTGTTCATCCCTAAGAGACGGATGACGAGAGCAAAAACAGAAGAGTAGTAGAGTAAGAAACAATATACCTTCATGTCAACTTCAGGATCAAGGGGTATTCCATCAGGATGTCTAGAGAGTAACTCAGAAACCTTCTTCAGAGCATTCTCTCGAGCTTCCAGTTGTAAATAATCTTTCGGTATATTCATGATTGCACTGCTTAAACTCTTAATCTGTCCATGATAATAAAGAATAAAAGAGTAAGATCATCAAGGTAGAATCCGAGGAGGATAGGCCGCACAAAAATGTGTAAACATTATAAACTCAGCAGCCATGTTACCTGAGATAAAGGAACAGACACCACAACGGGCTCACCACGCTCTTTAAATGGCACAGGCCTAATTTTCTTTTTGCCAGCGCCATCTCTGCTGACCAAACATCTAGTCAGTACATCAACGGTGTACTTTGCATCCTCTGGTCTTCTATTATCATCATCTGGAACAAGTTCTCATGTCAAGATGGAATCATCACTGTTTAAAGGGGTTACTAACATTTAAATCAAAAATAATAATTCTCAGAGTTCTAACCTTCAGATAAGCTTTTGACTTTGTTAAATTTCATTATCACTCCCCATGTATCCTTGTCTTCAATGCTGAATGATTGTGGCTCTCCATCATCATTTGCGCAGTCTAGACACACAGCTCTGTTTGGCAGCAAAAAGGGTAAGCAGTACTTTGGAGAGAACACAATTTCACGTATATCCTTCTTCAGACTCTTGTATTGCAAAATCAGGTTATAGTAATTCCTTAAGCTTTCTTCTTCTTCAATCACCATAGAGTCTCTCTCTTCTTGGAGGGATTTTATTTGCTTCTGCAAAGACCAGACAATAAAATCACATCCTTTAGGTAAAGTGAAATGTTATATAATCAACAAATCTGACATTTACTCAGTTATGCAACTGTACCTCGAGATCAGGGATAGCACGGTCAGATTGAAACTGAAAGAATGAATTGCGGAGAAGATTCTCAGGATCACCATCTTCACTCCGCAACTGGTTTAGAAGCATGTTATAGCTCAAATGGAAGGCACTGGCGGAAAAAAAGGGAAACAAATCAGTATAGGTCAATTACTAAAGTTTAAAGGCACAAATCTCAAAGATCTTTGATCATTTCTGTACCTGTTCAAAGAATCAGCACTTCCTTTGAGCATTGATTTAGCAACCGCAGGTTCCATCTTCTCATCAACCATGAGGATGCATATACCTCTTTTGTCAATGCCTCGACGTCCAGCACGACCACTCATCTGAATGTACTCACCACTAGATAGCCACCGGAACTTGTCACCATCAAACTTGCGTACATTGGTAAACACAACCGTCTTTGCCGGCATGTTCAATCCAATACTAAATGTCTCTGTTGCAAACAAACACTAAAAGAAAAGACTTCAAACGTGAGAAAGAGAAGGAAATAAATTCAAACGGGAAAACCGAAAACGAAGTGATGCATGGCACAGAAAAGGCAAAAAGATTACATACCTAACAGATCTAGATGTGCATGAAATGAAAATATGGAAACTGTAGCTCTAAGATTTCAAATACCTTAATAAGACCTTCTTGAAATAATATCTCAATTACTTCTTTCAAAATTGGAAGCAGACCCGAGTGATGAACTCCGATACCACGCTTTAAGATGGGTAAAATATTTGAAACCTACAGTACATGAATCCAAGGAACCATGTCAATTTTCCCGCAGAACAAGTATATCCAACAACCAAATCACATGTGAAACTAAGATCAATAAAAGGAGGATCCCTTATCGAACATCAGGAGCAAGGAATATAAGCTATTACATGGTAGTGAAAAGTATTTTTTGTAGAAGCTGCCTACAAGGCTATCAAATTGTACAAGTCTCAAGCATTATTCAAAGTCTGAGGCATCAGAGAAAGAGGTTTAACGAATGCTTGCCTGAGGTAGCTTCTTATCATCATCTGAAAGCATATCGATTGCACTAGTAAAGATTGTCTCAACGGAATCTTTCTCATTGTCGCTGTTTAAATCCATCTTAGACATCTGTGGAGCAAACAAACAGACAGTACAATCACGTTTTAGACAGTATGATCGACTACAAGCACATAATGAACTTCACGTTTACAATACACATAAAACAAGACACTGCAAGGTGCAGCTTAGGACACACTAAAGAAATCACAAAAGGTGTTAAACTGACTATACAAATGCACAAAAACAAAATGAAAAGAACGCGTCTGCAATGTAACAACATACAATTAAGACTCAGGAGTAGAAAGTCTTTTAATTCACTGGCAAGAACAGTACATACATAAGTCTCCTGGTGACTATCACAGTCACTCTACCCCATGCATAAGAAGAAGAAGAAGAAGAAACAAAAAATAAAGCCTACGTTTATAACAAGTTTTCTTATTTCAGCAGAAACAAATTCAGATTCCTGTTGGGCTACAGATACAAACAAAAGTACATCCCCAAATGAGATGACCAAGTAAGGACTTCATAACCAGTAAAAGTTGTTCAGCCACTTAAATAAAGAAAAATTTGTTGGTAAGGGTAAGAAGAGAAAACTAACCTGCATAGCAAGTGCCTCACATTCTTTTTTGCTGAAACTGAACAAAATCACGGGATCATATTGCCGCTGAATTATCATTTTCACCAATTTGAAGATATCACTTTCTTCACCAAGTTTTCCAAGAATCAATCCCTTTTGAGACTTTCCATTCTCTCTTTTCTTGTCAGCATCATTAGCAGGAACCAATGCGTTAAGAGATTTCTGGAAGCTATCCTCGTGGAATTTAGCCTTTTCATCCACAACCAAGTAAAGCCCACTACCTCCGGCAGGAAAGACATAGTGCTGAAGCGGAGTTGGCCGATAATCAGTGTAAACAATATGGCATGGTTGTTTGTGAACCTGCAATACCAACACTAAAATCACATCTCCAGAACAACAAAACCAAATAAAAAAATTCAGTTTCTTTTCACTTGAACAGACTTTGTTATCATGACAACCTAAAGAAAACACCATGCATATGGAAGTTACATTGCATTTCGCCAAGACATGTCTATGAAAACCAGAATCACAAGTTGATATGAGAGGTAGAAGGATAAGCAAGATTGAATCACCTTTGCAACCCAATCAGCAAACTCCTTGGCATTAGGCACAGTTGCAGATAAAAACACAAAACGAGAATTCTTGGGAGCCATAACAATACTTTCTTCCCAAACCACACCTCTTTCACTATCACGCATGTAATGCACCTCATCAAAAATAATCCAAGCAACCTCCCTCATAACCTCTGACCCTTTATACTGCATGCTACGCAAGATCTCTGTGGTCATAACCTGAAAACAAAACACAAAAAAAATAAGAACAAACAGCAATTTCTTAGTCTGCATCAAAGACACTTACCAAACAAGAGGCGTTAGGATCAATTGTGACATCCCCAGTCATCAAACCAACGTCCGAAAACTCTTCTTTAAAATCTCTGTACTTCTGATTACTCAATGCCTTTATAGGAGAAGTGTAAATAACCCTCTGGTTCTCCCTCAAAGACATGGCGATAGCATAGGATGCAACAACCGTCTTACCAGCAGATGTATGAGCTGAAACCTGAACATATAAACCAAACACTTTCAGTTTATTTACCATTGCAAAATCCATTCTTTCGAAACCTAAGATGGTTTTATTACATAATGACCGTAAAAGTTTAAATCTTGAAATCAATTACTCAGCTTGAGTCACTCAGAATGACACAAACCAAACAGCCATCAAAAACCATTCTTTCCGAACCTAAGCTTACCTCTACAACGTTTTTATCACATAAGAAGCGTTCAAGTTTGGATCTTGAAATCGATTATTCAGCTTACCATGACAGACTCGCCATTATCAAGACACTTGATAGCTTCGGATTGAAAGGAGTCAAGGGTGAAAGGGAACTCTTTGGCCGGTGGTTTGTTGTCTCCTTGAGAGGAGGGAGCAGGAGGAACGTAGTTTTCAGGGAAGGAGACGTCGTGAACGCAACCCACGAGCTCTTCGTTGATGATCTGAGTGGAGTCATCTTCTCTCTGAAGCTTATGCGGCGGAGCACAATCAGAAGATTCCTCCACCGACTTTCTCTTCACAGAGCCCATGGAGAATGGGTTTGTATAACTCAAGCGAGTGCTATTGCTCTGCTCCTAAGATGAAAACGCCGGGGAGGACTTGACGGCGAACAAACGGTATAGGGAGATTATTAGGTTGTGTGTAATAAGAAGTGACCATAAGGGTGTTTTCGGGAATACGTACAATAAACTTTCACCCAATCTACAAAACCCTAAATCACTTCAACTTTAACGTGGTTGATAGTTTCCAAATTTTAAAATAGTTTTCGTTTTTATTTTGGGCAATTCTAATAAATATATAATTTTTGACTGAAATATATTTTACCTTACTATCACTTGCTTTATATTTATATAATAAATATAACTAAATAAAAAATAATCATTTTTTCTGTTTATTAGTTTCACAAATTTGAATATTTTCTAGTTTTTTTTGTATTTTTCAAATTCAATTTTTTCAATTTTTTTTTAAATCTTAAAAATGCTTTTTGGAACTATTTTTAGAAATTTTATTTTAAAATTTTTATATTATTTATTTATTTTTAAAATGTGTAGTTACCAGAATGGTTATTGGTACATTTAACTTAACTTTTTACACAAAGAAAGCACTCTTACAATATATATTAAATAGTTGATGCACGCTGTTAGACTATATCTGAATCAGAAAGTTATGCATATGAACAGCCTGGCAACTCAACCATTGAGAAGTCATCTCCAAGAAAGACTTGTGACACCACCTCCATAGGAATAAGCTGACAGGTTCATCAATCTCTATGGTCTGGCTCCAAAGGATGAAATACAATTTTTATCAGCCAGACGCATATTATAGAGTTGATTCATCAGTGTGCTCTGTATAATCTCAAAAGCATCTTTCACTGTGCCTCATGGCTACAAAACAACCGTTACCTTCTCAGTGAAAGTTACTGCATCAGCCTTAAACCTGCTTCTCTTATTTTCTCTGTAGCAGACCAGACGTTCTTCAACTAGGTATGCATGGCTACCATTAAGAGCCCAATTCAACCTACTGATCGAATCATGTTTAACAAAGGTCATCTTGAAGTTCAGCTTCTGATACCTGTAGGATTCTTTCTTCCCCATAATCCAGCCCAACCTTTTGCAGGATTGTTTGCTAGACATACTGTCATGTGAACCACTTTGAAACATACATCCATAAGAGTGTATCACACTTCCTTTTCACTTTCATGTTCCCTGGCATTTGGATCTTTTTAGCAAATGACTACAACATTCTCTTGTCTCGGTAACTCACTTTTAACTTGAAAATAATATTCTAGAAAAAAAAAAGAGAACAAAAATTCAGAACAGAAAGGGATAATATATTTCTTGCATAACAGTTGCAAATGCAATAGACTGATATCATGTTTCAAAAGATTTATTACCTTTATAATCAAACCGTTGTCAGTCTATCTATAGAACTAAACCGATTTAGAATGAGTCCAAACTTTTGTCAGACAAAAGCATATAACTTGTATTGTATGGTCAAAGTATACATAGAGATTCGCCCTACATAGGATGTTCAGTTTCACCTCCAAAACATATCCCACAAATATCTCAAGCCCATCCATACGATCCAACATGCTTTGCAACCAAAATAGAAAGAAAACACAGATGAAATTCTCAAAGAGAACATTTCGCTGATCGATTTGACAGCAGCATAAACTTTACCACACCTCAAAGAAAGAAAAGAAACCCATCAATCATCATATATACTTTAGAGGTAATGAAATTTACACTCTATGCACTCATACAAGATAACTCACTGCTTTAGAAGAATCTCCAGTGAGGGACTTGCATATCCTTCAAACAGTTTAAAATAGTTTGATGGGAGCCTCCTTATAAGGAAAATACAGAGCATAAAGTAAAAACAGACGTGTAATGTAAGGAAATACAGAGCATAGGAACAAGTAAGGGATCCCTGTAACCATCTCCAGATGTCCCAAATCACTTTGATGGGAGCCTCTTTATCATATCATTAACAAAAAATGTAACAGAGTTGCTTGGCAAAAAAGCTTGAAAAAAATGTAAGGGAATGCTAATATGAAGATATATCACATCTCTCAGTCAACAAAGGCACATATACGAGTTGTTTCCAAAGCCCGAGTCCAGTATTTTGGATGAAACTGAAACCAACATAGTTTTACGATCAGGTTTACAAGCATACATATCATCTATCACATTCCAACGAAATAGTCTAAGTGTTGTTTATGCAACAGAGGATGAAAATACGCACAACATGGAGAAGGGGCATGGAGCCTTCTTCTACTATCCACTCTTCCCATTTCTTTAGTGCATAAAAGTGTAGTGTTTGCAATTGAGGAAAGCTACCGCCCGAGCAAACTACCCTCTTTCCATGGAAAGATCTTTCCCCTAGACAAATCTCTTTAAGGTGAAGCAACTTCTCTAAAAATCATCATGGGATCCTCCTCCAAACGACATTGAGATAGATTTATGGTTGTAAGAGAAGGTAAGTGTCCTTCCAACAATACCTTCTTCCATTGCTCTCCCTTTAATCCAAGACGAATATTCTTTAAGGAAGTCATGAACCGCAGCCCATCAAGAAGCTGTTTTAACTTTTTACAACCCAAAATGTTGAGAGTTTGAAGAACATGCATAGAGCCTTCCTCTACTATCCACTCCTGCAAATACTTTAGTTCCTTTAAAAGTAGTGTATGCAATAGAGGGAATCCACTGGCTGAGCAAACTGTTCTCCTTCCACAAAAAGACCGAACCGATAAGCTAACTTCTTTTAACTGCAGCAATTTCTCTAAAACGGGCATCTTATCCTCCTCCAAATAACATTGCTCTAGCCAAATGGTTGTAAGGTGAGAAGACAAGTTTTGGCATATATATTGTCAACCTTAGATGTGTCAAACGAATGCAATCCAAAACAAATCTCTCATCATCACCATTTGTGGGATTATTGTAATCCCTTATAGTAAGTTTTTCCAAGCATCTCAGTTCACTTAGAGATGAAGATAGCTTTTCTGTAGTACATCCCTCTCCTCTAATATAGATAGAGAGATCTCTGAGCTGTTTCATACCCTGTAGATCTGCCACTCTCCCAGATTTTCACCAACTCCTCGACGTTAAGATTTTGATCACGCCTATATAAAGCAAAGTCTGCGAGATGTACAAGGAGATTTAGAGTTTGCAGTTGATGGGTCAGTAATTTGTACAAAGTTTTCTTCTTCAGCTTTAAGCAGACAAACTTCTCTCATCATGTCATGCAACTTGCATGTTTCAAACTTCTCACATTGTTCCTGATGCCATTTGTATTTCCGAGTTCTTTCTTTAGAATTCGACATAAATATCTTCTGCGTCTAAGACAATTTCTCTGATCTCTTGGATAGTGTTTCTCACCATGGCACTTGTATGTTTCTTGGCATCTGCATCTTCTAGAAAACACCTTAACATTTCCACATCACTTTTTTAATCCATCGAATTGCTCTTCAACTTCCTGAAATCGCTCTGATTCTCGGACAAGGTGGTTCCAAAGCTTCTCGACTCCAAACCACAAAAGTGTCTCAGCCATAACTCTCCCCTGCTTGAAAAACATGAAACAAGTACTCAATAACCACTAGAGGGAAGATCCATAGTCCATACAAAATAATAAAGATCTAAGCATCTTCCAAGAACTTAATATGCTTTGAGATTTACCGTTTCTGGTCTGTGAAATGAGATAAGCGATGCGCAGCTTCTGCCTTCTGGTAAAACAAACTTTAACAATCAACCAAGATCTCTGCTAAAGACCCATTAACACGAGAGTTCACTTCTAAAGTCAACACTAACTGACAAAACCAGCTGTGTTCACGATGATATGTTGTGCTACTTCCTACTTGAGACGTGTAGTAGGCATTAGCGAAAACAAACAAATTAGCCAAGTGAATAGACATTTCTAGAATAGAGGGAGACTCTTCACTGCAAACCATTTTAGTATCAATCAAAGTGATGGCTACAAATTTGGAGTAATAAGAAATAACAAAAACGAAAACCAAAAACATCACATTAAGAATTTCATTGATGTTATTGTCCCTGGGAAGATAGTAAGTAAGATAAGGGTCACCAAAACTGCAAATTACATCCCAAACGTCCAAGAACAGTCCTTTTCATATCGTGACTAAGGTTTCCTTAGTACGACTCTAATAAAATCAAACCAACACGAACACCCATAAGAACAAGCATATTGAACAACACGATCAAAGGAGGGTTTAAAAAGATAGGGAAGTAACCAACAGGAATAAAGATTGATCCAATAATGGAGACGATCACTCATGTGCTACTCACTTGCAAATATGCAAAGTACATGTTGGCGTTTATCAAAACATGTGGGACTAGAACATCCATCGCCAAACAAAATGAAACAAAGTAAGAGACACATCTACAATGATACAGCAACAAACAAACTTTGGAATTTCAAAAAAAAAAAATAGCAGTGGAAAGAAAATCACAAAAAATAATCAGGAGTCTTGCGAGTGGTATCAGGTTCGACCTGTCTAGGTGCTGGATCGAACTGAAGGAAGTTCTGTTCCATCTTCTCTCCAATCTCAAGTATTGCTGCCATGTTTCCACATCTGTAACAGTAGTTCGGTGCACTAAACACTGTAACTACGTTCTTCTCCTATCAATACACACAAAAATATTCAGCCATATTTGCAGAGAGAGATATGTTAGCCGATGTTATGCACATAATTTATATACAGTACCTGACACCAATTAAAGCCTTCCATTACAAGTTGATGCGCTCTTGATATCAAACTCAGTCCATTGTTATGATTAAATTGAGTTGCAATGTCCTGTCCAAATGTGTAACCAGCGCCACGGGGAGATATTCCCCAACCACAACGATCGTCTGGATCAGACCAGAGTAAATCACACATTGGTCCTTCGTGTGGAACCTACAATCCCATAACAGATGATAAAAACCACTTCCTACTCTTTTCAGACGCCAAAACTTTTCAAGAGGTGACATTTACGTATGCTGAAACCAAAATATAATTACATTACCTCCTGTATGCGATCCAAGCTTCGGATATTGTCAAGGGTATCCAGAGAAGGTGAAAGCCCTCCATGTAAACAGAAAACCTATAATTGATTACAGTGGTTAAAAGATGAAATGCGGAAAGGAGACATATACTAACTTATAAGAAGAGCTTAAACCTGACTCTCTATAAGTGCTGTAAGAGGTAAATAATCAAAGAGGTCAGTGAAATGCTTCCACACGTTTGCATTTCCATATTTCCTCAAGCACTCGTCATAAAAACCATATCTGAGTACACAAAAGTTATTAAAATTAAACATGAGATTGAAATAAAGACTGGGTTCCTGTTCTGACACATTAGCTAAGATTCATTTTGTTCACTTTGCATCATGTTTCAAGGGATCCTATTGCCTAGGGGTCGCCTCAAGCCTTTTAAAACTAAGCTCAGAAGGTAACAAAATACTAGTTTTCATTTTACAAAATAAATCTTACACTTGCGTAATTTGACGACTCTCATGATTCCCACGCAGGATCGTGAGTCTATCCCTGTAACGCACCTTCAGTGCCACCAATAGGGAGACTGTTTCAACTGAGTAGTAGCCACGATCTGCAAAAACATAGCCGATACGAATGATAAACCAAAGACCACCTTCACTATCAGATCCAACTTCAAAATTGAACCAGACAAAATGTAAAGGAACTGTCTTCATGAAAATTAAACACCAAGCCTAGTGATGGTTGTATAAACAAATAATAACAAAAGCTAATCATCACAACATCAACCTTAAACCAACAGATAACCAAATCAGACAATGAAACTAAAGACAGCACATGCCATGGACAAGGGGTCTTGTGATAAAAGTGGAACATCAATCAAAAACTCTTTAGGTAAAACAAAGTTGCAAATTTTAAATAGAAAGGTGTCAATATTTAGGCTCATCAATCAAAATCTACACAGATCTATGAAGGAACATTACATAACATGAACTTGATTGATCAAGAAGAGAGAGACATACCAACATAATCACCCATGAAGAGGTAATTAGTATCAGGCGGGTTACCACCGATACGGAAGAGCTCAATCAGGTCATAGAACTGGCCGTGGATATCGCCGCAGACGGTAACCGGACACTTAACCGGTTGAACATTCCATTCCTCAACGAGAATGGCCTTGGCTTGATCGCAGAGGATCTTCACGTCCGCTTCAGACAACGGCTTACACTCCATCAGCTGCTCGATCTGACGGTCCAGATCCCCGTTAGACGACGCCATCTCCACCGAATCTTTCGAATCAAACACCGGCGGAGGAAGAAGATAAAAAGTCGCCGATGGTTTTAAGAGTTGATCATCACGCGCCGTCTCTCCTCCTTTCTATGCAAATGAAGATATTTATTTGGAGTTTAGTATTATTTTCAGACAAAAGGTTTGTGAAGTGGGATGGAACCGGGTCAAAAGGAATTGACACGTGGCGATGAGAAGTTCGTTAAGTTCATTTTGTTGGGGGGAGGTTTTGTAATTTCGTATCTATAGAGCAGATCTAGTGGCGCTTGGCTTAGCCGTGTTACCAGTTAATGGGCCAGGTTCGGTCTGGTTATCGATTCGACCTATATCCATTACACAAGTATGATTTATAATCCTTATATAACCAGGTCTGATTATGAAATATGGATTATTTGATGAGCAATGCGATTCTTGGTTTTGTTTTACATTAGGTAATACATGAAGTGTGGAATCTTATCTTCCTGCGTCGATAGTCTCCGAGTTGTCATGGTTACAAAACTTCAAACGAAACACGTATACATCAGCTTACAGTTATTGTATATGATCCAAAAAGATAAACCAATGAGTCTTCTTCACAAGCTCAACTTTGAAGTGTTGTCTTTTTCAGCTATGTTGCCACTTGTGGTTGTGGTGCGAGTGAACTAACAAATCAGTGGAGATTACGCTAGAGACTTAGACCACACACTCGTCTCTCCATAAATGAGTTTCAAAGATCTCTCTCCATACATCTTAATTCAATTTGTCAAGATCGAGTACAATGAGAATGTATGCTCGGATCTAACTGATACCAAAAGGTTTCTCAGATGAATTTGAAGCAAGTGTGGGAGCAGCTGTGGTAAAACGAGATACAAGAGAGAAGAGAGATAATAAAAGTGGGAGAATAGAGGAGAATTTCACAGAATCGAGTTTAGAAAGCTAAGATTATAAGAGCTTCTGATACCATGAAAGTGTATAAGACATGATTTCCATTGATCACATAATAAATAGATACAATTGTGGATATTCATCTATACATAAATATACTTATTCTCTAACAATAGGATATTATCATATTCTAACTAACATTCTGTTTTCCGACTTCTCCATAAATACTGAAGAGAACTACTTTTTGTTTTGTTTCTATACTGTTTATTTCTATTAATCCATAAAAAAATCATTAAAATTGTCTTTCGTTGTCCTTAAGCTTATTTTTTGGTAAAGTAAAAATGTTCAAAAATATAATAAACAACTTATAATAGTTTGATTAAAATACTTTCCCAAACTTAATAGTCCATTTCGTGGTAAAGACATTCAAGAGAATAAAATCTTAACATGAATGTTAATTTATTATCAAGTCAATTTTTTAATACACTGTTGATGTATCTTTCACAATGAAGAAACATTCATTTTGTATGTAGTTACTTCAAGGGATAGTGTATCCAACAAAAGCAAAGATGGTTTACGAAAATATTTATCAGGACTGGGCAAATCCCACCCTGGGCCACAATAAGAGGAATAAACGAAAACTGGCCCATTTAAAGTTTAACATAAGTTAAAAAAAGTTGGGGCGTTCCGAGAATTGAACTCGGGACCTCTCGCACCCTAAGCGAGAATCATACCACTAGACCAAACGCCCTTGGTCGAAAGAATTTAGAAATATATTATATTTATTAAACATTCATACATGATTATTGTCTCCCATACATTAACATTCACAGGCGCTTCTCTTCCCTCTCTTGCTCGAGCTTTTAGCCTTTGGAGGTTTCTACGGGTAACCTCTTTCGCTCCCCGCAACTCTCTGTATCTGAGAGAGAAACAGATAAACAGATAGATAGAGAGAGAGAGAGAAAAGATCCAAACCTGAAGCAACCTTCTCCGTCAGCTTTTCGTGTGAAAGATTCGTGTCCCTTAACTCACGGCGGCGATCCACTCTCCTCTGTCGCTTTCTATGTACGTTTTATCTTCACCGTAAGGAATCTAGAAGTCATCTCTGTCCGCTTTGAATAATGTGATCCGGTCTGGTCTGTACACGGTTTTTTGAACTATCGAAAACAGAGATGATGTCTCTTGTCTTTGATTCTTGGCAGATAGATCTAGTTTCTGTCTGTTACTGAGAATTTTAAATTTGGTTTCTTCTCCAACTCTGATTGGTTTCAGGGTACAGTGAAGCGTGTGAATCTTCGTTTGTTGTTGTGAGAAAATCAAAAGAGAGATGAAGAGGGTTAGAGATGAGGTTTACGTCGAACCTCATATACGAGGAGGACATACTGTTTCGTCTCGAGGAGAAACGTAAGCTCTTTGTCTTGTCTGAATCCGTACTTTGCTTGATTTGTCTTTATTTTTTTTCAAATTCTGTTATTTTATTTTTTTTGTACAAGAGTCAAATTAACTTTATATGTTTGTTTGATGCAGAAATGGTAAGCCTTTAACGATAGGTGGAGGAGGAAACATTGGAGGGTTAACAACAGGTGATGCTTTGAGCTATCTCAAAGCTGTGAAAGATATGTTTCAAGACAAGAAAGACAAGTATGACACTTTCCTTGAAGTCATGAAGGACTTTAAAGCTCAGAGGTAATAAATGTCCTTCTATTTTTGGTCTGTCTTGTCTTCCAACAGGAGACTTACTTAGTTTCTTGGTGTGTGATGTTGGTTTTTAGAGTTGATACTAATGGAGTCATAGCAAGAGTAAGAGAGTTGTTCAAGGGTTATGACGACTTGCTTCTGGGTTTTAATACCTTCTTGCCCAAAGGGTACAAGATAACCCTTCCGGAGAAGAAGGCAGTGGATTTTGGAGAAGCTATCGAATTTGTTAACAAGATCAAGGTATATATATAATGTTGTCGAATCATATACCAGTTTAGTCATGGATTAAAACCAGTTGAACGTTTATTGCTGCAGGCGCGATTTGGGAGTGATGACCGTGCATATAAAAAGTTTCTAGACATCTTGAACATGTATAGAAAGGGAAGCAAGTCCATCTCTGATGTTTATCAAGAGGTGTGTTTACAGTTTATGTGCTCTACCTTTTGTGCCTGATCACTTTTCTTCTTCTTCTGATTATCATCTGTTGTACAGGTTACTTTGTTATTCCAGGACCATGAAGATCTGCTTGTGGAGTTTGCCCATTTCTTACCTGATACTTCAGGATCAGGTTCTGCTCATTGCCCTCTGTCCGGAAGGAACACAGTACCAGGTGCTCCAGTTCCTGCCATGCATCCAAGGAATTTTGAAAAGGTTTCTCTTAATTCATCTTTCTAAAAGATTCTCATATCTTTGTTACTAATGGTTCTAATTTTGTTTGTGGTAGAAAGCTTTCTTTGTGTCCATGCATGCTTAGTTTGGAAAGTATTAACATTCTTTCCTTAGTTGCGCTTAGAGTGATCAATTAAGAGCATGATATATATAGCTAATGGATGAGTGAAAATATGTTAACCTCGATGGTACAGAGTTTGAGTGAGATTTTAATACGGACTCTTATCTGCCACAGAGAATAAAAATACGGAATGAGTATACTGAACACTCCGATCAACGAGAAGATGGTGACGAGAACCTTGTGGCTTGCTCTGCTGGTAATTCTCTGGGAAGTGAGTATTTTGAATCACCTGCTTTGCACAAAATTACAAATATATATCTTCCCATTTTCAGTAGTTTTTATATAAAAGGAATTTTTTTATATATACCTGTGAGACATATCGTCAGCTTGTATGCTCTGGTCATATGCTAAGGTCCAACTATGTTAATACTTGCAAAATCCCTTATCAATCAAGATCAATGGCCAGGATACCTGAAGGTAGATGACAAAGAGGGTATTCAAGATTATGAAAATGGCAGTAAAGACACTGGAAGTCACAAAATTCTACTATCTACCAGCAACCATGTTGCCAAGGGTATTAATGAACTGGATCTTTCTGAGTGTGCACAATGTTCTCCAAGTTATCGTCTCCTTCCAGATGATGTGAGCTCCTCTTAAACCTTTAAATAATTTTGATCTACCATACTTTGTTTTAGTGCCCTATGATCATATGTTTTGGCTTTCTCCTCGGTAGTATCTTATTCAGATCCCAAGCTACAGAAATACACTAGGTGAAAAGGTACTTAACGATCACTGGGTATCTGTCACATCGGGGAGTGAGGATTATTCATTCAAACACATGCGTAAAAACCAGTATGAAGAAAGCTTGTTTCGATGCGAGGATGACAGGTAAGACATACTATATTTGGTTTCTATATTTCTTTAAACGTCTAGAGTAGGAGTCTTTCTAATTTCACCAAGTTGTCTTAAAAATGTTGTGGATATATAATGTTGTCCTGATATTGTCTCAGGTTTGAGTTGGACATGTTATTAGAGTCTGTGAATGCAGCCATTAACCGTGTGGAAGCTCTTCTGGAGAAGATCAACAACAACACAATCTCTATAGAGACACCAATTTGTATCAAAGAACACTTATCAGGCACGTAGTTACTTGATCAAATCTGGCTGTGCTATATGTATGTCTCTTATATTCTGACTATGGCTAATGCATTTGTATGTGATGATTTAATAGAGCTGAACCTAAGATGCATTGAACGGTTGTACGGGGATTATGGGCTTGACGTCATGGATTTTCTGAAGAAGAATTCTCATATCGCCTTACCAGTGATACTATCTCGCTTGAAGCAGAAACAAGAAGAATGGGCGAGGTGTCGCTCTGATTTCAGGAAAGTATGGGCTGAAGTATATGCTAAGAACCATCACAAATCACTAGATCACCGAAGCTTCTATTTCAAGCAGCAGGACTCCAAGAATCTAAGCACAAAAGGTATGTTTTCTTGTTTATCAGTCTAAATATAAGTTCATGTTGTTTCGATTACCTACTTAATTTAGGTTGAAGCTATAGAGGAATGATTTATAAAGGCCCCATGATTGGTGAAGAAAAGATGATGAAGCGACGAAAATATCTTTGTATCACTCTTAAGTGCAAGTTTGCATCTGAGTAAAGTTATCTGTTGTGTCCCAAATGCAGGTTTAGTGGGAGAAATAAAAGATATCAGTGACAGGAAGCATAAAGAAGATCTACTTCATGCCATTGCTGTCGGAACTAAGCCCTCTTTCACCCCAGATGTGGAGTTCAGTTACTCTGATACACAAGTTCATGCTGACCTATATCGACTAATCAAGTTTTATTGCAAAGAGATATGTGCTACAGAACAGTCGGATAAAGTAATGAAGCTGTGGGTATCCTTTTTGGAGCCCATGTTTGGCGTTTCTTCTAGGTATCAAACTGATGAGACAGTGATAGATGTTGCCAAGTCCAAAGACAACCAAGAGCAGCATAAGGCAGTGAAAGTCAACACCTGTGACGGTTCTCCTGTCTCAAACCTTAAACCGCTAACACCTCCAAAAACACCCAATAAAGAAAGCCCAACAATAGGAAGCTCTTTTGCGCAAGAAACGATTCAGCAAGATAAAGTGCATGCTGGTGCAACTATGACTGCTGAGGTAACCTGGGAAATTAATTATTGCTTTCCTGAAGTACCAATTATATGCCTTAGCAAGGCTTTCAAGAGTGACTAATCCAAAGTTTATTACATTATGAGGCTTGAGAAGATACTCTATGCGAAAGAAAAAATCTTCCTCTAACTTCTGTTTATGGGTTCTACAGGATAGCCAGCCTTCCAAGCTGGTGTCACCACTCAGAAAGGATTTGTTAATGGAGGGTGTAGAGAATCGTAGTAAGGTTAGTGATGTATCAATGGGAGAGCATAAGGTTGAGCGAGAAGAGGGCGAATTATCTCCCACTGAAAGTTTTGAGCATGGAAACTTTGAGGTTTATAGAGACAATGGCGTCCAGTCTGTGCAGAAACTGCCAGAGAATGTAAGAAGTAATAAAGACCAAGAGCACAAAGGTATAGGCTGTACTGAAGCTGGAGAAAAGAGCACTACTCAAAAGTTACCAGAAGCCAACGAAAACGCCTCTAAAATTATTGTGTCAGGAGCTATGAACTGTGACCGGCTTGATAGTGTGGTTGAGAGCGAACATGAGGCTGTAGGGATGGTTAACTCGAATGAGGGTGAAGATGGATCCCCTTTCACATTTTCAGAACGGTATCTGCAACCTGTAAAGCCTCTTGCAAAACATGTTCCTGTGAGACTACAAGTCACTGGTAGTAGCTCGCTGAATGATTCTAGAGTTTTCTATGGGGATGATTCATTTTATGTCCTTTTTAGGCTTCATCAAGTAAGAACAAGCTTCTCAAGTTCCTCAAAAGTCAATTTAAGTTTCAAACCGATAAATCTGTTGTTTTTCTTGCAGATGTTGTACGAGAGAATACTATCTGCAAAGATACATTCAGAGAGGAAATGGAAGGCTCCAGATCCAGATAAAACATCTCCTGATTCTTATTCCAGGTGGTTCAGCTTCTAAGGAATATTTATAGTTTTAAATTGAAACAATAGTTCCTTTCCTTACTGATAAATTTGAAGCAACAGATTCATGGATTCCCTCTATAATTTACTTGACGGCTCGAGTGATAATACAAAATTTGAAGATGAATGCCGAGCTATTATTGGAGCACAATCATATATTCTCTTCACATTGGACAAGCTAGTTCAGAAGTTTGTCAAGCATGTAAGCTTTCGAGTTTCACCTGCAAGTTATTCCTGTCTTGACTCTGTTTCTTTTCTCCATCCTTTGTTTTTTTTTCCTGTACTGATTATTGAAATGGCTTGGACATGCTTCAGCTTCATGCAGTTGCAGCTGATGAGACAGACACCAAGCTTCTGCAACTATACACATACGAGAACTACAGAAGACCAGGAAGATTTTTTGATATAGTGTACCATGAGAATGCCAGATCCCTTCTCCATGAACAAAACATATACCGGTTTGAATATGTATGTTCTCTCTTGATATTTGGGGACACCTTGTGTATATGGTGTCTCACATGTTAATGTATCCTTGCAAATTTTATATGCAGTCATCTGCACAAACCCGTCTGGCGATTCAACTTATGAACAGCGGGAATGATCAGCCAGAAGTTACAGCTGTAACAGTGGAACCAGGTTTTGCAAATTATCTGCAGAATGACTTTCTTTCGCTTGTAACTGATGAAGAAAGGCCTGGTCTATTTCTTAAGAGGTTTGGGCTATAAGAGCTTAACTCTTTGTCTTCAGTTAAAGTGTATTTAGTCATCATCATCTTAGCTTAACTATCTTCAGGAACAAGGTGAAAATGAGCGGTCCAGATGAATCTTCAGGGATGTCGCATGCAATGGAAGGATTGAAGATTATCAACGAGGTTGAATGTCAGATGGCTTGCAGTTCTTTCAAGGTAATTTACATAGTGTCTTGTCTTGTGAATCTATCATATATATAATCTTTCTGTTTTTTTTTTTCCTTTAATGGGAATATGAGTTATGAGAGTTTTCAAATTGTTACTAGGTCAAGTATGAACCAAACACATCAGATCTTCTGTATAGAAGCAAGCAGAAGAAACCAAAACCGAATCCAAATGGGCTTGACAATGATAAAACTCCTGCTAGAAAGACCAGAATATCCCGTTTTCACACAAGTCTGAACCGTAGACTTGTTGCCTTGCCTTAATAACACGGCTTCTAGCATGTAAGCAACCTCTTGCCTTACTCACTGCAGATTATATCAACCTGGTTGCTCACTGTTGCAATCCTTAGTAATCTCTAATTTGATATAAAAGCTAATAGATTAGGGCTTGTATGTTATTGTACAGGTATGAAAGTTATCGGCTGAGATATGATGCAAGCATCAGTTAGTGGTAGGGACTAGAGACCAAACTGTCTTTGGACAAGATTCTTGCACACAAAGAGAGTCACATGAGGTCACATGAGAACCGTTTCTTCTATTGCGTCTGGAGCCGCTAGTTTTGGTGTATATTGTTAAATTATATATGTACCAGACAATGCTAATGTCGGAGATTTTTGATTCATTCATTCAAACAAATGTTGGATTTTCCTTCTAATGTTATGTTTCTCTTTCAGTAAATCTTCTCATATTTTCTTCGTCTATTATTGTTTGTACATTCAGCATTGTTTCAGCACAATCTCTGAAAGTGTAAAGGGAGCTTAACATCTTCGCAACCATAGCCCAAGCATAAAACTAGCAGTCTAGCACTTGCCAAAACCAAGTCCAAAGAAACATATAGAGAGACAAACCTAATCCAATAATATATGTTTGGTGGTTCTTATCACTTTCTTCTACGTGTCTGTAAGATTATACAGTTTTTTTTCTATAAAAGAAAAAGATTATACAATTTAGGACTGGGCAATTGACTCATTCTTTGTTTCTATAGTTTGTAGAAAAATACAGTGAACTATGATTAATGCTTACTTTAATCTTTTGAAATCAATCTCTGGTGTATCAAAGCATCATTATTGACGGAAAAACTCATCGATAAAATATAGATAATATAGAAGAGAAAATGTGAAAATTTCTTATTTAACAAACTATGATAATGTTTCGAGTAATCTTTTTGATATATGAGTTATTTAATTTTGACACTTCTAAAACTTTTGTTTCAACAGAAGTCACTAATACAGTGATATTGAGGCACTTCTTTTGGTAGTAAAAATTCATTGGAGTCTTTTCACTAATCTTTCTAACTAAAACAGTGCTTTGTAATTTTATTCTCACGTAAGCCATTAGGTTTTATTTTAAATTTGAACTCAATTTTTTGTCCACAAAATTTAAACATTTGTTAGTAAATTCTTTATAAGCTTATCTCTTCTAGAGAGCTATCATTTGGAGCCCAACGCCGAGCTATGCCAAGCAAGAGGAGAGCAACTGAGCAATGGTAGTTAGATTCAAACCAACGGTTATCGTAAGCAAGAAACAGACTCGACTAAACCGAAACTCAACTTGAACTAAACTTTTATGAAATCTAAATAGGGCTGAAATTCTTAAATCCAAAACATGAAATCCGACAAACCCGAAACAAAATTCAATTGGTCCACCAAATGCAAAGCCCTAGTGATCATTAGGGATGTTAAAATGGATAGTAACCATGGATTTACCGAAAACCAAAAATGATGGGTTAGGTTTTTACCTTTGTAAAATTAATTGGGTTGAATTTGAGTATATATTTTAAGTCAGGTTGGGTAGTTTCAACAGGGTAATGAGTACCACGCGTTTTTTTGTTATAGAAAAAAGATTTTATCACCAAAACTTAAAATCAAGTGTTTTTGTTAAAACCACGAAATTATGTTTTTTTGTCAAAACTACAAAATCATGTTTTTTCACCAAACCGTAAAAAGAAACTTTTTTGCCAATACTAAAAAAATACATTTTCTCACCAACAACCTCAAAAACAATTTGCCTCACCAAAACCGAAAAATGAACATTTTTTACCAAAACTGCAAAAAACGCGGTTTCCTGTCAAAGAAGTTTTCTCACCAAAATCGTAGAAACAATTTTTTTTTCGCAAAGCTAAAAAAACGAGTTTTCCCACCAAAATCATCAACACCACTAAAATCAAAATATAAGAATAAAAAATTGAAAGTTATAGGTTTTAAAACATATAACACAGTAACTTGGATACCATAGACAAACTTATACATACTCTATAGAGTTTTTCTCTGGATTTGCATTGGAAGTTTAATGTTTTGGGGGTTTTTGTGGTTATGGTTTAAAATGAGTTGGCTGTTAGTGTGGGTTAGACTGAGCAGAGTAATTTTGCCCCACATTAACATCCATAGTGAACATGCAATAAAACTTAGCATCCATTGAAGAAAATCTCTACAATTTTTTTATCTATGATATTCCAAATAATGGCACCATCATTCAGAAAGAAATCATATTCTGAAGCTGATATACATTCATCAAGATCGACACACCGACTGTATATCTCGTCCAGTGTAAATTATTAGCTTTCGCATTATTATATCACTTGCAAATACTTACATTTTTTTTAATATTAGTCAATGTTTAATCGCATGTTCTACTTAGAAAACCAAATCAAAAAGTTGTATATGTGCCGTACGTTAAGGGGACAAAACACAAAATCAAATTAGAAGATAAAGATTGAATAATTACAAGTTTAGTACGCCAAACGTGAGGGATATCTTTGGGCTGATTCTGTTGTCGACAATGATTATTCATCTTGATACATTGCATTTGCATCTTATTTTTTAAAAATCAGTGCCTCTTCCGAAGTTCCAATGGGCAAAATGTAAGGGTCTCGTTAATTAATTAACTAGTACTGTACCATCTTCTAGTATCCGATCTGATTCTAAAGTAAGTTCAATATACTTTCTCTCTATAAGTAGATATTCTGGTCGTGGTGCTAATCAAGAAATAAGTACGTGTGAGACCTATAATGCTTAATTAATGTTTATTATTACAGGTTAGATATGATCATACGAATCCCTATGATAATCTTTAATTATGTACTTGGACAATGCACTTCTTATCTCATGATTTTGTAAAAAATACATCTCCGTTGACAAATTTTAAATAATTCTAATAACCTAAAAATGTTGATTCATAACTAAATGATGTTTTATTTTTCAATTATAACTTCAACAGATAGTAAAGTTTCCTTTTCAAATATGAAAGCGAGAAAATTTGATAGATGGTTTTTTCTGGGCAAACTTTCTAAAACTACAAAAGTATTTTTAACACAAGAAAGAAGATGATAAAAATAATATCCAATAAACAGTAAAAAAACTAAAATTTTGAAATATTAAATTTAGTATATATATTTAATATATTAAAACATATATTTAAAAAGAAAAACAAATACAAATTTTAACCTTAAACTCTAATCTCTAAAGTTTAAACTCTAAACTCTAAACAAATACAAATTTTAACCCTAATCTCTAAATTTTAACCCTAAACTCTAATCTCTAAAGTTTTCTATATCCAACTTTAGAGTCAATATATAGGATTCGAATTCTAGACAACACAATTTTATTGTAGATTCTTAGATGCAAAGAGAGTCTGTGTTTAATGATTAACCACTACTCTATAATACTTCCAAATACATCACTGGATCTACAATCGAATAAACACATTAGATAATCGCTGGCACTGTAATTAATGAATTAAAAATCAGCTCTCAAATCTTATTTGAAAAATGAACTCTTATTTGATTAACAAAATATATGTATAATTTTGTTTTGGCATCCGAAATATATAATAATATGTGTAGTAATTAAATACAAGGAAATCAAAAAGTTTTCGTACAAGAGTAAAGAGACCCCACATCGATCGATTTCACATAAAAGAGAGATCTATAAACTGACGGCGTCAAGTCAACGTGCGGTCAATAAACCCGTCAAAAGTTAACGGAGATAGTCATCACATCAAACGGATCTCTCTAATCTAATCATCTCCAACTGCCTTATCGGCGAAACTGAAGTCTCCGGCGAAGAGGGAGAAGAATCCACTGAGGTGGTGGTGGATGACAACGGCGGAGGTGGAGGAGTGAGCATTGCCAAAGAAGAGAAACAGCTGAGATGTTCAGAAACTTTCTGTTTGTTTCCGTCGGAGACTTTAACGTCTCTCGTTAAGTATGTCCTCAGCCGTTTCACGTCGGCGAGTTTCACAGGTTTCAGTAAGAAATCCTCCGCACCTTCTTCAAGGCATCTGCGGATTTTTTTTTGTTTGTTTGAATTTAACTTTATGAAATTTGATTAAAATTATTCCGGAGAGAGATTCACCTGTCGATTCGTGTGAGGACGTTCTCGGAAGACATTATCACAACCGGAACTTCTCGGAAGCTAGTTGACTCCTGTTTCAGAAAAATCCACATTGTCCAAGAAAGATTCAAAACTAAGAGCATCATGATTGCGGAGTTTTTAGGATGATATTCTTAGTTTCTTAATTTTAACTAAAAAAACTAAATACGTTATTTAAAAACTGATTCTTAGCTTATTTAAATATCTTATTTAATAATCTGTTCTTAAAAACAATTTTTTATATTCCGCTAAGAACCACACCTTAAGAATCCCATAATAATCATGCTCTAACCAACCACACAAGCATGGTCGAGAGGTAAGGCGTGTTTCGAAAGGTGCTAAGCACCGGGATTCAAAACCTACCAAACTTAGCTTTACTTGAGGTTCGGCCTGCCGGATATCTCGGACCAACAAAAAAAAACTATTTTCATGGAGGGAAAAATATTCAAACCTTAATCTTCTTGAGAAGCTCGTAACCAGTCATTCCAGGCATACAGTAATCAGTGATGATCAAATCAACTTTCAATCTCTGAAAGATTCAAAATCAAATTATTAAAAATCTCAAAAGCTCATCAAAAGTTAAAACTGATTCTTTTGAGAGATTACATCGAATTCTACGGAGGTTTTATCATCGTCCAACCCTAAGAACTCCAGAGCACGCCATCCGCTATCAACCGCCGTGACTGCATTTGAATCGCCGGAGATAAGCTTTTTTTCTTTTCAAATGAAGAAGAAGAAGAAGACAAACTAACCTTTGCAGGAGGTAATGCGGAGCAATCTCTCGATGACGATACGGTCGACGAGGCTGTCATCTACGGCAAGAACGTGAACCTGGTCAGAATCCAGGGGCGGAGATTCGAGTTCTCCGATTCCTATTCCGATCATCTTTGACGGACGTAGACAAGAAACGCCACCGTCTAGAGGCATAGCTCTCTCTCTGTCTAGTGAGGAAGGAGAGAAGAGAGAAAGTGACAACTCTGTTTTGGCTTTCTTCTCCTTCACGTTCTTTTATAACTAACCTCTCAAAATCAAATCTTTATTGCTGTCCTTTTCTTACTAAAATGGATAAATAACTAAAGACATTCCTACAGTTGAAAATATAAATAATAATAGAGAAAATTTCATTTTTATCTTATTGATACCACTTTGCAAATTTATCTTTAATGAATGGTTATTTTCAAAAATATTTTAGTTTTTTGATAAAAATATTCTTAATTTTTTTATATACTTATAAAAAAATTAGAAACTCACTCATTTAACATTAAACTCTAGACAATAATCACTAAAATATAAATTCAAATATTAATATATTTTTGATAATGTGTATTTTTGTAAAGTGATATTTAACTTATGATATTTTTAACAATTTTTCATAATAATAATATACATCATAGTAATTATACAATGTAAAAGCATGTGTCCGACCATGTTCAACAATGGGTTCTCACCCATTAATATTTAAAAAGATAATAAAAAATGAAAAAGTAGAGGAAAAAGAGAGAACATGTATCTCAAGAGAATCTACGAGAACCTCTGCAGAACTCCCATTGATTAGAAGAAATGCTGTGACTTAGATCTCTTGGAAATAGGTTCGAATTTTTTTGTGTGACTTAGATCTCTTGGAAATCGGTTGGAAAATTTGAACGGTTTAAGTTGGTTATAAATTTTTGACGGTTTTCTGATTACTTTCTTCCAATTTAAGAATTAGAGATTCCAGTTGATAAAAAAATTTGTGATACGATTAACCTATTATTCGTCTAATGCACTAATTCTATAAGAAATTATGTTAAATATAAGTTTCTTCTTCGTTTACAGAAATTTTAAACTTTCAAACTATTCTGAAAACACATGTTAATAGTTATAATACAACAATACTGACATTTATCTAATTTTGCCATCAACACATAAAATTTGACGTTTTACTAAATTTATTTCTATTTTATGTTGAAAATGTAGTAAATATTTGTATGGTAGTATGTGTATGGCAATATGTGTGCAAATATATTGATATGCTCAAGTCAAATTTAAATGTTTAAACCTTATTATAACAGTTTTTTGATGGTTTTTAACATAACGGTTTTTAACGATATTCTGAAGGTTTTTATTTTTTTAAAAAAATATTATATTATAATGGCATGATAGTTATGTTTTGCGATAAAATACGTGTATGGTAATATATAGTAGTGCACATAATTTGATATACTCAGATCAAACCTAAATGCCTAAATCCTATTATGTTGGAAAACTGTCAAAAAATTATAACGCTTATTACGGATATTTTTAAATATTTATATTACAATGACATGATATTCATGTTTTATGATTAATTATGTGTAAGGTAATAGGAGTACACATAATTTTATATGTTCATATTAACTCTAAAAGTCTAACCTCTTGTAAGACCGCCATAAACTTCTGATGAAAACAAATACTATAGAAATTTTCTGATGGTTTTTATCACAAATAAATATTTGTTAGATTTTCTTTACAGAATTCTGATGAATATATTTTTTGGACAATTCGTTGGAATTTTTTCAAAAGTTTTTGACGATTTCCTCACAAACAAATAACCGTCAAAAATTTATGACAAAATTCTGACGGATTTGGTTTTATGTTTAACCCATTAGAATTTGTCAATAATTTCCAACGATTTTCTGACAAATAAATATCCGTCAGAAATGTCCAAATGAAAAAATCGGTGGGAAACTCCATTGGAAGACACCTTAGTTTCTTGTAGTCTCACTTGATCGGAACGGTTTTTGTTAGGGTTTTTGAACTTGGGTATTATGTTTTTGTTAGCTTTTATGGCCTTGTTTTAGTGAAAGTTTATGATGACCCAAAGAAATGAAGTAGAAGAATGACTAGTGAATCGTTATTATTAATGATACAATATGGATTCTACTTAGTCATTTCCACATGAGTGATTTAGATCTCACCATCCCACATTTCAGCTAGAGATTTAATGGGGCCTTTCTCGGAGATATAAATCTCACCGTTGACGGTTCTGGACTGAGGGATCTCTGTTGAGATTCTATGTATCTCTTCATCAGTCAAAGACCAATCAAATATCTTGAGATTCTCCTCTAATCTTTCTTTTCTAAAGCTCTTCACCACCATGCTCACTCCTTCCTCGTACGCCCATCTCATACTCACCTGTTAGCAAATGTATCCATCTTTTAATCCATCACATAACCGATCTTTTTATTTTTTAAGTTAACAACTTTGAGAGTAGTACCTGTGCCACGGTTTTTCCCTTGGCCTCAGCTATTTCTTTAAGAACATCAGACTCCATGATTTTGTGAGTCCCCCAAAAGGCACCTCTGGATCCTAACACTGAATAAGCAGTCACAGCAATGCCATTGGACTTACAAAGCTCCCTTAGCTTTCTTTGCTGCCATGCTGGACTCATCTCCACCTTTCTCACACAATCATCCATAATAAAATTAAAATATCTCTTATAGAAAACGAAAATCTAAAATTTAAATTTGAGAAGTGAGGAGACGAAGTTACTTGGGTGACGCTAGGTGGTATTTTGGCAACAGAAAGGATGTGTTGAAGCTTCTTGCACGAGAAATTACTTACTCCAATACACTTTGCAAGCTTGAGTCTCTGGCACTCCTCCATTTCAGACCAAACTGCTTCATAATCCATTGCCAGAAAATCATCCTTTTCTATTGGAAACTTGTATTTTCCAGGTTTCGAGCTAACCGGCCAGTGAATCAGGTAGAGATCAAGATAGTCTAGTTGAAGATTTCTGCAAATCAAGATGTGTCAAAGAGATGGTACGTAGTCAAATCTTTGTTTACATAAAGCTCATTTAATTATTCACTTGGAGTTCAGTGGAGATACGAGATCGTTGTACTTTTAGGGTTGGTACTAAATGCAATGGGTACTGGCATCATGGATTTTACTGAGCAGAATCTTGTAACGGATTACATCAGATTCAGAATGGCTAAGGAATCAGAAGATGATGATCGGTTAATTATCTGATTTTCTATATCAACGCGGAAAATATTTAGAGAAATACTATAGCGCTAATATTTTTTTTTTTAAATTAAAATTTTCAAAATATTTTTTTTATTTCGGTCATTTTTAAGGGATATTTTTTTGTGACAAAAACTTAAAAGTAATATTTGAGAGTTTTTTTCCAAATATTTATGCCATGGATAATATATACAAAAAGCATGTTCTCTCTTGGTGTGGAGTGTATGAGAAATATTTCGATGTAACATATGGAATGCATCTAATGATCCTAGAGTTGGTAAAAAGACTTCACAATAGATGATAACCAAAAACAAAATCATATAAGATCGGGAACGGAGATGAATAAATTTACCAAATCATTCTATTCTACATATGAGTTAGTTGGCATCATGTTCTTATTTCTCAGTTTCAACTTTTCTTAAAAATGCATTAGTGTAAGTTTATATTTTTTATGGTATGTTAAACCTTGTGTGAAATTAATAGATCCACAATCATTTGCCCCCAAAAAAGTCAATGACAAGGAGTTTGATTCTTACTCCAAACTCCGTTGGATCGCAGGTACGACGAGGCCGGCATGAGCATCGGCGCACCAAAGCTTGGAAGTGACAAAGAGTTCAGATCGTGATCCGACCAAGCCGGAGGAAACTGCTTCTGTCAAAGCTTCACCAAGCGGCTTCTCTGTCTGGTATCTCGAAGAAGTATCGAAATGGCGATAACCTAGCTTGATGGCATCCAACACTGTCTGTTTCAACACCAACGGCTCGGGTGGCGGAGAAGCAGCGGTTCCCAGACCTATAGCCGGCATCATGTGAAGGCCGGATCCAAGTTTGAGCATGGGCATTGGAATTGACGACATTGGTCCTAAGAAGGCCATCAAAGAAAGTTTGCGTTGATAATATGTTTCTGAGTAAACCAACGTAAACACTCAGTACTTATAGCCACCTTGACGTAAGCTAATTAGCTGATTGTTGGTGCTTATAAAGTATTTACTTCTACTTTATAAAATAATCTACCCGTAAACTATTTGTATTAATCAAAAAAGAACAGCATCCTAGAATATAAGCATCCCATTTGATGACAGATTACAGTCATGCATTAAAATGATAAACGTACGTTACATAACTAAGCAGGTTATACACAACCCAAGACAAAGAAAATACTTTAACGGAAAACTTTTAAAGAGTGACTAGGGGCAGGACCCCGCGCTTGCGCGGGGTTGTGGACGTTTTTTGTATTATCTTGAAGGAGAAGCCGATGTTTGTGAGTTTTGAGGACGGGTTATGATGAAATTATTGAGGGGGATGTTAATTTCACCTCTTAACTTTAGTTTGAATGAAGCCTCTCCTTCCCCGCAGTAACACCACCCTCGGCTGCAGACAAGTCTCTGTCTTCATCTTTAGCCATGAAATCACATGGACCAAACTTCCTCCTCTGCTTCCTAATGGCCAATTTCCTAATTTTCCACATATGGTCACTTGTATTGTCGAGTTTACAGTTTTGATCCCGAAGTTTCCAATTGTACACAATTAACCTTTCAAAATTTGCACCAAAACTTCTTATTGTGTAATTCAGCCCATGTTAATGCAATTATGTAATCAAAAAGTAATATTAACATCTAAATGAAATCTAAATCATTAAAATCTTCAGTTTGACTTGATTTATTTTGTTATCTATTTTGGCATTTTGATTAATCAATTGCCACTCCACCTATATGTGTTCAACTTTGTGGAACAAACTTTGATGGATGCGTCACTTATCATGAACAACTATTATTCTTTTAATTCACTTTCGATGTAGACGTGTGCATGTCACATGGTTGCGTACACCATTTGACATGTACATGTGTACAAGATTACATTCATGGAAATCAGTGAAACCAGCATTTCAAACAATAGTCAAATTTAACCATTAATTAAGAAATACTAATACAAGATTATATTTGCACATGTGTACATTTTTACGAGTGTATATGTGTATATTATTAGAAAGATGTACATGTGGATAGTGTTAAGATACTTTTTTGGAGTGACGTACATGTGAATAGTGTAAATCCATTTGTCTATACTGAAAGACACATCCACAAAACTTACAAAATGATTTCAAAAATATAATTTCATCAACAACTTGAGTGGTTCTAAATCAATGAAACCACAGTTTCAAACACAAATTGCCAAATTTTACCATTAAAAATTGTCATAGATTACTTTACTTATACACAAAATAATTAGACAGTCATGATATTCAAAATCTATTATTGGTTATACATGGGAACATGTGTACATAATAAATTATGCTTTTACAAAAGAATTATACGCATTACATTTTAGCATTTGATTTAGGTCATTTTAACTTATTTTGAGGATGCATTTAGATTTCTTTAGTGCATATATATATTCATTTGCATTAATATGAGTTGGAGTTCACAATTAGTAAGTTTAGGAGAAAAATCGAAGAGAAAGTTGTTTATTTTAGGAGTTTAAAGGCGAAATGAAGCAATAAAAAGATGAGGGACTGTTCACGCAATTTTGAAAAAAAAATTGAAATGAACAATCAAAAGGTTAGAGGTTAATTCGAGGAGATTTAAACTAAAAGATGATGATGTTAGAGAAAGTATCTCACAAAGTATCTCACAAACGGATGATTTTTAACCACCCATTAGTAATGTGTGATCGGGTGGTAGATGGCGTCCCGCAATGACCTTAAGGACCATGGAATTGGATTCGTTGTCCTCAGATTACTCTAGCATGTAGTCAGGCGACATAATATCTAACTTCCTTTGTAAGTAACCGGGTCTAGCTAGTGTTGATAGTTAGGTTTCCGAAGATTAATCGGTTGGGTTACGACCCATCTGATATATCTCGGGCCAAAAAAAACTGTATAATTTTTTGGAACTAGGTATCTCGCGTCTAAGTATACGCGAGCATAATTATTTAAATCATACATAATAATACATGCATTGATCAACAACACTAAGACCATGTACAATAGTTTTTTTTATTCAATACCTTCTATTTACCCTTTTAACATTATACATCATTTTTTTTCACATAATTATTCAATATTCAT
This sequence comes from Moricandia moricandioides, assembly GCA_905132885.1. Lineage (NCBI taxonomy): Eukaryota > Viridiplantae > Streptophyta > Magnoliopsida > Brassicales > Brassicaceae > Moricandia > Moricandia moricandioides. The sequence continues at coordinate 335,001 of CAJHQQ010000001.1, forward strand.
TTAACATATTGTACTATACAATAATTTTATTTAAAACAATTCAACATTCTATTTTATTATTTTTGTTTCAAATTCTTTTATGGTTTTTTATAAATGAATTAAAGCAGCATATATTCCTAAAGCATCTCAGGAATAATACCCTTTAGCTGCAAAGATGAGAGCAGATTGTAAGTGGTGTAGAGTACCCAACCATGTCTACATGGAAGACGGTACTCCTAAGGTTAGTATCCCCAGCCATATATTGCTAGAGGGTATAGAGAATCAAAATCAGTTTATTGTAGGTCAGTTTTACCGTTGTAAAGCACCTCCAGGTGGGTCTTGACGCTGTAGTTACTCGTATTATGCTGGATATGTGCTCGAAAACTAGGAGTGTCCTCCTACCTGTTCCATATTCCAGTTGAGGCTACTAGAAAATGGGGTGCTCAAAAGGGTTTTTGGCATATAGATGACTGTCTGATGTTTGTCTCACCTTGGAGTCCTTCACCAGTAACTAGTCTCCCAGAATTTTCTACTATTCCAGTATGGTTAACTTTGAAGAACATTCCATATCAGTTGTATTATATTAAAGGCATAGACTGGATTCTTCAGGCATAGGAGAACCTATGCTGACTTGTAAACAATGGCTTAATCCGACTTTAATGGGAGAAGCAAATATATTAGTGGAAGTAAAGCTAGATAAGCCGTTTCTTGAGAAGGTAGCTCTAAAGGATGAGAGCGTTTCCATCTCAATGGTCGATATCATGTATTCTCATTGCCTTGGTATCCCTTCTAACACTGTACCAGCTACAAGAACACTCTCAGTTATCACAAACTCTGTATCTCCTGCTACTACAGATGCTGCAACTGCTGCTATTGCAACCACTACTGCTGTAACTGCTAAATTTCTAATACGAAACCATCTAGTACACCAACCACTGATCCTATATTTGGTGTGCGAGTAGCAGATAATGTTACTGCAGCTCCTTATGTTGATACATTTACTAAACCAGTCTTTGTTTTTTCCGTCCGAGACTTCATCTTCTGATAAACACAGTCTGAACACCAGAAACCTCCAACTACCTACGTCTCTACTGTGTTTACTTCTGCAATTTCAGAATCTACTGAATCAGTGGAAGGCTTGTCTTATACAGCAATGTTTCCAGAGGTAGAAGCTTCACACGAGTCAACGAGACTTCCAATAGCTCAACAGAAGTCTTAATCATTGCTGCTGCCTCTTCTTTATCAGAACTACCTTTGTCAAGTGAAGTTTCAGTTGGTAAACAGGTTCAAGGTGATAGTAAGGTATCGGGTTACGAAGGTAAACATGTTAACACCATTAGTTTCCTTTTTTTAGAAATAGTATTTAATTTTTCTGTTTAATAATTATACAATATTTATCATTTTTTCATAATTTTACAAAAGTTAATTTAATATATTTTTGCCAAACGAAATAAATAAAAATATCTCTAAGACTATAATTTTAAATATGTACATATCTTTTCCTAAATACAAATTTAAAAATAAACAAATTGTTTATTTTATCTTAATCTTGTGTTTAATTAAATAAAAAATTATTAAAATATTAGTAAAAATAAATTTAAAATATTAACAAATTTTATTTATAAAATATAATTTAAATTTTAAGTTTTATTGTCGCACATGATGCCGAAAGACACCTAGTCAAGATGTGTTAGAGAATAGTGAAAAGAGATGGAAAATGCTGGATGTGTCTCCCCAACCAATAACTAGTTTTGTACAAGTACTAACCTGTGCTCCTTTGTGTTGGTATTAAGTAAATCAAACTCTCTTGCAAAAGCTATCGTAAAAAGTGTTCTTCGGGCTGGTATCATGTTTTTTGTGGTATTGTTTTGGTGAAAGTTATGATGACCATAAGAATGAAGTAAGAAAATGACAACTATCCCGTTACGGTAATGATGCAAGATGAGATCTCCTGGGTCACGTCTACACGAAGTGATTTAGATCTCACCATCCCACATTTCGTCTAGAGATTTAATGGGACCTTTCTTGGAGATATAAACCTCACCACCAACGATTCTGCACTGAGGAATCTCTGTGGAGATTCTATGCATCTCTTCCTCAGTCAAAGACCAATCAAATATCTTGAGATTCTCCTCTAATCTCTCTTTTTTAAAGCTCTTCACCACCATGCTCACTCCTTCCTCGTACGCCCATCTCATACTCACCTGCCAACAAAATGTAATTCATCTTTTTAACCAATCTCATTATGCTCTTGTTTGTGAAGATTCTAGGGACAAATGATATGGTACCTGTGCAACTGTTTTGCCCTTGTCGTCAGCAATTTCTTTAAGAACATCAGACTCCATGATTTTGGGAGTACCCCAAAAGGCTCCTCTTGATCCCAACACCGAGTAAGCAGTCAAAACAATGCCCTTTGACTTACAAAGCTCCTTTAGTTTCCTCTGTTGCCATACTGGACTCATCTCCACCTTTATCACACATAAACAATATATAGTTATCCAATTATTTCAGCTAATCCGCAAAAGAACAGCTAGTTCTTGAGGATGAGAAGGTAGATTTTTACTTGATTGACGCTAGGGGGGATTGTGGAGATAGAAAGGATGTGTTGAAGCTTCTTGCAGGAGAAGTTGCTCACTCCTATACACTTTGCAAGCCCAAGTCTCTTGCATTCCTCCATTTCAGACCACACTGCTTCATAATCCATTGGCAGAAAATCATCTTCTTCAATGGGGAACTTGTACTTCCCCGGTTTTGAACTAACCGGCCAATGAATCAGGTAAAGATCAAGATAGTCCAGCTTAAGGTTTCTGCAAAACCAACATACATTATCAGGCAAAATGAGTGACAAACCTTCGACGGCCGACCTGAGATTTTGGAGGTTGTAGGCGATTTAATAAAGATTTTCAAGTAATTTTTTTTAATTTTTACAAATTTGAGAACTTATATCTATATCTATGTAATTGCTCAAAAATTTTTTGAGACCATAGGTGAATGTTTCATTTGGTTTTGTCCAAGACCGGTCGCGAAAGCTTCCAAGCTAAGACTATGTTACTCGAATAAACATTCAAACGAAACATGAAGCGCTTAGTTCTTCAGTACATGAACTTAATAACTAGACAAGAAAAATCTCCGACAGTACTTCAAGTCCTCCAAAATAAAAAAAAACGAGCTTAAAAATGCTTACTTCAAACTCTGTTGAATCGCCGGCACAACGAGGCCGCCGTGAGCATCGGCGCACCAGAGTTTGGAAGTGACGAAGAGTTCGGATCGAGATCCGACCAAGCCTAGAGAAACCGCCTCCGCTAGAGCTTCGCCGAGAGGCTCCTCCGTCAGATACCTTGGAGATGTGTCGAAGTGACGATAGCCGAGCTTGATGGCCTCAAGGACCGTCCGTTTCAGCAACAACGGTTCCGGCGGTGGAGATGCGGCGGTTCCGAAACCCAGAACCGGCATCAGGTGATGGTCAGATCCGATTGCGAGGTTGGGGACCGTCATCAGAGACATTAGTTAAACAAGTCAACGAAAGTTTGCTCGAATAGAATCGTTTGTCAATGGCCTCAAGCTCTACTCAGTAGCCACCATGACGGATGCTCATATTAGACAATTCATTGTTTACAACTTACAACGGTAACAAATATTAATATATTAAATAATTTTATTACATAATTTAAGAATTTTTATCAAACAAATGAAAAGTGACAAATTATTACGACTATCTATAAGAGATATTTTAATGAGAATCTCTTTTCATTCTCTTTTAATTTTTTAATATTTTTTAAAAATTGCGAAAGATTCCATTAAATATTGCTAATGGAATAATAGAGTCACTTTTACTTCTTTTTTTAATTTTATACGGAAATATAATAACTCGACCATAAATTGTTTAAAATTTATGTGACATTAGGTAGAGGAGTGTATTAGGTAGCTATCCATAACGTTATTTTATTCGAAAAAGTATTTAGTTGATGAACACAAAATAAAGGCGTTTATACAAAATGCAACCATCTGTTATTTCTATTTACATAAATGAAAACTATATCCTTTTAAAATAAAGAATGAAAATATCTATCTCTAGTCATTCTACGTAATGAATAAAATGTCTATGGAGTGTTTCCAAAAAAAAGAAAAGAAAAGAAGAATACTCCTTATTGCATGTAAAATAACTGATCGAACAAATGTTTCATATATTAATTTCTAAGTTTTTGTCACAAAATAATAAAAAAATTATTAAAATATATTTTTTTGTTTTGAAAATTTTAAACTTTTTAGTTTTAAATTTCACCTCCAAAACTTCACCAAATAATTCTAAAATCTAATTATAAATTAGTTAACCTGAAAAATAGTCTATTTTATTTTATTTTTTAACTTATTTTAGTAACAAATGTTTTTTAGATTTATATTAGAGTATTTCTCTTAATATCTTTTTGAATTATCCAGCATTTAAATACTGATAATAATATACCACTAATATATCACCACTCGCCGACGAGTATAAGAGCATGATTATCCGGGGTTCTTAGGATGGTTTCTTGCACTGTTCGCGTCAGTGGGATCCATGAACAGTGCAAGAACCGCTTCTAAAAACTACTAAATAAGAACCGGTTTTAGAGAGTTTCTTACACTGTTTGCAGGGCCCACTGACACGTGGCTGCCCGCGATTGGTTCGTTTTTTAATTTTCTTTTTCTTTTTTTTTTAAACAGCAGAAAAACAAAAAAAAAAAATTTAAGAACCCCCATTAAGGGTTCTAGGGATAATGATGGCCTAAAGTCAATATATATATGTATCGTAGAGTAACATGGTTTGATTTTCAACAACTTGTCACATGTACTAATTACCACACCGTGTGGAAAAATGGAGCAAGCGTAGCATTATAACACCGCGACGTCGTTTCATCTCTGCATCCTCCAAAAAAAAAAAATGAGATATCTGCAACTGCTAACCATTCTTAGCCTCGTCATAGTGACTCCAACCTCAGCTGCATTCTACACCAACGTTTCTTCAATACCACCGTTACACCTCCTTAACGCCACTCGAAGCGCGTGGGAAACATTCGAGAAACTCGCCGGCTGCCACGTCGGAGACAAAGCCGACGGCCTCTCCAAACTCAAACAATACTTCCGCCGTTTCGGTTACATCTCCACCGCCGCCGTCGATAACTTCACCGACGACTTCGACGACGTCCTCAAATCGGCGATCAGAACTTACCAAAAGAACTTCAACCTCAAAGTCACCGGAAAACTCGACGCGTCGACTCTCCGTCAGATCGTTAAACCTCGATGCGGGAATCCGGACATGATCGACGGCGCGTCGGAGATGAACGCCGGGAAGAAGCTCCGTACGGTGGCGCGTTACTCGTTTTTTCCCGGGAAGCCAAAGTGGCCGAAACGGAATCGAGATCTGAGCTACGCGTTTGTGCCTCAGAACAATCTAACGGAAGAGGTGAAGCAAGTGTTCGCACGCGCGTTCACGCGCTGGGCGGACGTTACGCCGTTGAACTTCACGCGCTCTGAGTCGCTCCTTAGTGCGGATATAGTGATCGGGTTTTTCGCCGGCGATCACGGAGACGGAGAGCCGTTCGATGGACCTATGGGGACACTAGCGCACGCGTCGTCTCCTCCTACGGGGATGTTTCATCTCGACGGAGACGAGGATTGGCTGATCTCGGGGGACGATATGAACCGTCGGATATTGCCGGTGACGTCGGTGGTGGATCTGGAATCGGTGGCGGTTCATGAGATTGGTCATCTTCTTGGGTTAGGTCACTCGTCGGTGGAAGATGCGATTATGTATCCGGCGATATCCGGTGGAGATCGGAAAGTGGAGTTAGCGAAGGATGATATTGAGGGGATACAGCATCTGTATGGAGACGGTGGTTCTATTCGTCGGAGTGATACCAGCGGTGGTGCTGAGTTCTGGAGAGGGTTGGTGTTTAGCCTATCGTCGGTTGCCACGTGGGTACTGTTGATTTGTTGGTAGCGTTTTGATCTTTCGTGAGTTTCTCAAATCTAAGTGCAGATACACACAAATATTTATGTTTATTCATGAATATCTTATTTAAGATTTTTTGATGAATTTTTCTTATATTTTAAAAACTTTGTTGATATATCATTTTAATTTTAGGAGATAATTTTATCCTCTTTATATATTTTTAGTTTTGAAGTTAATGATTAATTATAATGTTATTTTGAAATTCAATTCCTTTGAAATATCTAATGACGCTTAAATCTGTTTGGAACTTTTGATATTTTTCAGCCAAAACAAAAAAAAAACTTTTGATATTATCCAACAATCGAAATTAAAGTCGAATATATTCAAGCTTTATTCATTACTAGTCAAAAAAATAAATAGACTCGAATATATTCAAGTTTTATTCATAATAATTTTGATTGACATATGTGTGACTCTTTTACCCAAATGCCACTCCCTAAATTTTATCAAGTTCACAAAAAATACTAGTACCGATTTTTATTTGATTGGGAAATGTGAAATTTAAACAAAACTGGTTCAAACTGGAACAAAACCTGAATGCACCTAAAGTAACTTGATCTTACCATGTTACTTTTCTTCTCAGTCAAGAAAATGTTCATATTCTTCTGTTTGCTTTCTTCCATGTAGCTAGAATTTTCCTTTGTTCTGATTCTGAATACGTATCTGTATGCATGGATATGGATTGGTACCTTAATTTTGCTGCGGCTATCGGGCTAAGATATGTAAGTAAAGTAACAATAGTATAACGAAATGATTCATTAGTTGATCTTGTATTATATAGAGTGCCTCGATATAACGAAATGGCCATAATGGAACATTTCGTCCTATCGGTTCATCGATCTTTGTCCAAACATTACGAGATTGATTTTCAAAGACTCTTCGTCTCAGTGGGACGTATTAGAAATAAAGATTTCAAATCAGAAATTGAAAGGTCCTAAGTAATATATAAGATAGATGAGCTAATACATTTATTATCAATTGATTTTTAGGTTGGAAACTCATCTAACTTAGCATGATATCAGAACCCAATCAACACATTCCAATCCGATCCATATTGATCCAGTCCAAAGTCGGTTCATCATCGATACTTATCCAAACATTTAGAAATTGACACTTAAAGAACCATCATCTCGGAGAGATGTATTAGGAACAAAAGTTTCACATTAGAAATTGAAATAGATCCTAAGTAATATATAAGATAGATAAGTCAATCAACTTATCACCAATTAGTTTTAGATTGGAAACCTATTTAATTTAACAATTTAAACCCACTGTTTTAAAACTGGATTACCCACGAATGATATGCGATTGTGATGGTCAATGAAGACCTCGATCCAGATCAATCCATTGGAGGAAGCTACGTAGTAGTAGTTAACAGTGGTGATATTTGGGTACGCTTGGACAGGTAAAATGTAGGAAGCTAGAGACTTCGGGAGATCCCTTGTGTGTCGCAGCGTCCATAGAAGCCATAAGGATGAAGAGTTTGTGTTAAGGGAGATGAAGCGACCGGGGAAATTAGGATGTTTTGGAAACTGATTTGAATCTAGCGATGGTTTTCATGGGTAGTCTTGCATATCTCCACAAGTGTGCCTGACTTTTGATTTTTAAGTTGAATAGCTTTATTAAATTCACTGGCTTTAATGTTTGGAATGGTAAAAAGAGTTTAAGCAAAACAATCAAGCAGATAATGCTAATCAAGTGGAACAAATGTAGATGGTACATCAAATAGATCAAATAGTTATTATTCTCTCTATTTCATATTAAGTGTTGCTTTAGGTAATTGTGTTTTATTTTATATAGAAAATATGCAAAATTAATTGTTTTCTTAATCCACGTGTAAAAAACTAAAGTAACACTTATAATGAAACATAGAGAGTATAATTTTAACTGGTAAAAATAATTCAAATAAAGCAGATTATATTTATAAATAATAAAAATTATAACAAAAATATCAAAACACATAATATTAAATATAATACATAAATAAAAATATATTGCACTAAAATTATGTTACTAAAATTTTAAAATCAAAATATGAAAAACATTAGAATTTACGAAATACATTTCTCATCTTCATTAGTATACATGTTTAAACTATATTACTATATATTTGCATAATACATTATCATAATTAAAACACACATTATATGATAATTTAAGTAAATATAAAAAAATATTACAAAACATAAAGAAATAAATAGATAGTGATAGTTCTATATTGTTAAAATTGTAAATAAAATAAAAAGAAAATTATATTTATAAAAATAGATAAATATATTTTAAAGTTAAATGTTTGTAACAAAATCATTTATTGGCTAAGAAAAGAATAGAAGAAGAGAACAACACCAAATGCATAGCTGGTAAAATTTACATGCAAATCTCTCATTTTTTCCACAAAAATAAAATAAAAAATATTGAACTGTATGCAAATCTTCGGTTAGGTATATTCTAAAAACAAAAAAATGTGAATGATAATTTTAATTCACTGCATCAACAAGTGCTATGTACCTCTCCCACTATGCCATTCAAGTGCTCAATACTTCTCCGAGGAAAACAAAAAGGAGAAGAATTGGTGAAATAAACGAAAAAAAAAATAAATTAAATTTCTAGAGAGGAGGTAGAGAGAGGGAGAGAGAGAGAAAGAAACAACACATTCAAACAAGCAATGCGTAAGAGAGAGAGAGAGAGAGAGAGAGAGAGAGAGAGAGAGAGAGAGAGACTTCCTTTCTCTTACTTTAACAGTATGCTTAATGGGCATGGGCCGTTTCTAATTACAAACCTTCTTCATATAAAAAAACATTAAAACTTGAAAAGAATAAGTGTCTGTTTGTCTCTTGTCGCTTGTCTTTGTTCCCAAATCATTCAACAGCTCCAGTGCCCTGTGGGGTTTTCCCCATGGAGCTTCCTCTCCTCATCCTCCTAGGGTTTCGGGGAGTACCACAATTCACGAGGCATGATCATCATTTCCTCCACTTGCCACTAGCGAAGATCCCCAGTTCTTGGGAATTTAAACGAACTCTTCTCATCTCTTGTGGTCATTACCAAACTCTAAACCCTGTTTGTTAAAAGAGAAAACGAGATATGCCTACTCATACATCGGAGAACGAAGTCGCCGGAGAAGATGAACTCAGGCGGAACCCTTATGAAGTCCTTGGCATCCCCAGCAACTCCACTGATCAGCAGATCAAAAGTGCCTATCGAAAGATGGCTCTCAGGTGTTCTTTCTTCTCAACTTCTTGATAATTTGATCAAATGATGAATCCAAATACTAAGAGGTTGAGTTGTTCAGGTACCATCCTGATAAGAACCATAATGATCCGGTTGCAGCTGATATGTTTAAGGAGGTTACATTTGCCTATGATGTCTTGTCTGATCCTGAGAACCGGCGTCAATATGATACAACTGGCTCTGAGGTTAGATTAATAGTACATGTCTTGACTTTAAATTTTGAGTGATTGATGAATAAATTTCCCTGGAGATAGTACCATGTTATGACACTATTTGCAAGTTTCTAGTACCATATAGTGCGAAACATAGTTTAAGTTTGTAGTAGCTTTTCAGTTTTTGCAAATAATCATAAATCACACCTAAAGCTATAGTTTTAGTTTGTCAGGTAAAGTTCACCTGTGATGTTTTATGTAGGCTGCTGGTCCGCAAAATGAAGACCTTGAGCTTGATCTTTCTAGCTTAGGGGCTGTTAATACTATGTTCGCTGCACTGTTCAAGTGAGTTCCTAATGCAAATCTTGTACTACTCTCTGTTTTTTTTTTCCTTTTCCATTTCAGTTCTGAAGCTATTTACTTTTTGTTTGGGGCTTGACAATTTTTTATCCAACACAGTAAGCTTGGTGTGCAAATAAAAACAACCGTCTCAGCAAATTTGTTGGAGGAGGCGCTGAATGGTAAGGTAACTACTTTGCCTCTTGCCGTTGGGCAAGTTGTCTCTAGGAAGGTATGATAAATCACAGTTTTAGTAGAATAACATTTGCTTTTCTTTCAATAATGTTTCATCTATGACATGTTTGCTTCTTTAAACAGGTTGAAAAGCAATCGGCTCACTTTTATTCTGTCACGTTAACAGAGGAAGAAGCTCAGGCTGGATTGATATGTAAAGTGCACTCTTCTGCTAAAAACAAATTCAAGGTAACTCTTTTCTTTTCTTTATCAATAATCTTGTGGTGGTGGTTGTTCCTATTCTGTATCTTTCTTACCTTCTGTTTCCTTTACTTTTCAGTTGCTCTACTTTGATCAAGAAGAAAGTGGAGGGCTGAGCCTGTTACTACAGGTATTAGTTATTTGATTAACAAGTTCTTTTGAATTTCAGTATGTGGTCGTTTGTCACATCTCTGAGTTGCATCAAAATGGTTCCATTAGTAAACTTTACTAAATTTTCATGTCTCTTTCCGGTTTATATTTTCCTTCTGCAAAAGGAAGACAGCAAGAAAACAGGAAAGCTCTCTACCGCAGGGTTGTATTTTTTTGGCTTCCCTGTTTATCGTTTCGATCCCAGGATTAATTCAGTTAACTATCTTCTCTACACTCTCTAAGTAAACACATTTATCTTCTTCTTTTGACTACAATGTACTCATTTTTTGCTTTTCTGTTCACAGAGGGCTCTCTCAAGGGATCCAGAGACAGGATTTTTCAAAAGGCTTGATGCTTTCCAACCGCTTGAGATCACTGAACTGAAAGCTGGAACTCATGTCTTTGCTGTTTATGGTACGTTTGATAACAGTTTTTTATAGGAATCACTAGTCCACTCTATTAGAACTAGAGTAACCTCACTTGGTTTCATATTAATACTATAGGTGACAATTTTTTCAAAAGCGTGAGCTACACTTTAGAAATATTTTCATCTGCTCCATTCGCTGAAGAGAAAGAGAGTCTCCGGTCAACCGAAGCTCAGATAGTGTCTAAAAGAACCGAGCTATTGAAGTTTGAATCTGAATATCACGAAGTGTTTTCACAGTTCACAGAGATGGCTAGTAAATGCACAGGAGAAGTACAAGAAGTGAGATATGTATACCCACCCTCTTCTTTTTTTCTTGATTGCTTTAAGAACAAGTAACTGAGAGTTGTTGATTTTTCAAGATTGATGAGCTTCTGAAGAGGAGGAACGAGATATGCGCAGCTTACACAACTTTTCCACCAACAAAGCAAGGTTCAAGCAAGAACAGGAGCTGGAGCAAGGGAAAGAGCAAGACGAAGAGCAGTCTTTTAATGGAAACTAGTGGAGAAGAAGGAGAAGTAGTCACAATCAGAGAAGAAAATGCAGTGAAGAAGAAGAAGAAGAAATGGTATAATATTCAGCTAAGACAAGACAAGAAAAAAAACTAACATAGCGTATTCATCTCTTTGTACAATATATGTTTCATCTCTTTGTACGCTTTGCTGGATTCAGATTCACATACTTCTTCTGGTTTTTGCTGACATCTTCTTCCTCACCAGATCCTGGTTTACTATACGTAGTTTGTGTCCACCATTGTAGTTTTTTCTTCCTCATCACCGCACAAACCTTGAAAATAGTGAGAGGCATGTTACTCGTTGTCAGACGTATAGTCACAGAGTTTCCTTTTGGCTCGGTGATCAAACTCTACAGGCACTTCTATTCCAGGTAGCCTTGAGCAACATGTTCTGTTAAAATTGCTGTCCTTGCTTCTCGGTCCGGTTAGAAGCAGTTTGTGTAATCGAGTTGCGTGTATGGAGTGTTATAAGGACAAGTAAGTCCCTCCTTTTGTTCACAATCTTCCCTAACTGAAAAATCCATCTTCTTGAGATTTGTAAGAAGCTGAAACAAAAAACAAAACATCAAACAGCAGATCATCAGAACATGAATAGAAAGTACACATTCATATCTATTTGTAGAGATTGAATCTGAAGCAATAGAAAAAGTACATGCTTTTTATATGCAACAGAACGTTACGTAATGATCTCAGGAACTCCAAAGACTGAATCAGATCATCTCTCAGACATTCTATGGTAAGCTATTTGGTACTGATATCCACTGACAACACGACCGCTTGAGTACAAGTACTTTATGTGAATTGTTTAAAGAGAAATTATGTGTTACCTCATTTCATAGTTGAGCCTGTCCTTTTAGTACAACAAAAAAGGATAGTTAAAAGAAATCAAAATGACAACTATTTTTACCTTAGCGGATGACAATACAAATCTGTAATGACCAATCCACAAGAACGGTTTGTAGATGGTCTTGACAAGAACCAAAGTCTAGTTCTGCATCTTGGTGATGCCACACCAAAGCACTTTCTTTGGTAACAGCACTAGTTTTTCTATAAAGTCTCATAATAGTTTCCATGACTTCTGCTCAAGGTCATCAGTTAAGCCGCTTCTGGAAACAAATAATACCGGAAACTTCACACGAAACCTCTGTTTCAGTCTCTTTACCAGCCTAATTATTTGGTTTAATTAGTTTATTGAAGGGTGGGAAAACGACAGCGTATTCGTTATTAGTTCATTCAGGGAGAAAAACGATGCTCTATTAAGTATTAGACGTAGTTTATTTCGTCCCACATCGTTAATGTACAGAGAAATTTTACTGTTTATAAAGGGAAGAGAAGAAGGTAAAAGTCACGACCTTACTTGAACAGGATCTGTTCTATAGGAAGTACCTTTGTATCCTTGATTTCTAAGGAGACAGCCCCTGAACCCTGGTTGATAACTCATGCCCGTGCGATTTGAGTGTGATTAACGGCTACGATTCTCCTTGGAGTCTCCTCGCTGTAGAGGATCGCTATCCGGTTAGGTCTTGACCTCTCCGGGGTGGTCACACGGTTGTCTGACAGGATTTCCTTTTTTTTTTTTTTTTTTTTTTTTTTGCATTTGCTGGTGGTACATTCTAACGTTGTAACAAGATTGATGGCGAGATATCTTGTCTGAACGAGGAATTGGAGGTGGTTGTTCACATGGCCAATGGAGAGAATCATAACAACAAGGGAGGTTTTCGTAGAGAAGCTTCAAAGGGAAACGCAGTTGTCATCATGAACAGCATCACTCTTGTTGAGGCGTTTCTAAAAATCTGTTTTAAGGATAGCTAAAGGTAGGCCTGACACGTACTATCCGGGATCCGGATTCGATCCGAGATCCGTCCCGGATCCGCTCCGAAAATAGGATATCCGGAATGCCCGGATCCAAATCCGGATAGTAAAATTTCGGATCCGTCTAAACCGGATCCAAATCCGGATATCTTAATTTTTAGGTCCGGATATCCGGATCCGGATCCGTGTTTTTAAAATATATTAAATTTTTAATTTTATTAATAATTATATTTGATATATTAGTATTTATACATAAAATATCTTTTTAATATTATATTTAAAGTTTACTAATATTATATCTCAAAGATATATTCATAAATTTTGTATAAATATTTAATTTATGTTTTTTTTTTAGATTTTTTTTTATTTTTAAAATATTTTTTATTTTTTTTTAATTATTTTTACGGATCCGGATCCGAATCCGGGTATCCGCGGATATCACAATATCTAGACGGATATCCGAAGTCCGGATACCCGGAAGACGCGGATCCGGATCCGGATACTAAAGTCACGGATCCGGCGAATCCGGATCCGGATTCGGATATCTTAAAATACCCCGGATATCCGGTCCGTCCCACCCCTAGCTAAAGGAGGACAGAACAAGTTAAAAAAAAAAAAAAAAAAAAAAAAAACAAGTTAACGGAAAGTTATTGGAGGTTCCGAATAATTTCCGAGAAATATAAATATGATTTTAAAAAAATTAACAGAAACAACAAAAAAGTTTGGATTCTCATTCTATTATGTTTTAACTAATATAATGAAAATATCAGAACATAATAAAAATAGAAGGTGGAGATGTTGCTTCTTTAAAGATGAATTTTATTGAATAATGTGGAACAATAACACTGTTTTGCATATACAAAAACAGAGTATAAGAAATAACAGGAGCTGTACCGCCTTGGTATCCTGGTGGTTTTACAGTCATGACTATCTGGTTCGTACCTGATTTTCATACATTGGTCCATGATGCTGGTTAGGATCGCATTACATTCAATTTTCGGTTCAATTCCAGTTTTTCGGCTCTAAAAATATATTATCCACCAATATACTTATTAGAATCTAAACCTGAACTAAACCTCATTTTTCAGTTCGTTTTTTCAGTTCCGGATAAATGTGCGCATGCCTAGTATGTATCCTCAAAACTAGCTATAACGCCACCTTTAATCTACAAGATAAATAAAATTCTTGTTTGTCAATAATAACAAGCTTTTTTTTAATAAAAAAAAAGACAAGCAAAAACCAAAATGTTGTAGAAAGTTTATACAGAAATTTATTCCACTATGATCACAAAGATATACATTGAACATTACTTTGGACAATACGTCAAGGATTAACATTATTAGCCCCACTGAATAACAGAATCCATATAGTAAGAAAAAAATGAAAACGCAATTGTTCATCTACCGTATTGTCATCTTCCCACCACCACTATGCGCTATTAACACGGTGCTAATCGATTCACAAAACAGATGTCAAATTCGCTGGAGCAAATATTGGAATAAGGTGATACAAGGGAATCAAGAAAATATATCATGAACAATAATTTAGTTAAGCATATTAATTCTTGGAGCATGAAATTACATAAGCAGTCTTTTAGTTTGGTCAAATTTTCATCCTTCGGTTCTCGGTTTCATTCAGGTTCGGTTCTTCGGTTCTAGAGGTTTAGGATTTATTCGGTTATTTAGAAAGTTCGGTTTTGGTCAATGATACATTCTTGTGTAGTCTTTAGAGAATAAGGAGGATCCTCTATTTCACCAGAAGGCATTGTAATCAAAATATTCCAACTGCATCAATATTCAAACATTAAAACATTAAACACATTGTTCATGTCATGCTTTCCCGGTACTAATCTTACCTATCTAGACAGCTTATTGGAGCAACACTTTCCCTATAAAGTGTTCGTTTTATCGCAGACTTCCATGCAAATGGGAAAGAACCTCCCTAAAACACCATTATGACTGTAAACAGAACACACATTTTCATAGAAACAAAGATACAAATAAAGACAGTTAAGATCTTTTTTTACCCATCCAAAGCTTCTAGAAAGATCATTGCCAGTTCCGAGTGGCATTATAGAAACCGGAGGAACAGGTTGCCGGTTTTGTAAATTTAGCTCACACCAAGAGATCAAAACCATTGGCAATAAAAAAAAATTAAAATTTTTAGATTAAAACAATTAACAAAACCAAATTAAAGTTATCACAATTCTCTCTGGGGTGGTCACACGGTTGTCTGACAGGTTTCTCATTGAAGGGTGGGAAAATTCGTTATTAGTTCATTCAGGGAGAAAAACGATGTTGTATTAAGTATTAGACGTAGTTTATTTCGTCCCACATCGTTAATGTACAGAGAAGTTTTACTGTTTAAATAGTGAAGAGAAGAAGGTAAAGGACACGACCTTACTTGAACAGGATCTGTTCTATAGGAAGTACCTTTGTATCCTTGATTTCTAAGGAGACAGCCCTTGAACCCTGGTTGATGACTCATGGCCGTGTGATCTGAGTGTGATTAACGGCTACGATTCTCCTCGGAGTCTCCGCGCTGTAGAGGATCGGATAATCCGGTTAGGTCTTGACCTCTCCGGGGTGGTCACACGGTTGTCTGACAGGCTTCCTTTTTTTTTCTCTGTTCTATAGGAAGTACCTCTGTATACGCAGGAAACTTCCCAAAACATCTTGTTCAGACACATGATGTTGCTTCCTCCACAAGACACTACTTGTTTCCTCGTAGTTCAAAATAATAACAGCAACGGCTACAACATGTTACTTTCGGATAATGAAAAGGCTATTGATGTCTCTTTGTGTCCAAGAACTTACTAAAAGTGTAACACAGAAGAGCCTTTATGGATTAAGAAGAAATCCAATCGACAAGATGGGTGCGTGAGATTTCGTTGCTGAAGTCTGAACGAGTAAGAGTGTAGGAGGTTGTTCCCATGGCCAATGGAGAATCATAACAACAAGGGAGATTTTTCCTAGAGAAGCTTTAAAGGGAAACGCAGTTGTCATCATGAATAGGCAACATCTTAAAATAATTCTTTTTAGTTTTGGATCCTTTTCCTTTCCAGTTCGGTCTTGGTCTTTAGTTTAGTTCATGTTAAAAAATTTAAAATCCAGTTTTCGAATTAAATATCAGATATGTTTTTGGGTTTTCAAATATCAGATATTTAGACACTTTAATAAAATCTATTTTGATCATTTTTCTTTTTGAAGACTATTTTTATGATAATTTTTTTAAGGATATCCTAGAGTATTTTTCTTTCTAAATCTCTTTGAAGTATATTAAGCATTTTCACATATGTATTTGCTGAAGATATAACTAGGACATAACATGGACAACATTTTAACTAACTAGACAACAAGTCATTGATGAGCTTCTTTTTGAGGGCTTCTGCATACTCAGCTAAAGATTCTTGTTTTCCAATAAGTCTGTCAAGCAAACTCATCTTAGACAAACGTTCTTTCATTGCCAAATCCTGTTGTTTGATTGTCCACATACCCTGAAACTCCTTCAAATCCACGTTCTCCTCCACCACCTTCTTCTTACCACTCGCCTTTGAGGCCTTAACACCCGCGGGACGTTTGCTCGCAGTTGCTTCAGAGGTAGATGAATCTGCACCGTCCTCACAGTTCCTCTTCTTAGAGATCCCATCGTTTTTAGCAAGTTCACACCACTTCTGGTCGTTGCACAGCTCGTTCCATGCGTGTTCAAGAGTGAATTTCTTCTTGTGATTGGTGTAGAATATTTGATGAGCTTGTTTGAGAACATCATTCTAATTTTGGCCACTCATTTTCTCTCTAGTAGCAGCCTCGTAGGATCCAGAAAACTTGCACACAAGATCATTGATCTTGTCTCCAACGCTGCTTGCAGTGGCTTGCCTCTCTTACCTCGGACCCATCAACGTGAGGACTTGCCGCAAAGTATGCAGCAATTATCTTCCAAAAAGTTCTTGATCTTTGCTCATTGCCAACCACATGATCCTTGCTCGTGTTCAACCACGAGCTGATGAGAATAACATCATCCGCTGGCGTCTATTTGCGTCGTTCTCTTCGCGCTGAAGCTGTGTCTCCATCGAAGTTTGAAAATTCAGAACCTAAACTGCCTAGAAATGGAACTTGTGATGAAGATAGTTCGACTGAATCTTCATAGTTACCGAAGGAAATAGTTTGTTGACTAAGTAGTTCAACAAACTTTGTAGTTCCAGTAGATGGATAGGAATCCATATCCGAAGGAAGCTCAAGGAAGAGAGAAAAAAATAAGAAAGAAAGTTGAGAGGATCACGGTTTGAACAAGGATGAGATAAAGAAAATAAGAAATGTGAGAAAGAGGGAAGAGAAGAACACAGTTTATAGATTGAAGAGAAGGATCAAGCATTGATCACAACCAACCATAACCGAGTTGACATTTACCTAAGAGCATTCATCACACAACGTTTGCATTCATCACACAATACTATCGGCACAACGTTTACACTAACCACTGTATTTATTATCTAACCTAACACAAAACTACAATTAAGTTCATTTCAAACAAGACCAAACTACACTAACCACTCTATTTATTATCTAACCTTACACAAAACTACAATTCAGTTCGTTTCAAACAAGACCAAACTACACTAACCACTCTATTTATTATCTAACCTAACTATAAGAATAAACTAGTTACCCTCCAATCACAACATATATCACAAACAATTCCCAATTAAAAAATGCTTCATCCAATTCAATTGACCAAAGACATAGGTTTTATCCAGTTCAAACTATAACTAAAATCATATTCACATTCCCAAGCACATTTCAAACTATAACTAAAATCACATTCACATTCCCAATCCACTTCAACGGAGCAAAGAGAAACATTTATACATCTAGAAAGATCAAAGAGAACGGACCTTTACAAACTATTGTGGGGGGGGGGGGGGGGGGTTTCTCTGATAAAGAGACTGGTTTTGTGCCCACTTCACGCCTCTTGATCAATCCTGGATCATGCCAGAATCATGCCTCTTGATCCATCCATGTAGCAACAGAAACGGAAAAAAAAAACATGAAGAAACATTAGAAACACTTTACCTTTCAATTCCTTTGAGAAAACAAACAAGAGTTTCTCTGATAAAGAGACTGGTTTTGTGCCCACTTCACGCCTCTTGATCAATCCTGGATCATGCCAGAATCATGCCTCTTGATCCATCCATGTAGCAACAGAAACGGAAAAAAAAAACATGAAGAAACATTAGAAACACTTTACCTTTCAATTCCTTTGAGAAAACAAACAAGATTTGAAAGAATCAAAAACATGCATGCTGGAAAGAATCAAAGAGACGCTTTACCTTTCGATTTCTCTTCGTCTCAGAGAGCCACCACGACAGAGAGATCGTTTTTTTCCTTCCTTGAAGAGAGCCACCGATTGAGAGGTCACCGTCTTCCATCCTCGACGAGATCCATCGAGAGGGAAAAGAATCGCCGTTTTCTTCATCGAGGATAGCCAATGGTTAAGCTCCCCGTTGTCCATCGTCGACGGGAGAAACCCATAGAGACGTCGACGAGATCCACCGAGAGACGAGAAAATCGCCCTTTTCGTCGCAGGAGAAGACCAACCGAGAAGAGAGAAGAGAGAAAAAGGAAGAAAGAAACGAAATCGACTTCACTGTTTCTTCGGATCACTCTGGTTGTGACACGTGGTTCTAAGAACCGTGTCTTCAATCGCTTGTTTAAGAAACGTGTCTTCGCTTCACTTCGTGTTTTCTTCTTTTTTTTTTTGATTAATTAGCCTAAGAAACATGGTTAAGAGCTGCCTATAAACATGCTCTAAGGCATTTGAGCTCTGTATTTCATGAATCACAAACTCATTCATACAAGAGTGATCTAGATATATTGTTACTCTCTGCTAATTCTGTCTGCCAGTTTTATCCTCAACTAACTTTTTTGCCCCTAAACCTTTTAATTTCGTACATTTCAACACGTAACAAAGATGTTGCTCTAGGCCCTCGCACATTATCGTCACTCGTTTGATCAAATCTCTCGTCTTCCCACAACAACAAAAAAAAAAACCAAAACGGTTCCTTGTTACACAATCAAACTCATATGTTTTCTTTTCTCTTGTGTTCGTTGAGGCATGCTCCGAGATACGATCAAGAGTAACAGAGAGGTTTAAGGGATAGGGAACTCAGAAAATCGATATTATTACGGCTTCCAATTACACAACTTGGGAAAGATGATGATGATGCAATGATGGATGAGCAAGTGACTTCAGTTTAATTCGAAGTATCGAAATTAGGGTTTACAGGTAGAGAATCACCTGACTCTTTATATCATCAGTACACAGAGTAAACAAACGATGACGTAAGGGCTTGGAAACGATGACGTATTGAATGTGTAAAGCTGGTTATAACGTCCCACATGGATAAATGCAGGGGATGAGTTTTGTTGTTTATATAGAGTAGCGTCGAAGGGTTTAGGTCACGACCTTACATTAATAGATGATCAATTTGTAGTCAAGGCTCGTATCAGTGTAGCCTGGTTGCCTAGTTCAGACGACTCAATGATTGTCATTCATTATAGTTTTGAACTACCAGTTTTCTCCGCACATATTTATCAATTTTTGTTTTTTACTAATTAAAAAATCAGCATAATAAATTACTATTATTTATATTTTCAAAAGTTTAAATAACATCAAATTAATTATAAATGACAACACTCATATATTAGAATTTTTTTTAAAATTATATATTTATAAAAATGTTTTTGCTTGATTTGTATTTAATTATAAATTTTTATATTTTAATTTTTAAATTTTATAGTGAAAAATATAACATAGTACATAAGAATTATCTTATTTTATAAAATACAATATTATTAATAAAAATTCATTTTAATTATATTATATATATATATTAAAAACATGAAAAATAAACAAAATTACTTAAAATAATGGAGAACATGACACATAAACAAACTCACTACTCAAATAATAGTATAGATTATGTATGTTCGGTTAACTTCAAAATCCTCATTCAGAGTTTATTGGATTGTTAGTTTCGGTGAAGTTATTATGTGGTTGAAGGACTGACATAACCTCTCTAGGTTTCTAGAGGGTATTAGCCAAAAACTTTCAGTATTTCTGTTGTGAAATGGAAATTCTTGTCCGAGAGATGAGGCAATGAAGGATTGGATTGGTGCTTGTGTGTTCCTGCAAATCACTAAGCTCTTAAGTTGAAAGGATCCTGAGACTCAGTTTTCTAAGATTAGACGGTGACCAGAAGGATTGTTTGGACTGGTACTAATTAGTTATTACAAAACCTTCAAGCATAAAAGTTCTTTTGATCTGTGAGTTAAGTTTGGTTCAGTTAAAACATCGTTATAGTTCTAATTAGTTCGTTTTTCATAATTTAACACTATCTCAAGAATCAAGAGTCATGCAAGAAAATTCAGTTAAAAAAAGAGTCATGCAAGAAAAAAAAAAGGAGAAAAAACAGAGCAACTTCACTCATATGCTCAAATGATCAGTATCCATACCATCTCTCACACATTCTATGGTGAGACTAGAAAAACGGATCACAATTGTTTTGTACTTCATATGAATGTTGAGAGAAAGATCTGTTGGTACAACAAATGGAGTTAACAAATTAGAATGACAAGTATTCTTTTAGCTTGGCAATGACCATACAAATCTATATTTAGTCACCATTGAATAACAGAATCCATATAGTAAGCAAAAAACTGAAAACGCATTTGTTCTTCTACTGAATTGCCATCTTCCCACCACCATGAATAATAATTTAGCTAAAGTTTGGTGGGGGCATTGAAAGCTAACCCAACAGACAGCGATTCCATATAGTTCTGCACTAGAGGCTTCAGAGTTTAGGACTTTAGTCAGCGTGGCTGAGTCTGATTCACACCGGACTCGATAAATTCCGAGGTCCCTGCATTTTAGGTTTGCTTCTCGAGTAGATTGAGATACCTACACGACGACGTATTTGAGCTTGGAAACGGCAACGTACAGAGCGTGTGAAGTTTATTTATTTCATCCCACATCGTTAGTATACAGAGAAGTAGTGTTGTTTTATAAAAGGAAGAGAAGAAGGTAGGGGTCACGACCTTACTTGAACAGGATCTGTTCTATAGGGAGTACCTTTGTATCCTTGATTTCTAAGGAGACAGCCCCTTAACCCTGGTTGATTACCCATGTCCGTGTGATCTGAGTGTGATTAACGGCTACGAGTCTCTTGGGAGGCTCCGAGCTGTAGAGGATTGCTATCAGGTTAGGTCTTGACCTCTCCGGGGTGGTCACACGGTTGTCTGACAGGCTTTCCTTTTTTTTTGTTCACGAAGCCCAACTGAAGAAACAAACTTTCTAATAAGTCCAGGGAAGCATATGCTCTGCAAAACACACTTTGAGTGTGAGCAAGTAGAGAAGGAATCAAGATGGAAAAACATAGTCTATAAGAGAAATAGCAAACTGAGAGAGATGAGAATATACCTCATTGTTGTAACGTCATAGAAGTCTAGTAGGGAGAGGGTGAGAGAAACACATAGGAAATGGGTGTGAGATCATCTTCTTCGTGGGTCTATTTAGGTACTCTGTTCTAGATCATCGGGTGAGTGGTGTGACGTTGGTGAGAGACGTGAGCTTGCTTAGTGAGGTGAACACATGTACAATTAGTTCTCTAATTCTGTGAGACGTACCAAGGCTTCGTTAATAACCTTGGTGTTGTAACAGACGTGAAAAGAAACATATTAGAAACAGATGGATAAATCGATGTAAGAACACATAGATTTAACTTGATTCACCAACTTATCCACATCTACAGAAAAAAAGAGATTTTATTATTGGAGAGGATATTGAGCTTACATAGTATATTTTTACGGTTATATCGAATACTATATATATAATAGTATCATGCATCATAAAATCCTAGATTATACGAAAGCATAGACCTAATTCCATGATTAGGTGCTAACACACTTGATGTGACTCAGTAGGTATGATGCAGAAAAATTGTCTAAATGCAAAATCCAGATTCAAGGCACATCAACGACCAGACTTAGATGTTTCTGCAGTCATTGTAAGGATACTTACATGTTACCATCTCCAACCTGCACATGCCAAAAGAATACATATCCTGCACTGTTTTACCTTTGCACCATTAGGAATCATCCCTCGTAGGTCCTTGATACGTTCTTGAATCATCTGCCTGTCTTTAGGCCTTGGCTTCCTGCTTTCTCCTCCCTTTGCTGTTTTCTTCTTCTTCTTCTTGAGGTTTCTTCCAGTTGCCTGCAACGCTTGATCTGTCTTCATCAATCCACAGGGGATGATTCAAAGGAGAAGGAGGTGTTAGTGTCTCTTCTGCCTGATTCATGAAGAAGCTTGAGGTTGCTGATTCATGAAGAAGCTTCATGCACATACGTGAGACAAGTAGTACAACTAGTGCTGTTGATAAGGATAGTGCTTATGAGCTCAGAGAATAGTTGTCCTTTTTGCGGAGTCGTGGCATCAAATCCAGAATCATAGGAAGGGGTCCCCAAAATGTCGAAAAGATCCTTGTCGAATGTCGAACACAGATGAGAATGTCGAACACAGAATCATCATCTCCATTAATGTCTGAAGAAGAAGAAGGTTGTAGGGATGCTTCAGAGGTTGGTTTATCGAAGATATCATCAGCAGGGCTGAGGAAAGAAGGAGGATTAGTGTCGTCGGTGAAGATGTCATTGAAGCAAAGTCCTTGAAAAGATTCAGGGACAATCTCAAAGTCTACCAGAGGTACTAGAGACTCGAACAAAGTATCAAGATGCAAAAACACTAATCAGTCCTTAACTTCCACTGCAAGCAATATAACTTTCATGGAAAACATTTCTCATTTTTTTATAGAGATGAGACAGATGGTTTTTATTTCTTTCATAGTAGATTGAGATACATTAATGCGTAGACAGATGCGTTGTTGGAAACAGCAACGTACAGAGCGTGTGAAGTTGTTTATTTCGTCCCACATCGTTAATGTACAGAGAAGTTTTACTGTTTATATAGTGAAGAGAAGAAGGTAGAGGTCACGACCTTACTTGAACAGGATCTGTTCTATAGGAAGTACCTTTGTATCCTTGATTTCTAAGGAGACAGCCCCTGAACCCTGGTTGATGACTCATGTCCGTGTGATCTGAGTGTGATTAACGGCTACGATTCTCTTCTGAGTCTCCTCGCTGTAGAGGATCGCTATCCGGTTAGGTCTTGACCTCTCCGGGGTGGTCACACGGTTGTCTGACAGGCTTCCCTTTTTTTTTGGTCATTTTTGTGAAATCGATCCCATTATTACTTCTGGTCTCTTATTGTGTGCTCTCTTATTCATGAATCCTTCTGCACTCTCCTATAAACCGCACTCGTATAGAAGAAAGTTACGATCCTTGAATCTGTCTTCCTCGTCTACACATGTATATTGTTGTTACTTGAATCGACTAATGGGTTTTTATTAGGGGGACGGACAGTTTATGGATCATAGAAGCAGCGATGATTGCACCTTTATAGTTCTCTGTATCCTGTGCTAAGTTCAAACTCATTCATAGTAATTTTGTGTGGCAAGAGCAGCCTTTAAATTGGCACATGATCATGTGGCCAAGTCTACTGATACTGGTTAGTTACTAACTTTACTCTTTACCAAACCTTAAAGCATGAGAATTTGTTAATCTTTGAGTTAATTGGTTCAGTTGAAACATAATTCTAATATAATAAGCTCAAAACAATTCCAACAATTATTGTTGTATCATATGATTCACATCTGTATTTCTTCCCTGGAACCACCTTCACTCGAATCAGCAAATGTTGTAGCTATAAAGCATTTGAGCTCTGTATCTTCTGAAAGCTCAAACTCTTTCAGACAAGAGTGATCTTAGATTTGATACTTTTTGCCTGCAGTTTTGATTCTCAAGGGTCATGTGGACAAAGACTGAAAGGTTTGGATTGGTATTGATTAGTTACTACCAAACCTTAAACCACAAACACAACATAGAGTTAATTAGTTCAGTTGAAACACAATCTCTAATGATGAAATCTCAAAATGTTGTTGTATGACATCAGTATTTCTTCCCTTGAGCCAGGTTTACTCGAATCGCCCGACCCTCTAGCTCAAGCCCATCCAGCGATTCAAGCGCGGTCTCCATTTCAGCTTTGGAGGAGTAACACACAAAGCCATAACCCCTTGACTTCCCGGTGTCTCCATCATACACAACTCTAGCACCAACCACTTCTCCACACTCTCTAAACGCTCCAGCTAATGACTCTGAAGTGACTGTCCACGACAAGTTACCAACGAACAGCTTATACTCTGTCTCTGGATACAGAGGTTCTTTGTTTGGTTTTGGTTTGTCTGCAAAGTTCACTTTCAAAGTCCTACCAAGATACTCCTGAAGAAGAAGAAGAAGAAACAATGCAAACGTTACTTTATGTTTTGTAAAGCTTCACACTTTTTAAAACTCTCACTTACACTTCCATCGAGATTCTCGATGATAACGTTGCAGTCTTCCACGTTGCTCATTGTTACAAAGGCGAACCCACGACTCTGTCCTGTCTCTCTGTTGTAAAGAACCTCGACGAGCTCAGGGTTAGCGAAGTCTTGGATGATCTGAGCGAGTGTTGCACTGTCAACATTGTAAGGAAGGTTCCCAAAGTAGAGCTTAGTGTTGATGGTTGCAGGAGGGTTGTCTTCACCAGTTGTATCGTCTTGTTTGATGGCTATAGTCTCTGGGAGGGCTCTGAATCGCCGAGAACTGTCACGTGAGGAGATCAAGAGAGGTTTTGGTGGCGAGAAATGGGATCTAAGGAGTGTTTGGTTTGATGATTTGTTGCAGTGAAGGAGGAGGTTTGGTTGATCATAGAGTTTGAAGCAGGGAAGTGTTACTGGTGAAGCTGCCATTTCTCTCTCTCTCTCTCTGAACACAGAGACAGAGGGATTGGCTTTTTTTTGGTCGGCAGAGATTGGCTTAAGACAGTAGATTCTACCCACAAGAGATTTTGGATAAGGCCAAAAATAAGTGATTGGCCTATCATAGCATCAACTGAATCAAATGGTCATCAACTACCTGGTTATTCCGGTTTACTCTGGATTGTTCGATTTTACAAGAATTTTCCGGTTATAGTTGAAGTTTTACTAGGTTCGTATTCATGTATTTAGTTTTTAGTTTTATTTGTTTGGTACAATTTTAGGTTCCTATTTTTTTTTCCGCCAGCTTTTATTTTGAAAAGTGTCTCTAAATATTTTATAAAAATATTCCAGATAACAAAAAAAATCTTTTAGAAATTTTAATTATTATTTATGTCTCATGATTTATGTGTGTTTATACAGATTTAGGTGTTTTTTCTGCGCTCACAGACATAATCATTTTTAAAATATTAGTTAATACATAGTTACATGCATTATTAATTTTAAAAATCATCAGACAGTCAAAAAATTAATATCAAAAAATTAAATACAAACTAATTGTCTATGACCAAAATTTAATTAAAATTAAAATACCTTGTATTATGTAAAAACTTGAAAATAAGTGTAAATATTTTCAAAAATTTACTTTCTAAATAATAGTATAGATTTTTCTATTATAAATCGATAAATATATATAGAGATTTATATTTGTTTCTTCTAATTTTAAAATTTTATGATGGAATTTTTTTTGGATATTAAAATAATGCATACTATTTTTAGATAATAATTATTAAAATCACTGAGTATTTGCTTTTCTATTTTTAAAACTAATCTATTTTTAATTTATTAATATTTTTACATATTTGATTATATAATTAATAATTGTTGATAAAATTATATAATTAATAGCTACATTAATGAATAAATTTAGTTGTTTATAAAAAGTATCATCTAAATTTGACTATGAGAGGTCAGATCAAGAAAAAAAATTAATAATAATATTCGTCATTATTTATGTGTTTTTATGTAGAACTGGATTTGTTGGATTATTATTTGTAATTTTTAAATTTTATAATAAATTGGACATTCAAAACAATTATCATATAATAGAATTTAAAAGCAGTAGCCGGATTTGGACTATAGGCTATTTTCAGTTTGTCAAATTTAACGATATATAAAATTAATTTGGTTAATAAAATATCGGTTCCAGTTTGGTTTGAGTTTGATACGAATAGCCATCTTTATTTTTTGCTCAAAAAATAAATAAATTAATAATATAAATGAATTTAATTTAATTTGAAAAGTATATTTAGACATAACAAAATAATATAATAGTAAAAATCATACAATACTAAAAATTATATTTAATATAACAGAATAATACAATGGTAATAATACAATAGTAGAATAATACACAGTCTTTTAAAAAGTATATTTAGATATAACAAATAATACGATAGTAAAAAATATAATAACACAATAATTCAAAATGTTTTTGTTATTTAAATTAATAAAAGGTTTCCCATAAATGGTTGAAAGGATGTGTTACCTACTAATGATCATTCCTACTCACTGCATTCCTTACAACCATTTATACTTCACATACATGATACATCCAAATCAACTGTTTTTGGACTCATTTAACAAATGTATTTAAATTTTATCCTCTTGCTAGTTGCTATAGTTTTTCCCCAGGAACTTGTCTAATCATAAGGAAAAAAACATACAACAAACACATATGTCTAATCGATGTGGAGAACTTATATACATTGACAAAGACAAAAAAGGGACTCAGTTCTTAATATTTGCAGAGTTTGTTCAATTTAACCAGAAAGGAACCTAAAAGAGAAGAGATTATTCAGTAATGTATTTATATCTCTTCCTCTTCATATTCCAATCTTTTGATGATCTCACACTGAAACTCTGTTTCTTGTCCCTCAAGCAAAAACTAATTAAAATAACACATCAACTCGTAGCTTCAGATATGCTTTGCAATGATGGTCTCCATGTTTTCGATTTCGAAGAATCTGAGCTTGTTAACACTGCACGTTGCTTCTCATCATTCGTTTCCTATCAACAAGCAAAATAAATAAATAAAAACACTCTTTAATTGATATTATTATATTCTAATAAAAGCTTAATCCTTAAGCTAAACTCTTTTATTAAAGATTCAATACCAGCTTCTGATTCTTGTCGGATTCTTCAACAACCTTCTTCTTCCTCTCTTCAGTTGTTTCACTCTGATGCTTCTTTGTCTTCGCATACTTCTTCGCTCTTAAAACTTTCATTACCTCTGAAATAATTTTAAGATAACATTTTTAAAAAAAAAAGCTAAAAAGAGATTTAAAACTTTAAATTAAAAACATAAACTCAAAACCTTGTGAAGTGATGAGACGGTAAGCATGGCCAAGTACAAGACTCTCCGTTGGTCGGAGAAGTTTCACACGCGTGAACTTCACTACCCTTCTCTGACTCTTATCATCTTCCACTGCCGTTGTCGCCGGTTCAGGCAAAGGAATAATAAGAGAAACGTAGTGACCAGGATACATACGCATGACTTCAGCGACGGATACAGAACCGTAATATCTATCGAGTTTCCCGTCGGGATGCTGTACAACCAACGCCGCTGCATCAACCGCCTGACAATTTCCCATCTCTTCCTCTAAAAAAAAAAACTGTTTCTTCCAAAAAGTTATTATTATGATTGAGAGAGAACAGAGTAGAGAATGAGAGAGAGAGAGAGTATGTGAAGGAAAAAGAGTCTTTGTCTGGACAGCGTGAAGGATTAGATTAGGTCCACCACATACAGTTCAGCTTTGCTTATAAAACATGTGAAACCCAAAAACAATATCATTAAAAATTATCACATTGATTTTTTTTATGATGATGTGATTATTTTATTGGACAGTCATTAATAAAGAATAATAATAATATTAATAAAGATTTGTAACAACATTGCTGCAGATTTGACTATTGTTGCCGGGGACATCTCTGACGTTAGTTTTGGAGTTTAAAATTTAATGAAACAGAGTAATTTATAGGATGGTAGGAAATTAAATAGTTGATTACAACGTGTGGGTGCCGGCACCGGTGATCAGGGACCGATGATTTTGACGGTTTTGTTTCTGTTCCTATTGTTTTAGAATAGTTTTATTTTTGTTAATTAGTTACATTTAATTTTGTTATTCTTTTCTATATGCTTTTTTAAATAATGTGATTTATTTGACTAAGTCATGTAGTTTACTTGAGAGTGTTGCTTGTTTTTTTACATAATTTCATGTTTTCGGTTTGGGTTTGAAGGTATACCAAAATAGGTGCTTGTTTGTTTATATATAGTTTTTGTTTTTAAATTCAAAATAATCCAAAAAATATTTTGAAACTTTGTTGGCAATTTTTAGTGTTTCATATATGAATTGCAAGCTTGCTTATTATGTGGACAGTTATGAAAAAAAAAAAAAAATTCAGTTTGATCACAAGTTTGATACCACTTTTCAAATTTACCTTTAATGAATAACTATTTTAAAAATACCTAAATTTCGAGAAATTACTAAAAATAACATAAGTTAAGTATCACTTTGTAAAAATACGCTTATCAAAAATATATTAACATTTGGCTTTATACTTTAGTGATTATTGTTTAAGGTTTAAAGTTAAAAGAGTGGGATTAAGTTTCTAATTTTTTTATAAATATTTAGAAAAATTAATTAAGCCTATTTTCATCAAAAAAATTAAGGTATTTTTGAAAATTGTCATTCATTAAAGGTAAGTTTGCAAAGTAGTATCAAACTTGTGGTAAAATTGCAGTTTTCTCTTAAATTTGTGATGAAAATAGACTTAATTAATTGTTTTAATTATAAAAAAATTAGAAATTCAACTCCACCATTTTAACACTAAACCCTAAACAATAATCATTAAAAATGTAAATCCAAATGTTAATATATTTTTGATTGATTGTTTTTTGAAAAGTAATACTTAATTTATGTTATTCTTAATAATTTCTCTAAGAAAAGCATAAGTAAATGAATATCCTATAGCTATTCATTTATGATATCGTAATACAAAATTTTGTGAATATTTATATTACTAAATAAATATTATAATATAGGTATTTGGAAATATTTATTTAGGATATAAAAATATCAAAACATGTTTTCATGATTGGAGTTTAATTCATGATGACATTATCGTAAATTACGTGACTTTTTAGTTACTTAATAAAGATTATAATCTAGATTTATGAATGATCCATCAAAGATATCAAAATATTAGCTGACAAATATATTTTTTTGTAACTGAATATAGACCAATATCCAATGTTTTCAAAAGTATTAATATTTATGGTTAGAAAATATATGTTTCCTAAATGTGGATTCGTTTATTGAAAATGGTTTGATGTAGAAATTGTAAACAAAATATTATTTGTTATCTAAATAGCAAAATGTGAATGTTACTGTTTAATGTAGTTATACTCAAGCATTGTATCCAACAAATTAAGTCTTGTTAGACTTGAAATGAAATAAAACTTAAATATAAATCAAACATACTAGTGTATATATTCAAGGTTTGGCGAGACAAAGACCAAACACGTAGTTTTATTATAATCCGTTTGTAGCTAGTAATAAATATAGATGTCAAAAGAACTATAGTCTTAATATGAAGGTTTAATTTATTGAAATTTTGTGGTGATGCCCATGAGTTCATTACATAATTGTTTGTAGCTACCAAAAGACTTTGCAGTTTAGAATACCATGATTTTTCGAGGTTGGTTTATTGCTAATAATAAACTTTGACACAATACATTTGAAGAATATTCTTTTAAATCTTCCATCTAGATACAGAAAATCATTGAAGTATTTTTTAAAAAGATGATCTTAGAAAAATCACATATGAAAGAACTAATAACATATATTTAATAAAATAAATAAACATTACTCTGTGTTTTTCACAAAATAAAATAAATAAACATTACACTTTTAGTTAGAAAAGGTTATAGTTTTTGACATTTTTAGAGAAATTTCAACCACAAAACCGAATTTGGTGTTAAACTTCCTTTTCATCTTCAATCCCAACACCAAAAATAATATTTTATATTATTTTAATTTTAAAAACTATTTATTTCACATTTAGATTTTATATTTGTTTTTAAATTTTAAATTTTCAAGATGTATTTTTTTTACATAATTTATTTGATGTAAATATCAGTTACAACTAATATATATACTATTAAATATGAAATTACAGTATAAAATGATAAATTTATTTTAATATTATTTTGAATTTATTAATAATACTGGTTAGCTAATTTATTAAATTTAAAATAAAATATTATATTAATTTTGATGTCAAAATAAAAATAATTTGATTTATTTTTCTCAATTATTTATTTAAACTAATTAATAATACTTAATTAAATATATCATTAAAGGAGCAATAATTTGATGGACAGTATTACAATAAATTTGATGTAATATTATGCACAACACTCCCAATTTGATGGGAAAATGTAATTTTTAGAGTTCTCTTAAAAATGAAATCACACCAAATCGGTGTTTTGAAGTCGCATTGAAATTGCTTTGAGGACTTGATTTA
This sequence comes from Moricandia moricandioides, assembly GCA_905132885.1. NCBI lineage: Eukaryota > Viridiplantae > Streptophyta > Magnoliopsida > Brassicales > Brassicaceae > Moricandia > Moricandia moricandioides. The sequence goes on from CAJHQQ010000001.1 coordinate 365,514, forward strand.
TTCTACTATACAAATAATAAAACATTTCAAAAGTTAATTTTTAGAACATTTTCTCGAATAGATCATTTCACCTAGCATTGTTTTCAAAGTCTAGCAGAAAATGTAATTTTCAGAGTTCTCTTAAAATTGAAATCACACCAAATCGGTGTTTTGAAGTTCCATTTGAAATTGCTTTGAGGACTTGATTTATTCTACTATACAAATAATAAAACATTTCACAAATTAATTTTTAGAACATTTACTCGAATAGATCATTTCACCTAGCATTGTTTTCAAAGTCTAGCACACTTAATGTTGGGAAGTGGGTTGAATCTGCCTTGTCCGACCTGCCCAGCTGCGGATTAACTTATTTTTTAATTCAAACATTCAACTTTTAAAACTTAAAAGAAAACAATACTATACATGTACCCTATCACATAATTTTGCATATAACTGATAGGACCTGAAGATGATATAAATAATAATATTTTTTTTTTGTTTTTAACGTTAATATTAACATATATACATATACATAATTAAACTTTTATAAATATTTAATATTTTTAATTATTTTTAAAGAAAACTGTTTTTTTAAAAAGAATAAAAAAGTTATTTAAGTTTTGCGGGTTAGTGGATACCCGTGATTAAACCGAAAAGCCTACACCAATCCGGCAAAAATAATTTCAACCCGTAGTCGTAATTCAAAATTTTTAAATCAATCGACGCACACCTTCTCTGCAGCAGCTCAAATGAGACGGAGCCACAAGTTTTGATTAAAATTCCTAGCCCTGAGCTTACTTGGCAGTGAAGTTATAAGTTTATAACCGTGGATACGAGTATGATATAGGTCAAAACTGAAACCAGTTCTTCTTCAATTCACCGAAGCTTAAATTTTTATTTTAAGCATTTTCAAATTCGGCAGAATAAACATTTAATGCACGTTGAACTTGGACCATGGACAAAAAGGTATGGTATATAGATTTAGATGGAAACAAGAAAATCATATATAGCTGAAGTATGAAGATAACCTAACTAATAGATCCAAAGAATCAATTTTGGTACCACTCATGACGAGTAAAAAAAACAAAATTATTTATATTCTTTAGAACTTGAAGACAAGATATCGATATATTTTGCAATAGTTTTCGTCAACATATTTAAAAAAAATAAAATGAACAAAATAGAAATATGGAGTGGGTGGACAAGGGACACTGCAACTTCTTATCTCTCTTTTTTTTGAAACTTATCATCTCCTTTTTCACTTCTACAGAATTAAATCCTTTCCCTTGACATTTTATTTTTGTTTTGTTTCTTATTTGATTCATTCGGTTAGTACTGGTTTGGTTCTTTTGAATGATAAGGTTCAGCTGAATACTATCCTCGCATTGACAAAAAAAAAAAAAAGAATGCTATCCTCGCATTATGGCGTGTTCCTGAAGAATGTACCCCCATTCGATTATCATAGTAGAGCTGAGAATTTGATTCCATTGTCTGGAGGATTGGTTCCTTTAGAACCCCATAAAGAGGATATATATCAACATATTAAATTCAGATGGACACAAATCGACATATTTTAAATACAAAGTAAGAATGAATATTTTATATTAGAGATATGTGAATATCCAACTTTTAGAAAATTTGAATAACTTATTAAAATAATTCGTACCTAATTTTAGTATTATAAGTTTAAAATATTATATAACATATACTAATTAAATGTACATCTTATTATAATTAATTTATAAACTACTTATAACCACACACAACCTAAAAATTAAAGCGTGCAATTATATGCGTTTTTGGAAGGTGGAATGTTTCCACTAAGCATCACTTTTAATTTTGTTTTTCTTTTGCATTACTCTTTCATTCTTGCATTGTCATAGATTATTTAAAATTATTTCCTTTTAAAATTCTTATTTGAGAATATAATTCTTAAGCTTTCATCCATCCTTATCTTCTTTTCAGGTTAAAGATATATATTACACCACCTTAGTGATGAGTACGTAGGGAAGATATATGCTAGACTTAAGGTTCAATCATAAGGCTACTTGAAAGTGAGATTTCATGAAATGATTTAAAGTAAGAGGAACTCCAATCCTAGTCCACAATATACTCTAATTAAAATGAAATTTAAAGTAAGAAATGCTTAAACTCCACTCTATTTTTATTCTATAAATAGAGTATTTTTTTTTTATTTATTGTTTGTTATTTTACTTTTTCATCCAAAATAGATTAGGGTTAGAGTAAACTCATATATATTATAAAGTTCCTACATTTTGGAAGAAAATTGAAACTTTACATTAGAATTACTCTAATAAACGTTTAAATTTGTATAAAAATATTAAGAGATCTATAAAGTACTTACAGCATCTCTAATCGCATTTTTACTCTATAATGAAATAGAAATAGAGTAAGTTTTGAACATTTTTATTTCAAACTCTATTTTAGAATAATAAATAGAGTGGTGTCAGAAATGTTCTTAGTATGTCCGATACGAAATTCTGTAATATATTTATATGTATATATAATTGGCATGTTGTTTCAACTGAGGTTATAAATTAAAACTTACAAGATAGCTAATAATATATTTTAAATCTTATCATCCATTTATCCGAAAGCAAATGTTATATATTTAGGGGAGTAAGTTCGGTTTTGGGGACATGAGTCAAAGTAAGATTTATATAGAGTTGTTTCAACTGAGGTTGGCATGTTGTTTCAACGGAGGTTATAAATTAAAACTTACAAGATAGCTAATAATATATTTTAAATCATATCATCCATTTATCCTAAAGCAAATGATATATATTCGGGGGAGTAAGCTCGGTTTGGGGACATGAGTTAACGAGTGTTAGTGGAAATAAGATTTATAGAGAGTTTGTTGATTTTAAAAGTTGAGAAATATGTTAAATTTAGAAAGAGTTGTAGAGAATTTTGTATATTATGAGATCTAAGAAAACAAAATTACTATAATAATTTCAAGAATCTAAGGGATATATGTATCATTCTTAAATCTTGTTCTATGAGTTAAATGATTAAGAATATAACTTCCACTCACAATAACTTTAATAAATTTATAAAACCATTAAGCGTAAATTTTTGGAATAACAAATTAATCATTTTGTATAGAAGAATTATAAAATTGTCACTCCAATAACAGTAGATTTTAGTAAGAATTTAAGAATTTATAACCAATAACACTAGATTTTTCAAATTCTTACAATCATTATAAATGTAATTCCCACTAATATCTCTCTTAATTTCAAATGAGTAACAACAAAAGAGTAAAAATTCAACAAAAAAAAGAGTCTATCTATGCATTGTATTTTTCTTTAAGGATTTATATGAGTTTGAGTATAGATACGGATACTTTTAGGTTAATAAAAATAGTAACAATGGTAATAAGTTAAAGAAGAGATCTTTTTTCTTTAACATTCAATTTAGTAAGAATACGAAAACTGGACCGAGAAAAATCAAGAGAAATTATTAAAAATAACATAAGTTAAGTACCACTTGCAAAAATACACACTATCAAAAATATATTAACACTTGAGTTTACATTTTAGTGATTATTGTTTAGGGTTTAGTTTTAAAGGGGTCGGGTTGAATTTCTATATTTTTTTATAAATAATTAAAAAAAATTAACTAAGTTTATTTTCATATAAAAAATTAAAGTATTTTTTGTAAATAGTCATTCATTAAAGATAAATATAAAAAGTGGTATTAAACTTAGCGTATAAATGAAATTCTCCCAAAAATCAACGTTAAGGACATTTTAATCAAAGTATAATAGTAGTAATGTAAGGATAAATTTTATGGGGAGGAGTATAATTCACTTGATCTAAAAAGAATCTAAGATAAATGAATATTTTGTAGTAGTAACGAAGATTCTGTTTGGTAAAAAAATAAGAGTTAAAAGGTGGAGAGACAAAGTATAAAAAAGTTGAACCTATCATTATTAGCACAAACTTTTTCACATCTTTTACAGAAAGGTAAATCTTTAGCTGTGAAAAAGATATATCACTTGATTAGAATTTTTTAATTCTTTTACTCTATTTTTATTTCTATTTATTCTATTTTGTTAATCCAAAATTTAAATAAGGTATTAAAAATATTATAGTAGTATGAATAAAATATTTGTAACGTTAGGAAAAAGACAAAAATGTCACACCAACAATATAAAACTTAAAAAGACGCATTATAACGAATATTTTCAGCTAAAGAAGGAACTATGTAGCTACGCAACTACATATTATATAAATCATTAATCGATCCCCCCAAAACGTACAAAATATTCTTTGTACTTATTATTATCAAAATTGTACCAACCAGTAACTTGAGTCTACCAGTCAGTCACTAATTGTATTTACAAGTGAAAGTGTCAATACATATTTAAATAATTTCATAAATAAAAAATAATGAATATTATTTCTTGCTTAATAAATAAAATAACATTGACAAAAAAATAAAATTAAAATTAAAATAAAATTGTATTAAAGAAATTAGTATTATGCTGGAAAATCACAAATATCAATATGGAAAATGGTGGGGGGGGTTCATGAAAAACCTTCAAAAGATTCATTTTAAATAGACATTTACTTCAATATACATAATAAGAAGTGAAATAAATAAGAAACCAACGATAAATTTTATATATTTAGGTGGATGAATGCCAGCATAAAACTTAAGAACAATTTTACCATTGCGATTGGTGAAGAAGACGAGTTAATGGCGCGTAATTTGGTTAAAAAAACTTCTTTTACGGGACAGGGGAAAGGCAGATTTGCATGCCAAGAATTTTTTTTCATAATTTTGGTGCATCGATATGACAAATTTTGGTGTGGATAGATAATTTTTAAAATATCTACTACTTCCTCAATTTCATAAAGATAATTTTTTTTTAATATTTTCACACTTATTAAAAACACATTAAATGTGTTATTTTCTGTAATTTTAAAATTTTAATAATTGTTAACCAATAACAACTCAACAAAGTTGATTAATTTTTTTAAAATTTATAATATTTTTATAGAAAGCATAAAAAAATTATTTTTGTAAAATAATTTGTTTTTTTTTCTAAAACTGTATTTTTAATGGAACGGAGAAAATATTTTTTAATAAATTCAACAAGTCAACAAAAAGACGAGAGTCAAAGTTTTCGTCCGGATAATATATAGTTATGAAACATTTCGTCCGGATAATACATTGTTAAGTTTTTGTCACCAAAGAGCTTTAAAATGACTGAAATAATTTTTTTTTGAAATTTTATTTTAAAAAAAAAAATTAAACTCAACCCAAACCTCCACCCCGTAATTTTAAACGTAAGTTTAGATTAATTAACTCTAAAAACATAAATGTATATTTATATCTTTTAATAAAAGACTATATTTGTAACAAATTGTTTTTAGGGTTATCTTAAAATATTTTTTTACAATTATCATGCGAGTAATTAATATTAGCCCAGTTGTATAGTTTTCTAACGGCTTTAATAACTTTCATACTAATTTTTAGGTCTATGTTAAATGTATCATTGACGAAGATCACAGATTCACACCCATTTAATAGATTTCCCTTCTATGGGTCAGACGAAGAGGAAAATCAGACATGCTTCCGTTTTACTAATCTAAGCAAAAAACAATTTATACTAACAACTTAAAATTATATTCTTAATAAGTAAGAAAGAAAAATTAATATATTGATTTAAATAACAAAAATGTATTATTTTAATAATTAGTGATGATGTAAAAATAACAAAGAATTTATAGTAAATAATGCTCATGTACGGTGAATCGGTGTGTCCTTCAAATCCTAATAAAAATTGCAACAACAAAAAATAAAATTAAAAAGGGTCCTCCTTCGTGGATACATCCTACGACCCTACCTAATATATTAATCATTCATTGATTTTTTTTTTAGAAAAAAACAATAACTAAAGTTAAAATTCAGATTTGCCTATATACGGAGACCTAATCACGTTTACATTTGTACGGCGACCAACACTGCAAGAAATCAAAATTTTGGGTCGCAAATTATGTCTTTTGGTTCTTAATCCACCCAACATCAAAAATTATAATAATCTTTTATTTTCGTTAAACATAAACAAAACCAGCTACTTTCCAGAGCATCTTGGACTCGTTTTGTGAAAAATCTTGGTATAATTAAATAATTTATAGGAATAATTAAATAAATTAACAAATTGAAATTCCGAGGATTTAGCTAATATTTACACATTTATTTGTTGACATGTGTGTACACATGATCTGATACAACGGTCAGAGAGTGTGAGTGCGCCATGTGAAGGTGTTGGGAGGTTTTTGGGTTCTCAACTTTATTAAATGTCTTTGACAATTGTAACTTCATATTCAAGTTTGTTCGATGCATCGATTTATATGCACATCGCAATCCATAACTGAAGTAATTTATTTTATCACTGAAAATTGTTATTTTACTTGTCTCTCGAAATAGTGTCGCAATGAATTTTTTTTATTACACAATGAAAATTTTGAACTGGAATATATTTAGTGTTGATTTATATTCACTGAACTTCGTGATCATAATTTGATGACATGATACAATTGTATTATTGTATATATATAATTATCAATCCTAACAGATATGCACTCCAACCTTTTGTATTATTGTTTGTTTGTTTGTTTTTTAAAACCTTTTGGTTTGTTGTGTATATAAATATAATAAGAGCAAAGTAGAAGTGGTTTCAAATAATTATGCTTTAATTTCTGATAAAGGAAGCTACGCAAGAGACTAAACTAGGGTAGTCGTTGAATTCGATCCTGAATATCCTCATCAGGAGCTTTATTTTATTGTATCTATATAAATAATTTTTGTGGGGTTTGAATTGAACACAAAGCCGAGTAAGAATAATAATTCGATAAGTAAAGTTCAGGTGAGGTGTAATCATCTTTCTTTGTTTTCCGCATCGAAGATGTTTTTATCCATGCATGCTCCAATGATATTGTTTACTTTGCTTTATGCTTAAGTTGTTAACAGGGGTGGGGACAAGTTACTCTTTCACCTTAATATTTCCAATTGTATAATTTACAACAAAAATTTGATGCTGTAACTCTGTTTTAGCACACACTGCGTCAGTATATTTTTGTGAAGCTTTTCTATAATCGTTTTAAAAAGAATAACTGGATTGTAAAGAGAAATTGATGCATTACCATGAATACTAGACAATAACATACTCATATGTTTTATTTTCATACAATTAGGTACATGATATATCCAGCGTTGAATGATTGAAAAGACACAATGAGTAAATGTATTAGTGAGCATTTGTTTTTTTTGGTTAACAATGAGAAATTGGTTTAATGCCCTATATTTTGTATCTATTTTTATTGTATCTGATCAATACATGGTCTAATTTGTAAAGATAATTAATATACTTTTTAGGTCTGAAATTGGTTGATAATCAATTGAAATTATGTGTTAACAAAAAATATCAATCGAACTTTTGTAACTTCTATAATATTTCATAGTAGTGGTTAATATTAATTGATCATTATTGTTTTCATCGACTTAAAGATAAATCTCTTGATTTCTCTCATTTTGACAATTTTAGGAATACAATGTCTCGCCTCTTTCTTTTTCTCCTTTTTAATACTTTTATTTGAAAATATAACAGAGAAACTGTTAGTCATTTTTATTGGATGCTGTATAAAAAAGTATGTTGTCTTAAAATTACGGTTGCATCAAATCAGCAATAAATAATGGAAATAATATTTAGTCTCTATACAAATGGTTCTTCATTCGTCGGAAAATTTGATATCAGTTATAATATCTAAGTTCAGTTATATACTATCCTCGTTACAGTTATTCAGTTTTTCTATATCACAAAAAAATTATGATAATTTTAACTGATATCAAATGCAAGTAACCTAAAATGCAAGTAAAATCAAATGATATCAAATTGTGTCTATTAAACATTTTTAAAGTTGACTTTGGTAATCAAATTGTGTCTACAGTTAAATCAAATGCACAAGTAACCTAAAATGCAAGTAAAATTACAATCAATCATCTATGATCAAACAAAAAATCAGAATTCATTTTTATGAATATAACTCCGTAAAATCTTTTGAAACTTATGGATTTAAATATAAGAAAATTAAAATCATGTAATTATAAATATTTATAATTTATATAATTTAAGATCTAGTAAAATTAAATTGTAATATATATATGTTTAGTTTGTGTCTATTAAACATTTTTAAAGTTGACTTTGGTAAAATATGTTATAGTATTATATATATTCTTAGGTTTAAATTTTGGAAGCTTAATTTTTTTTTGAAAAATTAAACTGACTTATATGTGTTTAGTTTTGTGTATATTAAATCACTTTTAAATTTGATTTTAAGTTTTATGAAATGTTTGATTCTAATTAGTTAGTTATTTTGAGTTTAAAGTTAAGGTGACTTAAGTATTCCAACAATAATGCACTAGAAGTGCAAATAGTAAATTAGGGTATAGAAAACTTTCAGGTAAGTTTTCTAGGATGCTTTCTATTAGAAGATTTACTTGAAAGTCTTCTGAATCGAAAATATTAAATTTTATTGAAATTTTTGTCTCCTTATATAAATAAAATTTACTCATTCTCTCAATTCCTGTCAAATGGCTTCAACAAAAATGTAATGTTTCTTATTCTAAAACTCTTCAATCTCTCTCTAATCCCTTTGAACTTAAAAACACCAAACTTTATATCAATTTCTCATTTTTATCTCATGCTTTCTCACTGATTTATTTTTTGCAGGTTTTTAATTACATGGTTCTCATCTTCCACTCTTTTAAAGTTAGATCTATAAATCATATTTTTCATTTGGTAACCTCTTGTTGCTTAAAGCTCTTATATTTTGAAAACTCTTTTTGTTGTTTTAAGTTCTTACCTTCTTTTTAAAGTTTTTCAATGTTTTGAAGCCAATTGAGGCTTTTGGATATGCATGTTTTTAGATTTGAAATAGACTTGAAAAACTTCTAGGAAAGTCTTCTCGGAAGTCTTCCAGGAAAGTCTCCTAGTGGAGTTTATCTCATATCTCCTCTTTCATAGTAGATCTGAGCGTTTTGGTAAGTCTCCATAGAGAAGTTTTGGTAAGTCTTTGGTTGATTAAAACTCTTACCGTTTTACCAAACTATCCAACCTCTCTTAAGTTTCTTAAAACTTGAAAAATCTAAACTTTATATCAATTTATCATTTTTTTGTCTCATGTCTTTCTCACGAATTCATCTTGTTTTGCAGGTTTTTTTATTACATGGTTCTCATCTTCTACTACTTTAAAGGTAGATCTTTTTTTGGATATGTATTTCCGTGTGTTCTTTTAAGGTAGATCTATCTCATCTTCCATTCATTTTCTCTGTTTTGAAGTCATTTGAACGTTTTTGGATTTGCAGGTTTTTGAGATCTGAGGTAGACTTTGGAAGACTTCTGGAAAGTCTTCTAATATATAATGTGCTAGAAAACTTCCTGGAAGTCTTCGGACAGAGTCTTCTCCAATGCCAAGTGAAGTCCAAGCTTATTTTTGTGAAGAAATGATCTATAATAATTTTGTTTATGGTTTGATTTGTGATTTGCTGGTGTACTCTTTTAATTGTGAAATTTTTGTTAATTTAAAAAGATCTTAATGAAAAAAATTTGGTAAATATTTTCATGTCTACAATATTATCTTGCCAAAAGTACTTGACATTATCGAGTCATTGATATAAATTCAATAGAAAAATACAATAGCACAAAAAAATTAGTTAAATTTACTACAACTAAGAGAGAAGAATTCTTAAGAAAACTTACAAAATTTTACAAAATATCAAACATTTCATAAGTTCAAAGATATAACATTTTCACTAAAAGTCTTCCAGGAAGTCTCTTGGACGACTTCTGGTAAGTTTTCTAGGAAGACTTCTCACAAGAATTTTCAGAAGATTTCTCGGAAGACTTAAATTTGAAGTGGGAAATTGAAATATAAGCGGAAAATTAAAACTTAAGCGGAAAACTTAAATTTTAAGTGAATTGAAATTTCAAATTTCAGGAAAGTTAAAAAGTATATCTTGTGATCTAAGAAGATACATTAAACCATATTATTTGATATTCTTGAATTTACTTAACACTTTTAAAGTTAACAAAAAACATATCTTAAAGTTACTTAACAAGTTTACAAAAACTAACGTAGAAAACTTTCTCAAAAACCTTCATGGATTAGCTAGAAACATTAATAAACAATAATGTTGGCAAACTCATAATTAAAACCAATTAAGTTATGAATTTCATTCAGGAACTCTAATTAATATACATGAATTAACAAGAAAATATTAAAAAGTCTTTATAGTTTTAGAGGAAATGAAATTTTATTAAACTTTGACGTGGAAGTCTTCCATTTAGGTCACTTTTGCAATTGAAAATTTTCAAAGGAAGACTTCGAGAGAAGTCTACCTATAGAAGACTTCCTGAGAAGTCTACCTATAGAAGACTTCTTTGGAAGTCTTTTTTTGTTGTAAATATTAGCATACTTTTGTTTTTGGATAAAATTGAAAAATGCCACAGAAGACTTCCCGGTAAATCTTTTAGGATAAATATGTTAATTTTGCAATTTACCGAACTCTGTCAGAAATTTGAAGTTTTCTTGAAGACTTACATGGAAGTCTTCCACCAGAAAAATAAAACATAAATATTACATTTAACTAGAGTAAGTCGTCTCGGGTTACTTTTGCAATTGAAAAATAAAACTTAAATATTTAATTTTAATTAGACGACTTCCATGTAAGTCTTGTGGTAGACGACTTACACAGAAGTCTTATGTAATAACCAATGTTTGACCAAAATCTCATAATAAAATTTTGGAAGACCTCCATTTAAGTCGTCTTCCAAAAAACTTACATGGAAGTTGTTTTGTTAAAATTAAATATTTAAATTTTATTTTTCAATTGCAAAAGCAACCTCAGACGAGTTTCACCGACAGTGAGAAGACTTCCATCGAGAGTTCGGAAGACTTACATGAAAATTTTCTGGTGAAAGACTTCAGGGTAAGTCATCTAGAGAAAGTCAACTTTTAGACACAATAAAGTCATTGCAAAACTAACATATTTATCCTACATGACTTACGAGGAAGTCTTCTCCGGTATTTTCAAGATTTTTTGTTAACAAAGGAAATATGGAAGATTTACAGAGAAATCACCTCTAGAAAACACACATATAGTCAATTTCAAAAGTAGCTTTTCTTTTGCAATTGACTAGAAGACTTCCGTATAAGTCTTCTACGACCAGAAGTTCTGAGGAACAGATCTAGAAAAAAAATCATTTTCATACTTTTAACTAGTGAGATAACTTGATTAAGTTCTTCTAGCATACAAAATTTAACCATGAAATAAATCTACTTGTTAATGATCAAGAGTCATGAGTTTGAACCTTACAAAGTTTAGAACCAAAATCTTTAGTTTTTAGATGAATATAGAGAGAAAGTAAAAGAGATTGTTTTGAGCATATAAAATGAGATAGAAGGATTAAAAATCAAATTTTAGATGCATTAAGAGCTTCAAATTTCTTATTCATGGTGGTTGGTGTATTGATGGCAATGACAATATTGTAAATATTTGATGAATATAGGTTTAATAGAGCAAAATACTCATTTTCGAAAAAATAAAAAGTAATGACATTTTCGTGAATAATCTGAATTTTTGGAGTGAATAAGAAAAATAAAAATTCTAAAAAATCATAAGTTAATTTTGTGTTTGATTTTGAATTTGAAGTCATATTTGCAAAAAGTTCAATTTTTATTCTACAAATACTCAACCAACAATGATATAGTCTACATGTAGATTAGTCCATTTATGAGCCAGTACTTATTAGAATCAAGAAGTAGATAAAGAAAATTTTATAACTACAGGCCATAGATATTGAAAATACAACGAAAAATGAAGAGAAACTTCCACAAAAATAAAGGGAAATTTTCATATTTACTTTCCTTTTAATATTATTATTCATGTTACCTTCTCTACATAGATATTTTTAAAAATACTTAACTATGAAGTTTCATTAAAGAGACAAAAGATTCTTAATTTATAAATATAAATAATTATTTAAATAAATAAGAAAATTAAATTTTTGAATTATACCTTTTCAAATTCATTTTTTTTATACCTTTTTCGATTATTTTCAAATTTTCTTTTTCAACTTTTTTCAAATTTTCTTTTTAAAATTCAAAAATTCATTTTTGAAACTATTTTAAATTTTTTTATTTTTATTTTTTAATATTTATTTATATTTGTAATTAAAATTCTAAATTTTACCCTCTAAAACTCCACCTCTCAAATATAAACACTAAGTCTAAATTAATTAACCCTATGGTTATAAGTATCTATTTATCTCTTTAAAACCAAATGTAAATTTGATTAAAGTAAAAATAAAAAAAGTGTACTAAGAAAGTGTTAGTTTTGGCAATTTCTCAAAAAAAAGTTCGTTAAGGTTTTTAATATTCAATGTTTTTATTCAATTTAATCCCCAAATTGAGTAGTTGATTTATTTTAATATATTTATTTATAAAATTCTGTTAATTTAAAAATTTCCAAAATTCAAAAAACAAATCTTAAAAATTTATATTTTAAATTTTTAGGAATAAAAGTGCTAGATTTGGATAATTTTAAAAAATTATAATATTATAATTTTAATATAACTTCAAATTTAGTTTGTTTTCTGAGTTTTTAAAATAATGTATTTATTTTATTCAAAATAAAGTTTTTTAAATTCTAAAATTTTATCCACAATTTATTTAATTTTATTATTAAAAAGTAAAATAAATTTTGAATTTTTAAGATTTTTTTTGAATTGTGAAGATTTTAAAACTGTCTTTTGAAACTTATTAATCTTGATTAAAAATCATAGTTCTAGTATTAAACTAAACATAATATTTGAAAAAAATTTATTAAAATGAAGAAAATAATTAAGTTTAACATTAAATTATGTAACAAAAATTTGTATATTAAAAATCTTAATAAATTTAGTTAAAGTATTTTTATAGATTTTTATCAAAAAAGCAAACTGTTAGGCAGTATAGTCAGCAAACAATATGATTCACAGTTATTACTGCCGCAAAATTGTATCCACCTCTTATCAAATTTAGTAGCAGATGAAATTTATATATTTATTTGTTGTCCCTTTCTTATACATAATTTTTAGTTAGGAGCAAGACAAACTCAAATTGCATAAAATGTGACATGAAGCTGATCTCTCTACTGGTAAAACCTCTTTACCTAAAAATAGAGGTACTGAATTAGAATCTCAATAACTGCGAAGAAAAGATTTAGCAACTAAATCACTATGAATTTTGGTTTAGAATTTCTTAAAAAATTTTAAAACAATTACACATAATGTATCGCCCTCGATTAAGATCAAAAGGTGAAGTTATTCTTTTAAAAATTAAAGGTTAAGTCATTCTATTACGTTAGGAATCTTCGCATTGTTAGTTGAGCATGCGGATTGGAAATTTGGAATCCTTTAGACACAGAGTGTCTTTCGGCTTCATCTACCAAGCACATAACATATATGCTTTTGCAAAGCATCTTTGTTCATTTCCTTTTCTATATGTAATACTTTTTTTGTTTTATTTTAAGTATCCCTTTATCTTTTAAATTTTATTTTGTTATTATTAGTATTGTGTTATATTTCAAATGCAAATATTTTCTATTCTTCGGGATTGATCCATATTCTCTTAACTCATAATTAACACAAACAATATATAAATTTAGAGGCAAACCATAAAGTTTAGTGACATATGTGAAAAAAATCTAGACGATATTCTTTGTGAAATAGAAGAAATTTAAATTCAAACACAAACATAAATTGCTCTCCACGTATTTATTTCACACCTTGAATGCACAATTTTTTACTGTTACATGTATAAAGCTGGTGAAACTAATGCCTCTAGAAAATATTAATTTCAAAAATTTGGATGTAATGGTAAACGATATTCTTATTTTCTGAAAGAGATAATTCTTATAGAATAACACAAATGATTTTTGTTTCAGGCGTTACAATATAATGGGTCAGACTTAGATCTCACAATCTTGTAGTACACGAGGGCATGTTTATTGCAGGTCTCTTAGCATTGAGTTGTTACCTTTTCTAAGAGACGTTTCTTAATTTTATAATGGGTCAGACTTAGATCTCACAATCTTGTAGTACACGAGGGCATGTTTATTGCAGGTCTCTTAGCATTGAGTTCTTACCTTTTCTAAGAGACGTTTCTTAATTTTAAATAAGAAATCTTAAAAACCGTCTCTTAAATAAGAGACCTAAGAAACGTCTCTTAACGAGAAAATTTAAAAAAAAAAAAAAAAAAACGTGAAATTATATGTTAAGAACCCCGGCTAAGAGACCGTGGATAAACATGGCCTTGGTATTATCGCAGACTGCCATTCAATACCTGCCTTTATTGCTTTCAGCATCATCTCTGCTTCCGAGAAAGACTTATCTTCGAACATCAATTGGTTCATGCTAGTCCACAAAACCCAGAAAATCCATGGATATAGAGGAGTAGACAGACATGAAGGAGGTAGGTTAATCAACTTGGTACACGCTTGGAGAACCTCTTCCATATATTGATTTGAATTATTAATAGGAAGTGTCATCACTGGTGCTAGTTTCCAGACTCTCTGAGCAAAGGGACAAGAGACCATAACATGATGAATTGATTCACTTGCTCCACACCTTTTGCATTTGCCTTCAACCTGGATTCCACATCTTATCAGTGACTCGCCTACTGCAAGTGCATTTGTTTGTTTCAGTTTTGACGAGGACTTAACATTCCCCACACACTTTTTCCAGTTGAAGGAGTCTTGATTGTTACTATTATTCACCTTAGCAAGAGCATATCCTGATTTTGTTGAATAGTTTCCAGACTTCTCCAACAGCTATACACGTTCATCGCTCATCCATACAACTTGGTACCAGCTTCAAGATGTGAGCCTCATGCTGAGGTAAGTGGAGATTGATCCGGTCCACGTCCCAGTCTGATGAGTTTGGGTGAAGGAAATCCTTGACCTTCAAGTTATGTGATTCGAGAGTGGAGGGTCCTATATGGCGTAATTGCTCCTCCGTGGAGAGCCAATTCTCACGCCAAATCTGAATAGATTCTCCATCCCCGAGGACCCAACCCATTCCTTTTTTATAATCTTTCTACCTGCCAAGATTCTTCTCCATCCATGTGAAGAAGAGTTTGAGCATGTAAGCAAATCCTCATATCGACAGTAGATATTCATTTGAATTTTCTTATGTACGAAAACTAACACTGAAAAGGAGACATAACCAATATGTATTTGTATTTCTATATATATATAAATATAATATTTTTGGGGTTAAAAAATAAACCGATATTAAATAGAAGTCATTCCAAACTCAGATCAGACATGTGGTACGATTCCATATTAATCCATTATGTAGTACTAAATATTTTTTCAGGATATACTGCATCAGCCGATAGAACATGTAAAAGAAAATTAACTTATTTTCTACATTACATTACATTACACCAGTTTTCGTTAATAATGCCATGTTTATCCACGGTCTTTTAGGCGAGGTTCTTAACTTATAATTTCACGTTTTTTATTTTCTTTTTAATTTTCTCGTTAAGAGACGTCTCTTAGGTCTTTTATTTAAGAGACGGTTTTTAAGTTTTTTTTAGTTAAAAGTTAAGAAATGTCTCTTAAAAAAATTAAGAACCCCATGATAAGAGACCTGCAATAAATATGCCTTAAGCCTCTTGAAGAAAACAATTTTCGTCGATTATATGTACACAAAAAAGTCAATTATATGTATACTCCCTCTGTTTCTAAAAGATGAATGTTTGAAAGTTTTCACACATATTAATAAAACATCTAAAATTTTAGTTTCCAATATCTTAATTCTCACAATTACTATTTTCCATAAATTTTAACCAATAAGATTTTGATTAACACTTTGAAATTTATATTTTATCATTAATTCATGCCTTGAAAATGTAAAAAAATGTAATTTGTATTTTCTTTTCTCTCTATACGCACTTTTTAAGTATCACAAACAAATAGTGTGAAATGTCAAATCGTTTCCCGACAAGGAGATCGGTACTAGAATATTACATCAGCAATCACCAACTGTTCAAGATTCTGCAGAGCATGTCAACTTTTTCTGATTCGTTTTATTTTAAGAAATAAATAGTCCAATTTCATTAAACAACTATTGCAAAATAGTTTGTAAAATGTACCATAAGTTGACAAAAAAATGTACCTGAAGTTTTAGCAACAAAAAAAATTAAAATTAAAAAGAACAAGTTTTAATTAAATTGAATTAGTCGAACTAGGAATACATAGAGCATAAATAATTTAGATATAAAAATATGTTAGTGTGAATAATATTCTGGAGTATATATTAGATATCATTTACAATAAGAGCATCAACGTTATTAATGCATATATGATTTGAAAATGAGAGTATGGGACCATCAATGGTCCAAAACAGTACATGAACGAACGTTCGTAAGAACGTCGACTAATTGATAATTCGATAAGAGGTTGGTCAAACAAATAGATAAGCTTATGAAATAAAAATCATATCGAGATGTTTAGTAGGTCAATTAAAGAAGAGGAAGTGATGTTTAACGACGTGCACTTCTGTTCTGCACGAGTAATCTTACCTACTTCTCTCTGAATTAAATTGTTTGAGAAAGTTTTAAATCATTGTCGTTCAAGAAAAAAGAAAATTCACTAATTATGAGAGTGTGCAGCAATTTTTGCAAAAAAGAAGAAACTACAAAAGTGGAAAGCAAATTAAAATAAAACTCAATAGGAATGAGAGAGAAAGCTGAAGAGAAGGAGAGACAGAAGCTGAAGTCATTGGCCTTTTTGTCGCTCAAGTTGCTTCAATTTCAAAAGAGACAAAACACAAATTTTGTTGTACAACATTTTCCTATACACTATAACATCATAATCAGCTTAACCGGTAAAACCTTTAAGCAGCATTAATCATCTTAAAACAATCCTCGCCACTTCCTACGTTTGATTGTGCAAGTAGTTTTGGACGATTTACTATACTCCTAAAACTAATTAATTTTATACCCTATATAAGATTACATATAAAATGTATATTTTGTTGTAAGAAGACAAAAGAATAGAAGAACATTCTCAAGCTTTCTTTCATTGGTAAATGATTTGTTTTTGTTACCAGGATAGATCATGAACCAAATTTCAGACTAAGTTTTGTAATTGACCTAAACCTAGCTACATGGCGAATTTCATCCTCTTGAAGAAACTACTGATCAGTTCCATTTGTAGACTATAGTGAGACCCAATATCATAGATGGACCTTTCAATGATTTCAGATTATTGGCATGTTTCAAGTAATCCCTCCACTGAGGTTGTAACAAAAAAAGGTATAACTCATATTCCATTTAAATTATATAGACTTTCTATTCATTCCTTGCAAATTAAAAAGAACTACAACAAGACTTCAATATATATTTGTTCTTTCACAGTCTACTTTTTTAAAAAAGTTTCGATTTACTTACCCTTCATGTTTTATGTAACACAAATTAAAAACCAATCTGCAAACAATTCTTTTGGATTAAACTTGATCAACATCACCATTTTCGGGCAAAAGTGGTGTTGTCTGATCATCTGAATCTTTTTCCTCTACCATTTCCTTTTGATCGTCTCTTTGAACTTGACTCCACATTATCAATAAATATCCAGTTCCTGCTATTGCTGCACCTAATACGCTGTTTAAAATAAGTTTAGAATCAAATCAGTAATTGATATATATGAAAACCGAACCAGACTCAACTGTTTTACTTAATGAATTATAAATAACAAATGATTTTGAATGTAACCTGAAAATCAATACCAAACCAAAAATTGAAAAAGATTAAGGTATACATGGACTTTTGCTAAATTCTGAACCAGAAGCACAACAATGACAAACAGTCCATGTTTGATTAGGTTTTAGCACTTCTATACTCTTCTAAAACAAAAATATTTAAACCTAATACCAGATTCCAAAAAAATCTTGAATTTAAAAGAAGTGAACATTATCGATAATAGAATGAGGACTCTCTATAATTTATATAAATTTTGCAATTTACCTTCCATAGTGAAGACTATTGACAAAGAAGCTTGTGCCGAAAATGGAAGCCCAAAGGATCCCAAATGGTTTAAATAATGGCACATAGTAAGGCCCTTTCATTTTTGAACACTTCACTTGCACACTTGTTCTTATTATGCTCCCAAATATACCCTATATATAAATTAAAAATATGATTTAACTGTATAGAATCCCAAATTAAGGAGTACATGACATAAGATCATGTATATGTACCGTGGCAATAATAAGATAGAAATCCATGTTAAGTTCAAGTTTCCATGCACTCAAGTCTGGCTCCATGAACGCTGAGAAGATTGCACACTGGAGTGTCCCAGCTAAGCTATAGGCAGACACTACTTTCATCACTTGAGGATATTTCTGGACGGTGTCCAACTGATATACCAAAACCAACAAAAGGTATACAAATTAGTGATGGAAACTTTTATGCATCACATAAGAATTGATCGTATAATACAGTAATGTATATTCAAATACAATTAATAAGATTTTTTGAAAATTTGAGACGTCAATTCATCAGTTACCTGTATGATATTCCAGATGGAGATAGAGAGCGTGGCACATGCTAGAAGGAGAGAGCCGAGAGCCCAATTGTCAGAGTTCTTGAAGAAAGTCAAGTAGTGTGAGATTGTAGTGAGGAAATTAGAGCTTGGAGATGAAGAAGGAGAAGGTCGAATGAAAGGGCCTAAGTAAATAACTTCTACAAAGGCTCCTGTGAAGCACACCAACGTGCCTATC
Organism: Moricandia moricandioides; assembly: GCA_905132885.1. Lineage (NCBI taxonomy): Eukaryota > Viridiplantae > Streptophyta > Magnoliopsida > Brassicales > Brassicaceae > Moricandia > Moricandia moricandioides. The sequence continues at coordinate 384,352 of CAJHQQ010000001.1, forward strand.
ACTCGTCCTCTTGTTCTCTTACTTTCCCACTCTAACCCTCTTTCCCTGATTATTTTTTATTCCAAATATATTAAATCAAATATAATTGTTAATTATACTTTAGTTATAACAGTAATAAGAAGTTGAGTTTAAGTAAAAGTAATTAGTTTACCCAAGAGCAATAGAGAGCAAAAAGGAGAAAGCAGGTGACTGCAAGCCCATGGCACATACAACAATTGGAGAGCTATAACTTAGCCCCAAAAATGCCAAGTTTTGGTACATAAACACCCTGTTCAAGAAAATAATTAATTAAAGATTCTAAACTCTAATATAATTATTTCATTACTAAAAACTTAATAGTCTCAATATATATAGTGTTGTTGAGATTTGGGAGAGATATATGAAAAGAGACATATAACAATTAATCTTATGTACAATAGATAGAACTAATTAGAGATTTAAACTAACCCTGTAAAACCGAGTAGGAAGATACGAATAAGGGAAGGCTTCGTGAGGAACGTTTCATCGTCCCTATTAAACGATTTAGACATAAATTGTGAGATATCAAACAAAGTCATACATTGGAAGTTTAGACAAGAAGTGTCTAATATATAAAAAAAAAGTCTAACTCTAGTTAGTACGAGACCTTTTAGAAAGAAAACCAAAAGTAAATCTATGTGGACTTTTCTAATAGGCCCTAAGTGGACAATATCGTACTAATCAGACAATATAGAGTTGGACATTGGCTCACACAATTCCAACATAAATATCATCATAAAACATGTCAAATAAAGAAAGAGGGAGACATATATAGATCATGCATGTTTAGTTACCTCTCATCTCTATGGAAGAAGAAAGAGTAAGGAAGGAGAAGGAGAGAGCCAAGAGCATTGGTATAGACGATGAACACAAAAGGGCTCATGCCATCGGTTAATGCAGTCTTAGCCAAGATAGTGAGTGCAATGGTACATGCTTCCATCAACGCCATAGCTGTAAATGGAACTATGTTTTCCCATCTTGCCTCCATTAATCCCATACTTTGTGTGTGTTGCTTATGAATATATGTCGATAATGCACGGCTGAGGACCGGCAAAAGGTGTATTCAGAATATATATAGGCCAAGAAAAGTCGATTTTTTTTTCTATCTCTCTTTCGCAGCGAAGATGAGAGACTAAGTCCACTCACAACTGTGCTAGGGTTGTGTTGTAATGCAATACTTATTTTACTTCATTTTATATTTATCTATGTATGTCTAGACGTGGAGAGAGAGGGAGTCAATAGTTAACCTTTCGAGGGAAGATGAAGCTAATAGTTCGTTGCGCCTCAACTCTTACGCTTATATATCTGAATAGTTTTTGTTGGACGGCATAAGAACATGATCTCCTGTTTTAATATTGTATATATTTTCTCGAAGCTCCACTAAGATAAATCACCTACAAGCTCTCTGGAAATTAGTATGGATTTTGGTCTTGCATTTTCTGGTTATGAAAAAGAATAGTATAATAGATCAAAAATTTGTAAACCACAATCTACACTAAATTATAAACTTTATATATATATATATATATACAAAAACATATAGTAAAAACTAATTATATACACAAAACGTGATTAAATAAAATTTTGTCAGCAGCATTTTTGTATACGACCAAAATCTTGTAGTTATTGATGTATCAAAAAAAAAGAATTAATTAGTGGACAAAATACTAATGCAAATACTTATGTTTAGAACAAATATTTTTTTTTGGCTGAATTATTTGTTAGAACACTATGTTGTGGAAGAACTGGGAGTCTGGGACCTCGGTTAAGAATCGTTAGATTACCAATTTATGCAATATCAACCTCAATCTACGGTTTGAAAAAAAAAACAAGCTGTAATTTTATATGAAAAGGTTCTTTTTGCAGTTATTATGAAATTTATGTTAATCTTTTTATAAAATGGGTAATTGTGTTTGTTTATTAAAGTTATCCTCATTAAAAAAATAAGTATCTTAATCAAATAAAACACAATACTACCTCTGTTTCTTAAGAATAAATTTAGATTTTCTAGTATTTTACACATATTAAAAACACATTAAATAACTATTATAAATGCATCATTTTTTGAAACTATCAGTTTTCATTAATTTTAATTAACAATAATAATTCAATAAAAACACTTAATACTTTGAAATTTACATTTTCTACATAAGAAACATAAAACATCTATATTTGTTATTTTTTTTTCTTTCTAAACATCTATCTTAGTGGAACGGATTGAGTATTTACAAATTACAATGGGGTTCATGTTACAGAAAAAATAACAATACTATGTAATGGATCCAATTATCAGTTACGTGACTAGAGAGACACACAAAATATCAGTTATAGGTAGAGGTTGCGGAGTGCAGTTCTGAAATAAAACAATATGAAAGCCCTAATCTCAATAACGGTCTTTCAACCATTGTTTTATTACAAGAAAATAAATCTAGATAAAATAATGTTAGACTTTGAATTTTTCTTGATCGATAAGAGTCGCATTTCTTTTGACGTAGCAGTTGGGAGAATGAAACGTCACCTTGTTATTAATGTTGGGATTAATGGTGACGACATTTGAAATATTCCCACGATGGTGCAGCCGAAGAAGAAAAAGGAAAATATATTATCTAGTAATTTGTAAGAGTCTTCACAAATAAAATATAGGTCACGCATTATGATGTGGAGAATAAGTCTTAACTATTGCAATTTTATGATTTTCATTAGGATTTTTCTGTTCATAAAATTTCAATTTGTTGAGCAAAGTTTGAATGGTCATTTACAAGGTGATGAAGTATACTCAGCGCCTGACTTCAAGCAGTATAAGCTTCAGCTTCCGATCTATTTTACCGCACAATTCGTAACATTCCCTATAGTGGTAGTGGTCATGTGCAACAAGAAATTTTTTAATTATATTTAAATTTTTGATAAATTTTGACAATATTTAAGATTTATTATTTTACCGATATTTTAATACAATTTATGATCCAATTAAACATAAAATTAGTCTAAAATAAATAAAATATACAATCAAGAAAAAATGTTGATATAAAAATTGTATAATTATGAAAAAGTACAATTAATCAATATTTTAAAGAAATTTAGATATCAAAGAGAAACTAATGGTATTACGATTTAAAAAAAAAAATTTAAAAAAAAAATATAATTTTTAAAAATCTCTTAGTGATAAAAATGTATAATAAAAACATGATTAAATAATTTCAAAATTTGTAAAATGTTTTTAGATTCTATTATTATATTATTTAATTTCATATTTAAATATATTTACTTCAATGATAATGTATAAGTTATTATCGTATTTTAAAAATTTTACAAAAAAAACATAAAATAACATTAAATTTAATTATTCATCTCACATTCAGCGATAAACTATATATCATCATTTCTAATATATCTTATCACATTTTTGTAGTGAAAATGATTGTAGAAATGATATGCAAGCAAAGTGTGTAAAATCACTTTACAAATAATGTTTATGAGATATATTTAATGGCCCATAATTTTTTTGAGTTTGCAGTTTTAAAACATCTTGAGTGTAAAACTTCATTTTTCTCTCCAAAATGAACTAACTCTATAATGGAGTAAAGTTTATTCAAATTCTACTCATTTTGGAATGTAAACTGAATTAATAAACAAAACATAAAACTATTAATCCACTTATTGAGTAAACTCATTTTTACTCTATTAAAAAGTAGAAAATATAGTAAAGTGGAATATTTCTTACTGCAAACTCCATTTTAAAATAAAATGCTCTTAGTATTTACAGACTAAATATAAAAGAATATTAAAAATGAGTTGCAAAAACCGACTCCAAACCAATGCCCATCGATCTTCAAACATTAGTGGTCAAGTGGATAGGATTTATTTCATTTCACAGCCATGTCCCTTTAATATTATTTTAGACACATTATAGCATCTAACCTATGACATGTATCATCATTACAATGACTTCTAATTTTTTTAGAAAATATGTTAATATGTCTAAATATATACTATACTTTTTTCATTAAACTAACAACAAATTATTAATCTACAAAAAAATATTGTTTTTTATAAATAAAAGCTACGAAATTATCTAATTTGACTAAAATATATATATGATAACTAATAATTTAAAATAATAAAAAACTCATAACAATTTTTATATCTATCAATTTTTTTTTGAAAAAATAAATTATTAAAACAAAATAAAAAATCACATTAACTCCATAAAAATTTATTTATTTCGTATTATTATATTTTGAATTTTTATTACTAAAATTGTTAAATTACACATTAATTTTTTTCTGATCAATGGTTTAAAATTTTTGTTATGATAAAATAAAATTTATTATAAAACATTATTAGTAGCACATTTTATTAATATATATATATATTATCATTTAAATTAAACTATAGACTACATAAATATATAATCTTACTTTGAAATTTTAGAAATACACATTATATTTGAATTGATTAAAATTAAATATTCTTACAAATTAAATTTGATCAAATCATTAAGTTTATTTTACATATTCCATTACTAAAAATTATAATTTAGCAAATACTTTTAATATTTGACTCCTCGTGGATTATTACCCAGTATAGGATTATTGGGCGGGAGCTATGTTTTGCGTACTCTTTGTGAAATTTCTTAAGTCGTTCATGGCCAATTTATCAGTTAAATTGGATTCATGAATTTGCTTAGCTGTACAGAAATAACTAATGGTCGTGCTTTCCATTTTCTATTTGATGGCATTTTCAATTCTTGCGCCATTGTTACTGATACACATTTCGAATTCGAGTGCACAGTTCAAGCTATAGTAAAACAAAATAAGAGGACGATGGTTATACGAAAAAATAACAAAAGATGAATAGTCGTTAAACTCTTGGGTTATTAAAAAAGTATGGAAACTTTAGAAATTATAGATTTGTAAATTTCAAAAAAATAAAATTATAGATTTGATTTTTGTTCAGAAAGATTTATTTTATAAATAAGAGTTATATTACATAGTTGGAAGTTGGAGAAATACGGGTCCACGTTCTGAATCAATGTTCAAGAAATCGTTAGGTGTTGATTAGGCGCTTTACAGATGATTAGTGATAAGCGGATTATTCGGGACCTAGACGAGACATAAGCGTTAATAAAATATTAATTTATTTTATATGTATGTGACATTTATATGAAATATTTTAGTTTTTAAATAAAAATATAAAATTATTGTGATAAATTAGCAAATTAGATATGCAAAACAAAAGAAATTAGATAAATTTGTAAATTTATACTAATATTATTGATTAAATTAACATGTTTAGACTAATTTAGATCGATTTAACCAATTTTAATCAATTTTTGAATAGTTTAAATCGATGTGAATTGTATAAATCGGATTTTTGAAAAATAATTTTGGATAGGATCGAGTTGCCACCTAGACGAGGACCTATGCGCCGTCTAAACCGATTTTTAGAACCTTGTTCTGAATACTAAAAATGAATAAATAGTTTTATCGTTTTCCTTAGAGAGGATAAATTGTTTAATATCCAAAAGAATATAATAAAACAAGAATCCTGAATATTTAACATAATATTTTAAATTATAAAACTGTATTAAAATTTATTTGACTATCTACTAGATAAAAAAGTTGAACAAAAAAAGAATTATATTTCCGATTTTTATTTTTTGAAAACTTGGACAATGGGGAAAAATGCCAAGTAAATCTCATATAATGGCTGTTGAAAAAAATCACTCCAAATGATATTCTGACAATTATTTCAAATAACTATTTTAATTTTTTTTACAAAAATAGTCCTCAAGAAAAAGGATCGAAATAGATTTTTTATTTTAAAAATTTTAATATTTTTTTAAATTTAAACTCACCTCATAACTCTAAACCCTAAATCTAGATTAATTAACCCAAGATGTATAAATGTATATTTATATCATTTAGTAAATTCTATTTTAATTATTGATATTGTTATGTCAAGTTTTTTTTTAGTTATCTTAGAGTATTTTTCTATTCTATTTTATTCTCTAACTTTTCTCCACCTATGCATAAAAAATCTGTATTGTTTTTTTTTATTCTGAGAGACTTTTTTTTCTTTAAGGAAAAAAACAGAATATCACCTATATATATTAAGGATACATAAAATATAGATTTAATATCAAATATGTATTATATAATGGAATGTTTTTGGATACTAGAACCATGATTGACAAGTTAACTTTAAAAGCTTTGAAGTCTTGAAAGATATAAAAAAGAAGTCCTTACAGCATTTTTTTTCATAGTAAGATTTTATTGATTTAAAATTTATCAGAAACTCAAAATTACTTGTAAAAGACATATATCAATTTTCTGTGCTATAAAAAAAACTTCAGACATTTATGTTTTTGAAAGTTTTAGATTTTCTGAAGTCAATTTGTTAATCAACACTCTTCTCTGATTTACGAGAATGTGTTTGAAGGTGATAATTTTTTAAGCATATATACATATTTTAACTATTATATATTAAGAATTTCCACATGTAAAAAAAGACTAAGAAATTATTAAAAAAAAAATATGCCAACAAATGCATTCGCACAGAAGATGAATATTTCCCCAATTACTATAAAATAATTATATACATGAACTGTTATCTTAATTTTATAGTCCTCCTATATGTCAACTCGGAAGTCACTTAAAGTAACTTATTATACACTAGATCGATTTCCGCGCTATGCGCGGATAGTTTCTAATATATAATTTAATTGATTTTGTTGTATTCATATAATTTTAGTATAAAAAAAAAAGATATGCTCTGACTTTTGTTATTTAAATTTTGTATATAAGTTTTTTGTCGTATTTTTTTTAATATTTTTTAGTTGGGCCAAAATATCAAAATTGAATGCATAAAAAAATTTCAAATGTCGAGAAGTTTTTCTTAATTACGTTTTCTTGATTGTAATCTTATGAGATGTAAATTGGAAGTTTAGCTCTAACTCATGTATTGAAATTTACTCTTAATTTTCCTTTGAAATCTTTGATATTTTCATTGTTGTGTCACTATAAAACTTTGGCTGATGATGAAGTGAATAATAGTTTTCATGCAAATAAGAATTATTAATCAGGTATCACAATTTTAATTTTATATTTTCTTTTTACTTTTATATATTTTAGGGATTACTTGTCACTTTGACAGCTTTATATCTTCGATTATTTATGATTTGCAGCCTATTGAACATAAATTCTTGGTTGTCCCATAATGTAAGATCCACATCTTGACAATTAGACTAACATTAAATTTGTGTTATGTCAAAAGAGAATCACCCAATATTTAATAAACAACTTATTTGCTTTAAGTTATAAGCTTGCTTCTTAGAAAGCAATGAAAAGATTTTAAAGTCAGAACCATCCGTTTGTAATTGGATCATGGAGTGATTGTAAAAATTGCTTATGCATCAAAGTGGGCTATAAATTTTTCTATAAATGCAAAATGATTTCCAGAATGGTTTTAGAGACTCTTGTAGTCATTCCTAGTAGGCATGGGACGTATTATCCGGGATCTGGATTCGATCCGAGATCCGTCCCGGATCCGCTCCGAAAATAGGATATCCGGAGTGTCCGAATCCAAATCTGGATAGTAAAATTTCGGATCCGTCCAAACCGAATCCAAATCCGGATATCTTAATTTTTAAGTCCGGATATCCGGATCCGGATCCGTGTTTTTAAAATATATTAAATTTTTAATTTTATTAATAATTATATTTCATATATTAATATTTATACATAAAATATTTTTTAAATATTATATTTGAATTTTACTAATATTATATGTCATATATATATTCATAAATTTTGTATAAATATTTAATTTATGTTTTATTTTTAGATTTTATATATTTTAAAAATATTTTCTATTTTTTTTAATTATTTTTACAGATCCGGATCCGGATACTAAAGTCACGGATCCGACGAATCCGGATCCGGATATCCTAAAATACCCCGGATATCCGGTCCGTCCCACCCCTAATTCCTAGTGTGAAGTATCACCATATTTCTACATGTATTTTATTAGATATATACGTTTAAAAAATTATATATGTTTTGAATATTAGTTTCATAATCCAAATGAAAACAAAGTAAATACTTTTTTTTGTTCATAATTTCTATCATATTTTAGCTAATTACTATATTCTAAACTTGAAAATTTTATTAAATCTTAATTATCTTTCAACTTTTAGAATGATACAAACCAAGATAATTAAAATACGTAAATTTCACAGAATTACTAAGTGTAGTATTTATGATTAGAAATTTTTTTTTTATGTCTTCCAATGTTAGTTGGACTCTAAATATTTTGTAATACATGCCTAGAAAATTGTATAAGAATGTTAGTCTAATAATGTAGTGATGAAAAGAAATCCTCATTATTTATTCTGTTTGTCATAATATTTTGTTGCTTTATAAATATTTTTTTCTATTTTTATTTAAATTGTTCCTTTAATCTAATATTTTACTTTTTTTTTTGTTTTGTTCATAAATTTTATCTGGATAATCAAATCTTTTGTCATCCCGGTTCACCTCTTCTAAGAAAAAAAAGAGGTAGTTTAGGATGAAGGGTTTTAATGACAAAAAAATACTTGCACTGAGCTACAAAAAAAATACAAAAGCATAATAACTTAAGATGCAAAGTAATACATGTTCCAATAGGAATTATTAGTTGAGGATCAGTGTCTTCTTTAATAATAATTGATTGAATCTGCTTCTCCTTCCCATACATATAGCTTACCATATAATGTTTACATGTTTAACAAGTAAAACTTATATGTATAGTAATCCTTTTGAGTAAAGCAGACCAATGAGACTTCAAGAAAGCATCTGAGTTAGACTAAGCACCATGAAATAGGAAAGATTATATGAGTAATCACCATGAGCACAACCAGTGGCTCGATCCTTCATGAGCATCACTTCTAAAACCTTACTGAAACTCTGAAAGTACTCTCGATATTCAATGCGTCTTCCAAGAGAGCCGACCAATGAACAACTTACATGATTTCATTTTCATTCTGCAACAGTTTTTGTTACCGAGTATATATACATCTAGTAAACAGCTCGATCTGACTGAAAATATCATCTTTACTTCAAAAAAAAAAAAACTCAGAACCATATGTTCCAAAAACATGATTGAAATAATTGAATCGAACAAAACTTTACGACAAACAATAGGATGTCTAGATGAATATGAACAATTTGGGTCTTGATGGATCCTGTGAATTGATAGAGCCACGATCTTAGAAGGTGTGAGTTTGAAAGAAGAAATCAAAACAGATAATAGAGGAAATCTATACGTTATCAAAGTTAAGAAACCGAGGATGTAGAAAGGCCGACACTTGAAGCTTTCCAAGGCGATGTGGGATTTCGCCGGTGTTATGGTGCTCGAATTTGCTGGAGAAGTGGAGCTGGAAATCGTTGCTTCGGTTATATTAAAGCTGCATATTTGGTCACCGACGGTTATGAGTCGATGTGAATTTTGAAGCTGGAATATTGTATTTAGAACTGAAGTGGAGGTGATGAAACAGACGAATCAATCTATTGTTAGTGACTTTGTGGGTTGGATCAACATATAATTATGAGTGATAGAAGAAGGTATGAGAGTTGAGAAGACAATCGTCTAAAGAACGTTTTTGTATGAGGTAAAAAGATGAGAAGACAATCGAAATAGACACAACTTTTTTTCGGAAATCGGATGGGTGACATGGCATAAAAATGATTTTTGATTGGTTGATTTAATTGGCTGAGGTGACACTCTCTCCTTTGAGTATATTGAACTTTACTCAGAACCATATGTTCCAAAAACATGATTAAGATAATTGAATCGAACAAAACTTTACGACAAACAATAGGATGTCTAGATGAATATGAACAACTTGGGTCTTGATGGATCCTGTGAATTGATAGAGCCACGATCTTAGAAGGTGTGAGTTTGAAAGAAGAAATCAAAACAGATAATAGAGGAAATCTATACGTTATCAAAGTTAAGAAACCGAGGATGTAGAAAGGCCGACACTTGAAGCTTTCCAAGGCGATGTGGGATTTCGCCGGTGTTATGGTGCTCGAATTTGCTGGAGAAGTGGAGCTGGAAATCGTTGCTTCGGTTATATTAAAGCTGCATATTTGGTCACCGACGGTTATGAGTCGATGTGAATTTTGAAGCTGGAATATTGTATTTAGAACTGAAGTGGAGGTGATGAAACAGACGAATCAATCTATTGTTAGTGACTTTGTGGGTTGGATCAACATATAATTATGAGTGATAGAAGAAGGTATGAGAGTTGAGAAGACAATCGTCTAAAGAACGTTTTTGTATGAGGAAAAAAGATGAGAAGACAATCGAAATAGACACAACTTTTTTTCGGAAATCGGATGGGTGACATGGCATAAAAATGATTTTTGATTGGTTGATTTAATTGGCTGAGGTGACACTCTCTCCTTTGAGTATATTGAACTTTTAGTATTGTAAGATATCATTGATAGGTGAACTATTGAATTAATTGTTATAATTTGATTTGTCGATGTTTTTTATTTTTTATTTATTTAATTTTATTCTAAAAACTATAACTTATATGAGTTTTCTACAAATGCCAACAATATTATGATTAAAATGTATCCCTAAATTTATGACAAATTCATTGTCAAACATATCTAATAATAATAAAAAATTACTAGAAACATTCAATTTAAAAAGAAGATTTTGAATATTTTACATATTTTGAAAATTCAAAATTTATAATAATATTATTATTTTAAACCCAAAGTAAAAATTTTGAATATATTTGAAGATTTGTTTATGGAAAATATAATCAGATACATATTTATATTACATCGTTTTTTAAATAGTGACCTAAGATTATTGTTAACAAATACATTTAAATTTTTATAGTTGAGACTTTTATATCAGTTTACGTTACAAAATAAAAATAAATTCATAATTTCTATTTAAACTAAAAATTACCATTAGAAAGTTAAAGTATACACCGATTAAAAAATAAATGTTTGAATACTTTACATCTTTTGAAAATTCAAATTTATAATAATATTATATCATTTTTAAGTCTAAAGTAAAAATAATGTATATATTTGAAGATTTTTTTTTGGAAAATATAATGAGATACATAGTTATCTTACATCATTTTCTTAAGAAATGAACTAAGACTATTGTTAACAAATACATTCAAATTTTTATAATTGAAATTTTCTTATATCAGTTTAGGTTACAAACTAAAAAAATTCATAAACTTTCTATCTAAAATGAAAATTACCATTAGAGAGTTAAGGTATACATTACACGGAAATTGGAATATTTTTATGGTTTAAAATTAACACAACTTTTCATATAATATAAAATTTCTTATTATCATTTTAAATAAGAACAATATTACGATGGATGTGTATTAATTTAAAAATTAATGGGAACTAAATTTTACATAGAAAAGTGTTATAAGAAATTTTATTAAGTTAACAGAAATTGATAAATATATAGTTCTGTTTTTTCTTAATAATTTGTTGTGGTTTCAAAAATTATATACAAGCGTAGATTTATTTGTTACATGAATTAATGTTTCTTGGATTTTAATAAAAACACATAGACTGAAATATTTGTCCTACAAACCAAGCTAACTATATATATATATATATATATATATATATATGGACAAAGAAGTTCAAAAGGCATTTTCCTTCTTAATGAACAATAATTTTAATCAGCCATATATTTATATAAAGTGTTTTTAACGTTAGATTTTTAAAATAAACTTAGTTTATAGACCATACCAATTATATATATGTGGTGTGTCTAATATTTTTTAAAAAACTTATCCGAGTTATTTCACTAATTATTTCTATGATGTTTCTGAATTTTCACTGTCTAAAATTTTGCATGTTTTCATCTGTTAGCCCCCATAGTGATTATTACATACCATATTAGCCGAAGATTTTTTGTTTTTGTGATTTCAACAATTATTAACACGTACACATTCTTTTTAGCAAATATTATTTTTGTAATGGTGTTCTATTATTTTTAGAAAATGTTGTAAGGATCTGTATATGTCATATAATATTAATTTATTGACATTTATAAATCAAAGTTTATAATACCACATAAAGTATAAATTTTATGAGAATAAAAAATAATTAGAGAATATATTAATTAATTTATTATGGTTGTTGATAAAAATTTAATAAAATACTAAAAATCATAATTATTCTTTTAAAATAATAAGTATAAATATATAAAATCTGTTAAAAATATCTGAAAAATAAATTCACATTTCATTTAAAAAATAAAAATTATAGTTTGCCAATAGTATAAAAATTGTTATATTATCATAAATTTTAGAAATTTATATTTTCGAATTCGCAGGCAAACACCTAATATTAAATAAATAATTTTATCCCTACATATGACATGAATCATCATCTAACTCTGTAACATAAAAGATTCGAAGGACATGGACAACTATTAAATGGCTCTATAATTGATAAGAAGCTTTAAATGACTCCTAAAGAATGTTTCTCTGTATATTATATTAGATATGTTACTTGTGTTCTAAATTTATGTATTACTTGAATCATGTAAGAAGTCCACTGGATTAGTCAGACTTTTTCTTAACAATTTATATAAGATTTTACATATAATATATGTTCAGCAAGCACTCATCACAACATGAATCCTTATATCTTATGTCACTTATCTGTTTTTGACTTTTATATAAAATGCTTCTTCAGGTTTTGAAAGGAGAAAAGTTGATTTTTACAAATACGTACGTCTCCATAATGATTGCGGGTTTTGTTAAACCCAATTTTCTCCAGTTAAATACTAATATTGTTTTAATTAAGAAAAATGAAAAAAGTAATAAGTATTATTTACATGTTTCATTTTAACCAAAAATACATATTTTTAAAATCAGTTTTTAAAACTAATTGACCAGATGATAGATACGTGGTCAAATTGACAATGTTCTAATGGTGCATTATATTGTTCTTCATAGATGTCATGTCACATCCTAGGTCCAAGCCAATTCATTAAGGTTTGTGATGATTTGGTTCATGTAGAGAAAATTTTAAAGTTTCTCCCTTTTTTTTTTTATAAAAGGAGGCAGTCCTTAGGTATTTTTCTACAGAGATAAAACGTAGCAATTTCCTACCCGACTGAAGAGACAGTAGCCGTTGACGGAGGAGAAGCTACCGGAGCTACCGCAAGTCATCGGAGAACTGCCAGCGACCGTGTAATCTCACTGGAGAGGAGATCTCGTTGTTTTTTAGTCACTTCTCATGATTTCCTTTAATCTTCTACTCTTTTTTTCTAGATCCAGCAACTCGTGAGGGTAAGGAAACCCTAATCACTCTCTTTTTGTCTTCTTTCTTGTCTTCTTTCTTGTCTTCTTTCTTTTTTAGATCTATGATCTAGGGTTTGAGTGGAAACCAACCCTTGTATTGGTAGATCTTGTTCGTGAGGAGTCATAGAACGCAAATCTACACCGTTTCATATCTCATTCTCGCAGATCTAGGATAAGGTGAGGGCTGGTTGCAATCTCTATTTCCTTCTATCATCTCATAATCGTAGAAGTGTCTAAGTTGATCATTCATCCCTACATGCAGTTGTTTCCACATATCTCTCTCTATATATATACCTATACATATGATATACATTTTGATGTTTGATGTGTGAAAGACAAAGATCTATTGCTATGATTGTATGTGATGATTGTACTGACTGGGGGTTATGGTATATGTGGTCGGCCCTGAGATTTAAGAGGCCTAAGACGATTTCTTAACGATTTCAGCTAAATTTTTCTTTTTACGAATTTGGGGGACTAAATTTTTTTGGGGGGGGCCTATATATATATATTTTTTTTTTTTTAAAAAAAATTGGGGGCCCAAAGCGAATGTTTCATCCGGCTTGCCCTAGGACCGGCGTGGGTGGTGTATATGACTTAGATAAAGGTGTAAAGCTTTTGGGTGCCAGTGCAACATGGTGGAGGTATGTACATCTCGGGTGTTGCATCGTTTCTTGACTGGATCATGTGGCGACCGTGTGAGTTGATATTATTCATCGCCAAAGTGTAAAGTTAAGAAGGTGGTAGCACGGTTCACGTGGAGACAGTGTGATGTCGTGAAGACAGCGTGATGTCGTGAAGACAGCGTGATATGGCGTGAATGTGGTGGCGCAGATCTCGTGGAGACAGCGTGATGTGGCGTGATCGTTTGAAGGCGTGGAACTCACGAAGACCACGTGATCGCGTGGAACTCATGAAGAAAACGTGATGTCGTGGTGATAACGTAAAGTGGTAAGTTCTCACGCGACAACATGAGAGGCATGGAGACATCATGATATGGTGTGGTCTCATGTTAGCACCGTCGGGGTTTATCCTCGTTTCTTGTTTATTGTCTTTCTTTTATTTGATGTTTAAGTTAAATACTTATGCTATGTTGTGTGATGGTTGTTGGTGATTGATTTCAAGGCTCTTGATTTTTCTCACTGAGTATTTTTCGAAATACTCACCCCTCCTTTCTTTCAGGTGAGTTCGAGCAAGCGCAAGAGTAGGTGTCTCGGTGTGGTGATGGGTTTTCGGGTTGTTGGTTTTCTTTATGCTATTCATGTTTAAGACATTATGATTTATTTTAAGCTATTCGTTTTAAGTACGGTTTTTGTATGACTTTGTATTTTATCCTTGGGAATAAGATTTGCATCGGCCTTTTAAGTATTTATTATGGGTGAAGGCAACGTGAATACATGACGTCTCTTTTAATTAAGAGGCGGGCGTTACATGTAAACTCAGCCAATATGTTACAACGGGAAGGTAGCTGATGCGGGATCAACATTAAATTGTTGGGAATGGTCTATAAGCAAGTATATAAGCGTGTTATTCGGAGCTGAGTAGTAGCAGTACTTTCAGAGATAACTAAGAAAAAAAGTCTTTGATCGCGTGAATATATCTCTCTTCAAGTTTTCTCTCAAAAACTAAGTCACCTTTCTCATAGAATGATCATATGGTTTACGATGACCTCGTTAGTGGTGCTCGTAGTGGCTCTTCCTCTTGGTTTGTGCTCAAGGTGACAGTTCAATCGCGCCAGAGGTTTCTTCTCATTCCTTTCGGCAATTTGGATTGGTTTGATTATCTGGCGGACCTCTAGGATAGCGAAAAATTTTGGTGGCTCGTAGAAAGTACAGTCTGTTCTCTTTAATAGAAGACACCGGGGAAGTGGCCGAAAATCGACAGTTAGTCATCTGGATTTAGAGCAGAATGACAATTCCCTTGAGTGGCCCATACACGTCTCTTCAGAGCCTTGAAGGAAGTTAGGATTGTGGTTTCTCTAACCTTTAAGGAGATGATGTTTTTTTGCAGGTTGGCAGAGATTAGGGTTTGGAGTCGGGTTTTCACGACGAAACCGGCACTTGTGGCCACGGTAATACTCCATGGGTGATTGAAAAATCATGAATCAACTCCACTGAACTAGCAATTTTCCAAGCCAACAACACCAGACGAGGTCGACTGAACCAGTCAAAGGACCAACGGTTTCTGAGAATGCCAGCAGAAGAAGAAGGTGTAAGACAAGAAGCACATCTTCCAATGGTGAATCATCGAAGCCATCAGGAAATGCGAGAAGAGGCACCCTCTTTAAGTTACTTCTGATCAAAGGTGCCATTGATGAAAAACGCAGACGGAGATGAAAACGAAAAAGGAGAATGGAGACAAAAAAAAAAATATTAAATAAACAAGAGAATGTCAAAATAAAAGTAACTTATAAAAATTTAAATGACTTTTCATCCCATCAGAACGACGCAATGGCGCAAAATAAGGGAAGCGAAAAGTCCAATCCTTTGAAAGAAATGAATGATTAAATTTTTTGAAGCGGTTCGACTCCCAAAAAAATCTGAATCATAGTTTTATACCAACAATTAATGACAATTAAATGGAATCTCGAACGGGATCCTAAAACTCCTAAAGAACCAACAATTTCGAGCATACCATCCGGTTCAGAACCTGCACCCAAACTGGATATTAACTTGAGGCGCGCCGTTCTTGAGGTTTGGGGGTGGGCTGTTGTTTGTGGTGGGGTTCACCCCGTTCCAGATCCGGTTCGAGAGTTTGACCCAGAGTAACCTGGACCGGAAAGAAGAAAGCATGCCCAAGCCCATCCTGAGCCGCAGAAACAGTCCATGCCGAGCTCACTCAATCAAACCTGAGCTGAAAAAGAGTCAAATCATTAAAGACGTTCATTAAAAGCCCTGATACCCACCGGAGATTATGTGGCTGTTATGACACACACTAAGATATCTATAAAAGAGAAACCAATGAAAACAAGAGGGGGATTAAATTATTTTCGGGCAAATCTATACTTTCATACTTACGTAGGTTCTTGTTCTTAAATACCCCATATATTCGTACTTCTATTGTCAATCAAATATACATTTTAATGTGAAATCATCAATAAGAAATATGTATGTTTCTTGCATTTCTTCATGTTATCGAAATCCTAAACCTAAATTCTGATTAAATTTTGAGATCGATCACTTAAAATCAGACTTTTAGTTTCAAGACCATTTGGGGGAGAATTGTTGAAAATGAGCTCCAAGACTAATGACTCAGGTGATTGATTGGTAGTCAAAGTGAAGGCCTTTTGATAGTGAATTAATTTGTTCTTCGTAGATGCTATCTCAGCCATTCTGTTACAGACGGAAAAGTAGTTGATGGAAGATCAACAAAATCTTGTTGGGAATGATATATAATCGTGGTGCCCATAGCCGAGTGGTAGCGTACGTACTTTTTTAAAAAGATCTTTGTATCTATATTATTAAAACTTAATTAATTTTAACATGGATAATAATATAAATGAGAATTATTTAAAAATATAAATAATAATATAAAAATATTTTATTTTATTTATAATTTAGTCTTTACATTTACAATAAATTAAATATTTCATTTTTATATTTCATTTAATTTACAGATTCTACTACTACATTTAAAATAAATTTAAATAATTAAAATTCTAAAGTTTATCTAACAAAATCGATATTTATATATTGACCATTAAAATTTTAAGGTGTTGTTTCATTTAAAATAAATTAACAAAAAATATTTTAATAAATAAATAATATAATTATATCAAACTGCATCAAATTATAAAATTTTAATATAATATTATGCACAAATAAAAAACTATTATCAAACATCTATATCATAATATAATATATTCTATTATATATGAAAATTACAAAACATAAAAATATGCATAGAATTTTTTTATAAAACTGGTTATGAGTTTACGTTCAACACAAATTAAATCAAATATTAAATCAAATATTGTGTGGAGACACGAATCAAATTGTAGTCGTTGCTTAAAAGTGTAGAGCGACGAAGTCTATATAACATCTTTTTCTGGTGTAGTGAATAATTTTGTGTTCTTTAAATTTCTGCTCTAATATTCGTTATCATATAAACCCATCGAATTAATTCCGGAAAAATGAGAAAAATGAATGTTATATCGATTAGTGATTGATCTGAGAGTATGTGTCAAAAGGTGATTTTAATACAACAACAATTACAAATGATGTATATGATTTTTTTTAAAAAAAATCATTAGTTTCTATTTATTTAAGATTTTACAACATAAATAGTCTAAACCAAATGGGTTGAAGCCCAACGAGCAAATCTAAGCCCAAATCCTTATCCTTATCTATATGCAAGAAAAGATGAAGAATATAAAATGTATTTCTATGGATTTCTCATTTTGTTGTTTAATTTTTGAGTAGTACATAACTCTACGTAGCCATATCTTCGAAAATTCACCTTTGAAAAACACAAGCATTGAGAGACAGAAGACTGATATACCTGCAGTCGCAGAGGGTGAAATATGGGAAAATAGTTTTAT
Source organism: Moricandia moricandioides (assembly GCA_905132885.1). NCBI lineage: Eukaryota > Viridiplantae > Streptophyta > Magnoliopsida > Brassicales > Brassicaceae > Moricandia > Moricandia moricandioides. The sequence continues at coordinate 402,261 of CAJHQQ010000001.1, forward strand.
TTTATGATTTTGTAAAATACAAACAAAATTTTTCTACACAAGTAGTCTAGCAGTAAAATAAATATGTATACATAAGTTAAGAAAGAAAATAGCTTGGTATGAATTACAAAACTCCAAAATAGAGAAGTGGTCCAAAAGTCTTGGAGTCAAGACAAATATATTTCATTCACTCTGAACCATAACTTGCCACTAAAGGTTGAGCATAACACGTAACTTGTAGCTCAGCTTATCGTCGAAGAAAATAGCTTTCTATATTGTATGCAGTATCGCAAGATTCTTTCTTTTCTTTCTAATGAAATACATTATGTAAGTTTTAATCTAGATGATCCGCGACAACACTAACACAAACCATGAGTTATAGGTCTTGTACGCATGTTTATCTGTTACATCATTTCAATTAATTATATGATGATTATAGTCTATAGATGATTTTCTTTTTGATAGTTGGTGTAGGAATTGACACTCTCTCTTTATTCACGTGACACTATAAAAAAAACTGAAATTACACATGCTTAATCTAATTCTACGGCAGGTGAAAGTTTAAAAATGAATTTACGGTGCAAGCTATCGCAGTAATTTAAAGGTGATTTTCATTTAGTACCAGCTTATTGCATTGACAAGTAAATAAAACAAGTATTTTTGGCTAAAATTTGGTCATTTTCAAAGAAGTGAAATGAAAATAACAACTAGTTGGTATTATTATTTTTAAACGTTTTGTGTTATCCTATAATCTGTTTTATATTTTTCTTGGTTTATTTGCATATTATATTCCATGGATTTAAACATGTTTTGGATGGAGATGGATTTGATGAGAAGATAGAATGAGGATATTGCATACACCGTGACCATGTCTCCCATGTGCCATCCTTTCTGTAAAGAAAATTGAAACTTAATAAATACTTTTTGCTAGGCAAAGTAAATGAAGTGCCATTATTTTGACATTTGAAATGACATTATGGTTTCTCTATTTAAGAGAAAAAAAAATACTAATTTAATAAAGTGTTGAAAACTATGAGAGGGTATCTTTAGCTCAAAGTCTTTGGTTGGTTGTTAGGGAGAAGAAATGCTTACCAAAGTAAATATCACGAAGCTTTTATTTGGCCCTTTGAGGAGGACAAGGCATTAGCCACCTTAGTACTCCTACTATAGCTACCTATACCACAACTAATGGTTTATTTATATTTATTTATACTTTTCGAGTCGTTTTTCAATTAGCACTCAACTTATTTATTTTCTATAAATATCAACAAAAATAGCATTATGTATATACATAGTAGTTTAATAATACTGTTAAAGCATCAATACTTTTTAAAAAAAAAAAACCTTAATGCATCAATATTTGAACAATAAGTTAAAATCACTATGGTCTTTAACATCTGAAAATAATATCATGAAAACGTTTAGGGGTTTCTTAATGTACCATATTTTAGTTTTGTTTTGAAAACCCTCTTATTTAGAAGTATACTAATAAAAATAGGAATGCACATTGGTGCGAATGGTAGAATGAAAAGAAGTGAGAACAAAAGAAAAAGAAAAGAAAGAATCAAATCAAAAAGAAGACAGAAAAAGTAAGAAGTAAGATAGGAGTGAAAGTGATGGATCCAATTATAAGTGTCTCTATCTAAAAAGAAAACCCCACAATAAGAGATCTCAGTCATATTGTCTTCCAACCCATAGGAGCTTTAAGATGTTTGTTACCTCTTTTCCGTCTCTCTATCATTGTTAGTCCCTTTCATAGAACTATTGATTTCAGATTCTTATGTCATTATTCCTCCCACTTCTTTCTCTCTACCAGGCCACAAGGAGTCTTTGAGTTGTATTAACACATTACTAATTTACCATGATCCATATTGCAACATAAGTATTCACATTTTTCAATGTATAAACCCTAAAATATTAGTGGTCCTGTGGAAACTATACAAATCCTGATTTGCAATAATTTCAGTAGATCATGGGCATGGTGATGCCAAAGTTTATGGATTAATCTAAGAATCGTTACTCTATAGCTACATTTTATTCTGTATATATAACTATACAATTATTCTATTAATTAATATTCTGGTTATTTATTTTTCATAGTGCTAGATAATCAATGTAAATGATACTCCATAAAGATAATTTTTTGGTGTTTTCACACATATTAAGAAAACACATTAAATCACTATAATAAATATATTATTTTTTGTAATTTTCAATTTTTAATAATTTTTAACCAATAGTAACTCAATAAAATTAATTTTTTTTTTTTGAAATTTACAAAAAATTTATAGAAAACATAAAAAATATATCTTTGTAAAACATATTTTTTTAGAATATTTATTGAAACGGAAGAAGTATTTGACTGAGTAATTAATGGTTAACCTTATCAAAACCCACGGGCAGCATTATAAAGACATCCTTGAGCCTTCCAAACGAAGAGTTAAACCCGTACTATACATGGTTCATAGTTAGTCATCTATGTAAAGCAAGTACTCACACTATGCAACGTACACATGTACAAACACATCCAATATATGTATATTTTATGTATACATATTCCAATATGTGTACATCAATAGGTGGAAGCCAACGCTATAGGTGGACACCGTTGGTGTCGCGCATGACTTTGATGCGTACTGCTCAGAATCGAATACTTAATTTTTGTTCCTGCTGTCATACACAAATGAAATCTAATATTGATAAATCTTTTCTTCCATACGATAGAAGTCTAATAATATTTCGTGGACCAACTTTTATTTAGAGTTGTCTAATTCATATATTGAAAATTACGGAAAGTGAGAGTTCTCCATTTTCTTTTGATAAATCGCTTTCGCTTTTGACATTATAAGCCAAATAAATTTATTTCTTCTATGTTTTCTTTTCCATGTTTGAATTAAGAGATCCTAAATTTTCTCAGTTTCTTAGAGCAAATTTAAAGGGCGAATCTAGAAGGAGTATCTACTATAAAAGAAAATTAAAAAAATGAAAAAGTATGTGAGAAGATTAGAAAAGTTTTCATTAGCCAACCTTTTAGATACTGGTTCTAAACATCTTTCACCTAGTTATTGACTTAGATTTATAAAACAAATAGGAAAAATAATTTTATCATTAAAAACTATTTCTTTTTCTCTGAAAATCTTTAACAATTTGTTACCAATGAGGTTGGTCTTAGTACCTTATAAAATTTTCAAATTAATTAAAATAAAAAAATAACTCCAAATTTGAACATGGTTGTTGATTTATATATAATCTGGTACAACATTCGGTCTTGTACTTTTGTTTTATTAACTGAAAGGAAAAATCAATTTTCACTGTACGTGATAATTATTTGGAATAGATGTTAAAAACTAAAGTTAATCTTGTAGAAATAATAGCATAATTAGTTAAATAAAAAAACAGCTAAAAATGAAGAATATCACACATTAAATTATAAAATAAAGCAAGTAACTATTTCAATAGTATACCTGTAGCTGCATTGACGAAAAAAATAGCCCAATTCCTATATCAGAACTTAGAATATTTTTGTAACTGAAACAACACTCTAAGTCGTGAATAATAGTCTTTTGAGATATATGTTATCTTTTATATATATATGAATATCACATAGTAAATCAATGTCACATACTTACTTTGCTTAACTTGAATTTATTATTAAGAATTTTTAAATTATTTTATTTAAAATATGATATATATGATGTTTAGCATATATTATGCTTTGAAGTTAAAAGCAAAAAGAAAAAAGAAAAGAAATCAATTAGATAAGTGTATCAAAGTAAGAATATGTCATTATATTCATCAGAAAATACATAGAATACAATGTATTTGTGTATGTAGAATGGAAATAGTCTATAGAACAATAAATTCTTACGTAAAATAGTTATATAGTGTTAATGTTTTAAATCATTTTAAGAGAATGCAAATAAAACATATTTATATTATTACGTTGATAAATAATAAAGTTATCAGTTTCAAAAAAATAATAATAATAAAGTCATCAACATCACCATTCCAAACAGTTGGTTAATTAGAATTTCAGACCGGATAACCATAGTTTACAGTGAGAAGTACTCTATCAACATCATATGAATAACTATTGATGATTGAAGCTGATAAGAACGGCGGCCACTATTCACTTCTAAATCTGTCAATCTTTTGTAAATAGCTCAATTAAAATAAAATTTTCGGCTTCCTAAATCTATTTTAAAATGCACAAAAAATGAGAAACTTTGGGAGATTGAAATAAATTTTCAAAAACTAAAATCAAATAAATATAAGTAAAATAAATTAATCAAACCGATGTCGGAATTATAGAAGTCTACGATCATCTACTTAAATCCACTCATTTTTTTTCCTTTTTCTTGACATCCAGAGTTTATCTCAGCTCAAATTGAACATACAATATGTTATGACCAAAACATTTATGGTTACTTTCCGAAATGATCAATATCAGAGAATTTTACATTCATAATATACATTATAAAAATCATTACAATTTACTCTTTTAAGACCGGAGCTTGTGCAAATACTCCACGAACAAACTTTAAACAGTTAAACCATATTTAAACCATGATTAACTCTGGTCTTTTAAGGTGGGTTAACATTAACGTAATTTTTTTTTTATACTTTTCGGCTAAGAGACGTCTCTTATGTCTCTTATTTAAAAGACGGTTCTTAGGTTTTTTTAGTTAAAAACTAAAAAAACGTCTTTTAGAAAAGGTAAAAACTCCACCTTAAGAGATCATGGTTAATCTTGCTCTTAATTCTTGGCTATAGCGATAAACGGGTTGTTTTGATGAAATATGCGTCCACATATCCTAAGATGGTCTCAATTTCTTATTTCAGAGAATAGTGTGAGAAAGATGTGTGTTCAACTAATTAATTTAATATATGATACCAGTTTGGTGTTATTTAGGATTAAAATTAAAATGTTGTGTGGCCGTCTCAGTTAGAAGATAGCTAAAAGAGAAGAAAGACAAGAAAGTCTTTCACGTGATGCTTTATGAGTTTAACCATCAGCAACAAAGCTTCAATTTCTTGCTGCCTTTCTTACACTTGACCAAATTCTTGTCCACAATAAGACATCTCTTCATTCAATGTAAATTAAATTTATTTTTTCTTTTCTTTCATTCGAATTGATAATTACATACTATAGAGCATCTCCAACAAGCTCCCTCATTTTTTATGGGGTCCACCCTCAAAATAAAGGGATAGAGGGAGTGTTCTCCAACGGTGATCCTCAAATTTTTTCTTTTAAAAACTTATATTTTACACTTTAGTCCTCAATTTACTTAATAGTTAATTGTAATCATTAAAATTTAATAAATAAACAATAAGCACACATTAATATATAATATTGACATAATTAGTAAACAGATTTAAATGTAACATCAAATTATTTATAATAAAAGATAGAAAACATAAAATTACATATAATAATAAAACACAAACAATTCAAATTACAATATATATATATATATATATATAATACAACACTAATCAATTACAAAATGAGCTTCCTTATTTTTTATCTGAAGATAACGTTTATCATATTATGCATTATAATACATCAAGTTAACGTTTATCATATTATGCATTATAATACAACACTAATCAATTACAAAATGAGCTTCCTTACAATATATATATATATATATATATATATATATATATATATATATATATATATATATATATAATACAACACTAATCATCTTCAATTATCATATTATGCATTATAATACATGAAGTCATTATATCATGCAATACCTCTTTAAGATATATTTTATTGTGTAATATTTCAGTTTATGAAACTTTTATTTTGATGTAAAATATTATGATTGTATTATAATTTTGTATTTGTGTTAAATTTTGGAAATATACTGTGTGAAATAATATATTTAAATTATACTTATATTAATATTAGTATATATTGGTATACAATATTTATTAACATATTAATATTATTTAAAATAATTTTATAATACCACAGTTATAATATTGAAGTGACAATATAATTAAGAAATAATAAGTACACAATCACTAAACATATATAAATAGAAGGACTAAAGTGAAAAGTAAATAGTGTTTTAAGGGGCGCTACAGTGTCCCCTCAAATTTGAGGGTGTACTATTCACCCCCTTAAAATTTGAGGGGATAAGAGTCTGTTAGAGCATCTCCAAGAAGAAACCTCATTTTAAGGGTGGAGAATCCTCAAAATGAAGTTTTAAGGGTGATATGCTACAAGAAGAAACCTCAAATTTATTTTTGAAGTTTTATGTAATTTGTATCTTAGTCCTCAACTTTAATATAAATTAATTATAATCCTTAAACTTTATAGAGATAGATAATATATACACATTAAAAATATGAAACACAATATTTATAAATACAATTTATTACAACACATGAATGCATAGTAATAATATAAAATCCACCTTAATTCATAAAATAAAATATAAATTATTCACTATTGTTATCTCCACAGTGTTCCCAAATATGATCAATTAACCCATTTCGAAGTAAAAAATGAGTCTATTTTATTTTAGTTTTAACATTTTTATATATTTTATATATTAATAATACATATATATATATATGTATATATAAGATATATTTGAATATTTAAGTGAAATATAGTTATAAGGATTAAAGTGATAAGAAAATTAATGTTAGTACAAATATATATGAATTATAAATTTATAAAGACTAAAATGTAAAGTAAATAGTGTTTTGAGGGCTTGAATAGTGGAACCTCAAATTTGAGGTTTCACTATTCACACCCTCAAAATTTGAGGGTTTGAGGGTCTCTTGGAGAGTAAAAAACTTCAAAAATTTGAGGGTTTGAGGACCTCTTGGAGATGCTCTTATACACTTAATTCCAACCATATGTGGGAATTATGGTAAGAGTTAACCAAAAACCATACTTGTAAACTAGATGGTTATTGGAAAAATATAGATCCCACCTCGAAGTTGGGTTAAATCAGTGTCTAAAAATAATTGCCATTGAGAAGTTTTCATAAAAAATGTTTCACATTAAAATATTGAAAAGGGAAAAAAGTAAGCTAGATGAAATTCTCAAACGATAGTTTTTGAAAATTCATATAACACTCCATAAGAAACTTGTTTCTCGTAGATTGGTTAATATTTTATTTAAAATTTAAAGGTAATTAAATTGCATCTAAAAATAAATACTTTTTTATATACTCTTAAAGTATATAAGAGATGGCAATGCTTTTAGATTCCAAATAGAAAGTTTGTATACATTTCCTCTCTATTCATATATTTAAGTCTAAACGTGAGCAATATGTTAACGAAAGGTTTTAGAAGACGTTTAAAACAAGTTTCTATAATGTTTTGCCAATAAAATAAAAAACATTTGATTAAAAAAAATTCTTATAACACTGACGTTTGTTAAGAATGTTTTAAATGTTGATTAATCATGTAACTAAATTGGTTTGATCAACTAAAGTTTGATATTTATTCATCTTTGGATGAAAATATATTATTTAAAAGGAATATGAATATGTTTTTACGTGAAATAACATATGAAAATGTTTTAGGCTTCATTTGAAAAAAAAGATGCTAACTATTTATGGATATTGTTTTCTGGAAGAAATTAATTGGGCTTGGCCAGGTACACCTCAGTCAATAAAAAAACTTATATACTTTTCGTAAATGTATAACTTATATACTTTCAGTACAGTGTACTTGTTGCTTCTTTCTGTCTCTCTCTTCTCACATAGACGGCACAACTGCATGTGCAATAAGGCCACTAAACATTACATATTGACTAAGAGAGGTCAGGAGCATTCATTACTGAATTGAACAAATCATTACAAATTTTATAAATAAATAAATAACGTTAGAGGTCCGAGGAGCTAAAACGATCAATGCGTGTGTATGCGTCTGGTTTTTGGTATCGTGTAATGATCTTATAAGATATAGAAAATTAGAAACATATTATATACTTATATTATTATCTTATTTTCTATTTATTAATCCAAGAATGACGCCGGTGCTATCACCTTCACCTAATCAATCATGTCATATGTATTAAAAAAACATTTGGGACCTTCCTAATTATAAGTAAATGCATACAGCAGACTATAATCTAATTAATAGTGGTTCGTTCTTTTGTGATTTTGTCTCTTTAAGGTAGCACATGACAATGTAAAAAATATGGAATGCCAAGGGAGACAACGATTACATATTAGCTTCCATATTTATTTAAGTATTAGTTACCTTCAAATGTCTTTAACTTAAAAAAATTTGTTAAGAATACCATAAGTTAAATACCACTTTGTAAAAATATATTATCAAAAATATATTAACATTTTGATTTACACTTTAGTGATTATTATTTAGAGTTTAGTGTTAAAAGGGTGAAGTTGAGTTTCTAATTTTTTTATAAATATTTTTAAAAAATAATTAAGTTTATTTTCATTAAAAAATTAAGATATTTTCAAAAATTGTCATTCACTAAAAATAAATTGTGAAATAATATCAAATTTGGGATATAATTGCATTTTCCCTTTAACTTAGCTAGCATGTGGTAGTTAAACCAGAGAAGGATTTTATAATTTAGCATCTAATTAGTTCTATCGAGGAAAAACCGCATTAAATATATAAAACTCATTTACGAAACTCCAAACAAATGTGTAATTTATTTATTTTTCCAACATCGACAATGCTTGTATTTTGCTATATTTATACTAATAGCAAACAATCTCAGTATTTCAAAAAGGAAAAAACATTACCAAAACATGTATCAAACATTCTTAATTCCATAACTTTGATGAGAGAATTTCATTTCTACCATAAGTTTGATATCACATTTTAAATTTATCTTTAATGAATGATTATTTGCAAAAATATCTTAAATTTTTGATGAAAATAGACTTAATTATGTTTTCTAGATATCTATAAAAAAATTAGAAATTCAACCTCACCCCTTTAACACTAAATTCTAAAAAAATCACTAAAGTATAAACCTAAATATTAATATATTTTTATAGAGTGTATTTTTGCAAAGTGGTATTTAACTTATGTTATTCTTAACAATTTTTTTTCTGATGAAGAGTATTTGAAAACTATATATATGCATTTTGTGATTTTAAAACAGAGTAATTTCTAAAGTTTATGTAATATTAGTATTTCACTTGATTTTATTGTTTTGTAACTTTATGTGTATACTTGCTCTAAAAATTCTATAATGTTTGTGTATTTGTATTGTCAATAGAGAATCCTACATACCTACTATACTCTTTTATCATTTATTGCCAATGTAAACCATACTATAATGTTTTCCAGTATATCAGAAATACTAAAAAGATGGGATAATACGAGAGAATGGGTGGAGCAGAGATTCCACGTCCTAAATGAAGGAAAGGGATGGCCGGATGGGGCAGTCTCTATCTCAGTGCAAATATTATCTTAGACTTCAAAATAAGTTAAAAAGTAAATAAATGAAGAACATAGACAAAATATACATTTACATGAAAACAATAAATTTCTCGACTTGAACCCATACCAATTCTTTAAATAGATAACATTAATTACTCCAGATGATCACGGTCCCATAAAATATTCCCATACAAATCATAAAGGGAAAAACAGAAAGTTTTGAAATATATTTAATCAGAACTATATTTATCCCGCAGACGTAAAAATATATATATTATCGCATAAACGTAAGAGATTCATATATTAATTGTAGGATTAATAATGTAAAGAAAAAAACTACTAGATTCATATACAACAATCAAAAACACATGCTAACTCTAGTCAAAGAATAACAAAAAAATTCAAACGAAATGATTATGTGCTACCAAATTAATAACCTTAGTCAGAAAAATTCAACTATAACAAAAGAAGGTAAGATGACAATATCAAACCACCTAGTTTTATTACGAGAAAGTGTATTAATTTGTTATAACATATTCCTCCATTTCAAAATAACATATGTTGTAGAATTATTATATATATTAAATTCAACCGTAAATTTATATTTTCATGTAGTTATTTATTTCTTATGCTTTTAAACCAAATAAAATTCAATAAATACAATTATATTTTTGAAATTTACGAATACTCATTATTATTTGAAAATGTATTAAATATAAAAATGTATTTTTGCGACAACTTTTTTTGTAATCATTTTAAAACAAAATGAATATCATATAATTATCTATTTTTCAATATATTAAAATAACAAAAATGAGTATTTGAATACTCCTCTGATCCTCGCGTACACATATAGTTATTTGTTGAATACAACTAAGAGAATTTTTAAGTGGAAAAAAGGACAATGTTTAAGTGAATATTACACTATATGATGATGGAGAATAGCAGAAAGGCCCAAGTAATACCGTAAAAAAATGACTTTGTTAGATGGAAAACTGAGATCAAATGGTTGAACTAAACCAGCTGGTTAAGCTGTACCAACTGGATGAGTGTTAAGATGACTTTGTTAGATGTAAAACTGAGATCAAATGGTTGAACTTAAGCAGCTGGATAAGATGTACCAACTGGAGTGTTTACTGCGTTTTACTACATGTCAATTAATCTAATGTGCATGTTATCACAATCAATTGGTATATCAATGCAACATTTTAGGATCGAATCCATAAGGAACTAATGATATATAACATTAAGAATACACGATTTTTCTTAATCTAAGAAAATAAGAAGATGAATGATTGGTAACAAGCTAAGATCCTACAAATATAAAACAAGGTGATTTCAAATTCAATCAAGAAATAAATGCAAGAACTAAACTTTCAATCAAATATTAAGGATAGATCCATGGAAAAAGATATTTGATATAAGGTGATCAAAATTTCAATATAGGATGTTCAAACCAAAAAAAAAGAACAAGTCTATAGGGCTAGATCTCATTCACATAGACTAATCCACTGTCGTGACAATAATCAATATGCTAATCATGCATTAAACATCAACTGTCTTTGGTCTAACACAATCAAACATGCATAAAGAACAAGTCTACTAACCATTTAATATCTCTAAAATCAATTGTCATTGGCTAGACATATAAAAGACAATATTAAGTTGGTTCAAGCATTTCATCGAGCACCTAGCATTTCATCGAACACCTTCCGGACATGAAATTACTTAAATTCTAAATTAACTTGATCAAGGATAATCTAGCATTAAGAACACTTAATAAGCATAGAACAATGTTAATCAAACAAGAGACATCTTAAATATCCACTTAATCACTTTAATCTACCTAACCCATGAATCACAAGGTGGCTACTCACTAATCTCCATGAAAAACTTTAAATCCATATGATATTCAAAGCTAATCATGTTAATAAGCAAGATAAACACAATAAAAGATGAAGTATTTCCTTAAAATGATCAAAAGGTTCAAGCTTTTACAAGATTTGACAAAGTCTTGAGAGAAAATGAGATATGATCCATGTTTTAGGTCTAGAACTATTAATAGTAACTAAATAAATCAATCCGGTTCGACCAAAGAAACCCGGGTTTGACCTGAAAAACAAAAGGATAAGCTGGTCTAGGTGTTGACCGTGGACGGCATCAACCCACGGTTTTGGTCCGCAGACCGCCCAGTGGCGAACACAGTAAGAGACATACAGGGGCACGTGCCTCCATCTAATTATTCTTTTCCTTTAAGTAATTTAGGTTAATCAATAACAATGCTCACTAATGAATTATAAAATACAAAGAAAAATATTAAGTGCTCTCATTTAAATTCAGTTCTAGATCCATCCCTGAATTCGTCCATATCAAACTTCGAACACACTGCCTTGATTTTGTAGCCTAGTGCAGTCCGCTCCCAATGTCTGCGGTTCGTCATCGTCAAAACCCGCGGACAGCTTTCACCCACGGTTGTGGCCTGCGGTTCGTCAACATCGAATCGACCTCTCTGCCTTGATTATGCGGGTGCTCTTCGTCCGCAGTTTCAGTCCGCGGTCGAAGCTTTCAAAAATAACCTCTCAAGCCCATTTCCGCAGACACACCATGTCTACGGTTTCAGTATGGGGTTCATTCAGCTTCACATGTCTTCACTGCTCATATAAGTCACCCATTTCCACATATACCACATATCGGGACGTTACATTAATCTTCATCAATCTTTTCCTAAATCCAATGAGTTTAGCATTTAAAACTTGATTAAAAGCTTTTTCTTGTTTACTTTTTGTTTGGACTTTGTTGGAGAAGGACTAGGTCCTGCGACAAGGCTTATAATGTAAGTGAATTTGGTGCAGTTGAGAAGAGAAGTTGTCGAAGAAATCCAAGTCATCTTAGTAGAAAGGAAAGAAGTTAGCGAGTTCAACTATAAATATAAAAGAACACGATAAAGAAAAAGACACTCACAAACACATTGAAATTAGCACAAAAACTAGGTTTTCATAAATTTATTTTTTGCCGAATCCATTTTTCCTAAGTGATTTCGTTATTCTTTTCCATGTAGTCTATTTTTAATCTTTTTATAGACGTCTTTCAAACAACAATATCAAATTCATGCTTTTATCTTGAACATGTCGAATTCAAAGTCAACAGATTTGAGAACACTACATTTGATTAATTACTAGTTATTTTAAAACTTATCTATTAGGTTTAAATTATTCATGAACTTGCATTATCTTTGTTTTTATTACCATACCTGGGTTGGATTGACAAAACTAAAATTGATCCATATTGACTATATATCGGATTGTTTATGTCTATGTAGTGCTTATTTTTTTCTATAAATCAAATATTAATTTTGTATTGTAAAATATTATTTTCATAAATAAAATATCCGCAATATTTATTCAACAAATATCACATTTGGTCCACATAATGCATGAACTATTGTTTCACTTTACCGTGTTTTCTCTCTGCGTTGCCTATATATATCAAATACATTGTTATCATTAGGACCCTAACAACTCAAAAAAAGAAATTAATTATGAAAACCTTCTATAAAAGATTTGTCTAGATTTACGACAAAACGGAGAATACTGTAACTCAAATTTCTATCATACCATTTTTTTAGTTTCTATATGCTTATTTATTGGTTATACAACGTGAGAATGTACTTTAAATTACATATTTATTTACATTTATATCTGTTACATTATTACATATACATCTGCTTGTCACTGCTGGAATTTTTTTATATTACTCAAGTGCTTACGTCATCTCGTACAGAGTTTGTCTGCTGTGGCATCTTACCGTTGTCGGAAAATATTACAATTGTTTCTTAAGAACACCGGGTTCTGAACACGAATTAATACACATATATAGAGCATTTTTGCTAAACACTTTCTTTTTTTAAGGCTTTCATAAATATTTTTTCAGTCTTTTTTGCCAAACACTTTTTTTTCCAATCCAGTCATAGATAGGAGTATTAATTATTGGTCTCTAAGAATTTTTTTAACTCCAATCCAGTATTATTTTCCTTGCTCAAGAATAATAATTTCTATTAAAAGAAAATTGATAAGTCCAATCCAGTCATCTGCTAAAAACACTCAAACCATGCTAAATGAAACGAAGCCAACTATTTAGAGACTTAATATCATACGGTGCAGCACTTTCAATCATGTTGAATCGTCTTTTTTTTTGAAACTTTGATGAATCGTCTTTTTAAAAAAAAAAACGAAACACGTTGAATCTTCTTTATACTATGTATTGCAACTTGCAGATTATTCAAGAACTCAAGAAAATATACATACACAAAAAATTGGCTTACCAAGAGAGAGCTATCTACAAAATCTGTGGACAAATTGCGAGACCTATAAACATTAAAGACTATGCATGTGAATTTTTTCATAGTTATTTTCTCATGAATTAAGAACGATGTTTTGTTTACAAGAGGTGTCTGCTTCTAAAAGTTTTTATATTAATTATAAATAAATCTTATTTAACATTCTGATTATTTATTTTTGTGCCAGTCCATAATTTACAGATATTTATAGTTTGCTTGCTAGATACCAACTCCAGTAACATAATATATAGGAGAAGGGTTTCTCATAAATATAATATTATTATGTGTATATAATTAAGCTACTTAATTATTTATAATTTGGAAACATTAATTAATAGGAGGCAAAAGCTTTTACAATAACAATTATGAATTTTCAAATGTTTCTCATTTGAAAATGGATTCTCTATCTCTTTCTTTATTTTATATTTTTATCTATATTATTTTTATTTTTAGAATTTTGATGTTAAATTTATAATGTTTTACTTAAAACACAAACATTAAAAATATAATTTTAAAACATCATTAAATTATAAATTAAATATAACTAACCAATTATCACAATATTTTAAATATAATTATTATATAGTATTCAGTGAAATTAAAATAATTTAAATATCAAAATATCTTATACTTAGAAAGACCAGACATTCTCTAGAAAGTCACATAAGTTGGACGGTGTAGAGTACTTAACAATTTTCTTAGATACCAATAATGTTGATGTTATAAAATTGGTAGTCTTCTTAGTGAGTATGTACAAAATTATATTAATATTTCATTTATCAAATTTCGAATATTAGCACTTTTTAACAGATGTCTAAAAATTTTAAACGTATCAAAAAAATTTACTTTTTCTTTCTGAAAACAAAATTGGTATGTCTTTCAGCTTTTTTAAATATTCACTAATAAAATACTAATAGAAGTTATGTTTGTAATGAAAATATTAAATATTAATATAATTTAGTGTTAGAAAACTTACTTGAAAATTATCAAGACTGATGTTTAATCCATTTTCCCTAAAATATTATTAGAAGTAGAACCAAAATATGTATAAGTAGAGGTCTTATGTTTTTGGGTCAACGTGTTATTCCTCACGAGAACTATCTATAGCATCATATATTCTCCGAACTATGATCTTGTGCCAAATTTTCCTGACTCGAAAGTTACAAACTTATTTCTCTCTGAATCAGTAGTTTGAAACTTAATTACCTATATAATATGATTTTTATTGGTTTATTGTTAACCATATAATTTAAACCAATTAAACAAAGTAATAATCCAATTTTTATAATAAAAAAAAAGAAATGCTCATACACTATCACTATCATCAAATAAACTTTGACAACTTCATATTTTGAGATACTTAATTTTTTTGATAAAAATAAATTTTTGTTTGGTTTTAAAATTGTTTGGTTAATAATAAACTAATTAAAGCATCGTCTATGTGTAATTAAATTCTGAACTATTATTTCGGGGAGAAATAAATTTCGAACTATCGAATTGAAGAGAAATAAATTTATAACTTATAATTTTGAAAGCTATGACACGAATTGATAGTTTAATGGATATTTAATGTTATATTATTGTTTTCGTGAGGAAAACTACGTTTACCCTATTTGTTTTGGTAAAATCATTAGAGGACTTAGTGAATTCAATAGGAGTAAAGGTAGAAAGAATGGTCAAAGACAAGAGCATAATGGTCTGCCCGAAAACACTTTCTTGGTGTCAGCCTCAGAGTTGAATTGAAAGCACTGAAATCTCCTTTTAGTCATCATGTCTTTTTCCTCCCATCTATTTTCATTTTTTTCTCTGTAATTCTAACAATTTCCACAATTTTAATTAATTATTAGATAATATCTTCGTATAATAAGTTATTTTATAAAATAAGTAAATACATTTTTTATTTAAATTAATTTAAAAATATTAACAAAAGATATTTGAATATGCTTTAATGATTTGATTAACTATAAAATTCAATTCAACAATGATATTTTTCTAAATTTTAAATTAAAATATTTATGAATTTTTAGAAATGATATCTAATTTATTTTAAATAATATTAAAAAATAAGGAGATACATATATTTTTAATTTATATTTTTATTAAATGAAATTTCTACTCATATAGTTTATAATTTTTATATATTTAATGAAAAAAATTAAACCAATGATCACAATTTTTTATTGTGGGATTTGGAACTGTTATTGTAATTTATAGCAATTTTAAAAATTTAAATATAAAAAATATGAAATATAATATTTTTATATGAGTAATGTGATTTATAATTTATTTTACTAATAAAATATAAAACAAAATTGTAAAAAATATAAAAATTGTTATTAATTTTTTATTATTCAGTATTATTAAATATCATATATGTTTTAGATCACATTAGACATTTTGAAACTTTTTATTTAAGGAAAATAAGTTTATTTAACGCGTTATATGAAAATGCATATGATAATGACGACATTACGAAAAGCATTCTGATAATAACATGTTATTTTTTGTGAAAAACATTATAATGGTATATATATATAGAGAGAGAGAGAGAGATGCATGGTAAATTAAATGAAGCATCTACTTCTACTCCTAAACCTAGCTACGTGGGCACACGAACTTCGTACCAAAATGATAAAGTTTACAAAGTACACTTTTTTTTCTTCTATCTTTTCTTTATTTGGCTTCAGTATATGCCTACGTTGACCCTTAATCTTTCGATAACTAATTATAATTCAAAAAAGGATTTATTCGACTGATGATATTGGGAGAGACAGTGTTCCAAAGCTAGCTTCATTGTTATGCTTTAGATAGCTAAAATTTAGTTTAGAGGCATATGACAATCAATCAAACTTTTCTTAATATCTAGGGCAAAACCATTTCTAGAAAATTACAATTTTAGTGTCAATAACTTTATTTTTAGAACAAAAATAGTGATTTACAAAGTTACAGTGAAAACATTTACAGCAAATAAACTAACACTTTAAATTCTACAACTAAAACATAAAGTTACAATTCATTTCAATCACCCTTGTAATTATAGAAATTCTGTTATTAAATTTATTTTGTTGTGAATAAAAAAAGGAAAAAGAAAATCGTGTGCTTTTTTCTATTAATATGGGGTCTGCGAGGTCAATAAAAGGACCAAGACTAATTTCCACAGACAAGTGCAGCTCACGGATAAACTCTTTCTTCGAATATGTAAATGAGTCTGAAAGATTAGGCCCATATTCGTGTAGGTGTTGAAAAGCAATATGACTTAGTTTCAAACAACAGATGGATCGAATCTGAAACGTGTTAATGTCTCTTCCATGTGCCCTTTCCACACACTGTCCGGAACAAAAATATGGGTTATATTTTTTTATATAAGGAAATTTTATAGGAGATGTTGCCAAAACAGTTTTTAAAAGAGTTTTTGCATTTTAATACGTTGCAAAAACAGTTTTTTTATAAGAATTTTTTTATGTAAATAAATACATATTGAAATACATTATCTAGGAAATAAATATACCTTGAAATCTTAATAAATTTAGAATATCTAAGAGATATCTCTATAATGACATATATATATATATACACAATATTTTGAATAACCTTCTCCTTTGGATGATCAGTACACAAAATATTTTTTAAAATCTTTGTAATTATAATATTTTATTTGAGAGTTTTTCGTAGGTGTGTTTTTGCTGACTCTTTAAAATTCTTCTCATAAGAAATTCTGGTAAGAAAAAAAACTATGATAGTTAAGGAAAAACAGTATACCATACAAATCATTAACTTGTCACTTTGTAAGCATCATCTTTTGGAGATACACTGAAACTAGATTAGGATCCACGCTTCTATTATTTATTTTGTGTATTCACATAGTATAAAATAATAAATAGTTATTGAATAATTTCAAAAATAGTAATTATTACGTATATCATTTTTTATTTACAATAATTTTATAGTAAATAAATTTAAATAAACATTTTATCTATTTTATATAGTTTATAATCAAATTTAAATGATATGAACATATATAGTATATTTTTAATGTAGCTATCTATTAAATGAGATTTTCTATTTATTTATATGGTTTTGTAATCTTTTTTATTTTTATTACATAACTTTGAAAATTTGATAACAAATTTCTCAAGAAAAATGCTTAAAATACCATAAATTCGTTACTACTTTTCAAAAATACCTAACATTTAGAATTTAAAGGATTGAGTCAAGGTTTAGAAATTTTTATAAATAATACTTACACATTTAACCTGTGATTTAGAAAAAGACTTAATCAAGATTCTATAGCATCTAATATAAATATCCCATTCGTAGAAATTTTATTTTGACCAAAATGATTGTCTTCTTTCTAATAAACCTGTATTACTTTGTAGAAATTTTATTTTACATTTGTAAATTTTATATCAATAAATTTTAAGGGGTAGACTGATATAAATATCTCATTCTTACACATTTAACCTGTAATTTGGAAAAAGGACTTAATCAAGATTCTACAGCATCTTATATTAATATCGCATTCGTAGAAATTTTATTTTGACCAAAATAATTATCTTCATTCTAATAAACACTTATAAACTCTTATAAATAATTGGTGAATTTACATATTTATCATATTATTGGTACTATTATTTATCTTACCTTTATTAAAGAGATAGTTTCACAAATATATTTTTTCATTAAGAGGCAAAAAACTCTTGGATTAATTAGAATCATAAACTTCACATTCCAAAACCCTATTCTACCTCTCAACTCTAAACGTTAAGTCTTAAATTAATTAACTCTAGGGTTATAAGTGTTTTTTAAAAATGAGAAAAAGTGGTTAAGATAAACATAAAAAGTGATAGTAGAAATGTAGTATTTTAAAAAATTCTCCTAACGAAAATTAAGAAAATAAAATTAGAAAATGAATATGCCAACAGAGATCCAAATTAACAGTACATCTATTTTACATATAAATAACTAAACCTTTTTTTTTCTGTAAAATCTCAATATTTTGGAATAGTTTAATTTCAACTATTTCCATTAATCTACCATTCAAAATAAGAATTATCTCAAGTTTTTATTTAATCCATATATTCACTAAATAAAATTGTTACATCTCATGTTCAAATAGATATGCTTTTCTTGTTCGACTTTTAATCTTGGCTGGCATGCATCATCACATAAAATCTCAAATTAATTTGCTTATAATAACCAAATGTAATAATTTAAATATTTTACACGCCAAAAAACAAAAATGTAATAACAAGAAAAAAAATAAAGTGAGTAACATGTTTTTTGGGTTTACTATAGATGTAATTATATATTAGAGTTTGACATGCATTTCAGTGAGGATGTTGTTTCATATAGATGTATAACTCAGATATTATAGTGAATATTTTATATATAATAATATACATTTTAGCGTTTTATACTGATAAATTAAAAATACCACAAGTTAAATACTATTTTTAAAACTATCCTTAATCAAAAATATATTAACATCCGGGTTTACACTTTATTGATTATTGTTTATGGTTTAGTGTTAAAGGGATGAGGTTAAGTACTATTTTTTTAAACTAAGTAATTTACATCATCGAATTTTATTTTTCAACAGTCTCATCGTAATGACTAAACTGATAATTTTTTTTATTCAGCACCTCTATTATAAGTGGTCTAATAGCTACGGGGAAAATTACAATTTTACCACAAGTTTGATATCACTTTGCAAATTTACTTTCAATGAATGACAATTTTCAAAGATACCTTAATTTTTTTGATGAAAATAGACTTAAATAAATTTTCTAAATATTTATAAAAAATTTAAAAACTCAACTTCACCCCTTTAACATTAAACCTTAAACAATAATCACTAAATTGTAAACTCAAATGTTAATATATTTTTGATATGTATATTTTTGTAAAATAATAATTAACTTATGCTACTTCTACGCCATGTTAAAATTAGTAGTGGATTCGTGGTATATATTTACCATGATTGATTTTGCGCATCACCCGCCTTATACAGAGAAATTAATGTTGTAGATGATACAACAATAAATTACAATTTTCGCCCTTCACCAACATATGAAGAATCATTGGGCTATGTATATATATTAATTATTACTTTTCTCAATTCCAAAAAAAAAAAAAATTATCTTTTAACACATTATTAATGATAAATTGAAAACTTAAGAAAAATAATTATATTTATTAAAAAGTTATTTGTTAAAATGTGTAAATATTAAATACAAAATAATATATTATTAATTAAAATTCAATATGTTAAAATAGAGGGAAAAGAGAGTACATTATTAAGCAGTTGTAAGAATAAATGTTTATAACTTTCAGATATGTCTCGGTATCATTATTTATAAACGAATCATTTTTAATGTTAGATAATTATGCTATTACAAACTATTAGAAATATTATAGATGATTTTATAATTGATAATTCTATTTATTTAGGGAAAATTGTAACTTTACCAAAAGTTTGATACCACTTTGCAAATTTATCTTTCATGAATGATAATTTTCAAAAATACCTTAGTTTTTTTGATAAAAATAGACTTAATTACTTTTTTAAAATATTTATTAAAAAATTTAGAAACTCAACCTCATCCTTTAACATTAAACCCTAAACAATAATTATTAAAGCGTAAACCTAAATATTAATATATTTTTGATCATGGGTATATTTTACAAAATGATACTTAACTTATGCTATTTTGATAATTTTTCTTTATTTTATGAGGATTTAACCAATCTTTCTATCTTCTTTAGGACTCAAAACTCAAATTTCTGATATAAAATATTAATAAATTCTTAGTCAAATCACTCAATCGAAGAGTTTCTCTATCAAGTAATCATTTAATTCGTAAAACCCATCACAAGGATCCAAGTGAAGTTTTTCCTCTACCGCAAATTGTGGGGTCCGGTTAATGTAATATTCACAAACGTACCACCTCCATATGTTGCGAGATGTCTTATTAGTTGTGTAATGATTCTGATTTGACTTGACCATATCATGGATTCTGATTTTGATTAAGTATATGTTTTTGATTAAATCCTTGATTCCTAGGACCACGCATGTGCATAATTTCATACACCCACGCATGTTACATACATGTATTTTGAGTTTTTGTGCAAGTATTATTTTGAAATGATACATTGCATGCGTCTATTTTAATTTGAATTAGATTATGATCCTCTTTTTTAAAGCCCAGAAATATATTTTTAAATATAATTTACGAAGTTAAAATGTTTTAAATTTTTATTTTAGTATATTGGTAAATGTATGTAATTATATAATTTTATAATAAATAGAAATTTATATAAGATGTTACTTAATTTTATTTTTAATTATTTCAACCCTTTTCTATATGAATTTTTAATAAAATCTCTATAATTTATTTGATTAATTTTGTGATATATATTTTTAATTATAAAATTATTTGAAGTCAATCAACACCTTATTTACATACAATATTTAATTTAATATGAAAGCATATTTAAGTTTAAATAAATATAATTTTCTATTTAGAAAATAGAAATAAAATAATCTAATAATTTAACTGGTTTCATATTAAATGAAATAATTTTGTAGTTCCAAACCTGCAAAGAACGTCATACTTATATTCATTTTTCATAAATTATTTAAGTGTTTTAGTCAATTATTTAAAAAATTAACAAAATGTTATTAACAAGTGAGACTTATTGTCTTATATTGTTGGAAAGAAGATTGATTATTGTGTTGTTTGTAAATATATCTAGTAGTATAATGTTGTTTATATAATTATTTTAATGTCATTTTAATTTTTTTTATCAATTATTAATGATATTTTAATTAAATATTAAGTCTAATACAAAGTTTCTGGTTTAATAAGAGAGATGTAGTTTCATTAATGAACAATTAAGTATTGTCCATGTTTTTTCCTGGCTTAGTTAACGTAAGTACACAAATAATATGTAGAATTTTTTTAAAAGATGTTTAAATTATTTTTTATAACTAATATGTATCACATTATTGTGGAAATGATTTAAGCTTAGTATAATTTGGCAAACTAAAACAAAATAAAAAACAAGTAATGGATTCTTAACTTGCATGTAAATATGCTAAGAAATAATGAACCAATGTTTTGTTAACTAATACACCTATATGTTAGGTGTTGGCAATTAAAAGTAGATTGCTTGAATTTTCCTTCAGCATTTACAAAAAAAAAATATATACTCTCTTATTTTGGTTTATTGCACAGAGATTAAAATATTATATTTCTTTAAAAAATATTTTTAAAGCTATAATTTTAAAATTATTTAACTAATTATAAAAAAAACTATAAATTTTTATTAGTTGAACCGTTTCTAATAAAGTTAAGATTAACCTTAAAACTTCAAAATATACTTTAAAATCTTAAAACGTTTTATATTCTGAAACAACATTAACCTCTAAAACTTTGTATAAAAAAATGGAGGGAGTAAGGAAATTAAGAAGAGAGGAGAGTGAGAGGGAGAAACTAAAATAAAACACATGTACAGAAGAATCAAAGAAAGACGTACAGTTTTCGTTAACTGACTACTGAACTGGAAATAAATGAACGTGTTGGTAAAAGGATACCCCAAACTTTATTTCATAGGGTTTGAAATTTCATCAATTTGACAGCTCTTGTCAGTAAAAACAATTATTAAAAGAGTATACGTTAACTTACGTATGCTTTCCAGGTAAATAGACAGTTTCTCATTTTACGTAAAACCCAATAATAGTGAATATGTTATCTCTACATAAATAATAGTCAGAATTAATTGTGACATAGTCATGTAATTTACAGAAATTTGTATTCTTGGTTACCTATAAGATAATAATCCGGGCTATCAGCAGATTTTATCTATATTCAACTTAAAAGATCATATACAGCTGAAAAGATATAGTTTGATTGTGGAGAGAATATAGAGTATATGAGGACAAAGATTGATATTAATATGAATCAAACTTTACCAGTACTACATTGTACATGCTTTTTTTTTTCTTTATGACAAAATTACATCGTACATGTTGTTCGATTGATTTCTTTTGTAAATACATGAACAAACATAAGTATGAAAATGCGGTTAAAGATAAGGCAAATTTCTCAAATATATATTTTAAAAAAAAATTGTTATAAAAATAGATTTTAAAGAAAAATAATCAAAATAGATATTTTATTTTGAAAATTTTAAATTTTTTTATTTTTTTAATTTTTAAACTCCACCTCCAAAATTTCACTTCATTACTCGAGTCTAGATTAGTTAATCCAATGAGTATAAATGTATATTTACACTCTTTAATAAAATCTATTTTAATTATTTTTGTTTTTAAAATCTATTTTTTTTTAATTAACCTGAGGGTATCTCAGACCCATGGAGAGGCCGAAACTAATCCCTAAGGGAAGGTGCAGCCCACAGATAGGTCATTTTTCCGGGTATTCAAATGAGCCTTAAAATATGGGTCAATATCTGTGTTAGGTGACCAAAATAATTGTGATTTAGTTTCGCATAGCAGGTGCATCGAAACCTAAACGTGTTAGCATCCCTGGCTCGTCTCCTTACCACTTGACCACAATCATCTTGTCTTTAAAATCTATTTTGCTGATAAAAACTTTTTCAAATCTATTTTAAAGTTTTTTTTTAAAGATACTATTTTAACTTTACTCTGTCGCAAAAAAAAATAACTTTACTCACTAGAGAAAAGCCACAACTGTCGCTAATCATATTTTACTGCACACCAACTCTATAGTATTTGACAAGCTAATTAAAAATCGAATATAACCCTTTAATTTTTGTTTTACTACTCTATTTGGGGTTATTTATGAAAAAACCAAAGGATCAAAAAAAATTTTAATGGAGAGAGTATGGAGATATAGGAAGAGAAAAGAGGAAAGAACAGATTTTGATTAGTTTGTTAATTTCAGTTTTTTTTTTTGGATTATTGAGTGCTGTTTTGGTATTAATAAATATCTATTTTTATGGGTAAATATTTCAAACATATTTTTTAAAAGTTTTTGTCACAAAATAGAATTCAAGAAAAATGATCAAAATAGACTTTTTATTTTGAAAATTTTAATAGTTTTTAATTTTAAATTTTAAACTTCGCCTCCAAACCTCTTCCCTATAACTTTAAACTTTAAATCTAGATTAGTTAACTCACAGAGTAAAAATATATAAATATTTACACTCTTTGATAAAATCTATTTTATTCATTTTTCTCGTTAAAAACTATTTTGGTGAGAAAATCTTTTTTAGATTTATCTTAAGTTTTTTTTGCAGACATGTCCACAAGTCTATTTTACCTTACTGAAATGTTTTTAATGGGGAACTAGATTTGACCTACGCTTTCGAAGAGCAAAATTTATTTTCTTTTCATATCTTCTAGTTATTCGGAGGATCAATTTTTCTTTAAATAAACTATTATGATATTATTCGATATGCGAAAAATTATTATATACTCTAAATATTCTAAGTTTGCGTTCTTATAGTAGGTAAATTGTAATATTTTAAAAATTAATTACAAATATTGTGTAGTTCACATTTAATTTGTGTTGTGAAACAAAAAACCGTTCTTAATATACATGACTATATTAATATATCAAATCGTTAATATTTACTAAATACTCTTAAAGTATTAAGTTTGTTAGAATTTTAACTATAAAAATATATGCTTTTGAGTTATTAAAAAGAAGATATATGCTAAAAATATATTGTAAGACATCTGATTTCGTTATTCATAAAGTTGAGGATGACAATTAACATTAAATTCAAAATATTCACATAAATCTATATTGTTAACCATACTTCTTATACTGTTAAAAATATACCAAAAATTTGTAATCAACTTTTAAAAACCTATTGGTTAATATATTAAGGCAATTAAGAAATATTTATAATATTTATACAATTAACATGGTCTTCTAATGAGATGATTCTATGTACTTTATATAGGGTTTATGTCAAAGTTGGTTTGTGGTTAGTAAGTTTAAATGTTTACTATATATTCCTAACAAAATATTAGGTTTGCTAGGATTTTAATTTAAAAACACATGCTCTTTGAAACTACATGCTCCAATTCTATTATATCATTTAAAAAAACAAAAATACTTTTAGGGTAATGATTTCATTATTCCTAAATATTAGGATATTATATAACATTAAATTTAAAATATTAACAGAAATATATATATATATATATATATATAATTATTCCTAAATATTAGGATATTATATAAAATTAAATTTAAAATATTAACATATATATATATATATGTGTATATATATATTATTTTCACTTCTTATTTTATATTAGATATTAATTAGTTTAATATAAGAAAGATTAGAATATACATGAATGATTTCTTTCTAAATTCTACAATATATTTATTTAGATTTAGATAGAAATTAGTTTTAAAAAAACTCAAATAAGGAAATAGCATGATATTGTAAATAACTCCAAAAACTAAAAACATGATCCTAGTAGAGATTATGCTTTAATAGTATAGATTCTTTACGTAGCATTTTGATTAATATCAGTAGAGGTTGAAAATTATATATCACTGCGTAAATACTCCTGTTATAAATCCTTAAAAACTCATAAATAATTGATATAAAAGGTATCAGGTCTGCTAGCAGGTTTTCAAGCGTTAGAAAATTATGTGATTTTTTTACTTGGGAAATAAAAGTAAAGAAAACAAGAATAAAATGTCGTTAGGTACATAGCTACAGACGAGGAAAATCCAAATGGGTAAATAATTTAGTTTCTTATCTCCATCCAAAATATAATTAAAATAAAGAATATGATAAAGAATAGAAAATATGCTTTGGGGGATGGATCTATAAGCTTGCTATTTAAAGGATGATAGATTGTGAGGGTTTTCTATCTTCTTCAATCTAAAGAAAGTCTTTATACACCAAACAAAAACAAAGAGAAAAGAACCAAGAAAAAAAAACTTTTGAAAATAACTAAGAATAAATGGAAGAACATCTAAATCCATTAGCTGTGACTCATCTTCTTCAACACACACTAAGAAGCTTATGCATCCACGATAATTCCCAATGGGTTTATGCTGTTTTTTGGAGGATCTTGCCCAGAAACTATCCTCCTCCTAAGTAAGCTTATGATTAAAGTCAACCGTATACACATATAACAAGTCTAAAAGTCTTGTTTTTGTTTGCAAAAAAGTTTCGACTTTCTTGTTATTCTTTTCATTTGCTTTTCTTCTGTAGTTTGTTATCTCTTATTATTTGGTTTTTGGAGCTTCAAAAATATATATGTACTTTATCTTTAGGAAAACAATATTTGTCTGAATCATAACTATGTTCAATCATTTGTTTCTGTTTGCAATTAGATGGGATGGTCAAGGAGCTTATGATAGATCAAGAGGGAACAGGAGAAACTGGTACTAGTAAAACTACATAAAGAAACTATTATATATATTTACATAATGCTTTCTTGGGGTATATAATTAACAATAAGGTTGTATAACTGGCAGGATCTTGGTTTGGGAAGATGGGTTTTGCAACTTTGCAGCTTCTGCCGGGGAAGTGAGCTCCGGCGAGTGTAGCGGGGGCGGTGCCGTCTCGACGGCTTACGGAAATAGTGATTGTCAACAATATCAAGGGCTTCAGCCTGAGTTGTTCTTCAAGATGTCTCATGAAATCTACAATTATGGAGAAGGGTATGTGATGTGAGGGTAAAATACACACACACATATATTATACATATTTTGTTTCTTAACAAAAGTTAATTAAATGATTTTTACGCAAAGAAATCTGTTTTCTCAGATTTTCTTTTTTCATACAGCACTTTCTCTCTTTTGGTTAACAGGATGTTTCTTGGACCAGAGCCATTGTATTTCTATACCTATTTTTCTTACTCGGTTTATATCCATATGTATGTATATGTAAATAAGTTGGTTTTAGAAAGTTTTTTTTTTTTTGAACGGCAGTTTTAGAAAGTTATCAGTCAAACTACCTCTTTTAAAATCAAAGTTTAAGATCCATACCTATTTAAAATTCTTGCGGATGATTGCAAAGTGTTTTTTAATCATATTTTTTGGCAAATGGATATTTAATTAATCATTGTCAACTAAATAAAGTATTAGTCAAATAGTTGTTGATTAATTAATGAATGAACTATTATTAAATTTTGTGCAGGTTGATAGGAAAAGTGGCTGCAGATCACAGTCACAAGTGGATTTATAAAGAACCTAATGACCAAGAGATTAACTTCTTATCTGCGTGGCAAAACTCTGCTGACTCAGTAAGCATATACAACATAATATATAAACATGCCTTTTCATACACATTTTTATACCATTACATTATACATAAATTTGATATAAATAAAAGTATCACAACTTTGAGATTTATACACGTATAGATTTATATTTTGTATAAGCATGTTGCTCAAAAATATATTGCATAAGCATTAATTATATTAACCACAAACTAATTGAAACTTAATACTGATCAAAGTTTGTGTCAATGTTTAGTACCCTAGGACATGGGAAGCTCAGTTTCAATCTGGCATCAAGGTATCTTTTTTTTTGTTACATCAGCATATACAATATACATACTTCCATATATTTCAAGAAATTTTTTTGCAGACCATTGCCTTGATTTCCGTTCGAGAAGGTGTTGTACAATTAGGAGCTGTTCACAAGGTTTTTTTTCTCTCTATATATACATTTTTTGTTCAAACTCTCTCTATATATACATTTATATAAAATATATATATATATATATATATATATATATATATATATATTTACATACTTAAAATGTTATTTTAAAGGTGATAGAGGATTTAAGCTATGTTGTTATGCTAAGGAAAAAGCTGAGCTATATAGAAAGCATCCCTGGAGTACTTCTTCCTCATCCTTCTTCTTCTGGTTACCCTTTCATCAACACTTCTCCTTCTGACACGTGGCATTTCCCCGGAGTAGCTCCTACTCCGTCGCAGCCTGAGTACCACCAGCAGCGTATCTACCACTCTGACCAGCACCACCGTGTCTTGATGGGCCACCACCAACAACCAATGAAGATAGCACCGTCGATGAGTAGCCTCGAGGCTCTTCTCTCGAAGCTTCCGTCGGTTGTACCGCCGGCGACACAAGCGGGGTACTTCCCGTTTCACCACAGTGCTAAGGAGGAAATGAGCCAAGAAGATCAAAACGGCGCGTTTAGGGTTCAACCTAATGATTTGGTTGGTGAAGGTAGTAATGATAATAACAACAACACTTACAATAGTAATAATGATATTTATAACTATAACAATAATTGCGGCAGTAATAATTACGAAAGAGAGAATAAGATTGGTGGGTTTCTTAGTGAGGATTATTGAATCTCTAATTAAATCTCTCTTGTTTTTCGTACAATAAGTATAAATAAATTGTACTAAGAATTTTCCTGGTCTGACATTATTAAATCTTAGATTTTATTACGTTTTCTCTTAGTTGGCAAAATAAATAAATATTAAGCTTTGTATTGTAGTGGTATGTATGTCATGTTTCTGACGTAGTACGTTGATTTAGCGGTACTTGTGTAAAATGGTTGCAGATTCCATGTCTTTTCTTTTTGTAATTTAAGCAAATTTCATGTCTTCAATAAAATATTACGTAAACTATTAAAATGAAAGATTGACATAAATATTATTTTCTCGCAATTGAATTTCTCAGTGTTCTGCTTCTTTGGACTTGTTTTAGTCAAGAACTCAAGTTTTTTTTGGTTAGCACCAAAATCTGTGAAAATCGCAGTGACCGCGGTTAGTTTTGAAGTGAACATATATATAATCTGAATGCATTTATGTAGAAAGAACAAACTAGACAAGAACTGAATTAGGGATATGTATTCAATTGAGAGTTTTAAATGATTTGTATAAAAATGACAGATTCATTGTTATTATTCAATCATGAGATTTAAAAATTCATTTAAAATTCACTATTATTGAATTTGACATTTTATAAAACATTCTGAAATCTATTGTTATTGAAATATATTAAGTTGTGGAGTTTTCAAGTTTTCAAGTGATTTTAAAGTGTTTGGATAAAGTTTTTTAGTTAAAAAAATTAAAACTCAAATTTCATGGTTTTAGGTGTTGTTTTAGAGTTGTTTAACAATAATTACCCTAAACTCTTAAATTCATTTAGATCATCTAAAACCTCAATAAAATCAAATTTCCTCAAACTTTAATTTGAATACACCCCCTAATCAAATTCTAAAAGCCCTTGTACTATCACATCAAAATTAAGCTTCGTAACTTTAAATTAAGGATAATCTTTAATATATACAAAGCATCAATTTATCAAGGACTTGTTTGATTTTTCCTTTGTTTAGCTATAAATAGTTACAATAAATGTAATAAAAAAAACACTATTCAGTTGATGGATGTGTTCGAATCCTATACTTTTAAATTAGAGAGCTAAATCAACGGCTGATGGTGGTCAAGTGTTGTGAGATGTACCATGTGGATGGTTTGTACAGGACTAAAATCCAAAACATCTCTATGTAATTTACAATCACGGCTAAACATTTGCAATGCAATAATATCCAATTTATCAACAACTCCTACAAATTCGTCTGCATTTTATAAAGTTTTGGGCAAATATAACCCATACCCAAAATAGTAGAATATAATATTAGTTATATCAAACGTTTGTGATTTTTAGACTTTTCCTTTGGTATTTTTATTTAATTAAACTTTTATATTTTTTTATTAATAAAATAATGAATCATATTTAATTATATAGATTATATTATATTTTTTGAAATGCTATTTTTTGTTCAAAATATTTCAATTGTAAACCTTTTTTAAAAAATATATTTTATTTTTGATATAAACATAATTTCTTGATATTATTAAACAAAATTAATTAATTGCGATTTTGAGGAATTTTCATGTTTACCACATTATTGATACTATTATTTATCTTTATTTTTACTAAAGAGACATTTTCACACATAGCTTTTTCATGAAGAGGCAAATAAAAACTCTTAGATTAATTAGAATCTTAAACTCCACATTTCAAAGCCCTACCAAACCTCTCAACTTAAAACATTAATCTTAGATTAATTAACACTAAGGCTATAAGTATTTTTTACTTTTAAAAAAAAATGAGGGTAAAAATGGTTAGTAAACATGAAAAATAGTAGTAGGAATGTGGTATTTTAGAAAATTTTCCTTTGTTTTTCACTAAGAGAACCCACAACCACAAAGAAGAAATAACTAAAAAAAGTTTTATTAAAAAATAAAAGAACTTTATACCTTTATTTTATAAACAAATAAATATTAATAATTATTTAAATAAAAATAAAAATAAAAAATATAGTTATTTATAGTTTCATATACGTTTTTAAATTTGAAATTTTTAATAATTTTTCTCGAAATTTATTTTTCCAACTTTTTCAAATTTTTCTTGGAAAATTTTTGAAATTATTTTTAAATTTTTATTTTTTATTTTTAATATTTATTTATTTATTCTTATATAACCTTTTTAGCTATTTTAAATGTAAATTTTCTACAGAAAATTCATATGAGCATTGAACAAAGAACATTTAAAATGCTTTTCTAAATGTTTTTGATTTTGAAAATGCTTTACAAGAAAGTTATTGTTGGAATAAAACCCATTAGAAAACTAGCCCATATAAGACTCCGCTCATATATAAAAGTAGACCCCATTGGCTGATAGAATCGTACTATTATACAAGACTAACACTATTCACTGAAAAGGAAAGTCAGAATCGTATAAAAACAAACAATACAAACTTGGAGATCATCAAATCGACCACCACCTCAGATTGTCAAGGACGCCCTCTGATGGATTTAGAACTCTTTACTTTGTACTCAACTCAACAATGCATTTGAAACAAAGAACATAACTTGTGTCAAAACTAAAAAAAAAACAAAGAACATAACATATAATCGAACACTTGCACTAGCACTAAACTCGTTATATGATCACCAAAACATACTGTTAACAGAAATGGTGCAGACCACCCGTTCTTAGTTCTTGCAGGTCCCTGATTAAAATTATGTAAGACAAAATTTCTTCATAATGTTATGGAAGAATGATAAACATTGTCCCCTTGATTTGTAATCAGTCGATATCCATATCTCCCAATATCTGCTTAAGCTCCTTTCCTCTCTTCCTTGCTAACTCCACACAGCTCTGTGAAAAAACAAAAAACCGCAAAGGCAAAACTATATAAGAAAAAAAAACCAGAGTAGTAATCAAACCGTGGACTGATTCATGAGAATGCTGATAACTCTCTCACCTTGATGGCTGATGAACCAGCCAGAGCGTTTCCTCCTGATTTATTGAAAGAAAGAATCTGATCTGAGGAGTCCAAAACAACAGTCACCAGAGTGTCCATGATCAATTCTTCTTCAGCTGTTGGGTCTGCTAGAATGTACTTCTTGTGGAGTATGCAAGTTAAAGAGAAAGGGATGTTCTTGAGTGTGAGTTTTCTCTTCTCCTTGTTCACTGCTTCCTTCTCCGTGATGGATGCATTGTTCTCTTGTTCCCCTACTCCGGTAATGGCAACTATTCTTCCATTGTCGTTCAAAGCAACAACTGGTATTTGCACTGCAAAATACAAAAACCTATTATGCATCAGAGCAAGATTTGGTCAGAGTAAACGGTTAGGATTCAAGCTGCTTCTACAGAGAGATAATGTCACATGGTTCCTATCGAAGAACTTACAATTAGAAAAGGCTGCAACAGCAGAAAGCAGAGCAGCGTCAAAAAGAGCACCATCAGCATCCAGGCAATAAATGTCCTTTAGAGAAAAGACATGTAGATATACAGTAAAAAAACTTGCTAGATGAACAAGATTGTATGTAAATGTAGAAGAATGAATCGACCGGGAAGCATGGCATAAGAGGTACATGTACTCACCAGATAACCCATCCAAGCAGCTTTTCCACTAACTAGGCACAGTTCTTTAAGGTCAATCATATCACAACTGCAACAAACAGAAACAATTTTAGAAAGAACATTCTTCTAAACACAATGATAAGGGCACAAGGATATATATATGTCAAACTGAAACACCTTAGAATAACATCAGACAAACGCTTGGAAATAACGGGAGCCTCGTCAGCTGGTCTTCCAGGGCGAACAGTTGGGGAGCATATAGGAGGCATGTGGAACTCAACAGCTAAAAAATTAATCCATCAGACACAAGTGAAACATTGAAGAAAGAGACAAAGAGAGATAATAAGGTAGATGCCACAAACAACCTATGCACCCTTCGTCTGGAGAGTCTGTAGAAGGAGTCATAACTTCCATTCTTATAGCAGCGAGCATTGTCTATACACAAAAAAAAACAGAAACTATGTAAGAAAAACAAAAGACTCAGTAACATTGATGACAATGTGAGTTGAAAAGCTTACTGTAGAACCAATCTTGGCAAGAGCAGATCCATCAGCGGACGAAACAAGCCCTATTACACAAAGAGAATACAAATCAATCAAGTGAAGTGTTTCCTTGAAGAAAGTGAAGAATGACTTTACCAAGGTTAACAATGGTGTCTCTGGCTTTTCCAAGTGGTCTCCCATCAGGTCGGAGAGATTCAGCGAGATGACGCTCAAAGAAACGAAGAGGGAAAAGCCTTCTGAAAGCATCCACTTCCATCTCTGACGACAAGTCTTGAGACGATCCCATAGTTTTGCTTCTGTCAACAAACAAGAATATTAGTTCACTCAGATTACACAAAAGGACGAGTCAAAAAGACAAGACACAACTTCATCTTCTAGATACAGTCACAGACATCAACGAAAGTGATATGTAAAAACTGGTGCTTTACTTCATCAACAAAGCAGGAACAAACTTGTCTCAATGAATACAAAACATTACCTGGAAACTTATGCACAAAACAGTCGCAGCAAGAGAAGTAGCTAGCTGCGGCTGAACGTAAAGGAGAGGCAGAGGCAGAGGGAGACGGTAACGGTGACGGAGACGACGGGGAGAGCTAGGTTTCTCTGATTATAATACTTCTTATTTCTTGATGGACCCGAATTAAAGCCCACTACTGTCTACAAAAAGATAACCCAAATTCAGAAGAAAAAAATATTGAAGTAACTACATAACTATAAAAATAAATTTGATGTAAAATATAAATATAAAAATAAATTTTTTAACTAATTTTAATTATATATTTTACATTATAAAACGCTACAACAAAAATATTTGATATAATTTATAGACATTAATGTATATATATA
Organism: Moricandia moricandioides; assembly: GCA_905132885.1. Taxonomy (NCBI): domain Eukaryota; kingdom Viridiplantae; phylum Streptophyta; class Magnoliopsida; order Brassicales; family Brassicaceae; genus Moricandia; species Moricandia moricandioides. Next base: position 435,209 of record CAJHQQ010000001.1, read on the forward strand.
TATATATATATATATATCCAAAAAGAATTTTTAAAATTTAATATTATGATTTTATAAATATATTGTTACATTTTGTTATAATAGTAACATTTTACAAAAAATATAACTATAATTATTTTTATAGTTTTACTAGTTATTATTAAACTGTTTTTATATTTGATAGTCAACCAATCATAAATATTTCACAAATACATCAATTTTTTACCGTTGTACCAATTATACAAATTGTTTAATAAAGAAATCGTAACTAATCGCATCTATAAACTGCCACAGACGCATCTACAACAGTTTACATCAATCAAACCTTTAGACTTCTGTTATGTGTTATTCATTTAAAAGAAAGAAAGTATTATTCATTTTAATTTACAGCAAAATTAATTACATAAATATTCTAATTAAGTAAATTATTATAATTAATTGGTACTAGTAATATTTTTATTAGCTTCTTTTTCAGTTATAATATATTTTTATTTTCCAGATATCGAAATAAAAATATATTAAAGTTTTTCTGATATTATGTGAAATGTTTTTTACATGTTGCATTTAGGGGTGATCATAATTGTTATTTTAGAAATACAATTTATTTTAGAAATACTAGGTACTTTAGTTAGTTTGTAAAAGTAATAAACTTTTGGAATTATATTTGTATTTGCTACAAATATGTGCTTTTTGCGACTATTTTTTTCTCAAAAATGAATTATTTGAAAATTACTTGTTCCACTTCATTACTTACTAGTTGTGAAAATTTTCGAATTACGTTGAAGTATTTTCGAGCAAAAAAATTATTCGTTAAATAATATCTTACTAGAGGTGGACATAGGAGTGTTTTGTTTACTCCGTTAAGTGAGAGCACGAGACTTACTCAAAAATATACTTGTGCCTATTATAAAGAAGGAAGAAAGAAAGAAACATGAACTTCTTGATTTTTTTGTCATCAATTGATTTTCATTACTCATTTCCATCAGTATTACAGGCACAGTGATAACATTATAACCAAACCCTTTTCCTTATACACCAACACAAAGGAAAAAAAAAATAAGCCAAATGACTAATCTACCAAAACCATACAGCTATCCAAAAAATAAAGACATACCATTTAGTCAAGATCACGAATCTGAGCATGACCAGAGTACCTGAGTTTCTCATCTTCAAAAACAGACAGTAGCCATCTAGGATACCCATAAGCAACATACCACTGATACCTACACCCATTGGTTATTGTTAAGTTACATGGCTTTGCAACCGTAAACTAATTAGTGATAAGTAGATTGACATAACCTTTTATATATTACTTAATGTTCCATTGAATTTTCGATGTGGAATATATAATGTTCTATTGAATTTTCGATGTTAAAGATTTCATCCTAATACCACTGCTCGAGATAATTGCTCTTATCAGTTAAATTTTTTGGAACTTAAGACATTTATACCCTGTCGAGAAAGTTTTAGTATGACAATTATATTCAGTCAAGAGTGTCAAATATAATATTTATACCCAGGCAAGAAGGTCATATTATGAGAGGTATAGGGTGTTCACGGATATATATCAATTAAGAGTTTAGGGTGTTTAAGATATGGATTCTAATACCATGTTAAGTTAATTTTACTTCCATTATAAAACAAAGTTGTGATAAGTGGATTGATCTTAACTTTTTGTATATTACTTAATGTCTTATTGAATTTTCGATGTGAGATATTTTATCCCTAATATATACAGTTTGAGCAATAGGAAAATCTCATCTATTCTTAAACCTTGTCTTCTTTCATCACTAACTCTCCACCATTCAATCATCTCCAAGTTTAACATCAAGAAAGCCTACTCCGCTTTGAAAGATGACCATGCTTTGGGTCTGATCACAACACTCACCATTGTTTCATACATCTTCCATCACAAAAAGAACTTTATTCACCCGAAGGTGGATCATACATCCAATAAACCAGTTCAAGGCTTGGAAGTATAAATCTTGTGGGTTTACGGATGTTGAAGAAAGCCCTTCTGCTATGAAGTTTGGTTATCGCCTCAGCATCCCTTAGCACCCAAGAAGCACCACCAATCTTTGTGTTACACCTATATTGCATTTTACCCAAGCCTCCCCCGAGGATTCCACTCTCCTCGACATTTCCTTTTCCTTCTTATCTAGTTAAAGGCCATAAACCAGAGTTCTACTTTCAAAGAAGAAGTAATTTCTAATATATACCAAGGAAAAATTCTTCTAATCTCATGTGTGGAATTGCTGTCATTGAGAGACTTAAGCAAAGAGTGAATGTTGGAGTAGAATGAAACATCATCAAAACCACATTCCGGACTAGGAATTAGAGATAGAGCCCAGACCTGGACATGTAAAGATAAGGTGATTAACTGACTCACCTTTGAACCCACAAATTTGGCAACACGAATCTAACTTCACTCTTCTCTTCAGTAATAATTCCCCAACCAGAATGACATTAGACAGTGCCCGCCACATTAGACAGTCTTATACTTAAAAATATTAAATTCTAATATTTGATACTTTGATAACAATGAGTACTTGAAAAAACAACAACTACTATGTATAAGGTGGGTAATGAGATTGTGTTCCCATGGAATAGGGCTGGGAAAAAGTAAAGGAACAAATATCCAAACCGAATCGGCCAAAAAATATGAAACGAACTGAACCCAAAATAAATATGATTTTCACATATTTCAGCCAAATCAAGTCTAAAATTGAATGGATATCCGAAAAAACTCTGAAAAATTTTGGACCAAAAAAAATATACTAAACCTAAATTTTATCCCAAATAAATATCGAAAATACTAAAATATCTTAATAGTTATTTAAATAAGTATTTATAATATGAATAATTAACTCAAATGTATAATTTAATGTATATTTTGGTATTTGGTCAAATGTTGAGGTATTTAACTTTTGAAAATTACATATCTATTTTGATTATAATTAATAAGTTTTATTCTAGAGTTTAAATATTATTTATTTATTTGTAAATAATATTTCATAAATTTGTAGAATTGCTAGTTATTAATTTTAATTTATTTATTTAGATGTATCACATATCCTTGATAGTGATGACGATCACAATGTTTTTAAAATATGGATAATGATAAGCTTAGGTCTTTGGTTGACCGAGTTGGTTTATATTATATGTAAAGAGCTTTTCTCTTTTTAACAATCACTTATGGATTATGTCACCAAGTTTTTGTTAGTGAAAACAGTTTAAACTTATAAAATTTGTGAAGTAAAGTGTATCTTTTCGAATCACGAACACATAATAACCAAAATTCAGATTACATCCAAACCCGAACTTAAAATTGGTTCAACCCGGTTAGTAATGTGTTAACATAGCTGAACCGAATTCGGAAAAAGTCTGAACCAAATCCAACCAAACTTTAAAAATTTCTGATTGTAACTAAACTTCATGGCCCCGAAGAATTAATTAAGACCCGATTGAACCCGAATCGAAGTACTTTAAACACCCAAACGTCCCAACCTACCAGCGAAAGTTGTATTCATAAGTGCACACCTTTAGCGAATTACACAATTAAGTGCACACCTCAAACTGAAATATCAAATCAAGCAAAGTAAAGATCATTTCGTGCAAAATGTGCAATCAACAGAGATCAATGAGGATAAACGTAATCTCTGACTAGAAAAAAAAAGAAGAAGAAAAACAAGTCTAACTTGGATAAACTACACTACACACTTCCCATCAAATTAAAATAGTTTCTATTTTTGTTTATTATCTCTTTCCGAGCTCGATTCTAAAGCTCCTTTCTTTGTGTTCAACTCTCAGTCATTAAATAAATAAGATAATTCAGCCTTTTTATAACAATAATTCAGCCATCTTTCTTCAAATCTATTTACTAAATTCGTGTTAAAACCGTGTTTCTTTGTTCTTCGGACAAACCCAATCCCTAAACTCATTTTATTTTACAAAAAGTGACAATGAATTTTTGTCATCAACAATACACAAACTCTCTCTAGGGATAGAAAGATATATGTTACCGGGATCGAATTAAACACAAACACAAACGAGTTACTATTAATAATGATTCATCGTGCACACATCATGGGGTTAAACCTTGGGGCCGAGGAAGCAGTGATTTTCCCTTGACGTTTCATGTGGGAGCAAATGAAACTTGAACATAAACGTACACACTTGTGATATCCTCAAACTTCACCAGGTATATCCGTAACAATGGCAGTTGACCTTTTTTCCGACAGCTTCACAAGGTGCAGCACAAATATTAGTAGCCCCATATAGGTTGTGGCAATAGGCTCTGCATTTAGTATCTAAACATGGGGCACTCATCGTACGGCCGTTTAAGAAAATGCATGTAGCCTCGCTCTTCATAATGTCTATACATGTTAACATATTCATCAGCACAAGATAATTAGAAGTGATGATGATATATATACGCCAGTGCAGAGTATAGTATAGTGTTTAGTTAACAAATACCCGTAGAAGCCATCGAGAGGACAAGCAAGAGAACCGTGAAGCTGATGGAGTCAGTGTTCTTTGCCATATATTTTTTTTGTTTTCTTTGCTTTTTCTCTGAAATTAATTCTTTGAGTGAACTTAACTGTGGCAAGACAAGTCCATGTATGGTGATCTATTTACACTCAAAACTTTGTCATAATTATTTAATTCCTCTTTTTTTCTTTAAGGTTCCCTTGATCAAGTTAGTAATGTCGCCATATAGCTAGTCTTTCTTTATTACATTTTATCCTCCAAGTTTATTCATTTTTATCATGCACTAGTTTTAAACAATCAAGAAAAACAAAGGTTGTAGCTGTCTTTCCCGCTGTAATACACATATATACACACACACATATTTTCTTTAGCTCTAAATATCTACTTGTTTAAAAATCTTAATGTTGTTGTTATCGATAGGAGTAAGTAAGCACGAATCTTAGCAATTTTTTTAATCTGATAATTAGGACGATTTAGATTTAATAGTACTAGTATAGTACATTAATAGAGCTTAGGGCTACAGCAGCCTTGTAACAGTCATGACGACAGTCACGAGACTGTCTGGTCTTTTTAACGTAGGCACATGTGCAACATGATAACATCTATGCTATGCACGTGATTTATAAAATAAAATACAAATCACTTTTCCATTCTAATTTAACTTATATCAATTTGCAAACCAATTCAGTTTTCAGTAGATTTTCTCTAATAATTTTACAAAATCTAAAACTGTCCAAACTTTCTTTTTGATTATTTTTAATTATATATATATATATATATATATATATTTGTGTAACATAATTAGTCTTTTATTTTTTAAGCCTCTTTTTGATAATTTTAGTGTTGCTCGTTCATGAGAATATTTTTAACGCCTCTTTATCATTGTTCATGAACATAAAAATGTATAAGCAACATTTCAATATATATATTTGGAAACATTGCAATACACATTTGGCAGCATTTAACTAACCCCAATTTTACTCTTGTAATTTATATTGTTACACTAACCATGACTGGAGATCTTCAATATTTGATTTATTATTTATTCGCAAACATATTTTCTGTTACTTGAACCAGTGACTATGAAATACTAACTAATTTATTTTCTATTATCTGGTTAAAATATCTCAAAATGACCAAAAATATTTATACTTTAAATTTACGGAATTTCAATATATATATATATATGTCAATAGTGTGATTCCATAACCCTACGATTAATAAAATCTATTATTATTTTAAAATAAACTATGAAATTACTAAAGGTGCATACCTTGTAAAAATGAAACTTTTTTCTTTTGAGTTTAATTTAACATTTAATTCCAAAAGTCTATTGAATTTTCATTCCCTGTTTTGTTTAGGATAATGGTATGCTGCGCCTGATTGCTATGGAGTTTATTGGAAAAAAAAATCTCAAAAAACAAGGTTCTTTAATTCAGAACATTCTGCAGTTTTGGAAGTCACTTTGCTAATTATCCGTATGTGTCGCTCTCACAGTCGAACCTCACAAAAGATATGACAAAGGCACTGCTATACAACACAGTTATTTATGACTCATGTCATTATAATTTTTTTTCAAATCCTTAGATACAATTAATAATCAATTAAAAAGTTATACTACCACTGTATTGTATAGATGTTGATGAATTTCCAATCCTATGTTGCTGAGGATGAACCGTCAATTGGTTAAAGGATTTGGTGACTTTAGAGAAGCCAATTATTTCTGTGTGATCGGCTTGTGTTGTTGGTTTTTTTTTGTTAAAGTTCTTTTCTTCAGTTCTTATGATTTTGAATTTTCATTTTCATTTTCTCTTTTTTTTTAGGGTATGTTTCCCTGTTGTTATAGAGTTTGAAGCGTTACTATTAGAACTGCTACCGAATCTGCTTTTGTTCAAAGCATTAATTACGGTTTAGATGTCTTTATGTGCTAAAATTAAGGTTTAGTTGTTAATTATTGTTTTAAGATTCCTAGACTAAGAGCATCCACACCAATGAACCTCCTTTGGAGTTCATCTTTTTTTTTTTATTATTAATTTTTTTTGTTTTTAAAAAAAAAAAAAATAGACCAATCGCGAGCCGCCACGTGTCGTGGAGCCCGCACTACAGTGATGAACCTTAGGAGAGAGAGGATCACTAAAGAGAGCTTTAGAGAGATGAGTTTATAGGATTTTATTATTTTAATATTTTTTTATGTTGAAAAGTGTGTGAACCCCTATCTAAACCTTTGATGGGGGTGCTCTAAAAGTTATGGAAAAATGGAATACTGGTTCCTCAAAATAAGGAAGTACAACAGACGATACATGAAAAACATAAGTAAACAAAAACTTTAGTCTTAATCGATAAACCTTTGTGGTGATTTTTTGTCTTGTTGACTTTCTCGTCCACTTGGCCTCTCAGCATGTTTATCAAGACTCACAACGTTTCTGTATGATTAATAGAACTAGAGATATAATACACTTTTGTATTAAATATCACTCCATCATGTAATCTTTAGGTTTCGTTTTCAGAGCTTTTAAGTCAAAATAGCGATACTTGATCACTTCCAATCTTTTGAAATTGCTTTGAGACAGAGAGTAGAACAAGATTAACCAACAACACCAATATTAAAAAAATATTTAAGCAAGTCCTGGCCACGGGATGCTTTACGCCATATAAGGTATTAGCGCCGACTGGTTCCGGGTCTGGGGAGATTAGGTGGGCCTATAGCCCAGACACCTCCTGGTTAACAAAAAAAAATATTTAAGCTAAATGAAAACTAAATAATAATTAATTTTGTGATTTTAGTTTTATTATTCATACCGCTGAGTTTTAATTTATAATATTGGTAAATCAGATGTTCCTTTCTAATAATAAGATCTATAAGATTTTTTTCTGCGCAAACCTAATATGCATCTAAGAAAAAAAACATTTTTTTCACCACTAATTCTTTTTTTATGCACCAAATTTCTTTAAAATTAGTTTATCTGGTCCAAACTAAAGGTTCATTACAACAGAACAAGAAAGGGGTAGAACCCGTTTAGCAAGATAATCAACCTCAAAGTTTTGTTCACGAGAGATGTAAAAGAAAGAGATTTCGGAGAAAATAGAGGAGATCTGTTGAATATCTCTGAAGTGCTTCTTGATCATTGTGTGTATTTTTCTTTCATTTATTGTCTTATTTTCATAGTAAAAAATCATTACATCGTAAAGAAGAATCAATATTTTCTACTATATGTTTTTATTTGAATTTTTAAAAATAAACTATTTACTATACACAACATATTTAACAGCTTTTCTAAAAATGAGTTATGAAATGAATAGTCATCTATAAACACAGTTAAAAATTAGAAAATCTTAATAAATTAAATATATGATCAAATTTAAAAGATTTTGTAGGATTTATTTTGTCATGAATTGAATTAGAATTTGTATAACTATATTAATTTCTTACAAAATAAATATCAGTGATTATCAATACTCGTTTATAACTATATTAAAATCAAAGTTGGTAAGGGTGATAAATGAAAAGTTCAATAACGATGATGTTTTTTTTAAAAGTTTTGGTTTTGATTTTTTCTTTAAAAATATAATATACAGTGACCAAGATAGAAAATAAATTAAAAATAGTTTTTTTGATGTTGAATTTTGAATATTTTGGTAATAGACAATGACTGAGATACAAAAAAAAAAGAAGAATACTAAAAGAACCAAAATTCTAAAAAGACCATGTTTGATGTAATAACCTTAACATCAATGCTATAAAACAATATCAAATAAAGTACCTAAACTAATGGAGCCAAAAAGTTTTGTCAATACGAAGGAAACGAACGAAGTCGAACCATTTAAATAGGCTTTTGAGCCACCAAGAAAAACTTAGCCACACATCTATAGAACCCATTTAAAAGCTGCTATCAGGAAATAAACAAAAATGCAGGAAAATTAACTAATGACATAGATCCGATCACGTTTACAGCATTTTTCTATTGTCCCTTCCAAAACTCACCCTAGATCTGCCACCGTCTCTGAGTAACCGCACAAAATAATTAGTCATGGAATCTCGTCTTACTTTAGGACTACCACCCCCAACCAATTGGGCGAACGTAGGTTGTTTTGTTATGGGGCACCTTGTCACGCCCATCAGGATCGGAACCGGGCCGAGCCGAGAAGGTCCCGGGAAACTTAGTATTTACTTAAGTGTTAATCTTTGTAAAATATCTAAGTAAGGATAATGTAAAATAATGTGTGCTATCTTAAGGGGTAAGAAATTTAAGGGGGAAGTACTTCAGAGTGAAGTTACTTCATAGGAAGGTAATGATCGTATCCGTTAGATCGGTTTGATCTCAGCCATCCGTTAAGGAGGTGAATGTGTATAAAAGGAAGTAAGGCCTCATTGTAAAATTCATTCAGCAAACTCAATAAGAAAACACTTCCTAAAAGCTTTAAGTTCTCTCTAAAAACGTCCCACTCTCTCTCTAAGTACTGATCGGTTTGTCCAAAAGGCTGACTTAGCAAATCACACGGATGAAAGGTGCTAAAGTCGCACTTCCTGATTGCTGTGAAGAAATCAGTCTGTGACAACCTGCACCCATAATAATTTTGATATTCAGAATTTAGTTGAAGTAATTTAATTACATTTCTTTGATATAGTCACTAAAATTGCTTTGTGCACCCATATCAGTCTATGATTAATATTTTTTTTGTTTTTTTGCTTGCCAGTTATGCATCATGTTATAACACTATTATTTTTGGATTCGCCCATCACCTCAACTACAATTTCGCAAAAAAAAAAAAAACACAAATAGAATCCACCAAATTGAGCATTACAATAAAAAATTGCCAAGATTGAGCGATGAGTTTTCTGATTTAAATCATTGTAAATTGTAGTAGTTTTACAAGTGTTGTATCTATTTAGTATGTGATTGTGTATTTATGATTTAATGATAGCCATTTGATTAATCCACTAATAAAATTTTAAGATGATTAAAAACATATAAATAGAGCTAATCGGCTCGGCCAAAGCATACTTAGAGCATCCGCAACCAAAGCACCTCACTTGGGGTGCTTATCTTTTTTTTTGATTTTAAAAAAAAAAAAGTAGACCAATCACGGGTCACCACGTGTCAGTGGGACCCGTGAACAGTGCAAGAACCAAAGAAAATGAGGTGCTTATTTGGGAGTTTTAAGAGTTGGTTTTTGGGATGCTAGTGGGTCCCACCCCTTAAGCACCCCCTAAGTAACCGTGTTGCCGGTGCTCTTACCAACTTATACTTGTACAATATCTCTCTCCAGTCCAAATTTCTTCGAACGATTTACAAATTCTAGGTTAGAAGTGATCGTGACACAAAGCACCAATGGTCTAGTGGTAGAATAGTACCCTGCCACGCTGCAAACTCGGGTTCGACGCCCGGCTGGTGCAAATGGAGCGATGAGGATTTGGGGCTTAGCGATGGTTGGGTCCTTCGCAGACTTCTGATTTCTTGGATGATATACTAGCCTTCTGACTGAGCTTCTTTTTTTTTTAATTATGTCAAGATGGTTTTCCTATTCGTGAATTTGAAGGAGTGCATCTGACTTGCGCATGAGGTTTTAGTTAATCTAAGATTCAGACAATTCTATCTGTATTCAAAGATGATCAAATGAGCAATTATGAATCGTTCAGGGGATCTACTTACTTTTCATAAACCAAACATGAACAAGTTATTAGAAAATATGTAGATTAAACACAATAGGTTTTACTTAATCTAAGATTCAGACCGTTATATTCATATTCCATTGTATTTTGCTTTGTAAATGATTGGTTATCACCAATGGATAAGTTTCATGAGATTAGTTGGTTGGGTCTCGGCCCGTTGAACACTCTTGGTTAATCAAAAAATATGTTAGTACAGCGCAAATAAAGAAAAACATGTAGATTGCACACAATAGGTAAAGAGATCATATACATGTACCAAAAGCCTGACTAAATAATCCTCAGTTTCGTGTTTCTATGTACAAATCAATCTTCCTTCCATGATTCAGTTCACAATTTTCACCTAAACAACTAGTAATCGCATGACTACTCATATCATGATTTTGAAGGAGACTCTGAGGTGAGAAGGTACCTAGGCTTTGGGCTCCAAGTGTTAGCAAGTCCTTGAAGCAATTTCACCACGTCACTTACTTCATCCATGAAGTCCTTGGCTTTGCTTGCTTTTCTTCCCACTGTGCAAGCAAATATCTCTGTAGACACTGACGATGACTGAGCCAAGAGAGTTGTTGTTATGCTCTCAAAAATCTCCTCGTCTGATATGTTGTTCTCAATGCATACCACAAAACCTGGTCTCTTTCCTTCTTCAACCATTCTTCCAAGAACTTTCCCGGTGACAATACTATGTTCAGCCGTGTAACCTACCTTGTGAAGTAACTATGTCCAGCCTCTATATATTTCAAGACTCTCACACGGTGCAAGCCACTTGCTCAGAGAAACCTTCCCCCTTCCACTAACATCAAATATAGTGTTATTAGGATCACTGCATGGTGTCTTCAACGCAGACATAACTTCAGCACTTGGCTCCTTTACGATGGAGGTTTCAGGAACTAAAGTACCATCATAGTCAAGAAAAATTGCCCTCTTGCTCAATCTTCTGTAAGCACTGACAGTTTGCTCAATAGATAGCCTTCTGAAATTAGGAGAGAGAGGTACCACTCTAAAACCTAATCCCCAGCACCGCTTACTGTAATGATCTCGACCAATATGCCACATCATGTGTGCTAATGTAGTGGTAGTGTTTTTTATGGCGTAGGTGCTTCTCAAAATTAGACATGCAGAGTACAATGAATCAGATACCACATCAATGTTCCAAGGATTGACCCTACTCGCACCACTTAAGGAAGGAGAGTAACCAATGAACTCAGACAGAACAAGCGTGCTTGTGCGAGGAGAATCTTCTCTAAGACTTATCCATGTTAAGAGTTCCCTGACGGCAAACAGTGTACTTGTATTGAACTAAGTTCATCCCATCCCTCACTTCAGTGACTATGCAACATTCTGCCATGGCATAATAGGCAGACTTCTCAAACCGAGGAACATGACAGATCAATCGAACCACTCTGGCTTATAACCAGGTGAACAATAACGTTTGATGATTCTGTTAACAGTATAATACGTCTCTTTCTTTTCTTCTTGAACATCTTTACCTGATCCTCTGACTGGATACACAATTTGAATGAGAAATATTTCCCCCAGCAAGCTAGGATATTGCTGTAGGAGGTGATATTCATTATATTTTTATTTAATTTCGAATTTTTATTTTTGTAAAATCTACTCATTTATAAATATTTATAAAACATAAATCTGTTAGTTTTTCTCTTAGATTATGTTTTACTTTTAATATAATTTTCTTAATACCTTTAAATCTATTCTGAAATTTAATGTTATAAATAAATATGTAATTTTTGAACAAAATAAAATAAAATAAATAAATATGTAATATTAAATAATATCAAATTTTAACTAAAACAATAGATTATTTTGATTAGAAACTCCCTAGTTTAGGGTAAAAGTCTTGCTTCCTATTTTTTTTTAAATTATCTTTGTCTCTGTTTGAGGCTCTGGAGATTAGAATTGGCAAAGGTTTTGTTTTTGACATTTTCCATTTGAATGTTTTTCTGCTGCAAGTATACTTATTAATTCTGCTCGTTATCTATTAGTTCTTTTCGTTGGTTGTTTTGGTAAATATCTCTTCTCTTGAGAGGAGGTTACTAACTCTTAGTGGGTGGTAGGTCGTTGAAGCTGGTATGTGAGTGTCTGCATGCAAGAGTTATTGATTTTTTTTTGGCTTATTCCCAGTATGAGTTACAGTACTCTTATGCTTGCGCCTTGGTGTTCTCAAAGTTAAGATTTTGATTTGGAATTGTGAAGAGTGATTATTTTTCACTAAATATTACTTGTTTTCATATTTGTATACATGATAGGAATGAGTACTTGTTAATTTTTATTTTAATGTTATATTTGGTAATTATTGCCATTTTTGTATAACAGTCATGTTGAGGATTTATCGGTTCCCTGTAAACTTTTTAGGTAGTTCAAATCGTAAATCTAGAGCATCAATTTCAATCACTGTGGACTTGAATCAAGCAAGAAATAAACGATACGATAGTTTTTGGTAACCGGTGTTCACCTCCCTTCTTCATTGTGAAGAAGGAGCTATTCACCGGGAGAGGAATAAGTCTCTCAACCTTTTCAATAAATGAACTGAGAGTACAATCACCAGAGATACCTTTTCAATAAATGAACTGAGAGTACAATCACCAGAGATCTTCTTCCTCTCTATCTATGTAACAATCACCTAGAGATATGAATAGAACAAAGGAAGAAGATGCAAGAGGATCATTCACCGAGGGCCTTACCTTTGATCCAAAAATTGATTGCTGTTTTACAATAAGCTCAATATCACTCTCGAGGAAACATTCTTCAAGCTTCCCTCTGTCCCAAGTTCTTGTTTGAGAACAAATGAGATCACAGACTCTCAAGGCATGCTTAGAGCATGTTTATTGCAGGTCTCTTAGCATGAAGTTCTTAACTTTTCTAAGAGACGTTTCTTAACTTTAACTAAGAAAACTTAAAAACCGTCTCTTAAATAAAAGATCGAAGAGACGTCTCTTAACGGGAAAATTAAAAAAAAAAATAAAAAAAAAATAAAAAACGTGAAATTATAAGTTAAGAACTCCGGCTAAGAGACCGTGGATAAACATGGCCTTAGACTTCTCTAAACCTTGTACTTTCTTTTTTTTTTTGAAACACTCTAAACCTTGTACTATTTCTTGTATCATTCCCCTGGGTTTTTTTTTTTTGAGGCAACAAATATTTTATTAGAGTTCGGGTCATTACAGAAGAGGGCCAGGCCCAGAGCCCACTGAGATTTAGTATCAATGTTATAAAAGGTTGACAAAAAAAGTAATAATAGAGTGAAGATTCTGTAGAAAAGACAATGTGCGATTAAAAAAAACTCAGTTAGAGAATGAGGAAGAGTAATGATGAAGTAGAAGAAGCCTCAGATTCTATGGAGAAGAAACGTCTTCAAATTGACTGGAGTTCGATGCTAGACGACGACGGCGCCGGAAAGGAACTTCAAGTGCCGGAGTTGCTGATTGTCACTTCCAGTAATCCTCCGAATCCGCCGCCGTTTCTCTCCGGCGATCACATGGACTGTCACAGAAACCTAACCGATCAAGCACTCGAGGAGCAGCTGGAGCGTAACAGATCGCACCTCGTGAAATTAGGTCCGAATCTACCCGACAATGGTGAGCGAATCGTTCTCAAAATCGCTAGCCTCGAAGCAGAGAAGAAGCGCAGGGTGTTACATCGCTCGAATATGGTTCGCATTCTCATTACAAGTAGTTTTATTTTCTTCTGTCTTGTCTTTTTGGATCTTTATGGATGTTGTAGTGTTGGGTTGTGGTCAAAACTTTATCTTTTAGTGTTCTTTGTCTCATCTTACAAGGTATAGTGTGTGTTTGTGTATGATTAGTAGTCATGATTACTACTAGGTACAGAACACACCAACTTTATGTGAAACCAAGTGGATGTTGTGATGACATCATCTGGTATAAGATGACTCTTTCACTTTTGCAGGATGCGGACACAAGTTCGAAGCTCATGCATGCCACTACCTCAGGTATGTTGTTCCACATTTGTACTATATGAAGTCTCTCTATCAAATGTATATTCTTGGTGGACAATGTTAGAGTTTGTTCATAAGTTTTGTTAAGTTCAAGTAACTATTACTATTGTATCAGTTTCCTTCTCATTAGTGAAGCTCAGAGTCTCAGTTTTGTGTGTAGTTTTTTAAAAAATTCATTTTTTTAATCTCCCACATAGGTGTAGATGTCACTGCACGAGGGAATTCAGTTTCAACAGACGCCTCTAGACAAGGGAATACAGACTCAAAAGAAGAAGTCTCACGGTCAACATTTTCTGTTTTTTTCAGTAAACCCAAAGTATGTAGATTCTACATTGTTATATCCCATTTGAGCTGTTTTTTTTTGTGGCTAGTTGATGATGCAACTTTGTAATCTGTCTTCAACAGCCGGATACTCAGTCAACGAAAGCCTTTTGTAAAGAACTAGAAGATTTGGGATGTGAAAATGTGAAACCCAAGGCTGACAAAAAGATTGTGACAAGGCAGAAGAACCAATGGCGGATTTTGTCAAATGCAGTGGAAGCTGAGTATAGTGAAAAGAAGTTTAATCATGAATTTAAAGGGTCGAAAGGGAATCACAAATCCAAGGAATCTTATGGGAAGAAAAAGTACAAGGAATCTTGCACATACTCTCTGCTTGATGATGATGACAACTCCAATGGCCATGAAACTCCTAAGTCCGTTTCCTTTCTCCTTTTCCAACTGTTGTTTTTTTTGCTATTATTTTGTTTCAAGGGGTTCTAGTATACCACTACACGTAATGCTATTTTGTTGTGACATGCCTTTTTGGTACATAAGATAATGATTAGTTTGTAATCTCTCTCACAGGGAGTGGTCTTGGGAAGAATATCCATCACAGAGTTCAAAGCGCCGTAAGGTATTCTTGCTTACTACTGGTATATTGCATTTTTGTAGGCCATCATGATAGCCCTCAAAAAATATACTTCAGCAGGAGCCGTTTCTAAATCTTAGAATCCAATTGTTTATCAGATAATTGCTCTCTAGGTAACTTTTGCTGTTTTCAGAAGGATTTATATTTGCCAAGAAAATCCTTCCTACTTGGCCATGTCATTTCGTTGGCCTACCTAATACTTTCTTTACACGTACACATTTGCTATGTTGTGCTTCTAACTTACTGATAATATTCTCCAAAAATTGTAGAAAGCAGATGATACAGTGATTAACGTAGACGAAGAAGAACATCAGCCTTCAACGGTTGCAGAGCAAGCAGTTGAACTGCCTGAAGGGTAAAATCTCTGTTTATCTTCATTAAGTTACAATTTCAGCTGTACATAATCTAGTATATTGATGAACCATGCAGCTTACAGGAAGATATATGCTACCCATCAAGGTAAAAATTTATCTCAAGATTGATTCTTACTTTCCATAACTCGCGATAATTTTTCTCTTCACTTCATCACTCTTGATACTATTTCTTCTCTTGACTTCATCTGGTGATCCAGTGATGATCCACACTTTGTTCAAGTGTGTCTTAAAGATCTTAAATGCCTTGCACCTCAAGAATTTCTAACATCTCCAGTCATGAATTTCTACATCAGGTGATTTTGAAACGATATATATGTGTTACCTTGTATAGTACTTGCAATCATTTTCATTAAATAAGTGTATATCGAGTTCATGCAAAAAAAAAAAATTAATGTTTTTACTGCCCTAGGTTCTTGCAGCAGCAGCAGGTATCTTCGGCCAATCATATATCTGCCGATTGTCACTTCTTTAACACTTATTTCTACAAGAAACTCAGTGACGCTGTTACAAACAAGGTGGGGTGATCAATGGTTTTTTAGTGTAGTGTGTTTGGTTTGCATGATTCACAGTTTAATCTCTCTTAGCTGATCAATGTTTTTTTAGTGTAGTGTGTTTGGTTTGCATGATTCTTAGTTTAATCTCTCTTGCATTTTAATCATTGTCTTTTCATTTCAATAAAATAGGGAAATGACAAGGATGCCTCTTTTTTGAAACTCAGGCGGTGGTGGAAGGGGGTTGATTTATTCCGTAAGTCATATCTATTCATACCAATACATGAGGAGTAAGTCTTGCAACTTGATGAAAACAAAATCTTTTGATTTTTTTTTTAATAAGATTTCTAGTCAATCTATGTATTACCATGTTTCAGTGTCCACTGGAGCCTTATAATAGTTTGCATCCCAGACAAGGAAGATGAATCGGGATTGACCATACTTCACCTTGATTCGTTAGGACTTCACTCGAAAAGATCAATTGTTGAGAATGTAAAAAGGTAGGAAACCACCAGGAGTTTTATACTTGCATAATGCACATATGGTTTCAATACGTTAACGGAGAGGCATATATGTCAACATTGTGCAGGTTTCTAAAAGATGAATGGAACTTTTTGAATCAGGATGATGACTATTCATCAAATCTACCGATCTCAGAGAAACTATGGAGAAACCTCCCGCGCAGGATAAGTGAAGCTGATATAAAGGTCTGTCTCTAACCTTTGATAGTTCCATGATATAAGGAGAACATCTTCAGAAGGTCCCTTCTGAAAATCTGACTATTTAAACACACAAAGGATCATATCAATATTCTTATGGTATACTCTTTGTGCAACAGGTTCCACAACAGAAGAACGATTTTGATTGTGGTCCGTTTGTTCTCTTCTTTATCAAGCGGTTCATCGAAGAGGCTCCGCAAAGGCTAAAACGAAAAGACCTTGGAATGGTGAGTGATCCCAAACTCTTTTCCTAGCACCAAATCATTATATCTTCTTAGCCTTATATTAACTTGTGTGCTTCAAATTCATTCAGTTTGACAAGAAGTGGTTCAAACCTGACGAAGCCTCTGCTCTGAGAATCAAAATCTTAAACACACTCATCGATCTTTTCCGTGTCAATGACCAGACTGATCACAACAAAGACCAGACAGATGTGTGTATAACAAAAAAAACATCTGATGACAATGCAGCATCCAAGTCAAGAGATTGTTCACCGCTCTAACAGAGTCTAAGTTTTGGCTGTATAGACTTGCGTCTCATCATTGTAGTTACCACTTTTCTCGATGTTATATTGTTAAAATTGTCTTAAGATTAAAAAAAAAATTGAAATTGACATTAAAAATTGTTAAATAACATCTGAAGAAAAAAATAAAATTGAAAGGTTATTTCACAACATGGAGATTTAGTACATCTTTTGCTCTAATTTTAGAAATCTGACAAATCAAGCAGATGCTTTTAGAGCGGTGCGGAACTGCTCAGGCACCCTCATCACTGGTGCCTGAATCGCACCAAGCATGCCAAGCTGACCACATGCTGCCATTTGATCATTGCCTCGGCTAAACCGCATTAAAACAGTGCAGCCTCCTTCAACCAGAACGTTACGAAACTTGATCATTTTGTCTTCATCGGTCTGTATGAACTGAGAACCACTGTGTGGGTTGAATTGAATAAGGTTGATCTTGCATGGAATCCCCTGCACAAGCTCCACTAGCCTCCTTGCATCTTCCATGCTGCACATTCAGAGAGCTTCTAGTTCATCATGGTTTCAGAACTGAAGCTCAACAATGATATCAACTTATGTTTTGAACTTACCTATCATTCACTCCTGCGAGCATCACGTATTCGAACAACACTTTATACTTGTGCATTGAACTGAGTTCTTCTCTTAGCGTCTCAAGGAGCAAAGATAACTTGTATTTCCTGTTGATAGGCATAATCCAGTTTCTAACCTGCAAGTTCCAATGAGGTCAGATCATAGATAATGAGATGATGACTGCTTCAGAAGAGACAGAGAGTCAAAGAAAAACCTCATC
Organism: Moricandia moricandioides; assembly: GCA_905132885.1. Lineage (NCBI taxonomy): Eukaryota > Viridiplantae > Streptophyta > Magnoliopsida > Brassicales > Brassicaceae > Moricandia > Moricandia moricandioides. The sequence goes on from CAJHQQ010000001.1 coordinate 453,127, forward strand.
GGTTGTTGCATTAAGACTGACGGCCAAAGCGCAATTCGATTCACGGAGAAACCGCTTCAGCTGAGGAACAAGGCCACTGGTCGAGACTGTGACCTTGCGTGGACTAAAGTGAAGTCCATTCTCATCTACCATTATGTTTGCAGCTTTGATAACATTGTCAATATTGTGAAATGGCTCTCCCATTCCCTAAAGAACACATACCAGCTCCATGAGAAACTGTTGAACTTAACTGCAACACAAGTATGTGGTTTCATGCATACCATAAACACAACATTTGTGATTGACCCAACTTCATTGGAAAGCAATCTCCTCGCGTAAACAGCCTGCTCAACTATCTCAGCAGCAGTGAGATTTCTCTTCAAACCCATCCTGCAAAATTCAGATAAACTACATACATTACACCAGGACTAAAAAACGCAGTAAGCAGCTCAAGAGAATATCTTTCATTAAAGCTTTTTACCTGCCAGTGTAGCAGAACTGACAATTCATAGCACAACCCACTTGGCTCGAAACACAAACGGTTGTCCTCCCACGATCACAAGGTATAACAACTGTCTCAATCACAAGCCCATCATCCAAAGTGAACAGAATCTGCAACATCCTGCGAGTTATGAATCAATCCCCAAAAGCTCATTGAGATATAAACAGTAAGTCAGTGATTCATCATCCAGGCATCCCAAAACGATCTATTCACCTTCCTAGTTCCATCTGAAGCGGAACGAACATCCTTAAACGATAATGCCCCAAACTCAGCATGTTCACTAATCATTCTCTTGAAATCTTTGTTCAAGCCTACAAGAATGGAAACACAAACTGGAATCAACACAAAACCATCTGAGGAAAGACATAACAGTAGACAAAAACCTTCAAGCTGATCAGCATCTTGTGCCCATATGTTATCCTTGTACAGTCTCTTCCACAGCATCATAGCTTGTCCGGGTCGAAACCCATGCGATTCAACCCATTCCTACAATACAGAGATTGACCCAAATTCCAAATCAAAGAAACATGAACATTTGATTCAATTAAAAACGAATTAGCTGAAAGAAACGTACTTGGAGAGAAGCATAACTCATACCCTTCAAGATCACCTTCTTGTTATCATCTCTCACAGTCACAGAACCTATTAATCATGAAAAGTTACTACCTTTCTCACCCAAATTCGGATTCGAACAAGTTCTTGACTCAAAGTACTCACCTTTAGTTGATGGGTACTCGTCGAGATATGCTGCCGAGGTAGAAGAGAGACATGAGGAGGAGACGAGGCTCCGGTATTTGAGGAAAGTAATGGGATTGGTAAGGCGGTAACTGCGGAGTGGCGAGGGTAAGGATAGGGTTCTGGTGAAAGCTGCCGTCGAAGAGAGTAGCGTCGGAGAGACGACGGCGGGATTAGTGAAGGTGATGATTGCTAGACTCCGCCTCATTGTCGACAGACTAACCATTATCTCATTTTCAAGTCCTTCTATTTATTTATTTTTTTTTGAACAAAAGTACTTCTAATTATTAGTACGATTTAATTTAGAGATATTTATTTATTTATTTTGAACCATAATAGGCCTATCCAGGAGAAGCCCTATTATTAGATCCATGTCCATGATGAGGTCATCTCCACTACTTAAAATCCACAGACTCTTGACTCTGAAAAATCCTAATCCAAAGCTGAAAATTGGTTTGCAGAATATCATTTTTTCTTGCTTTACTAGTTGAGGCTTGAGCATCTGGAACAACTTTATTAAGACTTTCCATTTCAACAAACTCCATCTTTTGGTTCAATATTAGGAAGGAGAAAGGTTATGTAGCGTTTATTAGATCAATCATGTATCAAAAGGGTGGTGATAGCAAAAAGCTAACTGTTACTAAGTGATTTCGTCAGAAATTACAACATTATAGCCCAAAGAATTTCCACATAACCTTCATCACTGCTAAGCCTTTCTTAAACCAAACTAACTACTTAGTTACATTATCTCAGAACCTAAGTTTTCCTTTTATAAGCAAGACAGACACATACTGGCTACTCAAGGTCTACACCAAACAGCTCATGGTGTCATAATCTTCTCAACTTAAAAAGCTTTAACTCAATATTTTGCAATAACCGCAAAGTGACATTAATTCCACAGAAAACATATGCCAACTTGTAGCCTCCAGTGCCTAATCTCTCGGACAAGGATTCCACATCACAACACAAATTGGTATAGTGAATAGTTTCTGCACTTACCCTTTACTAGAAACGTATAAAGAAACCACAAAGTTCTCTGACGCTAGCAAGCAACATCACTCTAAGCCAAGACTTTAGCACCAGATACATAGAACTCAAAAACTATAAAGACAATCATACCTAATTATATAAAAAAGGAAGCCTGTCAGACAACCGTGTGACCACCCCGGAGAGGTCAAGACCTAACCGGATAGCGATCCTCTACAGCACGGAGACTCCGAGGAGAATCGTAGCCGTTAATCACACTCAGATCACACGGCCATGGGTCATCAACCAGGGTTGAGGGGCTGTCTCCTTAGAAATCAAGGATACAAAGGTACTTCCTATAGAACAGATCCTGTTCAAGTAAGGTCGTTCCCTCTCCCTTCTTCTCTTCCTTTTATAAACAACACTACTTCTCTGTATACTAACGATGTGGGATGAAATAAACTACGTCTTATACTTAATACAGCATCGTTTTTCTCCCTAAATGAACTAATAACGTCGTTCTCCCACCCTTCAATAAACTAATTAAACCAAATAATACAGTAGCCTGCCAGGTAAAGAGACTGAAACAGAGGTTTCATGAGAAGTTTCCGGTATTATTTGTTTCCAGAAGCGGCTTAACTGATGACCTTGAGCACAAAGTCATGGAAATTGTTATGAGACTTTATAGAAAAACTAGTGCTGTTACCAATATAGAAGCCAAAGAAAGTGCTTTGGTGTGGCATCACCAAGATGCAGATCTAGACTTTGGCTCTTGTCAAGACCATCTAGATACCGTTCTTGTGGATTGGTCATTACAGATTTGTATTGTCATCCGCTAAGGTAAAAATAGTTGTCATTTTTATTTCTTTTTAACTATATTTTGTTACCACGGATGTGGCAGCCCAGTTGGTTTAAGCGCATGCGTTGGTGCTGTTGTGCTTCTGGGTTCGATCCACCGTGGGAGGAGTGTTTTACGCCAGAAATGGTATCAACAAAGGCTGGCTCCGGGCCTGGGGGGATTATTTGGGCCTAAGGCCCAGACACCTCCCGGTTAACAAAAAAAAAAAAAAAAAAAAAAAAAAAAAAAAAACTATATTTTGTTGTTACTAAAAGGACAGACTCAACCAGTCCAAACAATCTTTCTGGTCACCGTCTAATCTAGAAAACTAAGTCTCAGGATCCTTTCAGTTTAAGAGCTCAATGATTTGCAAGAACACATAAGCACCAAACCAATCCTTCATTGCCTCATCTCTCGGACAAGAATTCCAGTTCACAACAGAAACCGATATTGAAAGGTTGTTGCTCATACACTCTAGAAACCTAATAAGTTAAAGAGATTATGTTAAGTCCTCAAACCACATAATAAGTTCACCGAAACTAACAATCCAATAAACTCCTCATTCAGAGTTTAAAGTTAACAGAGGATACACAATTCAAAACCACTAAGTGTTTTCATGCACCATGTGCAGTAATAAACTTTTTAAATTTAAATTATACTTATATATATATATATATATATATATTTTTTTTTAATATTTTAAATTTTATTATTTTAAAACCAATAATTTAATATAAATTTTAATTCAGTTAAACATAAAATTAAGATAAAATAAACATTTTACTTTATTTTAAATTATTTATATATATATATATGTGTGAAAACCCGTCATACAAAATTATGACGGGTTTACTATACATACAGAATGTACGGACATATGTGAAAACGTTTACTATGCATACAGAATTTTGAAACCCGTCAACAAAAGTGATGCTGTTCATATTAAAAACTGTGTTTCCCTTTGAAGCTTCTCTATGAAAATCTCCCTTGTTGTTATGATTCTCCCTTGGTGTCATGGGAACAACCTCATATACTCTTACTCGTTCAGACACGAAGTCTCGCCACCCATCTTGTCGGATTTCTTCTTAATCCACAATGGCTCTTCTGTGTTACACCACATTTTAGTAAGTTCTTGGACACAAAGAGACAGCAATTTCCATAGCAATAACCTTTTTTCGTCCGAAAGTAACATGTTGTAGCCTTTGCTGTTGCTTTTGTTATTAGTTTGAATTAGGAGGAAACAAGAAGTGTCTTGTGGAGGTAGCAACTTCATCTCTTGATCAAGGATGTCTTGGTAAGTTTTCTGTGTATACGCTCATATCTAGCTAACTGTGGATGAAAGATATGATTAAGAGTGTACCAGGATCTCAAGAATGACCCAAAGTCTGTTATCACAATGACAAAAAGCTAATGTTAACTTAGTGACTTCGTCAGAAGTTACAACATTAAGAATTCAACATAACCTTCATCGGTGCTAGCCATTCTAAGAACCAAACTAAGTCCTTACATTATCTCAGAACCACAGTTTTCTTTTTATAAATCAAGGTCCAAACCAAACAGTATTAGCCTTCCTTAAACCAAACTAACTTCTTTTTATAAGCAAGACACATTTTGGCTACTCAAGGTCCAAACCAAACAGTTCATAATGTCATAATCCTCTCAACTTAAAAGCTTTAGCTCAATGTTTTGTAATAACAGCAAACTGAACCTCAAAGTATCATTAATATCCAGAGCCTCCATTGTCCAATCTCTCGGACAAGGATTCCACATCACAAACGAAGAAAAAAAAGAAAAGCCTGTCAGACAACCATGTGACCACCCCGGAGAGGTCAAGACCTAACCGGATAGCGATCCTCTACAGCACGGAGACTCCGAGGAGAATCGTAGCCGTTAATCACACTCAGATCACACGGCCATGGGTCATCAACCAGGGTTGAGGGGCTGTCTCCTTAGAAATCAAGGATACAAAGGTACTTCCTATAGAACAGATCCTGTTCAAGTAAGGTCGTGCCCTCTTCCTTCTTCTCTTCCTTTTATAAACAGTAAAACTTCTCTGTACATTAACGATGTGGGATGGAATAAACTATTTAATACGCCTCGTTTTTGGCCCTAAATGAACAAATAACTAATACGAAGTCGTTTTCCCACCCTTCAAAAAACTAATTAAACCAAATAATACAGTAGGCTGGTGAAGAGACTGCAACAGAGGTTTCATGAGCAGTTTTGGGTATTATTTGTTTCGAGAAGTTGATAGTCTGGTAATGCAGGTAGAAATAAGTAATCTGATTAAGAAACAAGCGGCTTAACTGATGATCTTGAGCACAAATCTGATCGCCACCTCTAGCGTCAGCTACACAAAGGTTCATGTATTTTTGTTGCTGTAACTCGAGATTGCAGAGAGAGCACTGACAGCGGTGTTAATAATCAGAGACGCAGCGGCATATTTCGGTAAATAATTGATCGCTAAAAAAACTAGCGTCAGTTACGACTCACACCGTCGATAGTTACAAGTCATACTGGTGATTATTGTAACTCATACCGGCTACACTTTTTATCTCACCACCATTGTCAGCGTGTTTTATTTCTTGTCACCGACGCTAGATGCGGCGATCATGCCCCGAACAGGGGTATTATAGAAAAAACAAGTGCTGTTACCAAAGAAAGTGCTTTGGTGTGGGCATCACCAAGATGCGGACCTAGACTTTGGTTCTTTCTCAAACCAAGGAACTACAGTACCATCTACAAACCGTTCTTGTGGATTGGTCATTACAGATTTTTATTGTCATCCGCTAAGGTAAAAATAGTTGTCATTTTAATTTCTTCTAACTATATTTTTTTGTTGTACTAAAAGGACAGACTCAACTATGAAATGAGGTAGCACATCATTTCTCTTTAAACATTCACATGAAGTACTTGTACTAAAGCGGTTGTGTTGTCAGTACCAAATAGCTTACCATAGAATGTCTGAGAGATGGTCTGGATACTGATCAGAGGTTGCCCAGTTTCTCTGTTGTTTAACTCTTGATTCTTCAGATAGTGTATAAAGCTTTTTTTTTTAATTTAAACGTCATTCTGATTGATTCCTGATATATATTTCTGAGACCCAAAGCTAGAAGTCATTCTAGCTCACATGAACTTGGCATCTCTTGAATCGGTTGATATGACTGCATGCCAAAGATTGAGAAACTTTCCAGACATCTCTTAGAACATCTCAAAGTTCTCTATATCAGTTGAGGAACTAGAAAAAGTGCCTGAGTCGATTAGGCTTTGGTCCATGTGGGACGTTATAAGCAGCTTTACACATTCAATTTCTAAGCCCTTACGTCATCGTTTGATTATATGAATTAAACTGTGACTTCCCCTCATCTACCCCAACCCTAATAATATTGATCTTCACAGCCCCCTGCGTTAAAATTTCTCTGTTACTCTTGATCTTATCTCGGAGTGATGCCTCAACAAACATGATTTTCTTGTGGAGCAAGGAACCATCCTTTTCTTTTTGTGGGGAATAAGAGAGATTTGATCAAATGAGTGACCAACATGTACGAGGGTTTAGAGCAACATCATTGTGACAAAGTATCAATAGTAATTAATTCATGAGTCAAAGGTTATGGGTGGAAATGTAAGAAACTAAAAGGTGAAAGCGCAAGAAAGAAAGTTAAGGATCAAACTGGCAGACAGAATTAGCAGAAAGTAACGATGTAGATCACTCTTGCCTGAATGAGTTTGAGCTTCAGAAGATGCAGAGCTCAAATGCCTTATCTCTACAATACTTAGTGAAAATGCTTACGAAAACCTCCCTTGTTGTTATAATTCTCCTCGTTCAGAAAAGAAATCTCGCCACCCATCTTGTTACAACTAGGCGTGGGCGATTGGGGTCCCAATCGGGTTTCGGTTCGGGTTCATTCGGGTTTCGGGTTCATGAATTTCAGCTTCATTCGGATATTATAAAAAGTCGGGTTCGGTTCGGGTTTAGTCGGGTTCGGTTCGGGTTTAGTTACATGTCCAAGATCCGGTTGAACCCGAAATAGTTTCGGATACTGATTGGGTTATCGGTTCTAAAAATAATAATTTCTACTTGATTAAATTTACTATATCTTCATTATTTCAATAATTTTGTGTATTAAGCTTCTTCGAACCATATTATTGTCCTTCAAAATAATTTTGTGAAATTCGTCCATCAGCTATACGAAACTTATCATTGAAATATATGTAAAAATATTAATCATATCATAATTAATGACAAACCAAAGCCTTGTAAAAATGAAAATCACATATAATGGAACATAAAAAATTAAAGTTCACAACTAACAATTACATAAAGTAACAATACTATTTAAATTTTAAAAACAACAACACTGATTAAACTTCTAAACAAATGTATTCATAACTAAACTTTAAATGCAATGTCAAACATAAAACATTGATATTAACCAATAAAATATATATTAAATTAAGTATTTTAGTTAATTATTCGTGTAATAACTAATTTATTGTAGGTATTTAATAATATTTTTAATGTGTTTTGGATACATCTTAGAAATTCATATTGGTATCGTACAAGTTTTTTTTTTGGAATTTTGAACTTTCGGGTTCTTTCGGATATCCATTTAATTTCGGGTTCGGTTCAGGTAAAACTCATAACCCGAAATACCATAAAACAAGATCCATTCGGTACTTATGTCGGGTTCGGATCGGTTCGGATTCATTTTAATCGGGTCGGATTCGGTTCGGATTTTCGGGTTCGGTTTATTTGCCCAGCCCTAGTTACAACGTTAGAATGTACTCTACCTACCAGCAAATGCAAAAAGGGAAACGTGTCAGACAACCGTGTGACCACTCCGGAGAGGTCAAGACCTAACCGGATAGCGATCCTCTACAGCGCAGAGACTCCAAAGAAAATCGTAGCCGTTAATCACACTCAGATCACACGGGCATGAGTCATCAACCAAGGTTCAGGGGCTGTCTCCTTAGAAATCAAGGATACAAAGGTACTCCCTATAGAACAGATCCTGTTCAAGTAAGGTCGTGACCCCTACCTTCTTCTCTTCCTTTTATAAAACAACACAACTTCTCTGTACATTAACGATGTGGGAGGAAATAAACAACTTCACACGGTACGTCGCCGTTTCCAAGCTCAACGCATTAATGTACCATACGTCGTCGTGTAGGTATCTCAATATACTCTGAAAGAAATAAAAACCATCTATGTCTCTCTGTGATCTGATGCTACACCACTTGGAAAAGCCAGAGACACCAATTGCTGATAAAGGTAATGTAGCACCTCTATAATTCCACTGCAATGTTTCGTAAGAAACACCGTAATGGTAGTTCAACTTGTAGAAAACGATGAATAAGAAAATCTTCTCCAGTAATGAACCGCAAGAACAACAGAGTTTTTTAGATCAAGAAAGTTTACAATAACACTTTTTCTATATCTCTCAACAAGTTCTTCAGCTCCTTTTATACCCTGTTTTCGTCAGTGACTCTGTTTCCCAACGACTCTCTAACAAACTTCTTTTCCCAATCTTGAAATGACACGTGTCCGTCTTCTTACTCGATATCAACTTCTTCACAACTACTCTTCCCTCTCTTTTCCTCTTGGCACGCATTATCTTCTCCGACTTCTTAAACCTGTAACAATTGCTTCATGATACTTTGCTTTAATTAAATTCAGTCGACTGAAAATGTCACTTAATTGTAACGTTATTGTGTATAGGTCTTGTTTCATGAACCAGTAACTCCTAACGTGGATAATTCTCCTCCCACGAACCACAGCTTGTTCTTTATGAAAACATTTTGGTTGCTCGCCTTCTTCATCGATCTGGGGCTACTAATGTTAATCCTCGACGTATTGTCCAAAGTAATGTTCAATGTATATCTTTGTGATCATCCTGCAATAAATTTCTGTATAAACTTTCTACAACATTTTGTTTTCGCTTGTCTTTTTTTAAAAAAGAGCTTATTATAATTGACAAAATAAGAAGTGTACTAGATGATTACCCGCGCGCATGCGCGGGGTGAAATTAATATACTAATTATCGTTGAATATTATTCTTGATTGTTCAACCATGATGTCATAAGTCTCCAAACGTATAGTTATGGATCGTCAATATAATGTTGATGAGTAGGGTGATGTTTGTTGATATTTTTTAAAAAACTTATTTAATTTACGTTGGGCTTCAATGATATCATTCGAATGTTATAATTCACCATTTCACTTCGATATGAAGAATCATATTTTTGAAATGATATGATCAAGTAACATTTGAGATCCATGCTTGCGCATAATGAAGATTAATTATGTATACAAATTATTTGTAGATAATATTATTTATTTTGTATTAATTTACATATTATGCAATAATAAATATATTGAATAATTGAGGAGCGAATAGATATTACGTATACAATTAAATTCAAGTAAGAAAATACATAAAAACTATCTTTCTTTTTATTTACAAAACTTTTTGTTGATAAAAAAAATAAACCATTTATTTATTTTATATAGTATATAATTAAAATCAAATGATATTGATATAAATATAAATATATAATATATTTAGTATAAATATTTATTTATTGAGGCTTGATACTCATATGATTTTACTAACATTTTTATATGTATTGTGATAAAAATATTATTTTTACTAATATGAATATTATTTTTATTAACATGTTTATGTATTATATGATATATATATATATTAATTTAAACGATATTGAAATAAATGTATATATATTAAATGAGACTTCATATTTACATGATTTTATGATCATTTATATCTTGTTATAATAAAAACGTTAAACAATTGATCAAAACAATTTCATCGTAGATTTTTAACAGCCTTAGTAATTTATATTAAAAAAATTCAAAATATAGCAAATTAGAAAAAAATCTAGATTTTTTTGTTATATACTTATGTGAGTTTTAAATGTCTTTCAAGAATATAAAATTGAACAAAAATGATGGAAGATACATATATTGTTCTCAAATATTTATTATTCAAAATCATTAATTGTCACATATTTGTTAATCATATTAGATAATTTTGTACCTTTTATTTAAGGAAAAAAATAGAAATATTATTTTATAGACGAATGACTAATCTGATAATTAGTTTAATAAAAAGTATAATATATATTTAGATGGACTAAACTTTTTTTTAAGATTTTAAAAATCATTGTAGTGATGACATCTGACTACCAAAAAAGCTCGTATATATAGCTCCATGATTAATATATATAGCTCGTACATATTATAAAATAATAAAATAATATATAAATATTAAATAATTGAGAAACTAATAACTTAACTAAAATTGATAACTTATTTGTAAAGATTTTAATATTCCAGGATTAATATATATAGCTCGTATATTAATATGTTATAATGACATGTGTGTACCAAAATATGTTGTAATGATCCATCTAAGTATATAATTAACATATATGTATTTTATATGATATATAGTTTAATTTAAACAATATTAAAGTATATATATATATTTAATCTGAATTTATATTAAATGATACTTAATATTCATATGATATTATGATCATTTGTATCTTTTTATAACAAAAAAAAATAAAAACATTTTTCACAAAATTTTGATTGTAATGCTTTTACTGTTTTAGTAATTTATAGTTGTTTTTTAAAAAATCATAATATAACATGTAAGAATTTTTTTTTAGATTTTTTATTATATGGTTAATGTGATTGTTTAATTTTTTAATAATATAAATTAAAAAAATGATGAAGTATACAAAATATATTATCATATCTTTATTATTCAAAACATTAATTGTCACATATATGTTAATCATATTAGGTAATTTTGTAGCTTTTATTTAAGGAAAGAATGTAAAAAATCCTTTTATGCACTACTAATCAATATGAATGTTAATTTAATAAAAGTATAATCTATAATTAGATGGACCAACTTTTTTCTAAGAATTCTGAGAATCATTCTGGTGATGACACGTGACTAAACTTAAAAGTTATAATGCTCCAGGATTAATATATAGGGGATAACTCGTATATTAATATGTTATAATGACATGTGTGTACCAAAATATGTTGTAATGATCCATCTAAGTATATAATTAACATATATGTATTTTATATGATATAGTTTAATTTAAACATATTAAAGTATATATATATATATATTTAATATGAATTTATATTAAATGATACTTAATATTCATATGATATTATGATCATTTGTATCTTTTTTATAACAAAATAAAAATAAAAATATTGTTCACAAAATTTTGATTGTAATACTTTTACTGTTTTAATAATTTATAGTTGTTTTAAAAAAAACATAATATAACATGTAAGATTTTTTTTAGATTTTTTATTATATGGTAAATGTGATTGTTTAATTTTTTAATAATATAAATTAAAAAAATGATGAAGATTACAAAATATATTATCAAATCTTTATTATTCAAAACATTAATTGTCACATATATGTTAATCAAATTAGGTAATTCCGTAGCTTCTATTTAAGGAAAGAATGTAAAATATCCTTTTATGCACTACTAATCAATGTGAATGTTAATTTAATAAAAGTATAATCTATAATTAGATGGACCAACTTTTTTCTAAGGATTCTGAGAATCATTCTGGTGATGACACGTGGCTACACTTAAAAGTTATAATGCTCCAGGATTAATATATAGGGGATTTATCTTGCAGATTAAAGGTGGCATTATAACTAGTTTTGAGGATAAAGACATGAGCACATTTATCTGGAATCGAATAACCGAACCAGAAAACGAGGTTTGGTTCGGTTTTGAATTCTATCAATTGTACTAATAGATCATATATTTCTAGAACCGAAAACCCGGAACTGAAATGAAAACCGTATGAGTATCCAAATTTCTATAATATAGTTTATATATTTATAAATATTAAATATATTTAGTTTTAAAATAATCAAATAATTTAAGAATATTATTTATAAGTCGAATACCCAAAAATGAATGACTATAATACTATTTATCCAAAATATTTAAAATTTATATATTATCCACATTTTTATCTGAAATCCCGAAAACATATCTAATATTTAATTCGAAAACTCAAATTTTTAACTTCTTTACATGAACTAACCGAAAGACCAGGACCGAAATGGTACCGAAAAGGTATCAAAATTACTTTTGATAAACCGGTTCACAACTTTATTATCTAAACCAAACCGAAAACCGAAATAACCGAACCAAAACTTAACTGAACTTTCTAAATATTCGAACGGATCCTAAACCTTTAGAAACAAAAAACCTAAAAACCCAAACCTGAACAGAACCAAAAACCGAAGGCCGAGGGCTAAAATAAACAATTATTGAAGAAATTTCCATCAGGAGGTCGATCCATTGCTAATACATGATCTACATTGTTCAATTGTGGTTTGACAAAACTAAAGACGCCTTATGTCATTTCATGCTCCAAGAATTAATATGTTTAACTAAATTATTATTCATGAAATCTTTTCTTGATGCCCTTGTACACCTTAGTCCAATATTTGCTCAAGCAAATTTGACATTTGTTTTGTGAGTCGATTAGCACATAATGGTGGTGGGAAGATGACAACTCAGTAGACCAATGCATTTTCAATTTAGCTTACTATATGGATTGTGTTATTCAGTGGTGACTAAACGTGTGCATATAGAAGAAATACTTGCTTGATCCGGGTTTTGATGATCCCAAGAGTCATTCCAAAACAACCTCTGAGTTCATACAAGACAACCACATTAATCATCCTATATCTAGTATGGGATAAGATTGTGAGAAGTACTAATGATAACATAACAATCCAAGGCTGCAACATTACCTTACATCTACACTATACAAAGTTGAAAATCGAGTTTTAATTCGTTAATTTTTGCTCATAGAATCAATCATGTGTTAATCTTTTAGCTAGGAAACCCACTTATAGCGATAGATATCAGAGGCACATTGTTATCCAATTTTCTTAGAACATCTTTTTAACTCTTGATAACAGTTCATATTGAAGCAATAGTAAAAAAAAAAATTGTATCCAAACGGTCAAAATTGACCAAAGTCTTACTCAGTGGTAGTCCACGTCATATCATTCTCAAAGATCCAATGGCAAACTTCAATCCTACCCGGACCCGACCCTAGAGCCAAAAACGCTCCATGACTTGGACTCCACGCTGACGTGTCAACGTGACATATGGCAACACCATGGTTAATTTTCTCTAAACTCTCCGGGTCAAGAAGATCCGCTTCATAGACCCGCACCTTAGGTACCGAATGACAATAATACAGTAGATACGGGTACAGACTCTGATGACATGAAACCGCTCTCGTTAAATCTCCACCGTTGATTCCTTTGACTTTCCCGATCACGATCTTCTTCTTTGACCCGACTACATTCTCCGTCGTCCTCACCACAATGCCGCGCCCAAGCACTGACGTGGCGAAATCGATCATGTCCTCCGCTGATCCCACGCACCGTTTCGTCTCACCGGGACTTGGCTGTCTTTCGCACTCGGAAATCGCCGACGAGATTATCCCCGCCATTGATGAATTCTCGCCGGCGTTGAAGATTCTCCGGACCTCGCCGGTCTCGGAGGATGAAAACGGTAATTTCGAAACTATGGTTCGGGGTAAAAACGTCCTTTCAGGCATTTTATCCTTAATGTCAGGCATTTGCATCGAACTCCCTTCTTTTAACATCGACTCTCTGAAGAATTTACCCTTCTCAACCCATTTATTTACCTTTTTACCACTGGAGGTCGCGTTATTAAAGTACCTCGCGAAAACGACGCCGTCTTTAGCGTAGGCTTTAAAACTCGGGCCTTGACCGTAGGTTTTGAAGCTGACGTTACCTCCGTCTTTGCCTTTACCGTACCCGGTGAAGTCGTCGGAGCCCAAGTTGAATGATTTGCCGTAATTTACGAAACTGACCTTCTCGTTGTGGGAATCTTTGGCGTAGGAAGAGAAAGAGTCAGCTCCGATGTTGGACTGGTCTCTGTAGCTCTTAAACCCGTAAACGGCGCCGTTTCCTCCTTCGCCGTACTTTTTAAAATCGTTCACCGGGAGATTCCCGTCGCCGCCGTAGCTCGTGAACGTGTCGTTAGCTCCGTTTGCTCTCTCCCCGTACCCGGAGAAACCCGATTTCACCACGTTGGACTCGGATCCGTAACCCGAGAACTCGTTCGGAGCTCCGTTTCCGTTTTTGCTGTAGCTGGTGAACGTCTGGGCTCCGGAGTTCGCGTTCTCGGAGTAAGCCGTGAAGGATTGCGACCGGCCGTTCGCTTCGTCGGAGTAGGAAGTGAATCTCCCGTTTGGTTGGTTCGCGTTCGTGTGGTAGTTCGCGAACTCGCCGGAGCCTCCGGTTGATCCGGTGGCGTAAGTGGTGAAGCTCTGGTCAGCGACGTTGACTTCTCCGGCGTAATTTGAAAACTTATCGTCGTGTCCGGCGGAGTCTCGGCTGTAACGACGGAACGAGTCGACGCCGATGTTGTCTCCGCCGGAGTAGTTTTTGAACGTGTCGGCTCCGGCGAGACGGTCGGAGCCGTAGTTGGTGAAGTTCTTGTTGGTGTAAACGGAGAAACCGACGTCGTCGCCGTGCTTCTCGGCTATAGAATGTGCGGCGAGCTCAGGGAAACAGAAGAGCTTCGCGGCGGAGCAGAAATCGGAGAGGCGTGTGTCGAGCGCGTGGCGTGAAGCGAGTGAGGAGAAGCGCGTGGAGTCTACGGTCGTTAAAGGGGAGGCCTTGTAGAGGAAAAAAGAAGGTGGTGGTGAACCGCTGCTGATGCGTTTGTTCCAGTAACGTATCAGTGAGGCTTTAGGTGTGAATGGATTCTCCGCCGCCGTGATGTTACCGGCGGTTTGTTTAGTAGCTCCGGCGAAATGCACCTACGTAAAAGGTTATACATTTAATAAAAGATTCTATGAAAAAGAAGCATAAAGTAGGATAATAAAGATTGAATCTTGCTTACATTAGAAGATGAGAAGAAGCAGAGGAAGAAAGCTGCTTCAATGATGTTCATCTTCTCTAGTGAAGGAGTTGGTTGAGAAGGAGAAATAATATGAAGAGAGAGCTCACTATGATATCATGTGGTTATATATAATATATTTGAGTTTTAAACATTTCTTTTTACCAAAACTTTATTAGGTATTTCACAAGAACGTTAATCTATGTTTTGTCAACAAATAGTTGTTCAAGAAACGGTAAAATAGGATTCGACTTTAGATTAAATATCGTAAGAAAGAAAGAATCTGAATAACTAAATAAGGCTGCATAAAGTGTATTAAAGATGAACCTCTACCCCCAAAAAGTTTACAAAAAAGATCATAATTATTTGAGGGAGTTCAAATAAGAAAATTTAAAAAGCTGGGAGAGACTGCTTCTTGCTGAAGAAAGGGAGAAAAGTAAATAGAGAAAGGGTAAATTATAGATCTTGAAAGTAGTAGTTTTTTTGTTTAGTTCCCTTACATTTAGAGCATTTTAATGTATTATTTCTTTTTAATCTACAGAATAATTTTAAAAATAATTTGACTTTATTTATGTATTATTTTTATATTAAATAAAGTAATGAGTAAAACTGGAATAATATACATGTACCTTTTGAATAATATTATATTTATTCTATTACAGAGCTAAAAATATAATATATTTAAAATATTTTACTGAAAAATAAAATTTGAAATAACAAGAAATTAAGATTGAAAATGTTCTTAGTGATTATAAAACTGAAAAACAAAATATAGGGTGAAAATGTTTAAAGTGGTACAAGCATCCGTTCTAGTAGCTCTTGTAAGGGTAAACAACATATTTCCACACCAGAAGTATCATATAGTAACAATTCAACATAATCTTTCATATTATTTTTAATTACACACATTTTAAGTATATGAACCTATTTACCTTCATTTTCAAAGATTAAAACCTGAAACCACACAAATAAAGGTTTAGCTTGGTTTTATTGGTTTAGAATCTAAAGCGATATTAAGCTAGTTAAACCAATCAAACCAATTGATAAAAACTTGAAATTAAACTCCGACCCAACCTGATATTCAAATAATACTCAACCTAACTCTTTAGTAGGATGTTGGTTCAAGTTCTATTTAGATATCAGGTCGGATCTGGTTTTAATTTCAGTTCAATACCTTTAGATTCTAAACCAATTAAACCAAGTTAAACCTTTGTCTGTGTGGTTTCGGGTTTTGATCTTTGAAAATAAGGGTAAATATGTTCATATACTTAAAATGTGTGCAATTAGGTTCATATACTTAAAATGTGTACAATTAGGTTCATATACTTAAAATGTGTTCAATTAGATTAAACATGAAAGATTGTGTGAACATGTTACTATATGATATTTCTGGTGTGGATATAGGTCGTTTACCCCTCTTAAAATAAAACTAGATTTTAACCCGCGTGGTCGCGCGGATATTTTTATTTAAGTTTTATGATAAATTTATAAAATATTTATTATTATTTGATATTTTGTATTATGTAACTTAATATGTCTTATTCGATATAATTTTACTGATATTTTTTATTTTATGAAACAACATATATTAATATATAATTTATTTGTATTTTAATATATTTCTAAAAACATTAGAATAAATATAATCATATAAGAATCAAAATATAATAATTTATCTATTTAACCCATTTTGTTAATTTTTTTGATGTTTTCTAATGAAATGGATGAGATTTTTTTTATAATCCTCACTGATCAAAAATTATTTTAAAGATTTTTTTAATTTAGATAAGTTACATTTTTTTATTTAATTTACAACATAAACCATCAACTCTAAACTAAAAAATCATATAATATAACTTTTTATCTTGTATAATTTATTTTTATTAAACTTAAATTTATATTTCTAACTTTATTATTTAAATTTATAAATTAAAATACTATATAATAAAATATTTATTCTTTATTTAAATAATACTAAATTCTAATATTTTAATAATAATTACGAATTTAATGAATTATTTAAAATTGATAATTAAAAGATTTTATAAGATTTTGTTAAAATAAAATAGGAAATATTCAAAAATAAATAGTGTTAAAGTAGAATATTCTTATGTGATAGTATATTTTATTCAAAAATTCTATTATATAAATATGATTTTTAATATAATAGAAATTACTAATAAAATGGTCCAATGACATTGTATCAATAAATAAAAATAAGACTGTATTTTAATAGATTAGATACTGATTGGCTTTGGGTCCCTCGTCCCGGGACTCTATAAGTCTTCATTAATATCAAATTATATACCTGGACATTAGTATAGACATATACTGTATAATGGTTTGTGGATATTAATAGGTGACTTTATAATTATG
Source organism: Moricandia moricandioides (assembly GCA_905132885.1). Classification (NCBI taxonomy): domain Eukaryota; kingdom Viridiplantae; phylum Streptophyta; class Magnoliopsida; order Brassicales; family Brassicaceae; genus Moricandia; species Moricandia moricandioides. The sequence continues at coordinate 470,499 of CAJHQQ010000001.1, forward strand.
TCTCCCACTAAAACAAAGATTCTCAGCATTATTAATTACTTTTTCTTCTTCTCAAATTTTACAAAAATACAGAATTATAATATAGTTCTAGATACCGAGCTGGACTATTAATGCAAAAACAAAAATAGTCATTTAAACTTGAATAATTATACTTTCTGTTAATATTGTTCAAAAAGTGTTTAGTCATTTATTAAACATATATGTAAATTCTAAAGTAAAAAAAAATATGATTTATCAATCTAAAAAGTTCAACATTGATCTGTAGATTGGATGTATTAGGGTGCAAGAAATAGAGATCATCAACTTCGAAGGAATGTGGTGGTGGCTAACGTGCAACCAATCTAACTTTTTCTAAATTTTATAGTTTATTTCCTCATTAATGATCATAGAATCCCGCGTTTTAGCACTTGGTGCGATGATGGGTTCTCTCCATGGTTTGTCGACAATAATATTCATGTATTTTTTTTCAAGTTTTAGGTAAATAATTTCTCATATATTTTTATGATACGCAAATAAAATATTAAAGGAATACCGGGTGATTGTGGTCGAGTGGTAAGGAGACGGGACTGAGACGCCAACACGTTTCAGGTTCGATCCACCTGCTGCGCGAAACTAAGTCACAATTATCCTGGTCACTTTACACGGATATGGGCCCATGCTTTAGGGCCCATTTGAATACTCGGAGAGACGGTCTATCCGTGGGCTGCACCTCCCCTTGGGGATTAGTCTGGACCTCTCCATGGATTTAGGATACCCCAGGTTAATAAAAAAAAAAGGAATACCGTATATTATGATGGGACGGGTTCGAGAGAAAAATATGTAGTTAGTTAATTAAATAACTACCTTCGAACTTCGAAACGAATACATATGTTATGGGGGCACGTACACCCATAAGATTATAACTATTATAGATTTGACAGGTAAAATTGCAGAGAAAAATGGTTAATGTCCTTTAACCATTCAAAAAGGACTCTTTACTCTTTTTAAATTAGTTGTGCACCCAGTCAAAAAGTCTTCAACATTCTTCCCCTAGCATGGAGAAACTTTTTAATCGAAAATGACTAGTAGTATGAATTTATCAAGCTTGAAATAGGATATGCACCACGCATTAGGCACAATTTCAAACTCTCGAGATGTTGTTTTAAAGCGTTCTTAGATCATCTCCAACCCAACTATAAAACACCATTTTACTGTAACTTTCTTCAATTCAACTCTAAAAAATCACACCATTTTAGTGGAGAGAGAGAAAGCTTAACTTTCATTTGATAGTGAGACATAAGAGCTACAGATTTATCCAAATGTTATTTGCAGCTTACCACACCGAGTGGCTTGCTTATTACGGAGAATCTCTAGAGCTCAAAAGAAAAAAAGAAAGGACATTAGAAAATCGATCTCTTATGTTTACAGTCTCATGCCGTCATGCGTATGTGTATGCGTACTGTTATATTATAACTGAATACAGAGAAGAATTGATGATCTTGGTCATGCTTTTGTTTATGTTTACTCTAGAGATCTTGTTTTAAAATGTTCCCTAATATATATATTTGTTTACTCTAAAGATGTTATTTTTGTGTGTGTTCTTTAAAGCTTCTTTTCACTGCAGATCCGAAGCACAAGAGTGAAGAGAGTTAAGATGATGGATAACTATAGAATCGCAAGGCGTATAGGCTACACAAACATATAAGAAACTCGAATAAAATCCCACAGAACACCATTACTTGTGGATATTTGAGGAACCTAAAGAACAATCAGCTCACAGGCCCGACCACTAGCAGCAAACCTTTAAGCACTGTGAGTTCTGTTATTACATCATTTTATTCATGAATTAAGATCTGAAAATTGATCATTAACATATAACCCCAATCATGTTTGTGCAGTGATCTTGCGGGGAACCATCTAACGGGTGTGACATGCCAAAGGTACTTTATTGGTATGAAGTTCAGTACATGTAACTTAATCAGCGTCATTCCTCCAACCGCATCCACATAAGAAAGGTTCTTTACACTTCTAATGCATTATCTTCTGATATGTGTCAGCTAACCGGTTTTGTGGTACTTGTAAGTGGATCCTACATATTACTGATCTTGCCATCTTTGAGTTTTGTTATTTACTCATCCACTGTTCCACAAGACAAACATACTATCAGCAATATATACAACAAACAAGAAAGAATGACAGAATCAAGTACAAGCTATCAAAAACAAGAACATAAGAACATGCATCATCATCTTCAAGATTCATGTAAAAGATAAAAGGAAATATCAATCCAATCCAGAAACTGAAACTGTAAACACACAAAACACATTCATATCAAAGCATTCATCAATTCAAAGTTAAGATCAGAAACAACAACAACATTCATCTTGTTAAGTAACTATGCTTCCGCATCAATGGTTCTCAGCTAAATCCTGCAGGTGCCCTCTTTTCAAAAGGATTCTCTGCATTATAGTCTATCCCTTTTCGCTTACTGTTCCTATGCTTCCCACCATCATCAATTCCAGCTGCTTTTAGTTCCCTCCTCTTTTGCATAGAAGCAAGCCTTGTAGCTTCCTGAATTTGCTTCTCTCTAGCTTTTCTTTTAGCCTTCTTTCCCCTAGTGTTAACCAATCTAGCTCTCGCTTCAGATAGCATCTCCATCTCATCATCGTCCATGTCCACTGGATCAGGATGAGCAATGAGCTAGGGGTTACACATGCAGCTTCTAAGGCTTATAAGAATCATACCAACTGACCTATCTTCTTTGGCTTATGAGTTTGATAGAATTTGACTACTTTCATGTCACCTCTAAGGAAGAAGTCACTGAATGCTAAAGTACCTTCCACCACCCCCAAGATTCATGTGGGAGCACAACTTCTCTAGGGAACAAAACTATATCTCAAAGACGGGTTTACCAGAAAGCTTATTATGAATGATAATCATGAGAGAAACGTATCCCCAAGATCCAATGAGAGCACAATTCCAGGACTCAAACGTGAAGAGGAACAAAAGTTTGCACAACTATCAACAACAAAAAGAAGAAAAGGACACAATCAAGAAGGAGCCTATCAGGAACACAAGCGTGAGGAGGAACAAAAGTTTGCATCAAGTTTGAGAAATCCAACCAAAACATTCTTCAAAAGACTGAAGGCAGCAGAAAGATCCAAAGAGGAAATAATAAGTAGAACTGCAGAAGGGGCCGTAGACTGTATAGATTCATAGTTCAACTCTGACACTTGGTTGTTTGACGTTTCAATTTGTATTTAGAGAGATTACATACACTTGCCAAAAACAGAAACTTGTCAAGAACAATATTAAACTGAGTTAAAAATCTGTTTAATTCATCAAGATTCATGTTAGGCAAATGAAACTATCAATAAACTGAAACTTTTAAGACAAAACGTATTCATGTCAAAACATTCATTACATAATCAGAAACAACTAAAAACTACTTGAGATAAACCCAACAAGGTGTTGTAAGATCAAACACAACCGTACTAAAACCCTAATCTTGATAATTACAATTCTGAGAAGACACCTATAGAATCGCTACTCTGTCACATGGGCAGAGGAACAAGAGCAAAACAGAGGACTCCTCGGCACCTGAAAGACCAAAGACTAATGTTATCACCATCTCTCAATCCATTAGCCTTCACGACATCGTTCCAACCACAAACCAAAGCGTAGTTCCAAGAACCATTCATCTCCCATCTCTTGAGAAACACACCCCACTTCTTAGTACCTTGATCAACAAGAATCGCACCCACACCCATCTTTTCGTTGTTGTTGATGTCTTCCTCGATGATTCTCAACTCAACAGGCGTCAAGAAGTCGTTTCGGATCAGTTTGTGGAAAGGGATCGAGAGACGGCTCTGGCTTGGTTTGACATCTGTTTCGAACAGAGTCTTCTCAAAGATTAGGATCGGGTCTGAGTCTCCTCTCATGCTTCTCATCAACTGGAACAACCAATCCGTGAGTAAAGGTGACACCTTTGCTTTCTTGAAACTGCGTTTTCCTTCTTGCACGACACGTCTCTTGCGACTTGTGTTGTTCTCTGTTAGGCACGAGGACGACGAAGATGATAGGGAACTAGGGTTTGGTGGGTTTTTAGTCTTTGTCTTCTCTGAGGGAATCTTGTTAAGATCGAAGAGCGAAGAAGTGGAAGCAACATTATTAAGGCTTTGAAGAGGTTTCTTTAAGGATGGTCTTCTTGGTCTTCTTGGGAAGTGAACGAAGATTCTCTTCATTGTCTCTTCTTCTTTCCAAGATACGGTCTTCTTCTCCGTGTGTTCTTGTTCGTACAAAAGAACCGCGTTATCCACTAAAAGAGAGAAGTCCGACCACGTCTCCGTGAGATCACCGTAATACATACTCATTGTTGTGATCGGAGAGTAGATTACACAGAAGAAAAAAATTAAGTTTTGAAGAAACTAAAGAGACAGAGTTTTAGAATTTGAGTATGAGAAGAGAAAGTGAGAGGAAGAATGGTTTGTGTTTAGACTAAATACTATCTGGTCTCGTTGCAATCAAATATTATAGCCGTTTGTTTAGTTTTCCTTTTTGGCTAGCTCATTGGAAATTACCGTTTAGTCCCTATTTTCGTAATTTCCTTTTTTCACCGTCTTCAAAATTCAAAAATAAAAAAATTACATTTGACAGAAACAATCCGAAGTAAATTATGTATGTGTTTTTTGCTAAATGAAAGTTGAGGTTTTTGCTTTGGCAGAAGAAGCGATTGGATCTCGTTAGTGAGCAAGAGACGTGCCATCGTTTAAAGCTGTCCAGTTCCGATTTCTAGTCCACTCATGTATTAACATAATCCGTCCATTAATTTTCACAATACTAATCTTCACCGTGTAAGGAGTTGTTTGGAAAAATAGCGCTCCACATTTTGACAATTATTATAAATTCTCCCTAATTCCTTGATATTACAATCTACACCCTAATCTCCAATCCTACTCAATTTTTTTCTTCCAAACACCATTAAAAACTACTTCAATCCCTAAATAAAGTAATGGTTCCATTTTGGAGTTGAACTTTTTTATTTATAAAATGATCCTTTAATTTTTTAATGTTTTTATTTCTTATTTAAATAATATTTAAAATAATACAATAAGATAATAGGATAGGAGATATTCCACAAAATATTATTTAATAAATTTACATAAAATGCATAAACTAATTTAAAAAACAAACATAAATAATATAAAATAAAAATAACATAAAATAATAGATTTAATAATCCGGTAAATCGCTTCCGGATCTGCTAAGATCAGTGAAGAATTGCCCAAACGAAGAAGATCAAAAAGAAGCTTGTTGTTCTTGTGATTCTACATTTCACTTTGATAATATTTGTACTTCACTTTGTTTTCCTCTTTTTGTGCATAATTTTATTTTTGAATCTCCATATGTTACATCATTTCTGCATTTGTCTTCTTTAATTGTTCCAAAAGTTATTTATTTCTTTTTTTCTTGTACTTTTTAATAATAAAAATTCAATTTAAATAAATCATATATAGGAGATTTTGTAAACATAAGATAGTTTGTAGTTAATTAGTAAACTTTTATAAGATGTATTATTAAAAGTTATTAATTCACAAAAATTGGAATTATTTAATAATATATATTTTTGGAGTAAAAAAGGGAACAATACATTGGAGTAAACTCAAATCCATTTTAGTGTTACACCATTTTGGAGATGTTTTAAGTACACCCTTATGCTCACCGTCTTAGTGAGGAGGTTTCAAAGAAATTGAAGCTAAGTACGATAGGATAGACGTAAGCGTGAGGAAGAAGGGCAAATTTGGTTAACTGCGACAAATGCGACTTTGATTTTCATCTCTCTGAAAAAGAAGACAGAAGCAACCGGCGATGAGGCTGTGAAAGAAGGTGGCAGCAAGTCAATAGTTTGTTTGGTTTGTTTGCAATGGAAACTTGTGCACCAAGGCCTGATAGGTTCAGACAAAGTTGTGTTTATTCTGCTAATACTTTGGACATGAACTCTGTTAATCTAAAGTAATAACAAAGGAATCTTCTCATTAGCTATGATCATGTATCACCAAACAGTCGTATGAAATACTACACTGTCAGTCTGTCACACACTCTTACGTATATGTATGTATATAGAGAGAGACCCAGAGAAAAAGCTTTCTTCTCTAATATAAAATTTTCGCATTCCCGGCTCTGATGAAGCTAAAGGCGGCAATGCTCATGATCTCGAGTGGCTTGGGAACCCTTCAATTGTAATGGGCTGCAAGGAAGGAAGAATAACAACTCTACATTACTAAAAATTCAGATTAAAAGAACTATGCAAGCTTGAAATGTAGAGGCTGAGGGTGTTCTAAGATAAGTTTACTGGTATGTCACACAAATTAAGGTGGATCTAAGCTGTTTTGTGGGTAACCGACTACGGTGAAGCAGGCCTTTTATAAATTTTCAGAACTTACCTTTGATGATGATCTGCTGATTAGAGGAGAACCACGTTGATGAATTTCCTCTTGGCGAATGCAAGCCACCATTTGTTTGGTGTCCCATTAGCTCTATACGCGACACTAAGTAGCCTCCCACTAGTCTCCTCTCGGACCTGCTTCAGATAGTTCCTAAAAAGATCTGACATTTCAAGCAAAAGGGCTCAAAGAGTTAGACAGTGAGGATCAAACTAGCTCAAAAAACAGGCCCCTATTAACAATGTACCTGCTTCTTCCTGGGACGAAGGAAGTGAAAAGAGACCTGGGAAAGGAAACCCAGTTTCTCCAGGAACAGGGATATCCTCTAAACCCAAGTTGATAATCGCCTTAGTTCCTACAGCCAATGTTCTACACCCTTCAAGCCTCTTTAACGCCACGTTTATGTAGAAGGTCAAGTAAATAAGGAGCTTATCAGCAGGGCTTTTGATAGGGAAGTTTGTGAAGAAGACATTCGCACGAAAGAACGTGATTGCCTCATCCACAATATCAGTTCTATCTGCGTATATAAACAACAATCATGAAAATGAAATAATCTTTTTGTTTCCTACACTCAAAGATTATGAATACCTTGTTCTGAAACAGGTGCAGGACCCTTGATGTGGCTCTTAAGAGGAAGCAAAGGACAACCACATGCCTTTGTTATCCCTTCTTCCTCCACAAAGCTCGAGTGATATACCTAAGAAGAGTATCACAGAGTTAACAAGAGAGTCGTTGCTACAAGCAGTGCATCCAAAATTGGTGATGCAAGCTTCTAGATCAACGAAGCAGAAAGATCCAATCGAATCTAACTAGGTCTAAATGTCAATTTAAGATATAAATTGAATATCCGTACCATTTGGTTCCCGATTCTAACAACGAAACAATCGAATCGAAGCTGTGATAACGTAGATCTACTGCGATGAAGAAGATCACGGAGGTATCAGAATCGATCTGTAGGTAAGGTAAACGAAACGAGATAAAATTAGGAACTCATGTACCTGATTCCGGTGAGGAATCCGCGGCGAAGTAGCGACGGTAGTCTCTAATCGACGAACTATGAAACGAATGGAAAAAAAAATTAAAGGGTAGAAGACAGTCAGATATTTTGACACGTGTAAAGCCTGCAGAATTTAATTCGAACCGGTACAACTACTATCAATTCCGGTTTTGGTTTGGTGTTGGTTCAATGGAATTGACAGAAATCGGTTATAGCTTGGATTTATTCATGAGTTTTTTTTTTTAATTCTACACGAATTATTATTTATAATGAATTGAGAAAGAACAAAGAACACTTTAAAGATAAACCTAAAAAAATTCTGTCAAAAAAAATATTTTTTTAAAAAATAATCAAAATAAATTTAAATATATATTTATACTCATTCGATTAACTAATTTACACTTATAGTTTAGAGTTATGAGATATGACTTAGAGTTTTGGAATTGATATTTAAAACTAAAAAAAATATATAAATTTTTTTTTTAAAATAATAAAGTCTATTTTAATTATATTTTTTTCTTTGAGATCTATATTTGTAATAAAAAAAATTAAAGTTTTATTTGAGAAATTTGACCATTGAGAATTCTATAAAACAAGTTTTAAATTGCGGTTTAGGTATAACAAAGGAAAAACCGTAACAAACAATTGCTTGAAATGTGGTTCGATTTTTGGACTCTTTTTTCCGGTTCAGATATCGGTTACCGTGGAGATATATATATATATATATCATCTTTATATAAACAGTCTAGTACCAACAAATTGACTATTAATGAGCACATCTCGACCCTTTAAAATACACTTTCTCTACACTGATTTTCGTAACAATACAACTGGTGATCACTGCACCAAGAGACTAAACTAGGTTGATGCTACATTCAATGGCTTCACCATCATTTATATTAGCATTTACTTGGGTGTGTCGAAAGTTATCATCACCTGAACACCTGAGAACTGCTCTTTGAACTGTATGCTGATGAGGTTTCAAGTCGTTACTATAGCTCTGATCTTTGTAGCTCGTGAACGCGCCTAAAGCTCCAAGAAACCCTTCATGTCTCAAGAACATTGCTTTTGCCTCACCTCTCGACCTGAAATAATAAACATTAGTCTTTGGTCTGAAGGGAAGGGTTTATTGAAGTAGTATCAGAGTCTTCGGTTATACCAAAAATGAACAGCAACAGATATTGTGTCCATGGTGTACTCGAGCCCGCGGATGAAAAACCCACCAAAGAAAATACGCTTAAGGCCGAATCTTAGTGCATTCAAGTAAGCAATCTGTACAGGATTAGAGGATGATACAATCTAGTCAGAAGAACATCATTAGCTTAGAGTTCTGGAAATGTTTGCAAGGAACAGACCTGACCGATGTTATTTGATATCATTCTTAGAAGTGATCTTGCAACATCTTCTGGTTGGTACTCTTCAAGTTCTTTGCCGTCAGTAATCGCTTTCCCGAAGCTGGAAGCGATGGCCGTTGAGGAGAGACCAATCTAACATTAAAACAATGAAAATTCGTTTTTAGATTACCAATCCAAAACATTAGCAAAACCAACGTTACCTTTGAGTAATCTGTTCCACCGTAGATATCACCCACAAGCATGTCAATTACTCTGTTATTTCCTTGGTGACTTAACTCGAGCAGCTCATCGAAACTGAAACTAAGTGATATTAGTAACTCAGGAAAGGAGGAAACTGCATGAATAGAGTATAAAATAAGAAAGTCACCTCTTGCATTTTGTTAGAAGCTTTCCAAGACCTAGAAATGTGCCTCCACCAAGGCTTGTTCCACTTATTCGCTCATACTTTCCAGCTCCATCGACCTACATAAGAACCAGATTGAGAAGGAAAAAATCAAGTGTGATCAGAGAAAAGGCAAAACCATAGTGAACCTTGATCATGCTAACGCCAGAGCCAATATTAACGAGGAGATATGGATACAAATCATTATGGTCGATCTGTACAAACTCCTTTTGGCCATCCAAATAGGTAAAAGCTTCCCTTGGCACTGTCTGCAAATCAGATTCATACTTCAGGTGTAAGCAAGCATGCAAAATAGCTTATCTAGTAGCTATGCAAAATTGCATAACCAGAAAAGTTTTACAAAATCTGTTCTCTCATGGAGATCTTTAGTGCATCGAAGGATCTTTATCACATATAATGCTTTAGCAAGCTGTAGATTTCAGAAGCAACTGCAAATCTATATAATGCACAAAGATGAATGAGTTTGTGGCCTAGAGAGTCTTCAGAGTGCGTCAGAGATCCTCATGTGGGTAATATTAGAATAAAAAATAATACCTTTAAGAGAAAATTAACACCACCAACAAGAGAATGCATCTCATCTTCCTTATCAAAAACAATTCCAAGTTTCTCCTTAAATAGTTCAGCAAACTTAAATGCTCCACCACCTGTTGCCTTTTGGAACAAAACAAACCAATTAGCATTACTATACTCAACTAGAAAACACATCCCTCACTGCTCAGCTTTACCTTAACAGAAAATTTATCGAGTGCTGTCCCATTAGGATGCTGAACACCTGAACAAGAGAGGACTTAAAGTCAATTTGTGATAGGCATAGGAATCAATAAAAGACAATTATTTTGCCTCTTCCATTTCCTAAAATACTTGATAATAATTCTAAGAGAAAAGCATCAAAGACAAAAACTAACTAAACATGCGTAGAACAGTAATGGGTGTTTTGCCTAAACGTGTAATGATCTGGTTCTTACAACATATCATTGCTCCAAATAAACAAGAAAGAAAAGCTTCCCTTGACACTAACCGGAACGTTGAAGAATATTGAATCGAATAAAGTCTAAACAATCATCAATCTTTGTGGTCTCAAACTTGGCGAAGCAAAGCCTCCCATTCACGACGGAGCAACCATTCCCAACGACGATGCTGCCGTCACCATTTGGCGAGAAATAGACAAGCTTTATGAGAGTCCCTGCCATGAAATCAATTTCCGGTTCAATCGAGACGAGCCCAGAACATAATCGGATCTAAAGAGTTGATTTTGTTGTTGTTAACCTCCGATGTCGAGAGCCAAATGAGAGATTGGAGGCGAGAAGCGAGTTTCTTTTGGATCCATTGTCGTTTTTTATTTTTTGTTCTGTCTTTGGAAATGATGTTTCTTTAATGATTCAACGTGATTTAAAAGGATGTTGTTCAACGTTCAACTACTTTGGATCTAACCTATCCTCATGTCTGACTTGTATTTCTTCTCCATTGAGCAATGTTCAATGTGCCGTAATGTTTGGCTGTCTTTTTTTTTTTTTTATTAATTATTTTAAGGAAATAATTTTTTTTTTGAGAGAACGAAATCTTGCTGACTTGCCATTTGGTTGGGTTGGGTTGCATACAAAAAAAAAACTTTGTTGGAAAAGAACATTTGTTTCGGGTAGAAAACTTGGTCATTGACGAACTGATGATTTTTCTTCGTGTCGAGATACTCCTTCCGTTTCATAATAGATGATGTTTTGTCATATAACAATGCACGATGATTAAAAAATTTACATTTATTTAGAAATTATTTTTAAATATATAATTTTAAAATCATTCAACCAATTACAAAAAATACTGTAAAATTTTATTGGTTGAACAGTTTTCAATAAAGTTAAATCTAACCTTAAAACTTCAAAAGTTACCTTAAAATCTCAAAACATCATATATTTTGAAACAACATAAAACTCTTAAAACATCATCTAATTTGAAACGGAACGGGTATATTTCTTGCTTGCTATATGACAAATTGACAATGCACTTAAAAGTCCTTACCGCATTGAATGCTACCAAAGCAAGACGGTAAGCGCAGGCCCGCCTTGAGATTTTAGTGGATTTATGGGGGTTTTTTAATGATGTTAGTTAATTTTTTTTTTACAAAATTAGTGGTTTAAAAATATTTCTGGAGACTTGTCTAAATATAAATTTCTTCAAAAAATTTGGGGGTCATAGCTAATGTTTCATCCGGCTTGGCCTAAGGTTGGTTCTAACGGTAAGAGCATCTCCATCCCCACTTCAAAACTTAATCTATTTTTGAGTAAAATGGAATAATGAGTAAAAAAATAAAGGCATTACTTCATTTATGGAGTAATATTTTTTTTCTGTTCATCACTCTATTTTCACTCCATTTGGAGTAATTTATGGTGTAGGGATGAAGATGCCCTAAGAGCACCACCAATGGAGGTTTCTAGTTTCAGAGTTTTAAAAATACTTATATGTATATGTATATATTTATATCTATCTTATTAAAGTAGAAGTACTTTAGGATTTTGTTTGGAAACATGGATAATGAGGATTGTTTGGATACATGGATAGCAGTATTAAAAATAATTTCTTTTATTTACAAATTTAGCATTTACATTTACAATAAATCTATCTTATTAAAACTGTAGTACCCATAAAACTTCACCCTTATTTTTTCTTCTTATTTACCATTCTGTGCCATTGAATAATTTAAAAGAAATTTTATTTACGGGCTGACTTAATAATTTTTTTATCTAACCGAATAAATTCAAAAACAAACATAATATTAACAAGATAGATCCAAAAATCTAGCCCTTACGTTAACAATATTTTTTATTTCCAAATTACAACCCACAAAATAAAAGAAAATCCATCAATCAATTGAAACTAAAATCTAGAGGTTTTCATATATGAACAAAACGTAATAAATTGCTAAAATTGAGATATTCACTTATTCTTATATTTTAAATCATATATTTTTTGTGTTAGACGATCATATTAATTTGTTAGTTATACATTTTTTCTTATTTCAAAAAAAATCTAAAATAAAAAAAATAGTATTTATATGAAATAATTGAATATTACATAAATTTTATTTTCTAATAGATCAAACAATAATAAAATATGAACAATTTCAAACCTATAAAACACATATAAAACCAAACACAATTATATATGTTATATATTACAATTTACTATAACACTCATGCGGTGTTAGTCATGGTCATCTAAGTACCCATCGACTACAATTCAGTCTTTCTGAATGTTGGGGTTCAAAATGGTTTTACATGAATATACGGACGGTGTCGAGTAGGATCATTCAAGGTCCAGGTAAGTTTGTAGGAACCTAAAAATATTTAAAAACTGATGGTTTACAAATATTATTAAATAATTTTAAAAATAAAAATAAAAATAAAAATCAAAACCCGCGCTTTGTAAGCGCGGGTCAAAATCTAGTTAGTATTTAATTTTGAAGTTCTTAATTTTACGGGAAACTCAATTTTACGGCTTATCATGGGCTTCCAACTTAAAACCAATTAGCGATAAGTACTGGTCATAACCGTTTATATATTACTTAATGTCCCCTTAGATTCCAGATGTGGAATACTTATTCCTAATAATCTTCGGGTTAATCGCGGTAAATCATAGCCCTTTAGACTTTCTCCACTATCCCTCTTGGGTTTAGGAAGTGCTTAGATTAGGACCAATATTGCTGATGTTTGTTGCTGATTTGTGTTTCATTGCTTGGCTTTGTTTGACAAGCATTAACTTGTGATGCTTAGGGTTCTTTTAAAACTTTTTTGCGGCTCTAAGCATCGCTTTGGCTCTCGAACAAACTGGATTGCAGGTTTATTTGTAATCAAACCATCATTACTTATTTATTTATTGACATTTACAATTTAGCAACAACAAAAAAAGGTTGAACTTGATAATTTTAGGTCTAGAAGCAACAAAAAGAAAAAAAATTTAGCTCTCAAGTGTATCATTTATAAAATAAAATAAAATAAACAGTGTTTAAACAATATTGCTGATGTTTGTTGCTGATTTGTGTTTCATTGCTTGGCTTTGTTTGACAAGCATTAACTTGTGATGCTTAGGGTTCTTTTAAAACTTTTTTTGCGGCTCTAAGCATCGCTTTGGCTCTCGAACAAACTGGATGGCATGTTTATTTGTAATCAAACCATCATTATTTATTTATTTATTGACATTTACAATTTAGCAACAACAAAAAGAGGTTGAACTTGATAATTTTAGGTCTAGAAGCAACGAAAAGAAAAAAAAAATAGCCCTCAAGCGTATCATTTATAAAAATAAATAAAAATAAACAGTGTTTAAACACAAATGTGGCTTTGAACCCGACACCTTTTATATATTATTACTCTCAAGTATTTCCCATCGGGTGATGAAATTAGTCTTCAAACTATTTAACTTTTTTCGAGTCCTAAGCTAATGTTTGATCAACTTGTATTCAGACCCGGTCAATGAGTGCTAATTGCGACCTTTGATTTTTTTTTTTTTGATATCCTAACAGGGCCGGCCCTGGCATAAAGCGGAGGAAGCTTGTGCTTTGGACACCAGATTATTATAAAAAGTTTTATGGGCAACTTATTTTAGGATGTCAGTGGTGGTGTAGTGGTTTTCTCCTTCTTCATTGACTTAAATGGCTTAGGTACAAGACTTTAATGTTTGTGTTCAGATAATACATACAATCCTAAATGTTTGTGTTCAGATAATACATATAATCTGAAATCCTGTGTTACAAAAACTATTTGGATATTTATAGGGGTGAGACTGACCGGATATCCGGGGTATTTTTAGGATATCCGGATCCGGATCCGGATTCGCCGGATCCGTGACTTTAGTATCCGGATCCGGATCCGCGTCTTCTGGGTATCCGGACTTCGGATATCCGTCTAGATATTGTGATACCCGCGGATACCCGGATTCGGATCCGGATCCGTAAAAATAATTAAAAAAAGATAAAAATATTTTAAAAATATAAAAAATCTAAAAATAAAACATAAATTAAATATTTATACAAAATTTATGAATATATATATGATATATAATATTAATAAAATTTAAATATAATATTAAAAAAATATTTTATGTATAAATACTAATATATCAAATATAATTATTAATAAAATTAAAAATTTAATATATTTTAAAAATACGGATCCGGATCCGGATATCCGAACCTAAAAATTAAGATATCTGGATTTGGATCCGGTTTGGACGGATCCAAAATTTTAATATCCGGATTCGGATCCGGGCACTCCGGATATCCTATTTTCGGAGCGGATCCGGGACGAATCTCGGATCGAATCCGGATCCCGGATAATAGGTCCCAGGCCTAGATATTTATAGACTAGAGTGAGTGCGGATTCGAATTCTATAGTCCATGTTCGGTTGAGATCTCATATTACGTTACAATGTCCATATCTAAAATAAATAATTCAATTTTCATCTGATCTAAACAATTCTTTTCTCATCAAAATTTGGTCTAATTATTATGAGTAGCTGACAAAAAAGTTCATTAAATTATTTTGCAGACTAATTAAGATTTGTTTAGATTAGTAGAGACATAAAATCTCTAATGAGGTGTGAATATAACTGCTTACAGTGATCCCACATGTAGGAGAATATATGTCAATCATAAATGTGATACAAATAAAAGTCAGTTTATTGGGAATTCTTCTTATACAATAGTTTAACATATCTATTAAAACTAAATACCCTTACAAAATAATCATTCCTTCATCACAATAATTACAATTTGTACCACTGACTTAAATATTATTAATTAATTAATTATACAATATTTTTTTTGTTAGATTATTCTATAAACAAACTTACTGTTATTCTTTAATAAAAATTAGCATTATCCTCTAATCTGAATATTCTCTAATAAAATTTTAAAATAAAATTTAACAGATTTATTTAAAATTATATATTTATTTATATTATTATTATTATTTAATTTAACATACAAAATACAAACTATAAATGTTTTATTAATACATATGATGTTATTTTTCAAATGTATGTTAAATAATTTGATGATTAATATTATTAACATATATATATATATATATATATATATATATATATATATATATATATATATTTGAATTATAAGAATAAAATAATTTAATTTCAAAATAAAAATAGAAGTGAATTTTATTTGACATAAAATATTTTATTCAAAAGGATATATTTATTAATACATAAAAACATAACAATTGGTATTTTAATTTTTACATAAATACATTAAATTATTTAATGTAATTAAAAATTATTAATTAACGAATATGTTATATAATATATCATCTTGAGTGGTTTGGTATCTAACCCGCAATATAAGCAACCAAAAATTACATACAACTAAAAATTGTCGATCTATCATAAATGTTATATATTACAAATCAAAAACAAACACATATATGGTTGCTTGTCTGTGCAATCATTAGTGAATAATTATGTATGTGTGTTCTATTAAAATAAACTTTTGTACACCTCGGGTGTACGAATCAATCTCTAATACATTTTAAAACTGTTGTTCTAATAATTTGTAAATCAATAAATTTTATTTTTGTATATATAACACTCTACTTATAGTACTAATTAATTTGGTTTGTAGACTTGCAAACATATGAACAATCACATAATAGTTGAGACCAAGTAACATAGCATTCACGTTTGTATTTGAATGCTTAATAAGTAAATTACGTATCCAAAGTGTTGTAGATAACTATGTAATTAGCTAAATTACGTTATGTTGGTGTAGTGGTAAAGGAGTGTCTAGTCTCCACCACTTGAATTCAAAATTTTTATTAAAAAAAAGAGGGAACATTTTGTTCTATTTCACCAAGAATCAGAAAAAAAAATTCTTCATATTTTCATATGTGTGTTTGTAATATTCATTATTTATAATTTTTATTTTATTGGTTCATTAAATATTTTTCATTAATTTTAAGGAAGAATGTCAAAAGTCTAGAATGGACCGAAAAAATCTAGGATAAAAAATAAACAAAAGATCTGTTTTTTGTTCTATTTTAGCAAAAATGCCATGAATCATTATAGTTTGACAAATTTATTCTCACCACACAATCAAAGAAAAACAAATAACTCAAAGCATAGAAATCAAACACACCAAACCGGTAATTGTAAAATGAATTTAGCTTTATGCCACGCCAAAATATTTCAAAAGAGCTTTCCGCATCTTCACCAAGCCTTTACGGTTTCAAATCGAAGGATTCGTCGTTATAAATATCCCACCATCTCTTGATTAACATTTTGACATCTTCCCTGTCCATGTAAGCTTCTTCTCCAGTGAACTTCCATGGCTTGGATCCCTACCGTTATTCACCAGTAATACTCATAAAAAGGATCATGAAAGTTTCATAATCAAGAGAGGTATGTAAGCAATAGAGAGTACTCACAGGTGCACAGTAATGAATAACCTTGACTTTCTCCAGCTCCACATTCTCCGGGTGGCGCCAAAGTAGAGACATAATCAGGTTGTAAACCAATGGAATCGGTTTAAAAACTCTCTCGAAGAACACATTGAGAAAATCCTGCCAAAGTCCCACATACCAAAATCATCATTATAACCAACGGACAATAATAATTTATATCTTTTAAATACTCAATAACCATGTATATTTTTAAGCTTTTATAAAAAAAACATTTGCATTATTTTAACATGAATGTTTAATTGTATCATATATTTACTCACTTGTTCTGCAAATTCTGAAGGTGGTGTGACCTTAAGAGTCTGGAGGAGACTTTCACATGTAGACTGGTTAGGCTCAAAGACAAACATTCCAGCGTTGTAATAGAGAGGAGGAGGAGGAGATTCCATCTCGACCGGCCACTTCACCTTTTCCGGACACTGCTGGCAATATCCAATTTTGTATTGGGGCGTGTGGCTCCATGTTTTCTCACAGAAACAGCCTATGACGCCATGCAAGTAACCATCTGGCAAATCAAATAGCTCGTCTATATTGTCATAGACTTGAATATCCGCGTCAAGGAACACTGCCTTGTTGTACTCTATAAACTACAAATTTTTAACGAAAATAAAAAAACTTAAGATTTCAATATATAATACAAAAGTGCTCAGTTTTGTAAAGATTTAGAGATGCTTACGTTCCAAATACGAAGCTTCGAGTAGTTAATAACGTAATAATCCCTTGCATAAGAGACCTGGTCGTCCGGAGGATATACAGGCTCGATCTCACGCAGGACACAGCCTTGAGACTTCAAGATCTCTCTATGTTCCTCAGGCACATCAGGCAGCACAGCAACCACAAGAGGGTAAGCACTTTCAACCTTACGCAAACCCTTTGCTAGACCCACTACACCCTTCACATAGTCTCCATTACCTGCCAGGAACGTCATATAGGCTCTTTTTTGGTGCACATTTTGCCTTAAATTGACCTCATCCACGGGAATGGATGGGGCCATTTGGAACAATGGAATGTTAGTTTGGGTTTGGAAGTGTTAAAAACAGGATGCTGTCTGAATTATATACACTTCTGAATCTCTGATACTGATGAAAGGTAGCACCAATTAAATCACATATAGAAATGTAACATTGTGGTCACACCTTATTGGTCCATATGTCATTCATATATCATGTAAGGAAATCTTTTATTGTAGTTTTCACATATTTTTTTTTGACTGAAGGTTTCACATACCTTGTTTGCTTATTCTAAAAATGTACATTGTAAGTAATAATTGAAATGTATTATTACATACCTTTTGTGCTTGCATATTCTTAAGAGAAAAGAAAAATATATATATTACAAAAAGCATATATATATTTCAGAATTTGACAATATTTACAATATATATTATGATGTATTTATTGCACTTTAGATTTCATTTCAATATTTATAGGAAATATCTATAAATATAGACGATTTTACATATACACTTCCAAGATATTAACTCCAAAAATCAAAGTGCAAAACAGTATTAAATTCCAAAACATGTAATAATAAAACTTGGGAAGAATTCTTTAAATATATACTCCCTCCGTTTTTTTTTAATTGACGTTTTAGGGAAAATTTTTTGTTCCAAATTATTTGACGTTTTCAATTTTCTATGTAAAATTTATTAGTAATTAATGTTAGATGACCAATGATATTATAGCTTCTATTTTACTATTGGTTGAATTGTGGTTAGGTAAACAATTAATGATGTTTTTGTTTAGAAAATGATAAAAAATTAAATATTTCTTAATCTGTGTGCATAATCCTAGAACGTCAAATATAAAAAAACGGAGGGAGTATTAACTAAATAATAGTAACAATTATGTTGGAAATAATTAATCTAAGAAATCATTTTTCATGCTTAAAAGCAGGACGCCACCTTTATTTTGCCTAGACAATTTTCGATACATAATCACTGGGCCAGTGACCCAGAATCATGACATGACGCAATAGGAACCATGATTTTTGGAGTCATGATTAGGGATTTTTTTTTAATCTTATAAGTATACTTTGGTTTGTTTAAATAATATTTGGTAAAAATTCATTTTCAAATGATTCCGTATATAAAAAAATCAAATTTTAATTTTAAATAATATTAAATTTTATTTATAATATTATTTGTAAAATGATTTTTTGTTTTTTGTTTTGAGCTTTTAATTAAAAGTATAGTGGTTAAAGTCTTAGTTATACTAGATTTTCAACTCGTACTATGCACAAATTTATTTTAATAATTAGTTTCATTTCATAATAATTTCAAAATAATATATATGATTTATATACATTTTTGTGAAATTATTTTTAAAGTATGTTTTATTATTTTTCCTATTTCAATCTTATACAATCATACTCTTTAAATAACTAATAGTTAGATATCTTTTTGTTTGTATATGTAAATATATAATGTGCTTATATTAATAGTAATTTTTTTAAAAAAAATATAGATTGTTTAATGCATAATAACTAGTGGATTGTTGTTTCCTGTAAAAAAATTGTGTCAAACAATATATAGTGTTTATTAAATTTTAGATTGTTAATGTCTAAATAAAATTCTTTGTAACTTTCGATCAATAGAAAACTACTCAAAACCCATAATCAAACCATCTTTCTAAATATTATGTGCTTCCCAAAAGTGAATTACTCTTTTCTAAGATACATTGAAAACCAAAGAAAAACATAAGCAATTATTGTGTAAATATTTCTTTTCTTTTTTAATATCTCTCTATCTCAATGTAAATCTTGATTTTTTTTGGATATTTCTAACTATTTATACTCACCATAATACTTTATATATTAGAAAATTTCTTATTTTATACATGAATTTCCTTTTTAGATGTGTTAGTTTTTGTTATTTTAACAATTTTAGCATCAAGTTCCATAATGTTTTTTTTTAATTTAAAGGATATTAGAAAATTCCTTTTTATACATTGTGAATTGTTTAAATAATTTTTGTTATCTTTACTATTTTAACATTAGATTACTTTTTATTATCTTATAAAATATATATTTACATGTATTATACTTAAGAAGACAATAATGTTTTGTTAGTATTACGATTTCACTTTTGATTTTCCATTTTAGATGATCTTTTGGTTACTTTTACTATTTTAACATTAGATTACTATTTTTATTTTTGTATAAAATATATTTTACATTTATTATACTTAAGAAGACAATAATGTTTTGTTAATATTGCGATTTTACTTTGGATTGTCCATGTTACTATAACAAATTACATTTGTAAGCAAGTTGTAAACAATTAATATTTC
The DNA here is from genome assembly GCA_905132885.1 of Moricandia moricandioides. Lineage (NCBI taxonomy): Eukaryota > Viridiplantae > Streptophyta > Magnoliopsida > Brassicales > Brassicaceae > Moricandia > Moricandia moricandioides. The sequence goes on from CAJHQQ010000001.1 coordinate 490,426, forward strand.
TAAACTAAAAGAAATAAATTAAGAAACATAAAGATCACTATATACTAATCAAGTAAAAAATTGAACTTTGCATAATCTAAAAGAAAATATTCATTGATTTTTTTTTGTCAACCCATTTTATTCCGTAAGCCCGTAGGGCAATTACAGAAGTATAAACCCATTAAAACACGGTTACATATAAAACAGACCAAACTAAGAGACCAATAAAACCAAAACACAAACACACCATGTGTCCCCTTTCTCATTAGGTCTAGAACCACGCGTTAAGAAAAAGAGTAAGTGGTTGCATGAGCCTCTTTATTGACTTCGTAACCCACCGTGCCGGTGACCTTTCATCTCCGTCTCCGGTGAGTCTTTACCGTCACCATTAATTTGAGCCACCTCAAAGCCTTAATAAGAAACAAAATATTTGCTAAAACCGCTTTCAGAAGAAAGCTCTAGCTCTAACTCTACTTATTTCGTTTCAAAAAGGTTAAAAGCTAAAAACTCTCTTCTCAATCTTTTAACCGGAAGAACTTCACTCCATCTGGATTACACAGAACCATAAACAAAGAGGAAGACTTATGATCTAGAATCAAAGTATTGAGCATGAGACTCATGAAGAAAAACGTATAAAAGAAACTCTGGGATCTAATAATGAAGAGTTGAGAGAGATATCACTTTAAAACAAAACAAACAGAAAATCCGCTACGGAAAATGAATCCCCAAAGCGAAGAAAAAGATTGATCTTTTCGATCGAAATTTATCTTACATCAAAAACATAACAAATCTCATCCTCCCTCTGAAAGATTAGAGTCTGATAAGAGGGATAGGAAGAGAGAATTCCCTCAAATATTCACTGATTTTGATGACCAAATAATAAGTATCAGTAACGAATTATATAATCAATGCAAATCAATAAAAAAAAATCATTTTTGCATTTTTATGTATTCCAAAATTGGTCGACATAAAAAAAATGGATTCCAAAATTGCAACATTTCAGATTTAATATTATAATAACAGTTTCTAAACGGATCATTATTTTCAATAAGAATCAGAAAACCCATCTTTCTCTTAAGAGAAGACATATCGCTCGAAAAACTTTCTCTTTTTGCTGAAAAGCTTGTGTATTGTGAATGTACTGCTTTTAGATAGTATAATGATAAATAATATTAAGATAGTGTCTTAAATAATCTATCTGTTATAAACGTGAAGAAATACAAAGTCAGCAATACGCGCAGAGTAAATATTATTGTGTGGAGCCCACCGTCACTATGCACGCACAGTAACTTACTTTTCACTTCTATATAAACGATCGTTTCGCGATCGTCGAAAATGACACATTCTCTTCTCCCTCTTATAAGAATTCTCTCTCTGATAGTTTATTTTATATTAGTATTATCTTTTCTCTACGGGTATAAAAATTCTGCCCTTTTAAGATTTCTCAATCTAATAAAATCATAAATATTTTATAACACGTTATCAGCACGATCACTCTGCAATTTGGTAAAATTTATATGTATCATATTTACCCTGCTATAATGGTCGGTATACCGCCTTTATTACTATTTATTATTTTATAGTGGTTGTTTTAATTTATATTATTTATATATATTGATGCGGGCGGTATGTCGCCTCATTAATAAACCATAATTGATAAATACACTATAATTATTGGCTTGGCTGTGCCGCCGCATAATTTGTTTAATCTCATTAATAAACCATGATTGATAAATACACTATAATTATTGGCTTGGCTGTGCCGCCGCATAATTTGTTTAATAATTTAACAAAATAATTTTATCACCATAATAATATTAATAATTGCATGTTATGAATATTATATAAATGTTAGGCAACATATATAAATTATTATGAAATTTACTAAATTTGGTTGACTGATTATTATGATATTTTTAGACCGATTTTTAGTTCAAATATATATATATAAATGAAACAAAATAATAATAACTAAAAAAAATTAATCCCAACAGTCACAAATAATTTTTTCAAAATTTTACCCTTTTTCAAACGGCTATGAACAGTATTTTCATCTATAAATATACTCATCTTTCATTCATTCAATTCATCATAACATTTCATCTCCTCTCAAAAACCTTCAAATAATTTTCTTCCGATTTTCTTTCTTTTTTTCTGAAAAAATAGGATGATTCGTTTGCTTTTAGTTTTGTGTGCGGTTATAATTTTTGTTGGTGTTTACGGTCTTTGTGTTGGAGAATTTACTCCGATAGAGTTTAACATAAATATTGCTTTGCTTTTCTATGCGGTGTTTTTCTTTGTAATTGCTTGCATGATTAATGTAAACGGTTCATTTTAAATAATATGAAATTCTAATAAAATTTATTATGTTGTGTTTTTAGAAATACAAATGGCAAGAATTGAGCATCTTCAGTTTCCGGCTCTCAAAATAACTGGTGAAAATTACGTCGGATGGGTCACCAACGTGAAACCCTACCTGGTGATGAAAAAGTTAACCGAGACGATTATAATCGGTAACAAATCGCCGCCTGAACATAAGGCTGAAGCGATAATTTTCATGAAGAAACACCTTGATGAGAATGTTACGCATGACTATGCGAGCATAGAGGACCCAACTGACCTGTGGCAAGCTTTAAAAGAGCGGTTCGATAACCAGAAGGAAATCAATCTCCCTCACGCTCTAGAAGAGTGGAAAAACCTGAGGTTTCAAGATTTTCAAAAGGTAGAGGAATACAATTCTGCCGTCCTGAGGATAGTTTCACTACTGAAGTACTGTGGTAACCCTGTCTCTGAGGCAGAAATGATGAATAAAACATACAACACTTTCCACAAACAACTTCACTTCCTACCCGAAATTTACAGAAAATGTGGGTACACGAGATTTTCTGAATTGATGGTTGCGCTCATGTTGGCTGAAAAGAACAATGAGCTCCTTATTAAAAACCACAATTCTCGACCTACAGGAGCGAAGGCATTCCCCGAAGTGAATGCTACGGCGATAGAAAACTCAGAGAGGAGAATCCAAACAAATTGGAATCGTGGTCGCCGTTTCAACAACAAACGTGGAAAACCTTACAGTCCCAAATGGAGAGGATCTAACAAATGGGTAAGATCCGAACAAGTTTCTAAGGGTAAAGAAACCCAAGTGGATACCACTCAGAAACATGAAACTGTTTGTTACAGATGTGGATGTAAAGGACATTGGTCCCGTACCTGTCGTACTCCTCCACATTTGTGTAAGTTATATAAAGAGTCTACGAAAGGCAAAGCTAACGAAGTGAATCTCACCGAAAATTTTGAGGGGACAACGTACCTCGAAGCCTCTGATTTCGCAAATGAGCTGGACTAGATTACTCCTGAAGAGAACTGAAATGCTTGTAATAAGACTATTGAATAGTCCTAAGTATTGTTATGTATAATTTTCTGTCTTAAGCAAATAATGATGTCTTTAACATCACACTAATGTATAATTATTATGTGTGTTTCTTATATGATTAATATATAAATGATTTACATGTTTTTCTTTTTATTAATGTTTATGACAATTACAGACATGGATCACAATGCTAATGGAACAAAATCCAAGAAACGGGTTCGAGAAATTTGTATACCAGATAGTGGAACAACGCACACTATTCTGAGACAAAAGAGATATTTCTCTGATATAAAACCAAAAAGAATTTTTGTCAATACGATATCAGGTCCTACAGACGTGATTGAAGGAACTGGTAAAGCAAACTTTACATTACCAAATGGAACAAAATTCTCCATAAATAATGCTCTATATTCTCCGAATTCCAAAAGAAATTTGTTGAGTTTTAAAGACATATATCTTCACGGATATGATACTCAGTCTGCAACTGAGGATGGAAAGAAGTACATATATGTAACTTCTGATAAATGTGGGAGAAAACACATATTGGAGAAGTTCCCAGAACTCCCTTCAGGATTGCATCACACTTATATCGATGAAATCGAATCAAATATTATAGTGAAACAAAATCCAGAAGAGTTCACATTATGGCATGATCGCCTCGGTCACCCAGGCACCACAATGATGCGTAAAATCATAGAAAGCTCACATGGCCATCCATTGAAAATCCATGAGATTTCTCAAGGCAATAAAATGACATGTGTTGCATGTTCTCTTGGAAAATTGATCATAAGGCCATCGCCAACCAAAATTGATAAGGAATCACCAAAGTTCCTTGAAAGAATTCAAGGCGATATATGTGGACCAATACATCCACCTTGTGGACCATTCCAGTATTTTATGGTATTAATTGACGCATCCAGTAGATGGTCACACGTTTGTCTATTGTCATCTCGAAATATGGCATTTGCAAGATTTTTAACTCAGATAATCAAACTGCGAGCCCAGTTTCCTGATTATACCATTAAAAGAGTTAGACTAGACAACGCTGGTGAGTTCACATCTCAAGCATTCAATGATTATTGTATGGTAACAGGAACTGAAGTTGAACATTCTGTGGCTCATGTTCATACGCAAAATGGTTTGGCTGAATCTTTAATTAAGCGACTGCAATTGATTGCAAGGCCATTGATCATGAGATCAAAACTTCCTACCTCTATATGGGGACATGCTATTTTGCATGCAGAAACACTCATTCGGATCAGACCAAGTGCGTACCATAAGTATTCTCCACTACAATTAGCGTTTGGTCGAGAACCAAACATTTCTCATTTAAGAATCTTTGGTTGTGCAGTATATGTGCCTGTAGCACCACCACAACGTACAAAAATGGGACCACAAAGGAGATTGGGAATATATGTTGGTTATGATTCTCCATCAATCATACGGTACCTAGAACCACAGACGGGTGATGTCTTTACGGCACGTTTTGCCGATTGTCATTTTGATGAGAAAGTATTCTCAGTTCTAGGGGGAGATAACAAAAACATAGGAAATGAGATTAAATGGAGTGTACCTTCATTGTTATATCTTGATCCTCCTACTAAAGAGTCAGAACTAGAAGTTCAACGAATTATGCATTTACAGAGTATAGCAAATCAGCTACCTGATGCGTTTGCGGATACCAAGACGGTAACTAAATCTCATATACCAGCTGCAAATGCTCCTGCTTGTATCAAAATAACAAATGAGCAAGGAAAAGCAAATGATACACGTGAATCCAAAACACGTCTGAAGCGTGGGAGACCTGCTGGTTCTAAGAATAAAAATTCCAGAAAACAAAAAGATATCGAGATAAATGACACACCCAAATTAGTAGAAAGTATTTTGGAAGGAACAAATGACGAGGATACTGACAAAATGGAACATCATCAGTCAGAAATGAATCATGAGATTTCCATCAACTATATCTACAATAAGAAGATATGGAAAAGAAATGAAAAGGATGATGTCGATGATGTTTTCTCATATATTGTGTCAACAGAAATAAATGAGGAAATCGAAGATCCAGAACCAAAATCTGTTTATGAATGTCAAAAGAGACATGATTGGAAACAATGGAAAGATGCAATACAAACCAAACTTGATTCACTTAATAAGCGAGAAGTATTTGGACCTATTGTACTCACACCTGCAGATGTGAGACCAGTTGGATACAAATGGGTTTTCGTTCGAAAGAGAAATGAGAAAAATGAGGTTACGAGATACAAAGCTCGTCTTGTGGCTCAAGGCTTTTCTCAAAGACCTGGAATTGACTATGAAGAAACATATTCTCCTGTTATGGATGCAATCACATTTAGATTCCTGATGAGTCTAGCCGCTGATAAAAATCTCGAGATGCGTCTCATGGATGTTGTCACAGCATATCTATATGGATCATTAGATACTAATATCTACATGAAAGTTCCTGATGGATTTAAAATGCCAGAAGCATTAAGCTCAAAATCTAAAGAGCTATGTGCGATAAAATTACAAAGATCACTATATGGGTTAAAACAGTCTGGACGTATGTGGTATAACCGTCTCAGTGAACATTTAACAAAAGCAGGATACGTGAACGATCCTATATGCCCATGTGTCTTCATCAAGAAAACAACATCCGGATTTGTGATAATCGCAGTGTATGTTGATGATCTTAATATTATTGGAACTCAGAAGGAAATACAAAAGGCATCAGACTATCTGAAAGGAGAATTTGAGATGAAAGATCTCGGACAAACAAAGTATTGTCTTGGCCTACAAATTGAGCATTCTCAAAATGGTATATTCGTGCATCAATCCACATATACTAAAAGAGTATTGAAACGTTTTAACATGGATAAATCAACTCCTTTTAGCACCCCGATGATCGTAAGATCACTTAACATTGAAAATGATCCATTTCGACCATCTGCGGAAAATGAAGAGATACTTGGTCCTGAAGTACCATATCTAAGTGCAATCGGAGCATTAATGTATCTTACAAACTGCACACGGCCTGAAATATCATTTGCCGTTAATCTTTTGGCAAGATTCAGCTCATCTCCCACACAAAGACATTGGAATGGAATTAAGCATGTCTTTCGTTACCTCCAAGGGACCATTGATTTGGGCTTGTTTTATCCAAAAGATTCAAAAGGTCAAATGGTTGGTTTTGCAGATGCAGGATACCTTTCAGATCCACATAAAGCTCGGTCGCAAACAGGATACGTTTTCACGATCGGAGGCACTGCTATATCTTGGCGCTCTCAGAAACAAACACTCGTGGCCACATCTTCAAATCACGCCGAGATGATCGCACTCCATGAAGCAAGTAGAGAGTGTGTATGGTTAAGATCAATAAACCAACACATATGTACAAGTAGTGGGATTGACGAAAGTACGGAGCCAACTATCTTATATGAAGATAATGCGGCATGTGTTGCTCAAATGAAGGAAGGATATATCAAAAGCGATAGGACAAAACATATACATCCAAAGTTCTTCTCCTATACTCAAGAGCTCGAAAGAAATAAAGAGATTGAAGTAAGATATATTCGATCATGCGACAATGCAGCTGACCTCTTCACAAAATCACTTCCAACCTCAATATTCAGAAAACATGTCCATAACATTGGAATGCGGCATCAGAAGGACTTATGACTAATCATTCGAGGGGGAGCTTACGTGGTTGCACTCTTTTTACCTTACTCGGGTTTTTCCCACTGGGTTTTTTTTTGAAAGGTTTTTAACGAGGCAATAAAGACGTTAAGCAAAAGACGATTGTGACACTGGTCTCCAAGGGGGAGTGTTATAAACGTGAAGAAATACAAAGTCAGCAATACGCGCAGAGTAAATATTATTGTGTGGAGCCCACCGTCACTATGCACGTACAGTAACTTACTTTTCACTTCTATATAAACGATCGTTTCGCGATCGTCGAAAATGACACCTTCTCTTCTCCCTCTTATAAGAATTCTCTCTCTGATAGTTTATTTTATATTAGTATTATCTTCTCTCTACGGGTATAAAAATTCTGCCCTTTTTAAGATTTCTCAATCTAATAAAATCATAAATATTTTATAACACTATCTACGTTCTATTTTTAATCTACTAACAAAAAGTTATTACTTAAATTTGAAATGATCCAACAAAGCAATGTAACATAATTTGGAGCATTACAAATACATTTCTTATAATTAGGATACTAAAAATTCATCATCCGAATATATTGATTCGGATACCACTTAACCTAACCAAAATTTACCTACCACAATATATTTAAGTTATGTGCATATATTTTTAGTATATAAATTTTAAATATTTATACAAATTTGTATTATAGTATCATATATATTAAAATTGTTTATTAAAACAAATGAATCAACTTAAAATCAAGAAAAAAAATATTAACAAAATCACTTCTTAAATCATAGTAAAAGATAACTCTAATCAGAGTTTAGTATCCATGTTAAAGAGGTTGTTGAAGCTTTCAACAATGTCTTTAGAGTTGGATTAGAAGATAGATTCGTTTAATTAATTTTTTGGTTTACAATATCCAGGGTTGACATTGGGTTAAAGTCCGTGAAACAAGTACTCGTCCTAGATTTTTAAAATTTTAGGGGTGCCAAACTTTTGGTTAAATATTCCCTCCATTTTTATTTAAATGATGTTTTGGAACAAATAGTTTGTCTCGTTATAATTTTGACGTTTTACAAAAATCAAGACAAATTATAATTATAGTGACAAAAGACTATGTTTACCCTATATTTAATCTATTCATATATACTTTACGATACAAGATGTTAAATTAATGAAGGGTAGAAATGATATTGTATTGGGTGCATTAATATGTATGAAGATTGCTATAAAGTAAAAAAAAAGGAAAAAAAAAGAAGTACACTTTGGGTGGTTGAGCATTTTATCCGGACCCAAAAACCTGAATCGGAACCGATCCGAAAAAACCGGTTCAGGTCGGGTACTGGTAATATCATTTTACCCTATTGGATCTTGTTATTGAGGACCCGCGGGTTTTGGATTCCAAACCGACCCGAACCCGAGACCCAATAGGGTACCCGAAATACCTGAAACTTATAGTATATATTAAATATATATAGGTATTTTAGTATATTTTTGGTATTAAATATATTTTTTAAAGTTTCATGTTTGTTTTTTTGGTATAGTTTTGGTTTTTATGTAAGATTATAGATTTTAAAAATATAATTCAATTAATCGAATAAATTTTGGATATTTTTCATGTTTTCGAATCAAATTTTAGGTAAAATTTTAGATACTTTGGACATTTAAACTATTTTCAGATTTTTTTGTGTATGTTTTGGGTATTTTTTGGGTCAAACCCAATAGCACCCGAACCGAACTCGACCCGGATCCGAACCGAATTTTTTTAAATTATTCTATTGGGACCCACATCTAAGATCCAAACCGACCCGGACCTGACAGGATCCGAACCGAACCCGAACCGAAAAATTCTAATTACCCTATTATGTCTAAATATCTAAGACCCGAAGGACCCGGATCCGGACTCGATAAGACCCGACCCGAATCCGATCCGAGGACCCGAATGCCAAGCCTAAGTACACTTTAGACTAGTGATTGTGTATTTTGCCTTTCTCACCGACGGAATGCAAGTTCGATTCCACCACTTCTCTTTCCTTTTCTTTTATGACATCGATCTGGTTATCTATTTAACAACCTCGTTTTCACATATCTATGTAATTTTTTCTTTATCAAAAACTGTTAACTAATTATAGTTTTAACATTTATATTTATAATTAAAAAAATATATATATATATCTTAAATTATATTTTAATATTATTAAAAATAGATTTTTTAATATATATGCATTAATATAAAATATTATCTAATAAAAATGAAGAGAATATATTATTAGATAAATAATTTAATTAAATAAAACTTATTATTTATTTTATTATTATTTGGCATTTATTTTCTCAAACGTCTTTTCTATATCTTGGGTGGATATTTTTTTATAATAGTTATGCACACAAGATACTATATATCAATTATTTTAATTATCAGCTATTCTTATTTCTTGTTTTATTGTTGATTATTTTCTTTGGTAAAATCATTGTTGATTACTTTGTTGGAATATCTTGTGCTGCTATGTAAGTCTTCGTTTTTTCCTTTTTTTGTAAGGTTTTATAATTTTTTTTAGATAACATTCGAACAAACATAAAATTGTTATAAGGTTTTAAATTTTAAAACTGATAAAATTTTATTTTCATTTAATAATGTTATGATATTTGTTACTTTGTTTTTTTTAAAAAATAAATTATGTTTAAATAATTTTGTATTATTTACTAAATCTTTAAATATAAAAAAAGAATAATAATTTATGATGAATGAGCATCATTTTATTTTACACTTTAGGCGCTATGTCGGTACCGGCACTGGCAATATCTTATAGATTTGCATCTCTTATTTCTTAAAGATATTTCCACCACGGGCCGAGATGAATCCTCAGGTTAAGTGCAGACTTGTCTACAGAAACCTTCCATATTTTTTTTTCTTTAATCAATTTCAGATTGTCCAAGGCCAAGAACACACTTTTGCATCACTTACTGTTCTGTTTGTTATCAATCATGCTTACATAATATGATGGAGGAATAATCAATATATAGGACACCTTAAGTAACTACTAGGCTTAACCGATATAGAACGCTAATAATACATATATATCTTTAGCAAAGGGATCACATTGATATAGCAATACAAATACTCCAATTCCTTAGTAGGTTAACACCTTACACACTTTAGCATATACTATTTCATATCTCACGTCAAGGTTTCTATTTATGCTTACACTATTTCAAACTATGTATACGTATATAAGAAAAATAGATAGAGGAACACGCCAAGTCTTCATTTCTAGACCATCTCAAGCAGCGGAAGGTGCAGGAATGTAGGTCATTTCCGGTTCAAGTGCCGAAGCTAGGATGGTCGATTTTGTAATGGTTTCTTCCTCATCCACAAGGATTTTCGGTTTGAAATCGAGTGATTCATCATTATAAACATCCCACCATTTATCAACTAACATCTTGATGTCTTTTCTGTCCATGTTAGATTCTTCTCCTGTGTACCTCCATGGCTTGGATCCCTATCAATAGTAAAAAAAGACTCAAATTTCAGAAAGAAGCTAAAAACCGGCTCCGGTTTGTAAGTAAAAGGGATCACTACTTACAGCTGCACAGTAGTGAACAACCTTGACCTTCTCCAGCTCCACGTTCTCAGGGTGACGCCAAAGCATAGCAAGAACAAGATTGTAAACCAGAGGGATCGGTTTGTACACTTTCTCAAAGAACATATTGAGAAAATCCTGCCAAAGCAAAGTTACAAAATCATCAAGACCAGATCTTGAGAATAATCAGATATATAACCAATTAATAAACTTAATGTAACTCACTTGTTCTGCAAAAGGTGAAGGTGGTGTGGTCTCCAGGGTTTGAAGGAGGCTCTCATAAGTCAAAGGGCTAGGCTCAAACACAAACATACCGGCGTTGAAATACAGAGGAGGAGGTGGAGATTCCATATCTTCCGGCCAGGTGACCTTCTCTGGGCACTGTTGACAATAGCCAATGGAATACTGCGGCGAGTGGCTCCATGTTTGCTCACAGAAACAATCCATCACGGCATGGAAATACCCATCAGGCAGATCAAAGAGGTTATCGATATTGTCAAAGACTTGAATATCTGCATCCAGGTACATCATCTTGCTGTACTCTTCAAACTGCAAGAAGTAAAATCACATAGAGATTCAACTATAACATATCTTGAGCTAGATTGTTGTGAAGAATCAAGATACTTACATTCCAAATACGCAGCTTCGAGTAGTTGAGAACGTAGTACGCCATGGCAAACTCAACTTGGTTGTCTGGAGGATGAACAGGATCGATCTCACGCAGGACACAACCTTGAGACCTCAAGATCTCTCTATGTTCCTCAGGCACATCAGGTAACATAGCAACAACAAGAGGGTAAGCACTTTTGACCTTACGCAAACCCTTTGCTAATCCAACCACTCCTTTCACGTAGTCCCCATTACCTGCCAAAAACGTCACATAAGCTCTCTTTGAAGGTGTTTGATGTGCCTTGTCGGATATATTGAGCGTGTTTACGGAAATCTCTGGGGCCATTTTGAGAAAAAACAAAGTATTAAGGTCGGTTTTAGGAGATAACTGAAAATGTTTTCTTGAGTGTTTGAGAAGTAAAGGAAAATACTAGTTTTGTTTTTTTAAGGATATGGCAACTTTTAGTTAGTAACTTCGAGCTTTGGTTTGTGAGTAGTTTCCATGAAGGCTACTACAACGTTTAAATAGACGTAGCACGAGGGGTAAAACCGGAATAAGATTTTCTTTTTAACCCGGAACAAGTTTTTTATTTTTGTGCAACAATCCGGAACAAGTTAGCTTTTCTTTTTCTACGTATTACAAGTTTTATACACTGAAATTAAATTCCACTTTCAGATATACTATACAAATACATTTTTCTAGTGAGTGTGAAATAAAATGAATTTTTATCTTGTAATTTTTGTTTATCATGGGCTGATGTCACTAGGAGAATTGAAAGCTCAAGTAAAGTTTACGACAAAATTCAAAAGTTAATAAAAAAAAGAAAGTGAAAACGAAGCAGTTGAATCTAATATAATAAATAATTTTGGGAAATCTTTTTGGTAAATAAAAAAATAAAAATTTTAACGAAAAGGCAGATTCAAAAGCGAGTAGTAATATAATAAGATTTGATAAAGACCATGAATTCATCGTGGAAGATCGTTAAAGCCTCCAAGGAAGTGGCGTGTTTGTGTGTCAAAGGGAGTATGTTTTAGACGTTACAATTGATAAGAACTAATCATCCTCAATGTATTTTACTTTTTGATGATCATTTAACATGTAAATATTACGAATATAGTAAATAGATTGTTTTATCATTGATATTGTTCTATTACAAATGATGAAATTATTACACGGACACTACAACCGAGTTTTGTATGGCTTATAAAAGTTCAAATTTAATGATTCTATTAGAGACCGCGGGTGTTTTTGTATAAGGTGGTGTTATTCAATGATGAATTTTAATAGAGTTTAAATCCAAACACTGTTATTCGAACAATGATTATAAATTCTATTTTAAAATCTAGTGTTATTCAATGAGTGATTTAAATTCTGTTTTATAAATCTAGTGTTATTCAATTTTTAAGGATTTTAAAATCTTTTGTATTTTGGATTGATTTCAAATCATTTCTTATGGAATCTCATGAATAAATAACTGAACTCAAAATCCAACGTATATTGGAGAGATTTTAGAATCCATCAAGTTAAACTATCTTAAAATTTTAAAATGTGATAGATTATAAAACATTATTAATTGATTTAAAATCACTTAACGAATAACACCCCCTAAATTAATATATTCATTTTATAATTGATTAACTTTTTTGTTATTTGTATGTTATTTTGGATGCATGTTTTGAATTTAAACGGTAAAACAATCAAATTGATATGTTAGATAAATAACTTATAATTTGATAGTTATATACACAACGAAACATTTTTAGTATATACTCCTTCCGTTTTTTTTATTTGACGTTCTAGGATTATGCATACAGATTAAAAAATATTTAATTTTTTATCATTTTCTAAGCAAAAACATCACTAATTATTTACCTAACCACAATTCAACCAATAGTAAAATAGAAGTTATAGTATCATTGGTCATCTAACATTAATTATTAATAAATTTTACATAGAAAATTGAAAACGTCAAATAATTTGGAACAAAAAATTTCCCCTAAAACTTCAATTATAAAAAACAGAGGGAGTATGTTTGTAAAATATACCATTTAGTTGCTTATGTATATTGTTACATCTTATTTGTATATACACATTAGATTTTAATCCACATTTCTAAAACGTATGACTATTTGAAAAATTAATTTACTAACAAAAATTATTTTTTAATTTATATATCATTTTAGTTTTTAGTTTTTATTAAAATGATTATATTTACTTAAAGTAAAAATATGAATTATATTTACTTAAAATAAAATTATTGATTATATTCACTTAAAGTAAAATTATTGAGTTCTATAAATTATTGAGTAATATATAAACTTACTTATGGAGTTAATTTAATATTCAGTTATTTATAAAGATGTATATATAATCTACTTTATTACATTCTGATGGAAAAGTTTTAACGTGTAATAAATGTGTAATAACTGAATGTAAGAGGAAAATGCATTACACACATAATATATTCATACTAGGAAAATTAATGATATGATGGGATTTTGTTGTATGTTTTTAAATAAATATATTATCTCGTGGAATTGACATTAATATGAATCATTTTGAATTAAATCATAGCAAAAGAATAGGAACTAACCAAATACTTCAACGTATATGTATATAAAATCTTCTATAGATGGATTGTTGATTTTGTGACTATATTTATGTGTAAGTCTAGAGAATCTAGGAGATTGTCCAATTAAAAAATGACATTCCAGAATCTTATGTCTGAATACCTTAAACTTCGAATAACTATCGTGTTAACCATACATATGAAAAAGGTTGTGACTTTTATTTTAATAGTATAGATCCTACTAAAAACGCGGGGGTGTTTTTGCATAAATTAATATATTCACTTTATATTTGGTCATTATATTATTTATATGTTGTTTCGTATGCGTGTTTCGAATTTAGACAGTAAATATGTTAGATAAGTAACTTATAATTTGATAATTATATGCACAAAAGAACATTTTTAGTATATATGTTTGTAAAATATGCCATTAATTGCTTATGTATATTATTACATCTATATTTGCACAAAGGAACATTTTAGTATATATGTTTGTAAAATATGCCATTAGTTGCTTATGTATATTATTACATCTATATTTGAACCTACACATTAGATTTTAACCCACATTTCTAAAACGCATGACTATTTGAAAAACTAATTTACTAACAAAAATAGTTGTTTTTAAATTTATATCACTTTAGTTTTTAGTTTTGTTTATTAAAATGATTATATTTAATTACAGTAAAATCAATGATTATATTCACTTAAAATAAAATTATTGATTATATTCGATTAAAGTAAAATTATTGAGTTCTATAAATTATTGAGTAATATATAAACTCACTTACTGGGTTAATTTAATATTCAGTTATTTATAAATATGTATATATAATCTAATTTATATACTACAACGTATATGTATATAAAATCTTTTACAAATGGATTGCTGATTTTGTGATTATATATATGTGGAAGTCTAAAAAATCTAAGAAATGGTCCAAGTAAAAAAATTATACATGGAAAAATTATGATTTTCATTTTAATAGTATAGATTTACACCACATTGAGTTGCATTATGAAAAATTACGCATGAGATTCTACATAACTTTCCCATTAATATGTATGACTGATAATAAATCCGTATGTTTGTAGAAGCACTAGTAGTTTACTTCTACATCAGGTTTGGGTGAGTTAAATTTCTAAATGATGTAATTTTTTTTATAGATTATAGGATATATTAAAAGTGCCGACATACTGCGGATAGAGTTGTTTTTGCGGTTGTGGTTGTGTGTTGTGGAAAGAACATGTCTTGTTCTCCTTTTGTGGAGCGTGGTTGTGGTCAGACGGTACTTTCCTCTCAGCAACAATTAATGCAGTGAGTCGGAGGTGGTGGTTATTCTTATGAATGCCCTTTTTCTCACGTAGAAATAGATGGTATTTTTAATTAATATTTTCTCTGTTTTACATAGATAAATGTTTTAGAAAAAAAAATTGTTTTATAAAGCTAGAGTTTTTTGTTTTATATGAAAATATTATAAACTTTAAAAGAATTAATGACTTTATTAAGTTACTATTAATAAAAGTTATTAAAAATTAAAAAATGATATATTTATTATAACGATATAATGTGTTTTCTTAATATGTGCGAAAAACCAAAAAAAAATTATCTTTATATAACATGGGGAGTATCATCCAGGTTGTGAGAACTGAGAAGTTGCAACTCACTTGACTTTGTCATTTTTCTGAGGGAACATAAACATTTGGAAAGTTTAGTTAAATGACTCAAATTAATTGTGTTATTACTAAAATGAATCATATGTTTCAAAAATTATTAGAATGTTTTTTGGTCAAATTTGCTCTTGTCCATATTATAACAAAAAAAAAATATCAAAGTGTCCTTAGCATTTGATCGTTGGCAAATTTATTTTCAAAAACAAAAATCTATCGAATGATAAATATGTTTATAAAATCTGGTTAGAAAGAAAAATCTACCAATAGAATGGTGTCTGACTTTTTTTAAAAACGTTAGATTTGTTTCCATGACAGAGTTAATTGTGCGATATAAAAAAAACAGATTTTAGGGATATTTTAGCGAATGAGATAGCAAATTTGTTATAAATGGTAGACCTCAGACTTATTATCCAGGATCCGGATCCAAGATCCGCTCCAGATCCGCTTCAAAAATAAAATATCCGGGGTGTTTGTATCCGGATCCATATAGTAAAATTTTGTATCTGTCCAAACCGGACCCAGATCCGGATATCTTCATTTTTTGGTCTTGATATCCGTATCTGAATCCGTGTTTTTAAAATATATTAAATTTTTAATTTTGTTAATAATTATATTTGATATATTAGTATTTATACATAAAGTAAATTTTATAATATTATATTTTAATTTTACTAATATTAAATTCATATATATTTTCATGAATTTTGTATAAATATTTAATTTATTATTTTAGATTTTTTTTTTAAAAAAATATATTTTTTTTTAAATTATTTTTACGAATCTGAATATCTGCGGGTATCACAATATCTAGACAGATTTCTGAAGCCTAGATACCCGAAAGAGACGAATTTGGATCCTAATACTAAAATCACGGATCCGGCGATCTGGATCTGATACTCTAAATTTCCCGAATATCCGTATTCGTTCCACCCCTAATAAATGGTATTCTCTTTGTTTCAATATAAGTGTTGTTTAAGGTTTTTGCACACGAATTAAGAAACTGTTATATTTTCTATTTTACCCTTATTTAATGTAATTTTGTTTGGTTTATTAATTAATGAATTAAAAATAAGGGAAAAATTAGAAAATTTGTTTAAAATATGCATTGGCATTGTAAAACGACACTTTTAATGAAACAAACTTTAAAAACTAAAATGACACTTAATATGAAATGGAGGGATGGGATTTTGTGTTCTACTTATTTTCCTATGTTTGACTTATTTTTTTACGGCAAAGTTACATATCCGACTTAAATTTGTGACATATTTATTAATTTATGTTTTGGCAAACTTATTAATTCAAGTTGTAACATATTTTTTGACAGAAATCTAGGTTTTTGTAAACCAAACTTAGTTTAATGTTGAATTAAACCCGACTTTAATTTACGTTTATGTCTCAATTTGAAAAGACGTTTGATCTATCGGTCGACAACTTGAATTCAATGTGTAGTTCTGATATCCTCAAAAACATGCTACAACTTTCTCATTCTCAAACAGGTCACTGAGCCAAATAGATTAGCCAAAGGCAACATAAGATTAGGGGTGGGCACGGATCGAATAACCTAATAATTTTCAGTATTTATGATTTGTTTGCATTTTACGGATATCTGATTTTTTCGATTTGTTTTACTTCGGATAAATACGGATATCCGATTTTTCGAATCTCCAAACTATTTGGATATTTGCGAATATTTAGGGATACTTACGGATATCTCATCTACTTTTTTTTTAATAAAAGTGAATCTAAAAAAACTATACAAAATTCATTTTCAAAAAGAAAATTTACATAATATAAAATGAAAATAAAAATTAATGAAACTACATGTTCCATAAATTTCTAAAATTAATCAAATTTTCTTATAAACAATTTTTTTTATAGAAAATTGTCGTTTTTCTAAAGATTATATAAGTAAATTTTCAATAAATTTAATAAAATGATATGTTAAAATAATTATTTTTTAAAATTATATATATAATATATATTTATTTGTAGATATACATTTATTTGTATAATGTCGAATCGGATATTTGGTTCTATTTTTTTAAGATTTGTGGTTTTTTTTTATTTCTAACAGATATTAACTTTAGTATTTGCTTTACTTCAAATGGATATTTAGATTTTACAAGAATCAAAATAAATAACGAATCAAATCAAATTTAGCGGATAAAATGTCCTACCGTACATAAGAGTAAACTCTATTTATTTAGACACAGTTTAGACCATGAAATAGGCACCTCTATAGGCTGAAATACGACCAAAGAAATTCTCAACTCCCAAATAAGATTACACTTTCGGTCTTTAACTACTTCCACCATCATCTGAGTCTTTATCAGATGAACTTTTGTCGTTACATTAGCAAATGAAAACAATGTGCCAAAAATTCCACAATTATAATGCAACCTAATGCTAATTTCAGATTGGTAGGTTTATTACACTACTATACTATCTTATTTTTATAACCCCAACTTATCCACGTCCGCCACGTATTTCTTCAGATCTGATATTATAATTTTTCGAAACAAATTAGATAAGAGAAAATATTAAAAGAAGAAGTCAGATCTTTTATGTTTAACTTTTTATAGCCGACATAAAAAGTATGACTTTTATATACTATCAACAGAAATAAAAAAAACATTTTTTAATTTTTATCTTGGCTTACATCACGTTTCAAATTTTAAAATACTCTCTTTATTGCTGATCAATATGGGGTTGAGCTAAAGATTGAATCTAGGTAACCTGAAAATATAAGCAGAACAAAATTTCGATTTTGTTAGACGAAATGATTTATTAGAGGTTTTTCCAAACTTGTCGGTTTCATAATTGTGTGTTTTATCACAATATGCTGCCTGTTTTCGTTATAGTGTATTTTGTTTGCATATATGTGTCTCCTGTAAAAACACGAACACGTCTCATTTAAAATATAATTTTCAGCGGATTACTTCTTCAAACAAGGTAAAGTTTTATATATCCTTATATGATTTTGTTAATTTTAATGACGAACTAGTCGTAAACAATATCTCACATTTATATTTATTCAAATTTATAAAAGCTTCAAGAGGCTCCGGGCTCCTCCTATGCTTACAACATCAACACATTTATATATATTCAAATTAGGTGCCTGACTTAGTCACGCCCTAGATAAAATACATGGATTTTAAATGAAAAGTCTCTGTAATATGGTAAAATTTGGAATTCATTTTTATTTACCAATCGACATCCTTTAAATTAAAATATTAAACGTAATAATTTAAACCTTACACTAGAGTTCCACATCATGGTATGGAATGATGGTTGTTAGGCAATATATATGTGACTGACAATAATCCATTTTTGAGTTAGTTTTGGATGTAAGTTAAGCTTATTACTAATATGGTGTAAGAGTCTACGATAAAAGTCCATCAGATGATTTTTCATGTGAAGAGTTCTTGCTTATATAGTCTGTCAAAATGGTTCATCTTGCTACAGTATTTTCGAGACGTTAGGCTTAAGTTGTTCATTAGATCGTTTCTTACTCATATCTCGAAAGGGCTATTAGAGTCACATATCGTGTGGGATGGTGGTCATGGGGCAATACATATGTGAGGCAATCATCTACTTCTGATTAACTTTTGGTGTGTGAGCTAAATTCATTATTAATATGATATTAGAGTCTATTATGCAGATTATTTCTCATACAAACAGTTTCTCATCTATGTAGAATGAAAAATTGGTTCGTATTTTCCAGATGTTAGGTTTGAATCGTTTCTGAAAGAGACTATTAAAGTTATACATCATGTTGAATGGTACTCTTTGGACAATATATAATGTACCAATCTTACATCGTTAAGTTAGTTTTTGAAGGTGAGTTAATCTCATTACTAATATACACATTGACATCACATATTCACACGCGTTTTGGGTCTATATATATTGTACTGTTATAAAATATATACATCTTTTTAAATATAAAAGTGATTACTTTCACGGAACTGGATTGCTACAAATAATTGATCTGGTAAGAAGATTTTAACTTTGTATTGCATTGGAACGATCATATCCTATGTTCAAAAATCAAAACAAGATCGGGAGCACGCATGCCTTAGATAAACCTCATAAATGGTCGCCTCAGTTGGAATCATCAAAACTCCCAACCTTTTTATTTATAATATGTAACCTTATAATATACTCACTGGAACTCTATTTTCTGTACCCATTTAGTTAGACTAAATTTTGGTTAGACGAGACTGTCATCTGAAGAATTTTCTTCTTACCTATATTAAGTAGGAGTATATTTTAAAAGTTGTTTTCATATTCAGATATTGTTTTGGTCAGAGTCCAGATATATGCATTGCAGTATTACACGTAAAAGATTATCTCCTACCGACTGAAATAATTAATTTACAACGTTGAAGTCAAAAGAATATGTGTTTTTGTTGTCCAACGAACATTTGGGAAATTGTATTGGATATGAATTTAAACAGAAGGTGATAATATTATAAAAAGAAATTAGTTTTGTCGTTGGTTCTTTGTTTAATATATAATCCTTTTAAACGTCCCGAAAGCTAAGCACACAACATGTAAAAAATATTTCAATCAATCGCATTCATGCATGCGCATGATCGCATTACGTCCACTAAATTTGTTTCACGTCCTTCAAAGTCTTCAACAAAAAAGATCATTTTTCTCATTTGTTTGTATGCACAAATACTCAAATAGACACCAAAGATTATTAGCTCAAAAAATGATTTTGGTCATTGTGTCAGAAATCTCTATTTCAAGTGACAGTTGAGACGAAATCAATACTACATATTGTGGTTTCGGGTCTCGGAATTAGGGTTTCTGTCTAAACCTCCTCTAATAATTAAAGAAAAAGAAAAACAAATACTCAAATAGACATATCATATCACATTCGGGCTGGCCCAACATTGTATAGACCGTATGAGTCTAGGCAAACAAAACATTTGGGTCTGAGTTGTCAGTTATTATTTAAAAAAAGAGCTGTCCACGCATTCTTTTCTTTTTGATAAAAAAGAATTGAATTTTATATTAGTTTTAATTTCTTTTCAGAATACAATGATAAAACAACAAAAAGAAAAAAAAGAAAAAAACAAACAAACAAAGAGAATCAAAATCTACACCATGTAACATTACAATGAAATGAAAGGGAAGGGAAGTTGACTAAAGTTGCAGTACATGGGTTGATTGGTTGTTGATGTAAATGCTCTAGACAACGAAAAATTAGTCTAGAGCAATATATGTCAACCAATTGATTTTTTTTTCTTTAAAGTTTTACAGTAATTTTTTTTAGAAAATTAAAATGTCTGTAGAGAATATTATTTCTACAACAAAAAATAGTATTTTACAAACTTCAGTTAATAAATCTACAGCTTAGTTTTTACAACCAAAAACATAAAGCTAATGATTTTTTTTTAACCTAACATTGTTTTTTGTGTCGTTTGACAATGAAGAAAAAATACGAAATTTTCACTATAGTGCAAGTAAACCATCCGGCCTTAGTTTTGTTTTTTTTCCCTTAGAATTTCTTTTTTAATTAGACAGTTCCTGAAAAGTTAGAGAGTAGGAGTAGACGTTCGGATACTCGTTCAGGTTCGGATCGGATATTTCAAAATTTTGGATATTTTAGTATAGGGGTTTAATATCCGTTTGGATTTTTCTACAATTCGGATTCGGATATTTTTAGTTCAGGTTCGATGATTTCGGGTTCTAATATTTAGTTTTTAAAAATCAAATTATTGATTGATTAAATGTTGTATTTAAAAATATATCTTTAACTTAACTGATTTTTAATTTTTAATAGGATGACTAATAGGTTTAAAAAAAAAGTAAGAACAAAGAATCACCAATTTAATTGTTTTATTGAAATTTTTGGATACAACTTTTGTTAATGCACGAAATAAAAATTTAACATGCATTTCAAGTGAGTAGTATATATATATATATATATATATATATATTTATATTGAAAAAATGAAAAAATAAACTAGAAACATATATGGTTAATTATACATATGTTCAATTATCCTCAAGTATCTATTTGGATTCAAATATTAATCATCTAGATTCGGCTATCCAACAATTAGAATATTTTACTATTTCAGTTGGGTTCGAATATTTCACAAATTCGAATACAGTGCCCGGCCCTATTAGAGAGAGTGGTTTGAAATCAAAAGTAATAAAAGATAAATAAAAAAAACTCATCACCAACGTTATGTTATATCTATCGTTAAAAAACAAGAAACTTAATATCACTCGCAAAACAAATCATTTTTAACTGGCAACATATATGACTCCATAATCACCAAAACTCAACAAAAAAAACTTTTTAACAAGAAGCAGAGATAATGCTTCTCCCAGAAGCCAAAGCTTTCGTCTCACAAAGCTCAAGCCTGCAAGTAAAACGTTGAACAATATCAAATGACTACAAATCCAAAGCAAATTTGGTTTATATTATTCGTTATAGTGTAAACTATAAGAAGAAGAATAATGTCAGTTTCAAATCAGCTAAATTTCGAAAAAAAAAAAAAATTCCCTGATACTATTATATGGAATGTGTCATGGAAGGCTTACTTTGTTAGCAATGTTGTTGGAGAGCCAGTCCAGACCTTCGTACAATCCTTCACCGGTGGTGGCGCACGTGCTCTGGATGTACCTAAAGAGAACAGCAGAACAGTGTTGGTTTTATGTTTTGAGAGCTCAGAGAAAATAACAATGCGAAACAACAAAAGTGTTCTTTGATAATCACCAGTGACGCTGCCGGAGAGAGTGGAGTCCAAGCTTATCAGTTATCTCAGCAGCATTCATTGCGTTTGGAAGATCCTGCTTGTTAGCAAACACAAGAAGTACTGCATCACGAAGCTCATCCTGCAGATTACAAGCATTAATAGGTCAGTCAGCTTCCTAGTCCATTACCTTTGTAAGTGGAGCACAAGATCAACTGGAAGCAGCGTCATGGGGTTGATTATAACTAAAAAGTAGTAGTAAGCTACCTCGTTTAACATCCTGTGAAGTTCATCTCTTGCTTCAACAACACGATCTCTGTCATTGCTATCCACCACAAAGATCAGACCTTGAGTGTTCTGGAAGTAGTGCCTCCACAAGGGACGAATCTGTAAGAGAAGACAAGTGAGCATACATTTTCCTATTTCTTCGATTTTTCTATTTCAAGCATGGAAAGTTAGAGAATGGTATAAACCTTGTCTTGACCCCCGACATCCCACACAGTGAAGCTGATGTTTTTGTATTCAACTGTCTCCACATTAAACCCTGTAAAAACAAATCATACAATGAGTCTCCACTGATCAAAGTATGTTGATTTACTAATAATCACGTTTCCTAATACTGTTTGTACCCAAATCACTAGTCAACTAAAAGGACTTGCAATGAGCAATAAGCAAGTTGTGTGAAACGATGGTTTAAAAGTGAAGAAGACTGACCAATGGTGGGGATGGTGGTAACGATCTCACCAAGCTTGAGCTTATACAAAATGGTGGTCTTACCAGCAGCGTCAAGACCAACCATAAGTATACGCATCTCCTTCTTCGCAAATAGCCTGCTGAATAGCTTCCCAAATGAAAGCCCCATTCTCACTTCACCTGCTTATCCTGATAACACATATCATGAACATTTTCAACTCTAAGAAGATTTTGCCAATTTGAATTTCAATCAACACACAAACAGGACTCAACCATTCCAAACTAGACATTGCACTAGTGAATTCATGAGCCTCACCAACGAGAAACTTGAGATTCCAATCACGTAAATGTAACAATCCGGAAGCAAATGAAATCTCTAACAGAAGAATGTATGAAACAATACGATCGAAGCTTAACAAAGGATCAGGAAACTATGAAGAACGAGATAACTGCAGATTTGATAACAGGACAATCTCTGAAGAAGAGGATCCAAGCAAACGAGATCCGATGTATACAAAATACCAGAGACTCTAAATCAAATCATCAATGAAAACATCCACCGAATGAAAATCATAAGAAGCAAAACGATCGAAAAAAAGGTTTGGAGTTTACCTTTCGAACTTGATGCGGAAAAGATCTGAACGCGAGAGAGAAAGGGAGAGAGAGAGACAAGTTCTCGATCAATGCGAGTAGGTTATAGTGAAAATGTATTCTCTAAACGTTTTATTTCACTATCAACCCCTGTTATTATCATTTTGTTTAAATATAACCCAGAAACTTACATTTCTCGTTACTTGGGTCCGATTGAAAATATTTCCAACCTTTTTAGTACTGTTATTTAAATACCAGTCCACAATTGTATTTGATAATTCTAAGAGATTAAAAAGAAAAGAGTTTCTGAGGTTTTTTCCTATAATTTATAATCACGGAGGCAGTATGAGAGAGCACTATTAAATTTGTAGGAACGAAAATGCAAAAGTTTCAGAAGTAATGGGAGCATTTTTAAATTTCCATTTAAAATAAAAAGAAGAATCCACCAGGCCAGGGTCAACATGGCAACAACACAAACGAACAAGAATAAAATAAAGGAGAATTGATTTACAAGTAAAGATGGAGTGACGTCGACATTTAATATTGGTTATAATCTAGTTTAACGAGGTTATTTACAGAGTAGTAGTTTTGTCACAAGAGGATGTAATAGACAAGAACATAAACCAAACCTTCGAGTGGTTGTTATTGACGTGAGAAAGTAAATAGCATAATACATTTTCCGGCACGGTGGTTCAACGCCAGTATTGAGCCCACCTGTGTATGGTTTCAACCATTTGCGGGAACAACGCGCTAACGCTTTCATTAATCAGATCTTGAAAGAATTGGATGCATGCTTCGTCGTCTATATCAAGCCTAAACTTTTCTTGGAGCTGTCCATAAACAAAATACGCATCACTATAATGGCGCAAGCAAGAGCTATTCCATGTACAAGAAGACCATAAGCGTGAAAGAATCTTACTTTGAGAATGCCCTTCTCTGGATCTGAAGCTATATCGGGGATAGTGGAACCCGCCATGAGGTAGAAGAGATTCAGAATAAGGTTGCTTGATTTCCTGAGAATGTTGTAGGCTTCACAACAGTAGGATTTGAACTTTGTGTAGTATTGGCTGCATGCAACACATAATACAAAGTAAGTATAACTCTCGAGTCAAGATTCATCTGAGTTAAATATTAGTTAGTAAACATGTGTACCTTTCTGCCCCGCCCATGGCTTCCACCATTTCTTTGCAGAGTTTCATCGGTGGAGGGAATGGTTTAGGATCTCTACCGAGTATAAACGCAAAATCAACGTGGAAAAGACGGCCATCATCTGTAAGGAGAAGGTTGTCAAGGTGCCTACATATAAGCAACAGGCCATCACAATTTGATTCCAAGGCATATTTATAAAGCAAGACCCCGAGTTAACGTTTTGCACCCTACCTGTCCCCAATCCCAAGTATATATGTGATCACAGAATAGCCCGCACAGCTTTTTATAAACGTCTCGAGACAAATGGCTGTTATCCCGAAAGGAGCATGCTCATCAGGATGAAACTTCTGCAGATAGCTTGTTATGCTTCGGTGCTCTGACAGAATCTGAACATGCAAAAGACACACATATCTTAGGACAATGGGATTATTAACTCTAAAATTACAATGGCCTGAAGGCACTTAAGAACGTACCTGAGCCAAAGAACGGGATGGTATGAACTCCAACATTCCTTCGTCATGTCCAGTTGCTAACACCTTATAAGGTGTTAGGCAAAGATCAAGATTTTCCAGCTTAAGCAGTCTATCCATGAGCCAAACCATTTGAACAACCTACAGAGGAAATAAAAAGATCACAACATGAACAGAGGAACTACGACAATGTGATGCAACAAAACCTAAATATACCAGTTGGTCTTGCCGGAGATCATCTCCCTTCTTAAATATAACTTTGCAACTTCCTTCGTCTTCTGTTCGGAAAGCTAGAAGCAGAGGATTCAACTGACTTTTAAAGAGCGTTGATTCTCCGGGCACAATCCCTTTTATGAGGACACTAGGGGTAAGCGGTGATCGAATAGGCTGAAAATAAGCCGAATCCAAAAATCATTACAACACTTCGACTCAGACATTCTTTGATAAACAACACATGTTACCAATTAACAACACTATAGAGAAAGTACCTCTTCAAAGTAGGTGAGTTCGCTAAGGAGTCCACTTAAAAGCTGTCTGAGCTTCTCGATTTTTTTCTGGGTGTTTCCACGTACATTTCTCACTTCCCGTGTAATGGAAACTAACTGAGCAGTCAGTCCTGTTTGGCCCACCAAACTTTGCCACAGTTTATTTCCATCTTCTCCATTAACATCAAGCGGCAGCTGACATAAGAGGAAAAAGACCATTCTAGAGCAGTTAAACAGATCTCACTTGATGAAGAAAACAGCTCATTTTCTTGCCCCCAAGGACAAATTATAACGTATGGTGACCACTACTACTCTCGCTAGAAGTAAGGATTCCATATTATCTTCGCTGCATCGTGCAATAGCACTGTCAACTCTTACCCACATCCCAAGTTCAAAGGGTTTGAAATCTGACTAAGTGACTAACACAAAGAGAGCAGAGACCCGAAAAAAAACTGGAAAAAAAAAGGGGAAGGAAATATAGTAAATAAATGTTCGGTCCACACCTTTTTCATACTCTGCTCAAGTAAGTCGTATGTGCTGAAATATCGCTTGTTATAGACATGGTCAGTAAGTTCCACAGCAACATACCAGCGAAAAAAACTGGCCAGCTGAATATTCTGCAATGCTAGAAGTTTGAAGGGCGAATAACAGAAATCAATCAATGAATAACTCAAGGAACAAATGTAAATCAGTTACATAGAGAGAGAAAATTAGCAAAATTTCATGGCTAATAAGTTCAGAACATACCCCGTTGGACAAGGAACTGAGAAAGCCTGGATCTATCAGAGCGTTCAAAGCGGAGAGCCTGAACCAGTTGAAGCAAGTAACACTGGAGCTCTTCATCATCAGCTCTATCAAGGACACTCACAGCGTAAGCTCGGACCTATCAGTAGGTGTAGCAAGGAAATAGCAAACATTTAAAGATACCAGGATGACGGAAAAGCAGATCCAGTACGAGGTTACAAGACCAAAAGAAAAGAAAACTTGGCATTTATCAGGATAGGAAAAGCAGATCTAGTACCTCTTCACTTTCAAATAAAGGAGACAATAGCTCCAAAGCATCACATACATCTATTGTTTCCCATTTGTACATCAGTTGAATTGCTTGCTTCGCTTCCTGCCAACACGAGAAAGATCATGCAACATGAAAAAGTAAGCACCCTAAAGAAAGATTGACAAGCAAAAGATGTACGTTACCTGAACATCACTCCACTCGACACAGCGAAGAAACTTTGTTAGAGCTCTTTTTTCAGACATCAGAGAGAAACGAAACTTCCAAAGAAGTTGTCTTTCATCTCCACTCAAAGTCCTTGTTGGCGGATATTTTAGGACGCGTTGTATTGATCTTTAAAAGAAAAAAAATACAAGTTTCATAATAATATGATCAATAAATGACAGGAAACTGTTTCTCTAAAAGGTGCCACACAAAGAGAAAAAAAAACTTCATTCCATACTTACTTTCGTTCGGCATTACTGGGCTTGAGATCCCTGTCAATAATGCCACGATCCAAGCTCCTTGCAAGCTTTAGTTGCTTGTGCTCTGAAGGATTAAACTTTCCAAGTTCTGTATCCCAGACCGTAACAAATTCATTTGTTGATCCTATTGGGGAAGTTATCAACAAATTGGCTCCAGACTCCTAGAAATCAAAAGCAGAAAGACAAATGGAGAAATTTTTATATTACAAAAGGTAACACAGTCACAGACAAATCCAATAGCAGAAAAAAACTACCTGAAATACAACTCGATGTTCAAAACTGCAAAAGTCAATAACCAAGTAGAGATATGAGTTTCCATGTTTGAAGCTTTCTTGTTCCTTGATCTTATCCAAGGATTTCAACATAAGTTGGTCCAGCCAATCAATGCTTTGGATCTGTCCCCTTTCAAACTTATTCATGAGCTTCTCCAAACGCTCTAACTCACCTCGCTCATTCCGTGGAACCTAGAGCATGAACCAAAGAACAAGGAAGTTGGCATAAAGAACAATATTTCGAAAAAAAATCAAGTACTGAGATTAATCAAGAAACCTTTCCAGGAGTAGAGGTAGGAAATGAACCATCCGCTTCCTTCCCTTGCCAGAGTCTAAGCTTCTGCTTTCCTGATTTCATTTGCATCTTGCTGTTAAAGAGAAGGATCGTCGCACCACCAATCAGTCCCTCAGCTTTTCCACAAGAAACATCCCATACCTGATACAAGCATAGAACTCTTAGAAAAGCAGACAAAGAAAAACAGAGGAAGCAATGTGGCCATCGATTTGTTTACAGTGATAGCAAGTTGGGAGTGAGCGGTCAAGTCACGATATTTAGAACTGAGAGTGATGAGTTCATTCCAGCAGTATGGTGGTCCTGTAGTGTTCAATCTGGAATCAAGAACAGAGCTAGATGAAACATCAAGACACTTCACACAATCAAGGAAGTCAAATTATGAGAAGGAAACATAGAAAACCTTGTTCTCATGGGAAGACCAAAAGGAGCTCCATCTATATACAATGCACACTCAATGTAAAGCTCTGGTCTTTTTTCCTCTGCGCCGGAGACAACTCCTTAGAAAAAAAACATAAACCAAGATCAAGGATTAACATCTCAAAAAAACTGAACACGGGTTCACTACAAATCTGTGTCTCCTGAGCAATAATAAGCAAGTTCAGACATGAAACGTTACCAAGCACTAATCACATAAACATCAATTAATCAAGTTAGAACAGATACGATTCAAATCTACTTTAACCAGTAATAAAAACACATACATAGAATCTTTGAGTACCTGAATAAGACGATTTGTGGACGGGGAGGATTCCATCGAGCTTCTCGATACGGAAAGTGACGGGCGAATTGATGTCGCAGGAGAGGAAGAAACGAAACTCGCTCGCACCCATTTGCTGATTTTTTCTTTTTAGAAAACCAAAATTAGGGCTTTTCTAATCTGCGGAAAGAGATGAATAAATTGAGTTTGGAGAATCTGAAGGTTAAAATATGCAGAAGTCATCTGCACCACATTGATTTTTTTTAGAAAAATGATGACATATCGTAATAACAATAATGACATGAAGCTAATTATGGCTGAATATTTACATTAAATGTTGATTTATTTAAATTAAATGTTGATTTATATTTTAGTAATTTTTTTAAAAATATAGTAATAAATCAAAAAAATTTATTCATATAATAATAAATAATATAAAATTAAAAATAAAAATATAGTAATATTTTAGCATTTTTGAAATATTATTTAATTATAATTTTTATAATTTATAATTTTAATTACCAAAACAGGTCTTCAGAAATTTATAAAGTATTTTTGTAAATTTTAGTTTTCTAATCCCTTTACCATAGTTTCTTGTTAATATCTCTAAAATTTTAGAAATTTTATTTAGTTTTATGTCTTGATAATTTTATATCTAACAAAAAAAATTCTTAATTTTATAAAATTTTATTTAATAAATTTTAATCAAAATAAATAGATAATATTATTTCAAAATTATAATTTTAAATATAGACATTACATTATTAAAAATAAAAATTAAAACAAACCTATTTTTTATCTTAGTTTTTTATATAATAAATTTAAAATTAAATATTCTAAATAAATAATAAAATTAAAAATTAGAAATCTTATTTTAAATATAATTTAAATTTTAAAACTGTTATTTTTGCACATAGTGCGGAAAAACACCTTATTATTATTTAAAGTTGTAGGTGTCAAGTGATTGATTAACCTTCGCTAGACGGCTCCTGCTAAATGTTAATCAAAAAAATAAATATTTATACAATTTTTATTGGACAAATCTCTTAAATATATTTTTTTAAGTTTTTGTCACACAAATATATCTCAATAAAAAATGATTGAAATAATTTTTTAATTTTGAATTTAATATATTCTTTTTATTTTAAATATCACATCCAAAACTTCACCCCATAACTCTAAACTTTAAATCTAGATTAGTTAACCCAAATGAGTATATATATATATATATATATATATATCCTCTTTAATAAAATTTATTTTAATTATTTACTATTTAAAAACTATTTTAGTGACAAAAACTTTTTTAGATTTATCTTAGGGTTATTTTCATTTTTATTTGATAAAATTATTAAAACATTATATATTTTGTTATTTTTAAAAAAATAATAACTAAAAAGCTAATGTATTATTAAGTATTTATAGAATATCTCGTTTGGGACGGATTATTACATAAACTAGTAAAAACAATTTTTTTAAAAGAACTTAAAAACAAAACAAAAAAACAAATTTACATCAATATATAGTATTATAGTATCAGTCCATTGCTGCACTACAATTGTAAATTACTTGCTACATTCAGTTCTGAAAGTTATCTTCTTTTTATTGATATAGAAACACACAACAAACCAGCATGAATCATATAGTTTATGTCAAAAGAAATATCAAGTCTTTACATATTACGAATAACATTTTTCTGACGTTTAGTTATACAAATATATAGACTGATCTTTATATTTATAAGAAATGTTGTATACTAGGTTTATGTCCATTGTGCCAAAATTTTAGAAACTATAGTCGTAATTCATTGCTGCACTACACTGGTTAAGTTTCTCACTACTTTTTACATTTAGGGCATCTCCATCTCCACTCCATAATTTACTCCAAAATGGAATGAACAAAAAATAAAATATCACTCTATAAATGGAGTTATGCTTTTATTTTTTACTCATTATTCCATTTTAGTCAAAAATGGAGTAATACTTTTATTTTTTACTCATTATTCCATTTTAGTCAAAAATAGAGTAAATTATGGAATATGGATGGAGATACTCTTAGTTAGAAAAAGTCACCCTCTTTTTTTTTGTTGATATAGCAAACACAATGCCCAGCATGCATCATCTTGTTAATGTCAAAAGAAAGAAGTTAAGTTACTACTCCATACATGTTTCTCATTTTCAGTTTTAAAATAGTAATACAAATACAATGAAGGATTTAAGAGAGGCCTTTTAGCTTCACCTACGAGCTATATAGGTGCAATTATGGACTTAGCTTTTTTCAGTTCCAACATGCACGTTACCACATCCTTTCATCTCAAACGTTTTACTTCTTGATTATATACAAGCCCTTGTGATATCTCTCTCTCTATATATATATATCTTCGAGTATCTCTGAGAAGAATCACACTTTTTCATAAATATTTCTTCTGTCTTTAGCTATTTCTTCCACTCTCTAGTCGAAAATGGGAAGCAGTAACAAGCATGTTGTCTCTATAACCTCTTCTTCCCTTGCTATTGTTGAAGCAAATACTCCGGACAACAAAACTGCAATCATTGAAGCACCTATTGTATCTTCTTACAATGATCGGATCAGGCCGTTGCTTGACACTGTTGACAGGTTGAGGAACCTGAACGTGATGAGAGAAGGGATCCAACTTCCCACGATTGTTGTGGTTGGAGACCAGTCTTCAGGCAAGTCCAGTGTTCTGGAGTCCTTGGCAGGAATCAGCTTGCCTCGTGGGCAAGGAATCTGCACTAGGGTTCCTCTTGTGATGAGACTCCAGAGAAGTTCTAGCCCTGAACCTGAGATCTGGCTAGAGTACAGTGACAAATTTGTTCCAACTGATGAGGAACACATTGCAGAAGCTATTTGTGCTGCTACTGATGTGATAGCTGGTATGTCCTAACTCTTTCCCCCTATAGATGTTATGTGATTCTGGAACTCCTAGTTTGATTTTTTGCTCACCTGAAAATTTTAATGCTTTTTACACTAGCTTTGCTATATGATGAAATTGAAGAGTCTTTTGGTAAAACTAGAAGATAGGTTACTATGTATGAGACATGCATCTAAGACATTGATGTTATTATTATAGAATGAACATTTATGTTATTTACTTACAATAAAAGTCTCTGATACAGGTGTATAGTGCCTAGGGGTTTTAATAGGATTCTAGAACTCTTAGTTAGATTTGTTTTATGTTCTGCTATAACACTAAACTACAAAGCGTTAAGTGTTTGATACTTATCCCAGTTTTAACAATGATAAGTACTTATAATATAGCATGTTGCAGGATTCGGTAAAGGGGTCTCAGATGCTCCTTTAACTCTCCATGTCAAGAAAGCCAATGTTCCAGATCTTACCATGGTCGATCTTCCCGGGATAACTCGTGTCCCAGTGAACGGACAGCCTGAAAACATTTATGAGCAGATCTCCGGGATGATCATGAAGTACATAGAGCCACAAGAATCCATCATCCTCAATGTTCTGTCAGCAACTGTTGACTTCACCACCTGTGAATCCATCCGTATGTCTAGACAAGTTGACAAAACAGGTGAACGGACTCTGGCTGTTGTCACAAAGGCAGACATGGCACCTGAAGGTCTCTTGCAGAAGGTGACAGCAGATGATGTGAGTATTGGACTTGGTTATGTCTGTGTCAGAAACCGGATTGGAGAAGAGACATACGAAGAAGCAAGGATCCAAGAAGAGTTACTTTTCAAGACTCATCCAATGCTAAGGTTGATTGATGATGACATTGTTGGCATTCCTGTCTTAGCTCAGAAGCTAATGCTTATCCAGGCAAAGATGATTGCCCGTTGCTTACCTAAAATTGTCAGGAAGATCAATAATAAGATGGAGATCAGTGTTCTTGAACTGAACAAGCTCCCAATTGTAATGACTTCTACAGGAGAAGCACTGATGGCATTGAGGGACATCATTGATTCCGCAAAGGAGTCTCTCTTAAGAATCCTTATACAAGGAGACTTCTCTGAGTTCCCAGATGATCATAAGATGCACTGCACTGCTCGTTTAGCTGATATGTTAAATCAATTCTCAGATAAGTTGCAAGCCAAGCCAGAAGACAAGAGTCAAAAGACAGAGTTCTTGATGGATGAGATCAAGATTCTTGACGAATGCAAGTGTGTGGGACTGCCAAACTTCATCCCGAGATCATCCTTTTTAGCTATCCTCTCACAACATGTCGATGTCATTCAGACAAAGCCGGTCGAGTTCATCAAGAAGAGTTGGGACTACATTGAAAGTGTTCTCATATCAGTTCTTTCCAAGTATTCCGACAACTTTCCACAGATTCAATCTTCCATCAAACGAGCTGGTCGTAATCTAATCACAAAGATCAAGGAACAGTCCGTGAACAGAGTTGCTGAGATCGTTGAGATTGAGAAGTTAACTGACTACACATGTAGCCCTGACTACATGACGTCTTGGACCGAGAAGACAGCTTCACAGCTAAGCTTCATACACACTGTCTTGCACGACGTGAAAAAGCCTGAGAACTTCTGTCTTAATGGGTTTGGTAACGTCAAGATCTCGCACCTGAGGAAGTATCACGCTCATTTGCTGGAGCAGGCGTTTGACATGAAGATGAGGATCACATCTTACTGGACGATTGTTTTGAGGAGGATGGTTGATAACCTTGCTCTCTATCTTCAATTCTCTGTGAAGAATCTTGTGAACACACGGTTTCAGAAGGAGGTCGTGGCGGAGATGGTGGAACCAAGAGGAGGTGGAGGAGTTGAGAGAATGTTGGAAGAGTCTCCGTTAGTGGCGAGCAAGAGGGAGAAGCTGAAGAACAGTGTCAAGCTTCTGAAGGAGTCGAAAGATGTTGTGGCAGCCATTATTGATCAGAATTCTGGTAATGGAGACCGTTGATTGGAGGAATCGTGTTTGTTTTTTTGGAATTGGGCTTTGGGCTTTTGTATTTTTGTTTAAGATGGGTTTTGACCTTTTGTGTTTTTTTTTTGTCTTTTTTTTCGAATTTTCCAGTTGAATTGAGCTTCAGCCTTTTGTTTTTTTGTTCTGTTCACATTTTTTTTCCTTTTCCTTTAAGTTTGGATTTTCTAGGAATAAGTTCTTTTTTTTTTTTTTTTTTGTCAACTTTTCATATTAATGAAGATCCATTGGACAATACAAAGTGGGTCGGAAGCAATACGAAAAGTCCAACAATCGAAGATTACAGTCAGAAGCCCATTTTGAAATCATGAATATGATTAGTGTCCCACCACGTGTTTGCATCTAAACTTCAACAAGACACATGTAGAACACGTGTCCTTCAAAACTGAAATGGCAATCTTGGCCGCCGGGAAGTGTAGCTGCCGTGGATTCTCCAAGGTCACTTCTTTGTTGTCTATAACTCTCCTTTGTTGAGACTCTTCACTCCTGAGTTTCATATTGTCATCTCCGACACCAACTTAAAGCAGTTTTTTGTATTCGCCTTTCTTGTTTTTTCAGATCTTCTTCTTCTAGCAATGAAGAGCGTGTCGCCGTCTCCGGTAAACTATACACAGAAACTTTTGTATCGCCCCACTTAGGATTGACGATTAAGCTAACACGATATTATCTTCATAATGCTTAGATGATTCTTGAAAAGGAAGAAACAAAGTCGGGGATAGAGTAATTAAAACCAGAGAAACTGCCATAAGAAACCGATCAAAGACCGGTAACTTCCAAGTCCGACTAGAATTGGAAGTTTATTTAATCAAACGAACCAAAGAAAGAGCATAAGAACATGTGGAACAGTCTTCAGTTTCGTTTGAAACACAACAAAAAATCGCTTTGTGAAAGAGGAAGATCAACAAAGAGAAGAACAAAACTCGATCTTTCGATCGAAACTTATTTTACAACAAAAAACAAAAAAGTTTCAATCTCATCCCCTGTGAAAGATAGAGATCGGAGAGGGGAGAAAATTTTTTCTCTCTCTAAAGAAAGAGAGAGAGATTTTTGTGTCAGTTCTAGGAATAAGTTCTGTTTGTTTCCTTTAAGCTAAAAATGAAGTTAAATGTTTTCGTTTCATAAAATAGCTTAATGCACTGCTGTAGTTAATTTGGTCAAACAATAAAGACTTCATATATTGACGATTGGAAGAGAAAAGAAAACCATGCTTTTGAGTAAAAATATTATTCCCTCCATTTTATTATAATTGTCACTTGACATTTTTCACGGAGATTAAAAACATTATATAATAGATTAATATATTTTTATTTATAATTTTTTTTGGTTATTTATATGGTAAAAAATAAATTTAATGTATAAAATTGCATTGAAATTGTAAAATGATAATTGTTTTGAATTTTAAATTTAAAATGACAACAAAAAAAATATAAACTAAAATTTGACTTACCCATATATGTCAAATAAATGGTTTTTGAGATTTATGGAGTGTCAGATGACTCAACTCCTTTCTTAATGGATCTACCCTTGTTTGCAAGGCCATTATATGTTGAATATAGATTAAACATATTTTCATACTTTAGGTTATGAATTTTCCTACATGTAATCATATGAGTATGAATATTTTCTACTTATAATCAAAAATAGAAATGAACAATAAACCACTCACAATTGACCAATTAGATGGTTCAGTTCACTTTGAGCATTTGTTCGTTTCTTAACTAAATCTTTAACTGAAATATGAAGATGTTCATTAATCTCTCCGGTTACTTATTCTTTTTTGTAGTAACAATCAATACTATTAAAACAAAAGCAATATTTATCTACTTGCAAGTAGTCTATGTTGGACCATTAGATTTTTTTAATTTCCAATTTATTTTCCTATAACTTGATTATATTAAATATATATTATATCTAACTAATTATTTAAATACCTTCAGAATAAGATATCTAAAAGGATATTTTTGAATATCTTTTCCTAAGATTATATTTTAATAATATCTTTTAAGATCTTTTATTTAAAATATATATAATTTTTTTTTACTATTTACTTTTAAATAATAAAAGTCAAAATTAATATTAACAATAATTATAAAAGAATAATAATTCATTTTTATTTATATAATAA
The DNA here is from genome assembly GCA_905132885.1 of Moricandia moricandioides. Taxonomy (NCBI): domain Eukaryota; kingdom Viridiplantae; phylum Streptophyta; class Magnoliopsida; order Brassicales; family Brassicaceae; genus Moricandia; species Moricandia moricandioides. The sequence continues at coordinate 525,752 of CAJHQQ010000001.1, forward strand.
GAAATAAATTTTCTATAATATTTATATATATAATTTATATTAATAATTAAATTACTGCATCAATTAATAAATATAAAGTAACTTAATTCATTTATCAACTATTTTATAAATTATAAAATAACAGAATAAAATATATTCATGTACTTACAATATACCTCAACTTATTAAAAAATAGCAAAGTACGATATCTAAGCTAATAATTTTTTTTATAAGTTAATATACATATTTAAATTAAAATATATAAAATAATTTAATATATTTATGAAAAGTAGGACGAGTAAAATAACAATATTTATTCTTTATAAGAATTTTGACAAATAAATATAATAAATATAATTAAAAAGTTTAAAAATTGTATTATAAATTAAAGTTTTAAAATATAATTAAAAATTGATACGAGGAAGGTTATATAAATGAATTATCTTATTTTATTTTCATAAAATTATATTCATGTAAATTTTAATTTTATTATATATACTTTAGAAAAAAAATTTTTATAAAAAAGATACATATGTATAAGATTTCTAATTTTCAGTAAATAAGTTATTGAATAAAAATACATCTCGCGCTTTAAAGTGCGGGCAAAACCTAATAATAAACATTATTATTAGATATATAACAAAAATAGATAACAAATAAAAATTAATAAATATTAATAATGAAATTAAATTAAATTAAAATTTCAAATAAAACAAAAACAAAACATCAAAAAAATTCTAATAACATTTGAACAATAAAATTAAACTAAATAAATAAATAAGAAAATATATTTATTTCAAACGCAAATCACTAAATTGTAATAACAATATACGAATCCTTGATGCTCAAATATTTTTCTATTTTAGTATGCATCCTCTCAAATATTAATCCATTACGCTTACAACAAAATGATAAATTAGTTTGACTAAAAATTTGTATGGCTAACTTTTGTAAAATTAGAGCATCACATTCATTATATATCCACCATTCATCTAAACATTCATAAATTAGAAAATTTAAATATACAAATTTAAGTCAAATTGTATTACATAATGGGTCATCTATAGGTTCAACTGGTAGTCGGGTCTTAGGTTTTAGCGGGTTTTTATCATTACATAAAAAGTTTTTTTTTTAAAAAACATGATTACATATAGAGTCATCAGTGTTATCATTTTAACCGCGGGTCCGGATCGAGTTCTAGAACACTTAACATAACGCTTCATGTGTAACATTTCAATGTAGATACATAATCAAAAATACAAATTTATATCATATAAATTTGATTTGTTTCAAAAATCCAGTGCTTTGAAAGCACGAGTCAAAATCTAGTCAATACTATTAAAACAAAAGCAATATTTATCTACTTTGCAAATAGTCTACGTAAGACCATTAAATTTATTTAATTTCGTATTTATTCCCCTACAACTAATTTAATTATTAAAAAATATACATTATATCTAATCAGTTATTTTAATATTTTCAAAAAAAAATATCTAAAAAGATATTCTTAAGTATCTTTTCCTAAGATTAAATTTTAGTAATATCTTTGAATATTATTTATTTAAAATGTAAATATACATTTCGTTTTAATATTTAATTTTAAATAATAAAATTCATAATTAATATTAACTATAATTATAAATGAATAATAATTCATTTATCATTTATATAATAAGAAATATATTTTATATAATATTTATATATACATAATTTATATTGATAATTAAATTACTACACCAGTTAATAAATATAAAGTAACTTAATTCATTTACCAACTATTTTATGAATTATAAAATAAAAAAATAAAATATATTCATGTACTTACAACATACATAAATTTATTAAAAAAATATAAAATTACGTTATCTAATAAATAATTTCATAAGTTAATATAATTATTTAAATTAAAATATAAAAAAATAATTTAATATATTTATCAAATATGGGACGCGTAAAATGACCATATTTAATCTGTATAATAATTCTGACAAATATAATAATAATAAAACATTTTTTTACCATAATAAAAAATTAAAAAAAAATTGTATTATAAATTAAAGAATATAAATAAAAATTGATACGAGGCAGGTTATATAAATGAATTATCTTATTTTCATGTAAATTTTAATTTTATTATATATACTTTAGAAACAAATGTTTTTATAAAAAAGATACATATGTATAAAATTTTTTATTTTCAGTAAATAAGTTTTTGAATAAAAATACATCTCGCGTCTTAAAGTACGGGTCAAAATCTAATAATAAACATTATTATTATTATATATAATAAAAATATATTAAAAAATGAAAATTAATAAATATTAAAATCTCTCATTTGAATAATGAAATTAAATTAAAAAATTAAAATAAACCAAAAACCAAACATCAAAAAAATTCTAATAACATGTGAACAAAAAAAGAAAACTAAATAAATAAATAAGCAATTATATTTATTTCAAACTCAAATCAATAAATTGTAATAACCGTATATGAATCATCGATGCTCAAATGTATTTCTATTTTATTATGCATCCTCTCAAATATTGATCGTTACGCTTACAACAAAATGATAAATTTGTTTGACTAAAAATTTGTATGACTAACTTTTGTAAAATTAGAGCATCACATTCATAATATATCCACCATTCATCTAAAAATTCATAAATTAGAAACTTTAAATATGAAAATTTAAGTCAAACTATAATACATAACGAGTCATACATAGGTTCAACCGGTAGCCAGGTCTCAGGTTTTAGCGGGTTTTATAAAAAAATTAAATAACGATTTTAAAAAAAACGGATTACATATAGACTCATCGTTTTTTTCAGTTTAACCGCGGGTCCGGGTCTTATTTCAGAACACTGAGTATAACGCTTCATGTGTAACATTAAATATAGATATATAATCAAAAATACAAATTTATATTATATATATTTAGTTTGTTTCAAAAATAATTCATTGCTTTCAAAGCGCGGATCAAAATCTAGTCTTCTCTATTAAAATAAAAGTACAAAAAAATCTACTAGACAAAAGTCATAGTAGGATCATTTCAATAATTTATTATTATGAAATTTTTTTATTATTTACTTTAGTCAAACAAATATATATACATTTAAAATCTTAATGACTCAATTTTAATTATAATTTAATTATTTTTAGTTCAAACAAAATCAGTTGAAGAAAATCTAACAAAATCTAATTAAAATGTTTTAATGCTTTTATAAAATAGTGCATTATTTAATTTCATAATTAGTATTATTAATACTATTGTAAATTAATTTTAAGTAAAATTTAAGAAACAAGAATAAAATTATATGCTATTTTTTATAAATATTATAATTATAGTTTATTGATATTAAAATAGAAATACTATATGAAATAAATGTTTTTATTTAAATAAATAAATATCATTTACTATTAAATTAGTGTTATCTTTTTTTTGAGACTAAAAAAATATACAATTACTAAAATCTTGATATCAAAATATAAATTATATAACTAACCTTTAATTCATGTGTTATTCACAAATATGCTATTAGAAAACTCTAGAATTTAATAGTTCATTTAAAATATTAATAAAAAATTAATTTAAATATAAATTTTAATGTTTTTAATTATAATAAATAGGTTGAAAAAATATAAAAAATATTTACCAAAAAAATCAATTATTTTAAATATAATTAATGCACTATCATAAAATAATGTCGGATAAAAAAATAAATAATAAGATTATAGAGTAACACAATATATAACACTAAAATGTAAGTTATATGTTTAAAACGTTTACAATAATATCAAAATTTACATTTAGAAAATAAACAAAAATCCACACGGATATACGGGTCAAAGTCTAGTGACTACTTATTTTTGAACTCTAGTGGTGTCAATATCTCTTATGTAGCATTGGTTTTAAGAGTTTTAGATATAATCATGACTATTCTTCCCTTCTGCTACGTTCAGTCATCTCAAAACGTTGCTTCTTTCACTCCTCAGTCTCAAATACGTCACAACAAAGCTGCACATGACTGATTGATTGACACACATAACATCTACAATGGAACTAGATTCCTTCGAAATAAGCTAACCAAAACAACTATTTTAGTTTGCATCAAACTACAATGCTTCTAAAAACAAATTAGTTGGCAACGATCTTGTTTGCCAATTAAAAAAATTACTTAAATTTGAAAATGTATCAGACTTTTATACTCTCATGATAAATCATAACACAAGCCACTCAGACATCTCTCTACATATATCTTTGCGTTTCTCTAAACAGAATCTCACCCTACCCTTTAACCTCTCCTTCCTGTCTCCATCTTCTTCAACTCTTCTCCTGTGTCTTGAATAAAAATGGGAGGTAGTAAGAAGCTAGCTGTATCAAAGAGTTCTTCTCTTGCTATTGTTGAAGCAAATCTTGAAGACAAAAAAGTTGTCCCCATTGACGCACCGATTGTATCTTCATACAATGACCGAATCAGGCCGTTGCTCGACACTGTTGACAGGCTGAGGAACCTGAACGTGATGAGAGAAGGGATCCAGCTTCCCACCATTGTTGTTGTCGGAGACCAGTCTTCAGGGAAGTCCAGTGTTCTAGAGTCCTTGGCAGGAATCAGCTTGCCTCGTGGGCAAGGTATCTGCACTAGGGTTCCTCTTGTGATGAGACTCCAGAGAAGTTTCAGCACTAAACCTGAGATCTGGCTAGAGTACAGTGACAAAGTTGTTCATACGGATGAGGAACACATCGCTAAAGCTATTTGTGCTGCAACTGATGTGATAGCTGGTATGTCCTAACTCTCTTTCCCTTCCTTACTGTTAAATATGCACATTCAAAAGAGCTAGCTCTTTTACAGAAACCCCTGTAATTACTTATGAACATGTCAAGATGTGTTGTATGAGTTTGTAAACTCCTAGATGGCCTTTAGGGATACTATATTTTTCTGATAGATAAGTGTTGCTTTGTGATGAACTTTAGTGTTGTTTGATAGAGACTTAACCAAAGTAAGTTTTGATTGTGATGAAGTACTTGACATGTGTTGCAGGATCTGGTAAAGGGGTTTCAGACACTCCCCTAACACTTCATGTGAAGAAGGTTGGAGTTCCAGATATTACCATGGTTGATCTCCCTGGAATAACCCGGGTTCCAGTGAACGGACAGCCTGAAAATATCTATGAGCAGATATCTGCTATGATCATGAAGTACATAGCGCCTCAAGAATCGATCATTCTGAATGTTCTGTCAGCAACTGTTGACTTCACCACCTGTGAATCCATTCGAATGTCTAGACAAGTTGACAAAACTGGTGAAAGGACTCTAGCTGTTGTCACAAAGGCAGACATGGCTCCTGAAGGTCTCTTGCAGAAGGTGACAGCAGATGATGTGAGTATTGGACTTGGTTATATCTGTGTCAGAAACCGGATTGGGGAGGAAACGTATGAAGAAGCTAGGATGCAAGAAGAGTTACTCTTCAGGACTCATCCATTGTTAAGCATGATAGATGATGAAATTGTTGGCATCCCTGTGTTAGCTCAGAAGCTGATGCTTATCCAAGCAACAATGATCGGTAGATGTTTGCCTGAGATTGTTCACAAGATCAATGTGAAGATGGAAACTGCTGTGCTGGAGCTGAACAAGCTGCCAATGGTAATGGGTTCCACTGGGGAAGCATTGATGACACTGATGGACATCATTGGTTCTGCAAAAGAGTCTCTCCTAAGAATTCTCATTCAAGGTGACTTCTCTGAGTTCCCAGAAGATCAGAAGATGCACTGCACTGCTCGCTTGGCTGAAATGTTAAGCCAATTCTCAGACAATCTGCAAGCAAAGCCAGAGGATGTTACTGAGTTTTTGATGGATGAAATCAAGATTCTTGAAGAATGTAAATGTGTTGGCCTGCCCAACTTTATTCCTAGGTCAGCATTCTTGGCTATTCTTTCACAGCATGTGGATAGAATTCATGCCAAGCCGGTTGAGTTCATCAAGAAGATATGGGACTACATTGAAGGTGTTCTCATACCAGTACTATCAAAATATTCTGACAACTTTCCGCAGACTCAATCTTCTATCAAACGAGCTGGCCGCAATCTAATCACCAAGATGAAGGAGCAGTCTGTTAGTAGAGTTGCTGAGATCGTTGAGATGGAGAAGCTGACTGATTACACATGTAACCCTGATTACATGACAACTTGGACAGAGAAGACAGCTTCACAGCAAAGCTTCATCCATGCTGTATTGCATGATGGGGAGAAGCCTGAGAAGTTCTCTCTCACTGGATTTGGGGATGTGAAGATTTCACATCTGCGAGAGTATCACGCTCATTTGCTGCAGCAAGCGTTTGACATGAAGATGAGGATCACATCGTACTGGACAATCGTTCTTGGAAGGATTGTGGATAACCTTGCTTTGTATCTTCAGTTCTCAGTGAAGAATCTGGTGAACACACAGTTTCAGAAGGAGATTGTGGCTGAAATGGTGGATCCTAGAGGCGGTGGAGGAGTTGAGAGAATGCTACAGGAGTCTCCATCGGTGGCGATGAAGAGGGAGAAGCTGAAGAAGAGTGTGAAGCTCTTGAAGGAGTCTAAGGACGTTGTGGCTGCCATTGTTGACCATACTTCAGGGTTCGGAGATCATTGATCAGAGTTGCTTGTTTCTGTCTTGCTTTGCCATGTCTATGTTCTTTTGTGCGGTAACGCTAAAGCTACTAAGCTTCTTGTTTATGTTGTGTCTTTGCTTCAATCTTTTTCTTTTGTCAAAACTTGTGTTGCTGTAAGTCTTTGCTTCAATCTATTTCCCATTTCCTCTATCTCATTGCCTATCTAAAGAAAAAATGGGAGGAAGTAACATGCCTTTAAGTGTTTGCAACAAACGTCCAAGCCAGGATGTCTCATAATAATAGTTATGTCTGAATGAATTTGGCAAACAAAACAAAGGAATTTGATTGGAAATGAAATGAGGACATATGTTTGTAACTGAGCTTAGTAGTGAGTTCAAGGTCTCCGGGGAAATTTAGAGAAGTCAGGTGGTCGACGTTGCATATAAGCAGTCCTTCCTTCTGTAGCTTCTTCGGTTCCATAGAACAAGAGCGTCGCATCACCTCCTAGACCCTGTACCAAACAAAGTTTTATTAATGAAATAATACTGACTTGTAGCTCAACAAGTTGGTGGCAAAGGCAAACCTGAAGTCCCGCATGGCCATCATCGACTGCATTGAGTGCTGCCTTAAGAACACGGATTGCAGTAGGGCTGTTCCGTAAGATTTGTCTGCACCATTTCACAGTTTCTTTCTCCAAATCCTCTAGCTGGAACATAAGAAAACAACATGTCTTGGTGAAGGAAGCAAGGAAGGAAGTTATACATTTATGAATCTGTGATAAACATTACCGGTACAACTGTATTGATAAGTCCCATTTTATCTGCTTCTGAAGCTGTGTAGAATCTCGTCATGAACCACATTTCTCGTGCCTTTTTAGGACCAACCTGTTTTAATCAGCCCGTGTTTGTTAGATCTTGGATGTTGCATCGCAGTACTAGTTAGTTATATCTGAGTTATTACCAGACGAGACATGATGGAACTTCCATAACCAGCATCAAAACTTCCAACCTGCAGACATACTTAAGTTACTTCACTGACACATTCAAGGTTGAAAAAAAGAGGATAGAGGGAAAACCTTAGGACCCGTCTGACCAAAAATGGCATTATCAGCTGCAATGGTTAGATCGCAGACCATGTGCAGGATATGTCCTCCTCCAACAGCATAACCAGCAACCTGAATTAGTAATCAAAAGAAACAGATTACGCTTTGTCCATGGGCTACTTGGAACAAGATCAGTAAAAGATGTTTACCATCGCAATAACTGGTTTTGGCAGTCTGCGGATTTGAACCTGAGTATGAAGACAAGGAATGTGAAAAAAGTACATGAATCCGACTAAGACTAGACAACTTGAGCTTTTATTTTTAGTATTGAAAATCAAAGGCATACCTGGAGATCAAGGACATTAAGTCGACCAACATCATTGGGATCAGCATAACCATCTGGTGTCCTCAACGCTTGATCACCACCACTGCAAAACGCTTTCGTTCCCTAAACCCAACAACACAACCACTCAGAACAATCATTTCTAAAACAGATGAATTACTCTTTGTCATCAAACTCCAAAGTAGGATTAGACCTTGACATTTCTGAGACTCAACACAGAAGCCCATTGCCTAAGGTTGGTCCTAACATTTATGGAACTTGAAGGAATTTCTAAATGACCAGTACATATATTTTTCTTAATCAATTTGGGGGCAACTGACCACTAAATTTTGCGGGTTTAAGGCAAATGTTTCATCTCTAGCTATATTCAATACCGACCCTAAGTTAGACACAAGTGAACATAACGCAAATCTTGACAAGAGCTCGTAAGAACATCTCCATCCCTATTCCATAATTTATTCTATTTTAGAATAATATTTTTATTTTTATTTATCACTCTATTTTTCATTTTCTTTTGGAGTAAATTAGGGAGTAGACATGGAGATGTTCTAACTAAACTACTACCCAACCAAAAATCAGAATGCCCAGGTCTAACTCAGCCCAAAGGTCATAGCTAGACACTGGCTTTAACTAACATAACTAAATCAATGTTATTCCGGTACTAACAACTTTACCTTGCCGGTGAGTATGATGACACCTACAGAGCTATCGTCTCTGGCGTCGTTAAACGCACGGATAAGCTCCTTCACAGTCTGAGGCCGGAACGCGTTTCTTCTCTCCGGCCGGTTTATAGTAATCTAACATAACCAAAAATTATTCAAGTGAGAAGAAAAAAAAACACACAGACATTAGGGAGAGAGTTAGTCAAACACGTTACACTAACACAAACCTTCGCGATATCTTCACCCACGGCTTTCTCATATATAATGTCAACAAACTCTTTTGTTTCTCCCTCGCCGACAAGTTCAGCTTTTCTCCAAACGACTTCGTGAGTCGGCACTTCACCGTGAACCTTATGGTAATTGTCATTCATCGACGAAGCAGTAGAGACTTCCACTGAGTCAACCCGATTTGGAATCGTTTCCACGGGGATGAGATGATTGGTAACGACCGAGATACGGCGGCTCGCGGTGCCGAGTTCCTTGGAGTCCGCCATTAGAGATGAAGAAGCGATAGATAGACAGAGAAGGATGATGATGAAGATGACAAGAGATTGTGTCGCATGGACTTTTAACAATGGTGAAGATAATATATTTTTTAACTAACAATAAATAAAATAAAATCGATATTTTTTCCTTGAAAAAAAATGAGATTTGAAGGTTTGGAGAATCAGAGGAAGTGGACGTAATCTCTTGGCGCGCCTGTCTCTATTAAGAACGTTTGAGGATGAGATAAGATAAGGCGATACGCAAGATACACGTGCGTTTCAGTTTTACAGTTTGGAGTTATTTAACAGCTCTTTAACTTTGGGATTAATTGTGGCTTTAATTATTGTTAAGGACAAATCTCTGAACTTAAAAAATGTTATTTTGATCAAAAGAACACACAAACACAAACACAAATGACTAAAATATGTTTCATTGAAGAGATAAATGACAAATATATCATTATTTTATAAATATTTAAATAAACATTAAATCTATTTTTTATTTTTCAGAAAAAAATGATTCAATATTTGAAACTTTTTCAGTTTTGTTTTAAAATATTTTAGAAGTTTTATTTCAAAATCCAATTTTTTAAAAATCACTGTTTTAAATTTTAAATCCTAAACCCTCCAAAACTCTATTTCTAAAATCTGAACTCTAAATTTAACTTTAGAAATATAATTGTATTTTACCTTTTTAAGAATACATATTTTAATTTTTATTAACTATATTTATGATAATGTTTTTAATAATATCTTAAATTATTTCTCTATTGTTAATCTGTTTTTGGAATTTTATCCCCATAAAGAAATAAAATATTTTCATGAATATTCTCTTTTGAATTAAAGGATGATATATTGACAGGTCATGTTTTTGATAATTAAGATTTCTCAATCTAAAATATTTTTGAGAGAGGAAGCTTTACTTTTTTGTTTTCATTATATTTTCGATCTAAATCTAATCTTACTTTTGACATTGTTGGATTTAAAATTTCGCTTATTAGAATTTTTAATATATATATATATATATTTAATTATGATTATCTCGATTTTATGAGAAATTCAATCTAAAATATCTTTACATTTGTAAAGGTAAGATTTGGAGTACAACAAATGTGTAACAAATATGCAAGCACAAGACCACTATACTAAAAGCACTTCCTATTTTTTGGGTTTAAAAACATTGCTGGCGCTTAAAGCAACTGCTCCATGGGCTTTAACCCAGAGCAGGCACTGGTTTTTTAATTAGGGTTTAGAAAAATATAAAACAAGTTTGTGAGAAAGTAAGTAACAAAGCATAAGGGCAAGTGTTCTGGAGAGAAGAATAATGGAGGATCAAAGGCAAACGAGTTTCACATTTGAGATAGATAACTTCTCCGACAAGGAGGGTTTCATAACATCTCCAAAATTCTCAAGTGGCAGCTGCGAATTGGTAAACAAAAAAAGACTATGTGTGTTTTGATCTTTAACTCATCTCTAAGATTCACAAAATCATGCGTTTCTCTGTTTTTTTATAAGGCTTGTTAGAGTATATCCTAAAGGATGTTACATTAAAGGTTGCTTGGGCTTGTACCTCAATGTTGCGAATCCTGGATCAATGTACCCTACTAAACGACATCACCTTGCTTTTACCCTTTTGCAGAGCCAAGCCTTCTTTTTCTTTAGTCATTAAACTCGAAGCTAACCGTTGAACAGATTTGGTATATGTTTCTTTTTCTTTGTTAGCGCCAAAAAAACAATATCCAAATCAAGATGACACTTGTTGCAAGTTGCAACCAATGAAAACTTCCAAATCTCATCATCGGAGCCTAAAATAAACCCTCGTTAATTTTCTCAAAAGTTCTAGTAATCTCAGAGGAGAAGGTCAAATCTTGTGGATGAAAAATCATATGATTACATAATCAAACTATATCTGATACAAACAATATACATGCACTGCTTCAACAAAGCAATGAAACAGTTTCTTTTTGTTTTTGATTTCTTACTTAATTACTCTAGACAATGAAAAAGCTTTCTAACCTTCTAAACACTCCACACAACAGAAAAAAAAAATCAATATAGCAACTAATTGTAATATGTATGAAGTACTTTTTTTTTTTTTTTGGTAATCATTTTGCATCTATATATCTCCCTGCTGGTCATACACATATATCATGATCTGTATGGACTCCATTTCTTGCCGGCTTCCCTATCTGTAAGCAATCAATTGGTGGAACGGTTGGCGAATTGAGCAGTCCATATGTTTTCCAGCAAAATGGATCATACATGTGGTACTGTAGCTGCACTGGTTTTAGCTCTATGCCTGATAATTGCACATCTACGCAAGGGAAACTATCACTGCAAGCAAAATGAACAGGCTTTACAGTATAAGTGCCACGTATCTTCTCATAAGTGACTCCTTCCACGGCCACTGCTGAAGTTTGGTTCCTGCATTTGCTGTGATCACAGTAGAATTGATCTATCACTATGGGAAGCTGAACCTCTGTGAGTTGAATGTTTGAGAATAGTACTCCTTTCACTGATCCTGCACCTCCCTGCATTAACACATTGAAGGTAATTGAGGTTTCACTCATCCAAGTTTTGCTTCAAGTTGTTCATTACCTGCCAGGTCTTGATTCGGACACCGGTCATTGTGTTGTGCATAACTACATCTCTGACTGTTATGTTGGAGACACAAGCTTTGGTACTGTCTTTACCAAGACTCCCTATGCTGATTCCATGTCCTGGTCCACAATTCACATTGTGAACATACACATTGGAGCAACCCGTTTGAATCGAAATACAGTCGTCTCCTGCAAAAACAGAGGAATCAATTTCACCGAGTTTTAAACATGTCTTTGACTAATTAAATGTGTTAGTACCGCAAGCTAGTGTGCTAGTGTGAATCATGACATCTCTAGTGTTCTGAAGATGAATCCCATCTGTGTTTGGACTGTCTCCGGGAGAAGAAACGGTCACATCATGAACTAAAACCTGGACGCAGTTATCAAACTTGAGGTGACATTGAGGACTGTTCTGAATGGTTATACCAGTCACTGTCACGTCAATACTCCCATAGAACCGCAGTGCCTGCACCGTGAAAACCCGAGGTAAATAAAATATTTTACCGTGTAGTAAAAAACATAAAGAGAATTGAAAGTCTCTTATTATGGGGTTCTTAACTTTTCTAAAAGACGTTTTTTTAACTTTAACCAAGAAAACTTAAGAACCGTTTCTTAAATAAGAAACCTAAGAGACCGTCTCTTAAATAAGAAACCTAAGAGACCGTCTATTAGCGGAAAAATGTAAAAAAAAAAAAAGTGAAATTATAAGTTAAGAACCCCACCCTAAGAGACTCGTATAAACATGTTCTAACTACATTTTTTTTGGTATCTCACCGTCGGTTTAATGCTAGGCATTCCATTAAGCTCACTTCTTATCTGTCACGTGAAGTAAAAGCAAAATCAAAAACAGAGTTATGTGTTAGATGATTCTTGTCTAAATGTGAAGAATGGGAAGAAGATGATGATGTAGATGTTTTACCGGCATTGGAGGACGTTCTTGAACAGAATTATTTAACGGGACAATGAGCTTGAAGTCATCGTCGATAGGATAATCAAAAGGGTTATCTTGTTGCCACCAACCAGTGCCTCTTCCATCAATAACACCTCTTCCTTGTATTGTTATTCCTTTAAGCTTTGTGAACTCTATCCACCAAAGAAGACCTCTTCCCCATGACTCAGAGTCCGTAGGAGCTACAATCATCCCATCCAGCTGCAACCAAACAAAAAGGTTCACGTCCTTCAGTCCAAAGGGTACATCTTATTCTTTTGGAATCTTGAAAATCTTGATGAGTAACTCTCACCTGGAATACAATGTTTGCTTGACAATAAGGACCTGAGAAGGAGATTGGGCCAATGAGGAAGATATGGTCAGGCGGTATGACCATAGTTGACGCCTCCACTTTGCAAGCAGAAGCCCATGTTGCTTCAAACGCCTGCAGATAATGGTAAAGCTTTTGTTTTTATTTTTTTTAGACAATCGTCTCTAATGGGTCATTTTATTTTTTATTTTAAAATATAATAACTCTATAATGGAGTTGGTATCTATGATACTCTATATTTAAATTGATAAAACAGAATGCTAAACAAAAAATAAATGAATTATTTTATTTGTATAGTAAATTTATTTTTACTTTATTTTATAGAATGAAAAATAGAGTACCATTTAAACAAATTTACTCTAAACTATATTTTAAAAGGTTAAAGATAGTGGGATTGGAGATGCTCTTACAACAAACAACTTACAACAAACAAAGTTGTGGAGGAAAATCACAGAGACTCTGGTCCCTTCTTAACTTGAGTAACTTTGTTGTCACGTTTCTATATTTGTTTGTTTGGTCTTAACGAACTTAAAACTTTGAATGGAAAATAAAAAGTTTTAACTTTACTTTATAGATAAAAGATAAGCTTTTGTGAGCTCTGTTTCTTGTTCTGTCTCGTGTTTACCTTCTCAACTGTAATTCACATTCTGTTTTTATTTTATTTTCTGAAAGTAATTCTAATGAAAACGAAGATTAAATTCTTGATTTAATCAAGAACCAATAAATTGACTTTTGTAGTTGGATAATGAAATGTTTTGAATCTGTACCTTAGTGTCATCACTCATGCCATCACCCTTAGCACCAAAATCAATCACATTGAATTTTTGAGAGCCTTCAAGTGGCTGCAGGGGAAGAGGTGGCTGTGGCGGTTGTACTTGTGGTGGTGGTGGTGGTGGCGGTTGGACTTGTGGTGGTTGTGGCAGGACAGGTGAGCCGGATTTTGTTGGCGGAGTTTTTAGTTTTGGTTTTGACTTATGAGAATGGCTACTGTGGTGGCTTTTTGGTTTCTTGCTGGACAAGGAATCAGACAAGGTTGAGGAAGAGGTGGAAGAGGAGGAGGAGGAGCTGCTATGGTGGTGTCGCCAATGTCTTCCTTTTCTGGCAATGCAGGTCTCTAGAGTTACAGACCAGACCAGAAGTGCCATAAGAATCATCACTGTGATGCTTTTTAGCCTTTGAGTCTCTCTCGTTATCATGGTGTATGTGTTTTTTTTATTATGTGGTTGTTTGAGACAGAAAAGAAGGAGAAGATGAGAGTTTAGTTTATGTGTTGGTGTTATGGATTGAATGAAAAGAAATAGGTTTATATAAGGAAGCGGTCCAAGAATATAGAAGAAGTCACGGGAGTCCAACATGAAATTTCATGATGCAATCAAGAAAAAAAACATTGTTTTCCTTGGAGCATCATTAAAGAGGGTTCTTATAGGGTTTTTAGAGGGTTTCTTAAGGGGGACCACTAAAACACTAAAAACCACTTCTCAAACTCCCTAATTAAGAATTTTCTTTTGATGATTTCTTACACTGTTCACAGGTGTCACTGTCACATGACGATCCACGATTAGTTAGTTTTTAATTATTATTTTTCAAATCAGATTAGAAAAATAAAAATAAACACATTAAGTTCTTGGGTTAATGATGCTCTAATAAACTACAAAATTTAGAAGTCTAAGAACATGATTAATCGGGGTCTCTTAAGGTGGGGTTCTTACCTTTTCTAAGAGACGTTTCTTAGCTTTTAACTAAAAAAGCCTAAGAACCGTCTCTTAAATAAGAACCATAAGAGACGTCTTTTAGCGGGAAAAATGTAAAAAAAATAATAAAAAAAATAGAAAATATAAATTTTACGTTAAGAACCCTACTTTATGAGATCCGAGTTAATCATTGCCTAAAGCTAGTACTACTAAATACCACTATGATGATTGGATTGTAAATTTTTAATAAAATCTATGATGACAACGGCTAATTGTGGTATCCCTTATTTATTATACAACAATATATATTAGGAAATTCCAAAAGTATAAATACAATTATTATATCCATTCTACCTTGGTAGTTATACTTTATACCAAAAGCTAAAACTGTTTACGTTCTATTTATTAAAACTTAAAAATTATTTGAAATTACCTTTGTCATTATTTATTTACGAGGAAGGTCACCGTTTTTTAACTATTTAAAACATGTCATTAAAGGTAAACTGATCATTACTTACATATTTGGTCATTAAAATATAATGCATCATCACACAAATTCTATTATTAAATATAATTTTGCTAAGTATGTAAATATCATTAACTGGTAATGAAAGTCTGATTACAAAGTGGTTGTATTCCATTTGCTTGAAATCTAGACTGAAAAAAAAAATCTAGACTGATCATCAAAATCTTGAAAAAAACAGAAACCAAACAAAGATCTAAGCATGTTCACAATTGAACAAAAACATAAAAGTACACTAAATGCGTTTCCATAATTTTTAATTTTGGATATTTCTTATTTTACTATAAATTAAAGTTGTTATTGTAATTGCATTTCTATAATCTTTATGAATAATACTCCTGTATAAAAATAAGTTGGATACTTAATATACTATGCTTTTAACAGTCTAAAAATGAACCTTTTTTTAAACAAACTCAAAAAATAAACAGTCTACCAAAATATTTCCTACATAAACATAACTTTGTTACAATTGGGGTACATTTAGTAAGCGTAGATTGCTATTTTAGACATGGAATAATGTAAGTTCAGGTTCAGGGGATAATGTGCCAGCCACGTGTAGAGTAGACGTTGGCTAAGACTCATCCACTTTGGTTGGTTGAAAATTTGAAACCGATGAGGGCAAGCAAAAGACAAACATACCACAAAGGGCACCTGTTCAGACAAACACGTATACCTTTCCTGTTGCAAAACCTCATCTACTCACATAGAATATGCATATTGATAATATATACTTATCTAAATATAGTGTTATTCAGTCATGGTTATTTATTTATATATGTATATGTATGCAACATAAAGTGGGGAAACTGAAAATGATGTGGTTATTTATTTTTTATGATTTATTTCACATAGTTAGAAGCATTTGTGTATATATGTATTTGTTGATGTGTCATCATGGTTACCAGTTACACCTATCATTACTGTCCTCAAACGGCCTGCTGGTTAGGTGATACGCCCAAAATCGGAAGGATGGCTTTGGCCGGGTGTTGGATATGAACCGAGAAGGCAAAGGCACTCCTTCCGATTTTGGGCGTA
Source organism: Moricandia moricandioides (assembly GCA_905132885.1). Lineage (NCBI taxonomy): Eukaryota > Viridiplantae > Streptophyta > Magnoliopsida > Brassicales > Brassicaceae > Moricandia > Moricandia moricandioides. Next base: position 541,961 of record CAJHQQ010000001.1, read on the forward strand.
TCATTTGGTATCAGAGCCACTTTGGCTGGTTTGTTTTCATTCTTCTTTTCATCTTCTCATCTATTCATCATTTTCTTTTCTTATTTCTTTTTGGATCCGGGCTGTTCCTTTACTCCCTTGTGATCGCCATTTTAAAAAAAAAACAAAAAAAAGAGAAAACGATTTAAAAAAAAAAAGAGTAAAAGTTTTGGCTTGAATCACTTCTGAAGAGAAATCCAGGGGGAGTGGTGGAAGAGAAAGCCTGCTGGCCGAGGAGAAATCCGGCCTTAGGACAGTTAAGGCGGATCCACACACAAAAAAAAAAACTCTTCATCTTTCTTTCTCTTTTCTTTTTCCCACAAAGTTGTTTTGGTTTTTGATTGTTGATTTTGACTGCCTATCATCCTTTGAACCAGTGGAAAGAACTTTGAGTGATTACCTAAAAATCGAGAGCTAAACACTTTGAGAGTGTGAAGATTTTATTTGCTAACTTGGTTGTTAAGTGTTTTCAGGATGTTTGGACTTCTCAAGAAATCAAAACCACAACAAGACGTCTACTTTCCTTTTAAAACTATTTTTGAAAAGGAGCAATTAATTTTTGACAAGAAACAATTTGCTTGTAATGAGTTTGATTTTGTGCAGAAACAAAGGAAGAGACAAAACAGGTCCAATGATGATGAGAAGAGGGTCAGAAGTGGTGATCGTCCCTTCATCAAAGCCAAGAGAAGCAACCGTGAGGTGCTAGATCAGAACGAACTTCAGACTTATGCCAGCTTGGAGAAAATGTTGCATAAGGCAATTCATGCTATCCGGCAACTCAAAAGGAAGGGGAACACCAACACTTCTTCAGCACCAAAACAACAATGTAAGTCTTCTTATCTTTCAAATTCTGATTTGAAAACTAATGAGATTTCTTTTGATAAAAGCAAAGCTGTGAAACCCACAAGCAAAGCTCATTCTACCAGGTGTTTCAAATGCCATAGAGTCGGCCATTACGCTAACAAGTGCCAAAACCAGAAACCGTTGGTGACATTGGAGGAAGTTGAAACCGAGCCAGAAAAGGAAGGACTTTCAAATCCATTGCCAATTTTCGATGACTACCCACATGAACCGAATGAAGGGTCAGATGGAGAGCAAAACCGTGGTCATCAAACAAACCAAGAAGGATCTTCATCCATTCAAGAGCCAGACCAAACCCAAGGTGAGCAATGTATTAATTATGATTCTTTTGCTTATACCCCTTTTCCTTTTAATGTTCCAGATTTGAGGACAAATCTTTTTGAAGAGGGAGAGTATGATAGAACCAAAATCGAGCACCGTCCTTTTTGGTTCAAGGACACGGCCCAAAGTGGTAATCTTGTCAACCAGCTCGACCCAACCAAGGTTTCTCCACCAGGTCGTGCTGATCACACCGACCGAGCCGCACGTTTTGTCCACCGTATTGACCCGCGTACGTCCGCAATGGAGCTTCGGCTGGAGCCACAACCAGGAGACCGAACTGACCGTACCAGAGCTCATCTTTCACGACCAACTCGACATTCGAAGACCCACGGTCGAGCCAGACTTAGCTTGGGTCGTGAGGAAACCGAAGACGGGCATGCATTCTCATCCGCCGGACCATTCGGACAGTCCCGCATGCGTCCTTATCTTTACCCCGTGCATCCATCTCGTTCGGATGCATCTGGACGCTTAGACGAACCTTGACCAGGCTGTCTCAAAATCATCACTTTGACTGGTCTTCATCATTTCCCGCAACTTTGACCAAGACTGCATCAATTTCTACAACTTTGACTCTCTAATAATTATCTAGTCAAATGTTGTATTTTCTAGACATCATTTTCCACACTTTCTTTATTGTTTTCTTTGACTACATCTAGTATAAATATGTAATCTCCTCAATGAATAAAATCAGTTCATTTTGGTTTCATTTTTGTTTCTTCTCTGAGTGAGAGAGAGAGAGAGAGTTCTTTAGCTAGTTCATTGGTTTGAACCGGCTTGTTGATTTGGTGGTCAACCAATCATCTTTGTGTGTTATTTGGTGGTTAGCCAACGCACTACAACCGTTCTTAGGTGGTTAGCCTTAGATCGTGGGTATATCAAGAGTCATTCCGCACCTCTTGACGATCCTATCAATCCATCCCAGTTCCAGAAGTGCCTTCGCATTCTCGGTTCATATCCAACACCCGGCTAAAGTGATCCTTCCTATTTAGGGCGTATCATTAGGTTTATAGGAATTGCATAAATCTGCTGAGGATTTACTTTTACAATACCACCACGAATTCATTTCATTGTTTGTGAATTACAATCACTTACAAGTGTATTAATTAAGGGAATTAAACCAAAAAGTGTATTATTGGACAATTTTAGTAAATGATTTATAAGATTTTGGAATAACAATAAATTTATTTCCTATTAAAAATAATAAAACTAAAACAAATACGTATATGTGGTTACATTCTGTCATATATGTTAGAGCAGCATTATAGATAAAAACTGTGAAAGAGTCTAAAAAGTAATATTATTATTCTAATTATATATTTGTTTTTAAAAATTTATTGAAAAGAAAATAGCAAAGTAACACCTGCTCTTTTAGCATTTCAATAGGTTTTCAAAAACTCTGATTTAAGAATTGTTCATCATTCTATTTTTTATTTTAAAATGAAATATCATTGAAGTAAAATGCAACTCCATTATAGAATATATTAAAGGAAAAATAAAATGAACCACAGGAGATGGTCTAAGACAACCATTAGTTTGTATTTTTTTTTCACTGAAGGATTATACTGAAAGTTGAAAAAGGATTACGCATAATATGGAAAAGCCGGTAATTTCCAAGAAGTGCACTGATGGCATAAACACAAACACTTTTTGCTAAGCCTACGAATCTATATCTAGCGACCTTGTAAACATTACACGGAAATTGTGAAGACAGTTCTTGAAGAGATAATCTTTTTGAATAGAATGAGGTTTTCAAATTCGAAACCACAATAGTCAAATTATTTTTAGTTGAGCTAATGCTTCTGGTAGAGATAATTTTTCGTAATGCTCATGCGCTATTCTCGATAATGACTTATGTGAACGCCAAACTGACAAAACAACCCGTATAATTAAAAGATCTAAATTCCAGTTCGAACAATATCCAATGTGTTGCACCCAAAAAAAACAATATCTATGTTTAAGTCGATTAAAATTTATAGATATTTTCGTTGTCCATTATAGGTTATCTCAAAATATGTTAAAATAAATCATTCACAGTTGGTCGTTACTAAAACGATTTTTAACGATCGATGAGCAAACCTCGACAGTGTCTTGGGTGATATTTGTCGTATTAGTATATGTGTGTGTTTGGGCATGTAAAAACAGATGAGACATGTGATTGGGTCTATATTTTGTCAATGGGCAATGATTATAACATCTCTTGAGTGCCCACATGCACCAATTCACGGGCGTTGCTTTTGTCTCCACAACTCCTCTCCATTCTGTGTTTCTTAAGTTTCATTATCTTCTTTCTTTGTTTTTATATCTTCGTATTTTCTGGTCACTCTAACTCATTGGTTAGTTCTTTTTCTTTTTATGTCTGCTGACCTGCTTGAAATAGAAAACTTAAATTACGTAACCGAGGCTTGTTTCCTTACGTATTCTTTTCTAATTTGTTTTGCATCAAAGGCTAGATACATAATAACAATACTAATATAAATCTATGTTTAAATGCTTTTCATTTGTAAATTCTATAAGTGATGATAAAACTGCAAATTTTAAATTTCACATGTTGAATATACATAGCATGAGCCAACGTTATGTGATCTTACAGAATTCTTCTTGACTCTCAATTATTGTTAGTTTTTATTTTTTATACTTTACATATATTATAGGGAATTTTGCTAATAAGGAATAAATAATCTCAGCTATTGTCCCTTTAAAACAAAATCAACTTTTATCATTTTAGATGTTGACTACCCTTACATTTTATAAAAAAATCATATCAATATATTAAGAAGCCAAAAAAATAAAGAAAAATACAAAATATGATATTAACATGCATATGCACTTAGGAAAAATAAAAACGTTAATACATCTACGAAAACTTAGAATTAAGAATCCACATAAAACACAATAATCTATTAGACTTAGATTACTTAATATACAAAAAATGAATACATTTACTACCGTAGAATACTTAATCTATGTTAAGCTAGATGGACTTCCAACCTAAAACAAATTGGTGATAAGTGGAGTGGTCCATATATCTTATATATTGCTAAGGATATCTTTCAACAACCGATGTGGTACTTTTGTCCCTAATATTCTAGATATCTTATTATATTCTGAAATATAGTAGACTAGAGCATGCTTATAGGGAAAACCCATTTGGGTTTCTTCTTCTTTTTTTTTTCTTTTTAAAAAAAAAAATAAAAATAAAAATAAATCAATCGCGGGTCGCCACGTGTCAGTGGGGCGTGCGAACAGTTCAAGAGATACAAAAAAACGTCTCTTAATTAGGCAATGCAGGGGACGTTTCTTGCTGCAGGTGGGCCCCTTCCACCTCTAAGAACCCCATTTTTCTTTCCTATAAACATGCTCTTAGATCACCTAAATACTAACCATTTGTCTACTTTTTCAGAATTTACATTTTTTCCATATTCCTTTTCATCTACTACATGCAGTATACAATATCTACGTTTTTTATTTTCTAAATCATTTAGAATGTAATTTCTGCTTGATTTGTAACTAATATCCAAAAATTTAGCTAAAAACCGTTACAGAACATTCTGAAAATCTTTTAAATCTTCTTGATTTCCTATTGAAACCTTTTGCGAAAAATAGACAAACTTCTTCTTCTTCCTCAACGTATTTCTTCTTTTCTTTTGTTAGGTACCTCTGTATATCGCTAGTATTTTGGGACTTACGTCAAACTTTGTAAATTACAAGTTTGAGAACATCTCATTATCCCCGTATGTGTTCTTAGAGCACCATTATATATCCATGGTTGCTTATCATGGGTGTTTAACTAAAAACATTAAAAAATTAAGTAGGTCCCACAAAAAATTTAAGAAACATTTTTTAAGTTGTCAAAATAAGCACCATTCGCGTTTTTCTTTTTCATCTGTGGCACATTAGACTATTAATTCTTCTTATTAGAGGTCAGAAATCGAATCCTGATTGGTGAAATGGCATCACAGGTGGTGTGACCACTGATCTACTTGCTCCTCTCTATTACCATACATTTATTAGTTTGATTTCTTTTAACCGAACCAAACCGAACCAAACCAAACCGTGGTTTTTATATAACCCAATTGGTTCATGTTTTCTTCAACTCGAATGGTTTAGTTTGGTTTGGATTAAACCGAATTAAATTCAACCCGAATGGTTTGATTTGAGTTTAAACTGAACTAAATTGATAATCCAATTTTTTTTCTGTTAATAAATTATATATATATATATATATATATATGTATATTAACATATTGTGAATATGTTGGTTAAGGTCTCATTTTTTTTCTTAACTTTTATGTTTTTTAAGTTATGATACAAATAATATTATTATATATATTATCTAGTTCTAATCCTAGTAATTTGTAATACCTAAAGATTATAGTAAAAACAAAACCTAAAACTATTAACTATTTAAAGTTTTGTGGGCGTTTTGTCTCGTAAATTCTTTAATTTCTATTGTCTAACGTTAAAATTATCTAATATAAATTCTTCTAGGATCAATAAAGATCATAGTCATGTGTAAATAGTCTTTTAGTAAGTTAATTGTTTTATAATTAAATTAATATCAATGTATTTTATAACCAAACTGAACCGCACCGAACCGAACTGAACCATAATAAAGTGAACTGAACTAAATCTAAGCCAAAAACTAAACCGAACCAAAACTAAACCCAAACCAAAGCTACTTTAGTTTTAATTGGATTAAATTTTATTAAACCCAAATTAACCAAACCAAACTGAACTCAAACCGAACCCGAAACTAAACTGATATGCCCACCCTATAAAGTAGTATACATTCAAATTAAAATAATAAATGTTTAATTGCATCAACAAAAAAAAATATATAATGCAGTCCTTCCAACTCTGCACCAACAGGAGAAGAGGGCGAGCCTAACGAACGGTTTCTACCTCACGTTTTTGCCAAGCAAAATCTTAGAGAATATAAACTTGTAAGAGTGATTACCATGTTCGAAAGGTGCAGTTCAGGAGAGGAGAAATTAAAATGTTTGTTGGTTGAAGAGTTATAGAGATTAATTTATGGAAAAACAGAATAATCAGACATAAAACAGTGTATGGGAACCAGTGGTGGTGGCCGAGTGGCGTTTGAGGGAAATAAAAACCCAATACAGCGAACCCAGGTTCAAACCCCACTGGCCACGCGGATATGGGCTATTGCTTCCGGCTCATTTGAATGCCCAGGAGAGGGTCTATCCGTGGGCTGTACCTCCACCCGGAGGTTAGGTCTGTGTCTTTAATAGACCCGGGTTTAACCCTTTTAAGTTACAAAAAAAAAACAGTGTATGGGTGCGACCGTTATTTCACGACAACCTCGAAGCCATGCTTTTAAAATGTCCACGTATAAAAGCGTCCAAGGAGCACATGCTATGCTATCCCTGTTACAAAATATTGTCCATTATTAATCCAGTTTCTTAATTAAGATTCTTAATTTTGATTAAGAATTGATTTTTAACTTTTTTTAGTTTTTGATTAAAAAAAGTTAAGAACCAACTATTAAATAAAAGTTCTAAGAATCGATTCTTATCAGAAAAAATGTAAAAATAAAAAAAAAAATTAAAAATCTCAATTAAGAAACTGAGGTTAATCATGTCGAGATCTAGATTTAACTATGTTACAATAATACAAAAAAACTTTACTAGTAAAGAGGGAGATTCCAGGGCATATCATCTCATATATGTGTACACAAATCAAGATGCTTTCCTTCAAATGTTCCTTTCTCATTAAATTAGAAAATGCCACTGTTCATTGTCACACGAGCCTTGTAAGTAATTATGTACAAGAAACAAGAACCCTTTATTATATCATCACTTTTGTCATTGGTAATGAATCACATCCATTTAGCAATTAGCAGTACTGTTTTTTTCTTAAGCAGACACGTTTGTCCACCACAATGAGTATATACTTTTAAAATATTTGTTTTCAATAAAAAGATAGAATATCAGAATTTCTTTTTCTAGTTTATATTGGTTTATTATGCGTTTAAAATGAAGTTAATGATTAGATGTTTGTGACTAACTTTTTCATGGCGTGATACGTTTTTTATGCAATTTCTGATAAATAACATTTTGATGTAATTAGCAAATCCTTTTTAGTAGAAATCATAAATTACTGCTCACTTAGAAGCTATAACATGATGATTCATATGCGGTTGCTAATGGAAGATGATGTCTAAGTGAACATATTTGTATATAATTTTTTTTTTTGAAACTAACATACTTGTTATTATGGTAGGATTGTTTATTCTTTTTTTTTTTCTTTTTTCTTTTGAAAAGGGATTGTTTATTCTTTCTTCGAATGAATGTCATTAATTATGCATTTCAATTTATCCTGATTTTATTTGATTTGATTTTCTGTAGGATATTTAATTCAGTTTGCTTTATCATGCCACTCATAATTGCTAGTTTCATTGTTTTTGTTCAAAATTGGTAGTTTCATTTAAAATGGGATAAAAAGCAAAACAGGGTAACGTATATGAGTATATAAGCCTCTTTGACTAATTCACAGCTCGTCTCTTTGTGATAAGTTTGAACATTTTATTCGTTATTTTTGATTCAATTCGTTATTTATTTCGATTCGATCCAAAAAGTTTTCGATATCCGTAATACGTCGAAGCAAATAAAATATTAAAATTCATTATTCATCAAAACGAAGAAAATCACAAATACTAAAATATTTCAAGCCAAATATCTAATCCGCTTTGACTTTCATACAAATAGAAGTATATATACAATTAAATATATAACTTTACATAAATATCATTTTAACATATATTTTTTTCTAAATTACATATAAAAGTGCTAAATTAAGAAAAGAATATAAAATATTTATAAAAAATACAATTTTTCTAAAATTTTATGTTTTATAAAAACATGTAATTAAATTTTATAAAAAATGGAATATATAGTTTGACGAATCTTTAATTTTTTATTTTATATTATGTAAAACTATTTGTAAAACAAAATTATATTTTTTAGATTTATTTGTATTGAACAAAGTGGATAAGATATCCGTAAATATTTGCAAATATTTATAAAATTTTTGGATCTCAAAAAACTAAATATCCATATTTTCGAAACAAAACAACTAAAAAAATTAGATATCTATAAACTAGGAAGAAAATTACCAAAATTCTAGTAGTATTTGATTAGTGCCAACTCCTACTTTGTGATATTGTGCAATCGCTTGATCATGTTAGGACCGTACCATTTTCTTGATACGCCTCTGACATATTATCATATTCTACACATTCTTAATTTCTTACCTGTCTTCAACTTTTTTATATTAATTCCAACATTTGCGGCAGTATATTATTATGTTCATGCGTACATGAACTACACTACACGTAACTGCATGTGTGTGCACATTTGTGTGTATACACAGTGCGTACTGTATACATACACAAACATTCATCATCTTTTCTTCTGTTCCAAAATGAATTACTATATATATATATATATATATATATTCTTAGATTTTGAATTAATAAAATGGTTCCTATGAATTTTAATCGAAACTTTATGTGAAAAATTTTCAATACGTTTTGAACTTTTTATTCTCAGATGTATTAATGCTGTTGGGATATTAAATTCTCAAAACTTACATATATAGCTGCAGCCTTTTTTATCAAAATATTTCCTTTATCGTTTTTAACAAGAGTTAGATGACTAATTCACCAGTTAGTTTCATTTTAAGGTATCGAACTATAAATAAGAAGTAATACTCTAAGACCTAATAATAAATCCGTAAGAGTTTTTTTTTCTCTTTTCATGTGGCTATTATTCCTCTGACTTTATGTAATTGTCTTTTGTGTTTCTTGTATGGTTTTACAAAATTAAAAGATGTGTTCTGCACGTCTGCTATTTCTGTATGCCGTCTTTTTGTGAATACATACATGCTCGTGATTATTCGTTACCTATTATAGTTTTATTTGTTTTTTTTTGTTTTCCATTAACGTTCCCGTGAGTTGGCTGGCAAATTACCGTTTAGACCTTCTGTCCCATCATCGGCTTCTACATAATCATTTTTTGCTTGATTTAATATTTTTTGTCGACCTTTTTCTTGGTTTAATAAATGTCCTGATCCAGCCAAAGATTGATAAACAAATGCAAATTATATGAAAACCAAATAGGTTCAGTCTAATATGTAAGATGCATATATGCATGTACATTTATCTGATTAAGACACACTACAAATATGCATGTAATTGATTAGGAATTGGTTGTAATATGTATGTATAATTAATAAATATCTCAAAAAGAGGTATCCCACCATATATAAGAATCTTTTGTAATAGTCAAGGTATGGCACCCAAAAATACTAGCTACTTTGTTAAACTTTATGTATGATCTTTAACTATATTAGTTAACAATTGATAACTATGTTAACAATGTTGGCGAGAACAATGGAATTTGGCAGATTATATGTGTCGTCACTAGGTCATTTCTTACAAAAGATTTGATCTGCTCTTTGTTTGCTATTTATATATTAGATATTGATTTTGATACAAAGACGTGAGTTACATCATTTGACATTCTTACCATTGTTATCGTTTTCTGTTTGGAAAATATTATTTTTCTTCCGATTACAAAGTGGATGAAATTACTCGTGACATTTGCGATAGATTGCTCTGACTTGATAAATATAGTTTCTAAACCAAAAGAATAGCATGCATTTACATCTAGAACACTACAAGAAAACAACGCAATACTGAGAGAAATTCCGAGGGAACGTTGGTTCCTCGGAATATTCCGATGCTATTCCGAGGAAATTCCTAGGAAACGCAATTTCTGTGTTTCCTCGGAATTTCCTCGGAATATACCTAGAAAATTCCGAGGAATACAATTTCCCTCGGAATTTTCCGATGAAATTCCGAGGGGAAAAAATCCCTCGAAATAAACCGAGGAAAATCCGATGAGAAATTATAGCCGTTAGTTAGCCGTTGTGGTATTTCAAAAATTCCGAGGAAATTCCGACGGCAATGGCTAGTGCCTCGGAATTTCCTAGGTATTTCGTGGGAATTGTCGGCAGATTTCATCTATAAATACAAGCGCCCCTCATCCTCTTCATTCACTCCATATCTTCATCCTCTCTCATTCTATTTTGCACACATGAATCTGATTGAAAAAAACATGTCTTCTTATAATTATCATCGCTCGTGGATCGATCGACCTCATATGGATCCGAACACGAGATTGCTTACGCCAGAATTCAAAAGTGGTCTAAAGGAATTCATGGGGAAAGCTCTCAACCAACCGGAAGCTGAAACAGGTATGTTAAGATGTCCTTGCTCTACTTGTAAAAATAGGAAGGTTATTAAACAGTTAGATGTTTGGACTCATCTATATATTCGAGGGTTTACACGGAGTTACAAAGTTTGGTATCATCATGGGGAAACTGGTTATGAATATGGTAGTACTAGCGAACCTCAGCCTGCGGTTAGGTTAGAAGAACCAATTAGAACGGGCGTAGATTATGGTGTAGGTACTGAGCAGATGGTAAATGATCATTTTAGAGGGGAAGATTTACCCAATGCAGAATCTAGGAGATTTTATGATATGTTGGATGCTCGAAAGCAACCTTTGTACAAAGGTTGCAGAGATGGTCATTCAGCTTTATCATCTGCAACAAGACTGATGAGCATTAAATCTGATTATAATTTGGCTGAAGACTGTGTGGATCCGATTGCTGATTTTGTAAAAGGTGTTCTACCTGAGGATAATGTTGCCCCTGGTTCATACTACGAGGTTCAGAAACTGGTAGCTGGTCTTGGTTTATCGTATCAGGTAATAGATGTATGCAGGGATAACTGCATGATTTATTGGAGGGCGGATGAGCAGCTGGATACATGCAAGTTTTGTGGGAAGGCTCGTTATAAAGATACGAGTGGAAGAGTTCCAGTGCCATATAAAAGGATGTGGTATTTGCCTTTGACGGAAAGGTTGCAGAGGTTGTATCAGTCTGAACGCACAGCGCAACCAATGAGATGGCATGCAGAGCATTCAACGGATGGTGAGATTAGACATCCTTCAGATGCAAAAGCTTGGAAGCATTTCCAGTCGACCTATCCAAAATTTGCGTATGAGAGAAGAAATGTCTACCTTGGATTATGTACGGACGGTTTCAGCCCATTTGGGAAGCATGGGAGACAGTATTCTCTATGGCCAGTCATTCTCACACCATACAACTTACCGCCAAACTTGTGCTTGCGTCGAGAGTTTTTGTTTCTCTCCATTCTCGTTCCCGGGCCAGAGCATCCTAGGAGATCACTTGATGTGTTTCTACAGCCACTAATATATGAGTTGCAACAGCTATGGGGTCAAGGTGCTGAAACGTACGATGTTTCGTGTAAAGAAAACTTCCAAATGCGGGCAGTACTTATGTGGACAACAAGTGATTTTCCAGCATATGGTATGTTATCTGGATGGACAACGCATGGAAGGCTATCATGTCCATATTGTCAAGATAACACTGATGCTTTTCAACTAAAATATGGAAGGAAAACATGTTGGTTTGACTGTCACAGGAGATTCCTACCACCAGATCATCCATATCGCAGGAGTAGGAATTTGTTTACGAAGAACAAGAGGGTGTTTGACAGTCCACCTCCGGAAATCAGTGGGAGAGAAATGTTGACACAACTAAGAGATTTTGGTGCAGAAAGGACCCCAGACATGGGTGGACATGTGCATTATCCGGTTGATGCTGTTGGAGATCTACATAACTGGCACAAAAAAGTATTTTCTGGGATCTGCCATATTGGAAGGATCATCTGCTGAGGCATAATTTAGATGTCATGCATATTGAGAAGAACTTTTTCGACAACCTGATGAACACGATCCTTAACGTTCAAGGTAAAATGAAGGATAATTTGAAGTCAAGACTGGATTTAGTCGATATATGTGCTCGTGAAGAACTTCATGTTGATGAGAATGGCAGGGCTCCTTTTCCCATATACCGACTTGATGCAGCGGCCAAAGATGCGTTCTTTGATTGGATTTCAAAGGATGTGGAATTTCCAGACGGTTACGCATCTAATTTGCGTAACTGTGTCGACAAAAACGAAGGAAAGTTTACCGGTTTGAAGAGTCACGATTGCCATGTAATGATGCAGCGCCTCCTTCCTTTTGCCTTCAAGGAACTATTACCAAAGAATATTTATGAAGCAGTTGCAGGGATAAGTGCTTTCTTCCGCGATTTATGCACGAGATCAATGACTCCTGAATGTATTGAAAACTTGAAGACTAACATAGCCGTGATCAAGTGCAACCTTGAGAAGATATTTCTTCCTTCATTTTTTGATGTTATGGAGCATCTTGTTATTCACTTGCCAAGAGAACTGGAACTTGGTGGTCCTGTGCAGTATAGATGGATGTATCTATATGAGCGGTATATGTTTCATCTGAAGAAGATGGTGAAAAATTTAAGTAGGGTGGAAGGTTCTATAGTGGCACAGTTTATCAGAGCAGAAACTTCAAACTTTGCGGAGCACTACTTTCCAGGAGAAGTGTAGACGAAAACCAGAAAACCCGCTCGGCATGACGATAGAGGCGAAAGGGCAACATATTATGTTACGGTTCCAGACATCTTCACAGATGTTGGACGACTCAGCGGAAAAGCAAAGAACCGTCGACTTACTGAGGAGGAGCATAGTCAATTGCAAACATATTTGCTCACCAACTGCGAAGATGTTCTTCAATATGAGAGGTAAAAAATTTAGCTCAAAAATATTTATTTTAACAAGTTCAAATTTTAATATTGTCATCATATGTACAGGATTTTCATGGTGGAAAAGCGGTTTGAAAATAGATACGCCACCGAACAGGAACTACAAGCACTGAAGCAGAGAGAATTTGCTCGATGGATGCTTACTTATGTGAGTGCTTTAAACAAATTTTTATACTATTTACCACATTTTTATACTAATATGAGAGATAAAACATATGTTTTATTCATAGGTGTCTGATGGTATGGCCAGAGGTGAAACATTTGACGATTGGCTACGCGAGATGGTGTGGGGCCCAAAGTATGTGGTGAAGTCATATCCGAGATTTGTTTCTCGGGGATATGCATTCACAACTTCTAAGAGGAGACGTTCGAGTACGACTTATGATGCTGGTGTTTGCTCTGCATCTGGAGATGATGTATACTACGGAAACATAAGCGAGATTTTGGAAATCATGTATCCGGGCATGGTTGGATTGCGGTGCACTATTTTCTATTGTGATTGGTATGACAACACTCCGGATCGAGGTGTTAGAACAGATGCATTTGGTGTTACATCAGTACATTCGAGGCGAAAGCTACCATATTACGATCCTTTCATTCTTGCTTCTCAGGCCGATCAGGTAATTAAAAATATAGATGTCAATTATTTTCAATATTTGTTTCATCATCATTAATTAAAAAATTTAAAATGTTACAGGTTTGTTATATCAAGTATCCTCGGGTTACAAATAGAGATGATCCATGGGTCACTGTTACATCACTCAACCCGAGAAGCCGAGTTCAGGGAAGTTCTGAGCTGGAAGACCCACTCCAACCAAACACATCCGGCAACTTAAGTGCAGCAGGAGATGTAGCTGCAGTAATTTACTAATTATTTTAACCATTTTTATAATTTATAAATATTTTTTTAATATATAATTTATAAGTAAGTTTAAAAGTAATTTACTAATTATTTTAATCATTTTTATAATTTATAAATATTTTTTTTAATTATGAAACTATTTTTGTGTTTTTATAACAATTTTAAATCTTTATTTTCATTTATATTTTTAAAAACTAATTTTAAATCTTTATTTTAAAAAAATTATAGGGATTCTGGTGAGCAGAGTACGAGGGCTCGACCTCGTCGTTCTGCACCGCTAGGCCGTGCTCCTTCGACGACCCCTTCTCGGGTTTCGTCCACTCGGGGTTCTTCATCATCATCGCAGAACATCCATCAGGCGGTTCATCAGGCGGTTCCTCCAATTGCTGATGAGGCTCCTCCTGTCGTTCACGACTTTCCGGACATTCCCGAGCCTCCTGTCGCTCCAGGAGTGATGTCTGTTGCACAGCTGGTGCAACAGCCAGGTCGTGAGCATCTCCCCTATCTCACTCAGTATCCTAGGGGACACAGACAGACTTGGTAAGTGAAAATTTTTTTTTTCTTTTAAAAATTTGATTCATTATTAATAATTTGTTTCTAATATTAGGTTCGACCGATCCCATAACGGGATCAGCGCTTGGATCAACAGGATGATGTACTCCGACCTCAGGAGGGGATACAAAACCTTCTCGGTGATGCCTGACAACGAGAAGGAGTTGTGGTTTCGTCAGTTTGCTGTAAGAATTCTAATTTTTTTAAATTTCTTTTTTTTCTTTAATATTATATTTTTACTAATCATGTTTTTTTTCAGCAAGAGTTCACCTGGCATCCCGATAACACGTCGTTCATCCGTAACGCCTTCGTCCAAAAGTGTATGGGGAACTATGGACGACAAATATATGAGTGGAAGCAGAAGTGGCTCAAGAATAAGGTATTATCTTTTTTACTTTATTAATATATCTTTCATTCTATTTAACTTTTTCATATTTTTTTTTCATTAAAAGGTCCCAAAGTCGATCAACCCGACGGTCTGGGAGGAGTTGTGTATCCATTGGAACAAGACCGAGACGAAGGAGATCTCTAACACCAACTCCACCAACCGCAAGAGCGATCGTGGCGGGAAGGGCATCTTCGTGCACAATTTGGGTGCTCAGTCTATTCCCACTCTCGCAGACAAATTGGTAAGTTGAAACTCCTTTTCTTCTAAATTTAAAATATTTTTATTTTTCCTGTATTCTAATGTTTTTTTTACTTATGTGTTTTCCTAGGTGGAAGAAAATGATGGCGACACCGTGGGTGATTTCGATTTGTACAAGAGGATCCACACCAACAAGACGACGGGCCAGATTGATGACGGTCTTGCGAAGGAAGTGGTCTCCCTGGTGGACAGTATGAAGGAAGACCAAGAGGCCCGTCTCTCCCAGATCCAGGCCGATCTCGACTCCACATCCACTGCATCGACTGCCCTCTCCAAAGTTCAAATCGACGAGCTTCTTGTATCGGTAAGATATTTTCTAAATATTCAATTCATTTATATATTTTATAATCTTTTTTCTATGATTATAATTTTAAATTTTCTTTTTCAAGCGATTCCAAAGAAGAAGGGACGTTTGGTCAGTTTGGGTCGTCGATCCAAGCCGATTCCTTCTACATCCTAGGTGCCGGTTGATCCTATGCTGATAGATCAACTGAAGGATAAGGATGACCGCATCGCTATGTTGGAGGCGAAGATGGCGGCTCAAGAGGCTGCTAGTAAGGCAGAAAAGAGGCGGACTGAGAGGATGATGGAGGCGTTCATGAAGAAATTCCCAGACCATAACTTCGACGACGACGACGACGAGGACGAGGACGAGGAGTAGTTCTTTTTATTTCTTCTTTCTGTTTTTAATTTTCTGTTTCGAATATTACTTTTTAACATTATCTATATTATATTTTTTATTTAAATTTCAATTTTCAATTTTCAATTTAAAAAATTTTAATTTTCAATTTTCAATTTAAAAAATTTTAATTTTATTTTTGAATTTTAATTTAAAAAAAATAAATTTATATTATTTTAAAAAAATTAAATATTACGAATATTCCGAGGAATGATATTCCTCGGAATATTCTGAGGGATACAGTTCCTCGGAATTTTCTAGGTATATTCCCAGGAAATAAATCCGTCGGAATATTCCGAGGAAAGACTTTCCTCGGAATTTCCGAGGGTTAGTAGTCCTCGGAATATCCCGACGGATTTCTTCCTGGAAAAATTCCGACGGATTTTTTTCCATCGGAAACTACCGACGGACTGCTTCCTCGAAAATTTCCGTGGGAATTCCGACCAATTGTTCCATCGACAATATTCCTCGGAATGTCCTCGGAATTGTGTCCGTCGGAATCTCCTCAGAATATTCCGAGGAAATTCCGACGAAAACTGTGATTCCGAGGAAATTTTTTCGAGGAAATTTTTCCGAGGGACTTTTTGTTCGGAATATCGTCGGAATCGCTTGATTCCGACGACATTCCGAGGAAAATGTCCCTAGGAATCGAGGTGTTTTCTTGTAGTGGAAGTGTTTCGAAGATACAATATAAATTCAATACATTTGTGATCACGCATATATTTTAAACTCAAAACACAAAACGGATATTCTTACATAGAGTGATAGAAGTTAATTGTCCCATGCTGTAAAAAAATATATACAGAGTTCCCAATTTAGTTTAAAGTGTTTCGACAGTTTATTTTTATTGATAACAAAAGAAAATGCTATATAGTCGGAAGTCTTTTTATATTGTTGGAACTCTTTGGATAGTCACAAGTTTTCTTACTTTACTCTCTATGTTCTTTTAGAAACCATAAGTCTCTATTCAATTGAAGCCAACCAGTTGAACACCTTAATAAAAGAAACTTTAAGACTAAATTTTCATTCCAAATTTGTGGACTATAAAATTTATTGAGGAATCTATTTGACAACTTCACTTGAATTCTTTGCAAAAGGCTTTGAGATCCTCAACAAGATTTTCTACAAAAACATGTCTATTGGAAGTTTTATTGTATTCTCAAAATTTAAAACAAAAATGATAATAAGAATGGTTGCTCTACCAGAATTGAGTCTTATTCGTGAGCTTTTGTTGAAAGAGTCTTCTTTTCACAAGCTATTAAAATGGATGGACGGTACACAATGCGACTGGAGTACATGGCAGGGGACCTAACAAGTTCTAGCTAAGGGTAAAAAATGAGCTTTGAATGTGGAAGCTTTCGAAGTGGATTAGAAAGGGCAACAGCTTAAACAAATATATGAGAGAAAATACAATAACCATAGATATGGGAAAATAGACCAAACTCGATAACCCCAACTAGATCTGATTCGATAAAATCGATAAAAGCGGTATGGGTCGGTTTTGGATAAGCAATAAGTTTTTTTTCATAGTTTGATTTAAGCACTAAATTTCCACAAATCATGATATTCTCTCCACAAATTCTCTCTTAATCTTTATTCTCATATATTCATTTTGATTTCCTCGACTTAAAAACCTGAAATCCTAAATTTAGAATCTTATATAGTTCTTTGATTCCTTAAAATGGGAACACAAACTCACTGATTCTGATCATCTCTTCCTTCAGAGACTTCACATGTACTCATAATTCCTCTATGTACATAATATCATAAAGAAATCGTTTGTTTTTTATTCAATTTGTTAGACAATGATTTTGAACTTTGTTCTCACATATATACATATATGCATTTTTCTGTGTATATTATTTGTTACTTACAAGATTTGCAAATTTATATTGGTGATCAAGGAATGAAGAAGAACAATGCATTCCTTAATATTCCTGTAATTTTATTTCATCCGTTCTTTTCCTATTCGTTCCTACTGTTCATGAGACGGTTATCAATTAGAGCCTAAATTGTATATGATTTGTTCTTAACTCATTATTCTCATTATTTGGATTTATGTGTGTTAGTGTATCATTTGTTAATTACTCATTATTCTTTATACCCAGGTTTTTTTTTGTCAGCATAGTGTTTTTGTTTATGAATTATGTCTTGTAATAGCTGTGTCTATGGTTGCTCTTGCTCAATATGCTATAAAGTGAAGATCATGGACGCGCTAAGTTATCATGGTTCTATATCTTTTAGGTATATCTCATAATATTAAAATTGTTCTCAGGAACTTGTAGAAATGAAAAGCAAAGAGGCGGCAACCAAGTCTCACCAAGACCATAAAACAGAGAGACACATGTCATATTCTAAGAGACAATAAAAGAGATTGCTGTGGAACACCAAGAAACCTTCAATAAATGCAACCGGGAAATTCATAGTAGTTTGAATCTAAACCGAGCAAAGAACACAGCACCTCATGCTAATCAGAAAACGTGTTTTGACAAATGGTTTAAGTATGCTACTTTGTGGTCCAAACATAGACATGTCCTCGAGCTGTGGATCCTGCAAGCATCCCAACATTAAGAGGATGGCAATGGAGTCTGCTTATAACATCTTTCAAAAGAGGGCTCTGCAGCTTCTTCACTGTTCTCTTTAGTTTCGTAGAGATCACATCAATTCCTTTTGTCTGATTGTCACCAATTCCTTTTCCCACATTGCCAACAAAGATATGTGAATCATCACACCCTCAAACTCCCCTGCAACCAAAGACAGATGAAAGGTTAATTAATCATCCTACTTTTTTAAAAAGAGAGCTTATTATCAGTACTACAAGATGAAGCTGGAGCATACCTGAAACTGGAGATACAACCAACAGTGTTGTTATTGTGACATATCATGGAAGTATCCTCAAAGTTAGCCCCACTTAGAACATCAACATAGTGGTCACGGCTACAAGGAACATACAGGTAGAAACAAAAAAAAGTCACTAGTTCTGAACAAAACATATTGAAGCAGGTTGAGGAGAGAAACACAAACAAGATACCTAGTAGTTGCAAGTGAATGGCCAGAAGGTGAGAAGTAACACAGCTTTGGCATGATCTACAGTAGTCAGTGCTTTTGGTTTCTTGGACCCCATGGTTCTCAAGTCCCAAAGGCAAGCAGTACGATCTTGTGAACTTGTAGCCATGAGATGTGGGTTTTGCGGGTTGAAGTCAATAGTATATATCCTGTATTTATGTAGTAAGTCCCAGTTGAAAACTGACTTCCCTGCTCGAAGGTCCCATACATTGAACATCCCTTCTCCAGCACCAAAGTACAAGCTTTGCTCATCATTGGGTCTTTGGGAGAGAGAGTGTATAGGCTCGTACTCGTCCCGCAAATAAACCAGATCAAAAACCATCTTTTCAACATCCATCAACCTGATTAGACCATCGAAGCTGCTGGTAATAACCTGACATGAAAGAACAAAGATCTTAACTTTTCTTTTTTCTCTCCGACCAAAAGTTTCAAAGATAAAGACTTTACCTTTGAGAAAGAGTTTTGTTGAAAGACAAGAGATGTAACTGAAGCCGTGTGAGGCTTGAACAGAGAAACACTATCATGATGGTCGTTTTGACAATCCAGATTCCAAAACCCAGCGTTCCCATCTTTGTCTCCTGCAGCAACCAGCTTAACATCTTCGCAAGGTAAGAACTTGACAACCAAAACTCTCTCGGGCACAACACGTTTTATGTGGTTCTAAACACAAGGATCCCAGTTGAAACCAACTGTAAGAGAATCATCATCATCATCATCATCCTCAGTAACAGTTGCAGTTTCTCCATTGGGTTTTCTTGAAATACCAGCAAGAGTATCAACGAACTGAGTATGGGAGCCATCTCCATCATCTAAAGGCAGAGGAGCCAATACACGAAGAGACACGTAATGGGGAAAAGGGAGACCTTTCGGACAATCTGAAACACCATGGGGTAAACCATTGGAATCTGGAGTCACGCCTCTGGTGCGTAGAGACTGCCGTTTAACAATGGAAGTTTCAGGTTCCTTCTTCTGCTTCTTCTTAAGTGGCTTAGACTGGTCTCGGGAGCGTTTGGTTGAGGCGGAGAGAAGAGAAGCTTTGGCATGGACGTTGAGAGACGCCATCATCTCACCGTTTCGTCTAATGTTCTCAAGTCTTTTGCGCTCGTACTCATTCGCCATTGTAGCCTCAAAGAAAGTGTGTGTGTGTCTGAGAAAGGGAAAGTTTTGTCTTGCTTCACACTGACACTGTAATAGTAAGGACTAGAAAAGCTAAAACGGTCGGAGATGAGCGGGAAAGAATAATATTTGCCACCTAAAAAAGTAATGCACTGGACAATAGGATCTATATATATATATATATATACGCTTTGTTTTAACTGGTGGTGATCGAGGACGGTAGAGAGATCCGCCTGCAATACACTCTAGAGTTGAAGAGTTCCATCGTGAGCTGGAGCGTGACCGTGGCTACAGAGACCGCTCTGAGGGTGGAGACAAGTACAAAACTCGTGATCTCTATCCAATGAAGAGGTTTGTAGCTCTTATCTTTGGTCTAACATGTATGGGTTTGGGAAAGTCCTGATCTTTTGATGCATTGTCAATGTAGGTCTGCGCCACCAGGAGACCGTTTGGTTAACTGTTTATGTCAGATTTGTTTCCTCTCATATAGTCATTACATAGGCTTTCTGAACATTCTATTACTCTAAATCAATGTACCCAAACTGATGGATTTAGCACACTTTGAAACAGAGCATAGATGAAGCTTAAACCCTGAAATCGAAATTCGAGTTTTGCCATGAAAGTTAACCGAAAGGAGGAAACTTTGCATTACAGTGGAACTACTAAAGACAAATAAACACAACAAGTTATGTTCTTGCTTTCTCTCTTACTTGTGAAGTTCTCCGATGTAGAAATCCTCAATCATGTCGAAAACACGAGTGGCGTGTTGTGGTCCGAAAAACCCATCAGTAGAATCATCACCGGCATGATCTAGAATGGCGTCACCACCAGGATGCTCTTCAACATAAGAAGTAACGTCATAGACTTTATCTTTGATTATGATCCAACAATCGTCTCTTTTGTTGCTCCGCGACATCACTCTTGCTATAGCTTTTAGGCTTTAACTCTACAGGCTCGTTACTAGATTGCTTCTTCTCTTGACGGTCGTTTGATCTTCTTCGCTTTCCTTGGATTGAGAACAATGCTGAAAGTAGAAAACCCAGAAGCAATCCGATCACAGCTATCATCTTCTTCTTCTTCTCTATCTGAATTAACAGCTTAGATTGGGTTTCTACAGAGGATGCAATAGGTCTTGTCTTGGTTAACAACTGGAGAGAGTGGTGGATTAGATCCAGCTAAGGACACTTTTAGAGGGTATAAAAGTCATTGTCTTCTTCATGTATCAGTTTTCTCTGTAATGGGTTCACAAAGTCTATTGCTTTTTTTTTTCTTTTTTTTTACCGATTTAGGATTTTGATTTGTATTAGGAAGAGGATATGTAGGGAAAAGAGTGTTGTTATTGTTTGCTTCTTTACCTCTTTTACTAATCTTGTAGTTTGAAGCTTAGTTATTCTGTCACTAACGTTGGAAACTGAATTTGAACAAATTTGTTGAAAAGCCAAATCCAAAGAAAGCCACTAAGGATAAATTTCTCAAGTTGGGGTAGTTTCCTACTAATTTTGATGTGGATTTGCTGTGTTCAGGGCAGGGTTTCATTGATTTTAAGACACAGTAACCTTAGGTTTTACAAGAATTCAAGAATCAGTTTATGAGTGGGACTAATGAGCAATACCATGTTCAATCATCAATCACAAAAACCCACCAAACCGAACCATACATCTCGAGCAGGAAAACCATATATAACTGCTCATTTGTGGGTTTTACACATTTCTAGGTGAATCTATGTACGTTAGCAAGATTAGGAATTAGCAGTGTTTTAGTCAACTTGTTTCTTTCTTTCATTTAGTGTCAAACAGAGAAAAGTCTGAGATTTATCTTTGAGGCTTTGCTTAAAAAGAGAGAAAAAACAAAGAGACAACGAAGAGCTGTAAAGAAGCATCTAGAAAATGAATGAGACAAAGAGGAGCAAGCGAATCACAGGGTGTTCTGTGTTCAAGATTTTAAGTTGTTTAGACTATAATTATACAAGTGTCAAACAAAAATAACTTGAAATGATAAAACTTCATTAAACAAATCAATTTGTTGGTGTTGCACAATGATTCAACATATACATGCGTCAAAACCAGTAATAATAAAACTTTTCTTTTAAAACAAAATTAATCGTTTTATAATTATTCTACACAAACTTTATGTAACTAATGTATTTTATGTTTTATTATTTTGTTATTAAATTCTATTTTAAATACGAATCAATTCCCATAAAAAAATAATCAATAAAAATTTAATAAACACATAGATAAATTTTTTTTTCGATAATCTTTGATACTCGACGGATCGAAATCCAACCGACTAGTCTTTTGGACTTTGTCCTTCATTGCTAGAGAGACCCGACTCGCAAGGAGAACTCGATTACAACTCTTAAATAATGATACTTAGCTAATTATGAATAAACTAGAGAGTAACAAACTAAATGTCTAATTATGTAAAAGAAAAACAAATACAGTGTTGTACAATCCTCCAGGGTCAACATTGAGGATTACTCTAAGCTCAGCATATTTTGATAAATGACTGGATGCAATGACATATGAAGAAATGTTGGTTCACAAGGGGGGGCAATCACAACATCATCTACCAATGAATGCATTGGAAAGCGAGTTACAAGCACTTATTATGGCAATGCAAAACAGTTGGTGTAAAGGTTATAACAAAATAATCAACAAGTGGTAAAATTAGTTCACAAAACATCTTCCAGTTTTGCTGTTTTCAATTGGCGATGAGCAGAAAGGTTTGAAGAATCAAAACACAACAGCAGACACATTTGCAAAGCAAGGAATCTACATCCCACTTCTACAACTATACCAAATGTCATTAAGGATTCTTTGTCATACAATTGTTTTGATCATTAATAAAAGTTTGTTAGGGGAAAAAAAATCAAATGGCATATGCCATTAAAAGATATTTCATATTCCATTACCTTGTTGTAATAATATATATGATATGATATTCAAATACATGTTGTAATAATATATGGATTTATAATTTTCCAAAGTGTATGTGACTGTGTTATTCACAAATTGCGTAAATAAGATTTAATTAATTCACGAACAAACCAAAAACATCACAAAAGCAAAAAAAAGCACAATGGAATAAAAAGTGGTTCTGCTCCAAAACAAAAACGAATAACCAAAACAAAACCACCATTTCACTCTCTCTCTCTCTCCCCTCGCTGGCTTCTGAAATTCCAAGTTCGCATCTCGCTTAGTTGCTCTTCGCGCATCACGTCTCTTAATCTCCACTCTATCTTTCTCTCTGAGATCTCTCGGGGGTTAGTTCACGGCCCCATCTCTATTTGAAGCACCAATCGTTGGGGGTTTAGGGTTTAGTATCGAGGCCATTTTTTAGCTCCGGAGAGGCGTAATCATCTTCCTTTTGGCCAAATTCGAGGTGGGTTTCTCTTGGATTTAATAAAGTCCTCTTTTTTTTTTTATTAGCTTTTGGGTCTTAGTCTAATTCTCAATTGCTAAAACCCTAAATCGAACATGTTTTTTTGGGCATCAAAAGTTAACTCCTTTGTAAACCAGCTAACCGGGAATGATTCCGATGGATAATTATTGCGTACCGAGCACCAGCTCGACCGGTTTAGTATATCCGGCGAATTCGAGCATGACTGCTTCCTCAGGATTCAACTTTACTGTGACTTCTCCGGCTGGACTCAAACATGAAGCTTCTCTGGCTGTTGACTGGTCTGTTGAGGAGCAGTACGTGCTAGAGAAAGGTCTCGCAAAGTAAGTCTTGTTCTGCTTCATAGCTATTAGACAATGTTTAAAGTAGATAAATTTAATTTATTTTGGAAAAGCAGTGTCCAACACAATCGATAGTTGTTTCAATTATGTTTGATGGTTTAAGGATGTAGATGTAATGAGTAAAGGTTTTGCCTTGGCGTAGCTGAGTTTTATGTTTTATAAAAACTATTGTCTTTTGCCTTTTGTAGATTTAAAGATGAACCACAAGTTACCAAGTATGTAAAGATCGCATCAACTCTACCAGATAAAAGTGTACGGGATGTAGCAATGAGGTGTAAATGGATGACGGTAAGCTCCTAACGCCTTGTCATTAAGTTTCAGTATGTCTCCTCGCTTGCATGCTTCTTGTTAGTTGTTGTACGTGAGTTCTTGGTATTGTCCTTTTGCGTGTGAAGTGAAAGAAAGAAAAAGATACAATTCAGTAGTTATACACGTGGCTGTCATGAAAATAGTGGTGCGAGCGAGAGATATTCTTATAACTATTAAAGCACATGCAAAGTGTAAGGGAACCAATCTGGTGATGTTACTTTGTGTGTATGCTTTGTTAAAGATAAAGTCCTATATGAAAAGTAATTTTAAGGTAGCCTTAAAGTTATTTTTCTATATTGATCAAAAGACACCCTACCATATCATAAAGGTTGTCCAAAGTATATGGTTAAGGTTGTGTAAGGAGATAGTTGATATGTATTGCTGACGATAGATCTGCTTTCTTGAGTAATGTTGGAACTTGATTTGACCCTAAACCGATAAGTTTGATTTGATTTATGTAGTTACCTAGAAACTAATATCGCTTTATGGATGATTCAAGATAATCCTTGGTCTTTTCTAACTTTCTGAAATTTATTTTGATATGTACCCTTTAATGAAAGATAGTATTTGTTCTTCCTGCAGTATGGCTCACATTTTAGTGTTCGATTCACTCATTCACATAAAAAAGTAGGAAAAATTAGCGAAACAAGTTGTAGTGCTGAATATTACCTTCTCAGCCTAACCATACTGTCTCTACATAACTGCTTTTTAAAATTTCTGAAATTGATTTTGACATGTAGCCTATGAAGTTGGATTGGACTGAAGAAATGAATAGATGTCAAATTTAACTGTTTTTTGACGTTCATAAAAACTAATAGTTTGTTATATTTTATCTTTTAAGTATATAAAACAATGACATAAATGTTTGCTGGCTAAGAATGGAATCCATTTTTACAGCAAAAACGGAGAAAAGGGGAAGAACACAGTGCCAGCACGAAGGTTAGCTTTAGAAAGGTAGTTTCCTTAACTAAACCATAGGCTATGTCGTCTTCTTTAACTAAGAAAACATATAAGCGTAGATGGCCTATTTATAAAACAGGTTATTGGCTGCATACAACAAACTGATTATTTTTAATTGATCAAGGTTGTGGATTTACCCCCAAAAATGAACATGTTCTCCACCGTGCCACACCAAAATTCTACATATGTCATGAACCATATGTGCCAGAGTGCACGCATGCCTTTTGAAGGTTAGTGCTATTTGGGTTACAGTATTGTTGGCATCATTATCTTCTTCTCTTTGTCCTGAAAGGATATTACTGTAAAGAAGGGTTATTTCCTAAGCTGTTACATTTTCATGTTTCACATACTTTCCTAACTCCTGTTTTCTTAGGTTTAAGTGATGCGGTCATGGAGCTTCTACGGCAGAATGCTCAAGCTTTCAGTCAAATTTCTTCAAACCTTTCTGTGTCCAAGGTGATTGGTTTGTATTTTTGTGTGTTGCAAGTGAATCTGATCCAAATGCTAGGTGGTAGAAAAAAATTAACATGAGCAGAAAATTGAATAAAAAAGATCATTAATCATATTTTCTCATGCAGTGTTTATCCAATGCAACTTATTGTTTGGTTGCTCTTTCTTAATGAAACTTCCCATCCTGATATTCTGTTTTCTGCATTCAGCCACAGGATAACATCAGCCTGTTTCATCTGGCAAGAAATAACATCAATTCCATCCTGAATGAGTATGTGGATCGATTAACACAACTAATGATACATTTTATCTTTCTCCTTGTCTTTTTTGAAAAGCTTGATTTGCTAAACTCTTACTTATCATTGCTGCAGCATGAAGGAAATGCCTGGTATCATAAGCCGGATGCCACCACTGCCTGTTTCAATTAACAATGATTTTGCAAACAGGTTAATGACGAGTACACGACAGGCAAGCAATCTTGTATTTTCTCTGCAGATGGTTTGGATAAGACCCTTAATAGTATGGTTTACTTCACATTTGATGTTAAACGTAGAATGTTTTTATCTGTCTCTCAGCCGAGATCTTATATCATTCCTTCGAGCATCCATCTGAAGCAGGAGCCAAGAAACTGATGGAGGAGTTAACACTTGATTTTGACCGATGCTAAAAGAAATAAGCACAAGAAATACGTAGAATGGCAGTTGTTTGATGTGGCCTGGACGGAAAGAAGATGGTTTATCAGCTGCAAACACACAAGATTGAACAAAGATGGGGTCGTGGATCCCTTTGTGCTGGCGGCTGATTTTACGTGGAAATGGTTAACCGCTGGCTAGCCAAACGTTTCATGTCTCAAAACTGATTGTGTTTCCTGTGTGAAAATGTTTAGGTTGTGAAATCAAGATATGAATTCATTGCACAGATCCGTGGTAGATTTGGTTGTATAGATTATAGCTGTTTCTGTAAGGTATTAGATGAGAGTTGTGTACGTTTGTATTAAGAACACATCTTTGTAAGGTTTTTTCTTCATTCTTCATAGCGTTTCATAAATATACTTTATGCTCATATTACCTGTCACATGATTCGGCTTCTCTTTGTGTGTGTTGTGACCATTGATATCTCAATTCTAACATATTAGTCCTTCATCCTTTTCTTTACAGGTTTAAAAGCGGCAACGGCAACGTACTCTGAAGTCTGAATAGAGGAGACGTTTATTTATAGAGTTTGCCTAGACACAATGTATGGAAATGTAGATTGAAGTTTTCACTTGGGGAAACTCTATACATAATTTATTTTACTATACATTCACACTGATATTTGGGTTTGATAATCTTCTCTCAAGACTGCTTCAATGTCATGCACCCACCACAACCAGACAAACTCAGCTGGTTTAAGCAGTTTTCCAAGAAGGCAATGGTGGAGCGTCGGAGTTCTTGAACGTGGCCAACATGTTACCATATCTTTCTCCTTTCACAGATTCTAGTTGGACAATGGTTTCGAGCTCAGACATCTCTTCGGGAGTGAGTTTCACTGATAAAGCTCCAATGTTCTGATTGAGGTTTTCGATCTTAGTGGTTCCTGGGATGGGGCAAACATCGTCTCTCTGATGATGAACCCATGCGAGGGCTAGTTGTTCGGGAGTGCAGCCTTTCTTCTCTGACATTGCACAAACATTCTTGTAAAGAATCTTGTTGTGGTCTAAGTTCTCTTGTTGGAATCTTGGTAGAGTCTGCGATGAGAGACATAATTGAGCAGATATATAGTCAGTTAGTTCAGCATAAGCTTGCCTATAAGTTTGATCAAGATTAAACAGGTCAATGCAAAACCTTTGTACTTGCCTTTCTGAAGTCATTCTTGTCTAGCTTCTCAACAAGCTTAGGTCCTGATGCAAAGAAACCTCGTCCCAGAGGACTGAAAGCGACAATTCCAATCCCACGCTCCCTGAAGAAGGAAAGAGAAGTTCATATTACATGGATAGTGCACGCCAAGAAAATAAGGAGCAAATCTGCATTGACTCCTTAACCTGCAAGTGGGGACGACTTCTTCTTCCACATCTCTCGTCCACAAAGACCATTCTAACTGCACTGCGGTAATAGGGTGAACAGCATGCGCTCTTCTGATAGTTGAGGCAGAGGCTTCAGACAAACCAATGTACCTTCTTCCACAAGCTTCTTCATCTTACAATTTACAAACACAAAAGAAGTTGTTAACTTCAGCAAAAAGGTGACAACTTTCTATAAAGGTTCACAAACTAATTAAAGATAGAGACATATCGTCCTTAAAAGCTCACTGAGATGAAGAACTTAAGCAACCTTTTCAAGTAGTGAAAGTCTATTACTTACCATTTCATTTGTGAGTAAGTACAGTGATTTCAATAGGGACAGGAGTATCAACCCGATGCTGGTAATAAAGACGCTTCAAACTTGCTTCACAAGCAGCTCTAACATAAAAAAGGATCTCCCTTTATCTCTCTCTTCCATTCTGCATAGCTGATTCCGAACTTGGTGCAAGCTTTATTTTTCCCCTAAACCCATTCTTCAGAGGCTGACAGAGTTCAAACAATGAACATCATTTCTAAGGAATCTAAGGTCAAAAGAGAACATCATTCTGAACAATGCAATTGAGGCCTTGTGCACATACCTCGAGGCCTTGGCTTCCCAGCTTCATTCTCTTCACTCCGCAAGCTTCCACCATTTATTTTGTCGCTCACACACCTTTTTGTAGAGAGAGTTTTGAATTGAGTGGAGAGGTTGGTGGAGTTGGAGTTGGTGAATGAATGGTAATGATGACAAACATAGAAGATAATAAGTCCTTTTGTGTCTCTTTTCTCTTATTTGACATTTTCTTCTCTACGCAACTGATATTCGAAAAAAAAAAAAAAAGATGATTAGGCCATGATTAACCTGAGACTCTTAAGGTGGGGTTCTTAAAGTAAAATTTGTTTTTTTAATTTTTTTTTTTTTTTTTTTTGCATTTTTCCCGCTAAGAAACGGTTCTTATGATTCTTATTTAAGAGACGGTTCTTAGTTTTTTTTAGTTAAAAGCTAAGATACGTCTCTTAGAAAAGTTAAGAACCCCACCTTAATAGAACGCGGTTAATCCTGCTCTTAGAGCACTTCCAGTGAGGAGGTTCTGACTCTAAGATTCTCAGAAAACTTTGGGTTGAATTTCTTGTAAAATAAAAAAAACTCACAATTAAATACTAATATAAATATATCTATATATATATATATGTACGTGTATATGTATTTTGAGAACTCTCAAACTAGAACCCCATTGGAATTGTTCTTAAGGAGCTGCTTGTTTCTGCATCTAAATGCTGGAGCCAAACACAGTATCTACTGTGTGACAAAAAAAAAATACACAGTATCTACTATCTACATATCGTTCATTTATATTTTAGTTTTTTTGCATCTAGATATTTTTATTCTTGAAGGCATAAACCATGACAGATTGAAGAGCCTCTATTTATGCATAGATCGGCAACTTAAACATATTGTCACCTCAATTTGGCATTCATAAGTGGCCAATGGAGTAGATCTTAAACCACTTGGATTGAAGTTTTCACTTGGGAAAACGTAAACTGAAGTTTTCACTAGGGGAACTCTATACAAAATTTTATTCTTGAATGCAATTAACATTGATATTTTGGTTTCCCCTACAATGGTTATGTACCATGCAGCACATTTAAGCGGCTCTCCAAGAAGACAATGGTGGAGACTCAGTGCTCTTGAAAGTGGGCATATTGCTACCATATCTTTCTCCTTTCACAGACTCTGGTCGGACTATGGCCTCGAGCTCGTTCATCTCTTCGGGAGTGAGTTTCAAGGATAAAGCTCCTAAGTTCTGCTTGAAGTTTTCGACCTTAGTGGTTCCTGGGATGGGGCAAACATCATCTCCCTGGTGGTGAACCCACGCGAGGGCTAGTTGTCCTGGAGTGCATCCTTTCTTCTCTGACATTCCACAAACCTTCTCGTAAAGAATCTTGTTGTGGTCTATGTTTTCCTGTTGGAATCTTGGTAGAGACTGCAACAAGAAACATAATTAAGGGAACATACATGGAGTTGATATATTCCACAGCTCAACTACGGTTTCATCAATCAAACAAAACCTATGCACACTTGCCTTTCTGAAGTCATTTGTGCCTAGGTTCTCAACAAGTTTTGGTCCTGATGCGAAGAATCCTCGTCCTAGAGGACTGTAAGCAACAATCCCAATCCCAAGCTCCCTGAAAAAAAGGGAAAGTGAAGATGATGTTACATGATAGATGAGAAAATCTATCTGCATTGACTCTCTTACCTGCAGGTCGGGATGATATCTTCTTCAATGTCTCTCGACCATAACGACCATTCTATCTGCACAGCGGTTATTGGATGAACAGCATGTGCTCTTCTGATAGTTGAGGCAGATGCTTCAGACAAACCGATGTACTTTATCTTACCTTCTTCAACTAGCTTCTTCAGTTCTCCCATCTTACAATTAACAAAACACAAAAGAAATTGTCAGATTGAGCAACTACATAGTTTCCATTTTATTTGAGAGGTAAGAAGACTTACAGTGATTTCAATAGGGACACGAGTATCGATACGATGCTGGTAATAAAGATCAATGCAGGACACATCAAGCCGCTTCAAACTTGCTTCACAAGCAGCTCTAACATAAGCAGGATCTCCCTTTATCTCGCTCTTTCCCTCTCCATAGGTGAAGCCAAACTTAGTGGCAAGCTCCACTTTCTCCCTCACCCCATCCTTGAGAGCCTAACAGAATCAACAATTGCAAACAATGAAAACATAGTCAAATCTCTTGAAAGTCAACCATCTCAGTTTAGCCAAAACATGATCAAACCGCACATTGGCGAGGAGCAACTCATTGGTCTGAGGACCGTATATATCGGAGGTGTCGAGGAAAGTAAAGCCGGAGTAAACGGCGTGGTGGAGAAGAGCGATGGCATCAGTTTCCCGTTTGGGATCACCGTAGAAGGAGGAGAGGCCCAGGCAGCCAAGGCCTTGGGCCGATACCTCAAAACCTTGGCTTCCAAGCTTGATCCTCTTCACAACGCAAGCTTCCGCCATGGATTTCGCTCGCCAACCTCTTTCTTTCTATCGCTCTTTGACTCTTTTTGTGAGTGGACAGGTCGTTGGGGTTGGTCAATGAGTGAGGGGGGAATATATATTATTTATTATAAGGATAATTTCAAAATACATCTTTTTATTCGTTTTCACTATTTTGAGCATTTTGTAATTTAAATTATTTGTTACAGTAATTTTAATCCAACAAACAAATAAAATTCCACATAAATATTTGAATGGATCTTTTTCGGTATTTGGGGTTTATTTTGTATCCGGACAGATATCCAAAAAAATGTGAAAAAAATTAAAAAATTAAAACTAATCCCAACTCAATTTTGAATAAATATCTAAAATATTCACAGACATAAATATATTACATAAATAATTAATTCAAATATTTAATCTAATATATAATTTTGATATTTGGTGAAATAATAGGACTTTATGTTTTTACAATTACTTAAAAGTTTGATTATGAATTAGTGCAATTATGAAGATTGAATAATGTTATTTTGTTTTTGAAGTTTAAATACTTTTTAGGTTTATAGAGTTGTTAGTTGGCAGTTTTAATTTATTTATGTTTTCTTCTTCTCAACCACTATTTCTAAATCATGCCACCAAATGTTTGTTAGTACAAATTGTTTAATTTTGTAAAGTTCATGAATTAGAAACCTGGAATAGAATCGAACCTAAATTTCAAAACTTGATTACCGAATCTGCGATGTGCTACTATGTGGTACTATATCTGAACCAAATTTTTCAAACCAAATCAGAATCAAACTTTAAGAATATTAAAATTTGCTAAATTTTAAGAACCGAAAACCCGATTAAATCCAAATTATATGCGAGTTATGGCTAGTTATGGCTAGTTATCTAAACGTCCATACCTAAAAAGTAGATTATTATGATTTAAAATTTTCAAAATACTTCTTGTTATTCATTTAAAAAAATACATTCTTATATAATAAATTGCTATGGGAATTACTCTATTAAATTTATATTTTAATATTTATTTTTATCATAGGATTCATCTTTAATTGAAAAAAAGTTGTTATCTTGTTTGAAATTCGTAACTCATAGCGTTTAGGTTTGATTTCAAATTGGTTCTGTTTAGTTCTCAGTTGGTTTGGTTTTAATTGTCATATACCCATATAAATCCAAAATTTGGGTATCATTCAGTTTGGTCGGTTTTATTCACCGTAGCCCCATCAAACTTTTTCAGATTTGTGAGAAATAATCAAAAATAGTTAAAATCACTGCAATTAAACAATTTTAACCAAAAATATGAGATTTAAAAGTGGAAATTCATTATAATTAAATAATAAATAAAAATGTTAAAAACATATGAAATCATAGTCGGGAAAATTTCAGTTTCATCATAAGTTTGATATCACTTTTCAAATTTATCATTAATGAATGAACATTTTCAAAAATATCCTAAATAGATTAAACTAATTGTTTTAAATATTTATAAAACATTTGGAAACTCAACTCCT
This sequence comes from Moricandia moricandioides, assembly GCA_905132885.1. NCBI lineage: Eukaryota > Viridiplantae > Streptophyta > Magnoliopsida > Brassicales > Brassicaceae > Moricandia > Moricandia moricandioides. The sequence goes on from CAJHQQ010000001.1 coordinate 573,842, forward strand.
CCCTTTAACACTAAACCTTAAACAATAATTACTAAAATGTAAACCTAAATATTAATATATTTTTGATTGAAAGATATTTTTGAAAAAAATATTCAACTTGTGGTATTTTTAACAATTTCTCATCATATAGTTTTGAGCATTAAGACTTGAAGTTTGGATAGTTCTTATTGAGTCAAAATTATTCAAGTCGGTTTTTGTCAAATCATGATAGTTACATAGACTGAGTTCTGAATGCATATGTAAGTCTAGAGTTTTGGGTTAAATCAAGGTTTTTTTGGGGATTTTGAGGTTGAGCCGTTGAGGTAAATGCCTAGGACTAATATGAATGCCAGGTAATATGAAATCTCAAGTAGAATATTCAAAACTAGGAAAATATTTCAAAGTCTTGTAGATAACTTGGTGAACTCCTGAATAATCATATGCATATTTTATTCTTATAAAGGTGTAAACCCCGATGCGACTAAAGACGGGTCATGTATAGGTGAACTCACGAAGATGCAACATAACACCACAACTTCCACATATTATTACTACAACTTGTCTGTCATAAGTTATACCACATTAATGCCAATGTGCCACCATAGCCCGAGAAACTTTCAGGTGGGGTTTAAGTGGCTTTCCAAGAAGACAATGGTGGAGTGTCTGAGTTCTTAAAGTTAGGCACCATGTTACTGAATCTTTCTCCTTTCACAGAATCTGGGTGGCCAATGGTCTCTAGCTCAGACATCTCATCGGGAGTGAGTTTCACAGATAAAGCTCCAATGTTCTGACTGAGATTTTCAATCTTAGTAGTTCCTGGGATGGGGCAAACATCGTCTCCTTGGTGGTGAAGCCATGCGAGGGCTAGTTGTGCGGGAGTGCATCCTTTCTTCTCCGACATTGCACAAACTTTCTCATAGAGAATCTTGTTGTGGACTAAGTTTTCTTGTTGGAATCTTGGTAGAGTCTGAGATAGCAACAAGATTTTGAGTAGATAAACAGTGAGTCTGTTTTGATTAAACAAGGTATAAAAAGCCTATGTACTTGCCTTCCTGTAGTCATTGTTCTCTATTTTCTCAAGAAGCTTGGGTCCAGAAGCAAAGAAGCCTCGTCCTAGAGGACTGTAAGCAACAATCCCAATCCCAAGTTCCCTGAAGAAGGAAAGAGCAGACATGACTTGACTCGATCTTCTAAAGAGAAGGAGTGTAACACTCTATTGGATTTTCTGAAAGTATATGAGCAAACTTTAGGACACCAAGTAAACCATTAGAAGTCAGCATTTGCCTTTGGTAAAAAAAATCAACTTCTAAACTTTATTCTCAAAGAAGGAAAGAGAAGACATTACATGATTTGATGGACAATGCACCAAGAAAAGAGGAAGATAACTGGATACCTGCAGGTGGGGACGACTTCTTCTTCCACATCTCTCGTCCACAGGGACCATTCTAACTGTACTGCAGTAATAGGGTGAACAGCATGCGCTCTTCTGATAGTTGAAGCAGATGCTTCAGACAAACCAATGTACTTTATCTTACCCTCTTCAACTAGCTTCTTCAGTTCCCCCATCTTAGAATCAAAAGACAAACGAAACTGTTAAGTTCAGTACCAGCTCTTATTGTATATGAGGCAAATCAATAGGAGCTCAAAACCAACCCTAATTGATAGATCAGGAAAGACTTAATTTTCTCAGTTAAGTATCATTTCACTAGACATTGGTTCTTCATAAACAAACAAGCAGCTTCAAAACATCGTCCTAGCATCTATCTTCTTAGAGACTTTGACCAAGCCAGGGAAGTGACACCCTCATGCTCACTGAGCTCAAACTTCCATTTTCATTTCGTAAAATGGAAGAAAACCATAGCATGAAGTAGGATTTGCAAGAGAAGGGCTTACAGTGATTTCGATAGGGACACGAGTATCAATCCGATGCTGGTAATAAAGATCAATGCAATCAACATCAAGCCGCTTCAAACTAGCCTCACAAGCAGCTCTAACATACAAAGGATCTCCCTTTATCTCTCTCTTTCCCTCTCCATAAATGATTCCAAATTTGGACGCAAGCTCCACTTTCTCCCTCATCCCATTCTTCAGAGCCTAATAGAATCCAAAATTGCGAAGCTCAATGAACCAGAGACCTATAAAGGTTGTTCCTTTTTCATGGAAACACAACTCTGATTAGAGAAAAACCGAACCTTGGCGAGGAGCAACTCGTTGGTCTGAGGACCGTAGCTGTCGGCGGTGTCGAGGAAAGTAACGCCGGAGTTGATAGCGTGATGGAGAAGAGAGATGGGATCAGTTTTGGGGTCGGGAACACTGAAGAAGGCGGAGAGGCTCATGCAGCCAAGGCCTTGAGCCGATACTTCGAGGCCTTGGCTTCCCAGCTTCATCCTCTTTACTCTACAATCTGCCATTGGATTATTCTGTTCAGACCCTCTCTTTCACAGCTCTCTCACTCTAACTTCTCTCTGTTGTGAATTAAGTGTCGATTATTTGGATTGGTGACTGCTGATGACAAAAAAAAACAAAATTTTCAAATATTTCTTTGTTGAAGTTTTAATTACAAAAATAAACTTTAAAGAAAAAATAATTAAAAGTTTTAATATTTCTTTTATTTTAAATCCAAAGTTTATCCGATAAAACTTTAAGTTTATATTAGTTAATACAAAAATATAAATATATATTTAGTTTATTTTGATTTATTTATCATATAACCACAAAAAAAAAATTTAGTTCTACGAAGAAAAGGATGAAAGTCCTTTGAGATATGCTTCAATCTCATCTCAAAATACAGTAGAAATTATTATTCAAATAAAGTAATATATTATAACAAAGTGAATAACTTATTCCTGAAAGCATAGGCAGTACGAGATTGTTGAAACCCCTATGCATAGGTCAAACAGTGGCTTTCCAAGAAGACAACGGTGGAGTGTCTGAGTTCTTGAAGGTGGGGACCATGGCCGTGTATCTCTCTCCTTTCACTGACTCTGGTTGTCCAATGGTCTCGAGCTCAGACATCTCTTCTGGAGTGAGTTTCACTGATAAAGCTCCAATGTTCTGGTTCAGGTTTTCGATTTTAGTGGTTCCTGGGATGGGGCAAACATCATCTCCCTGGTGGTGTACCCATGCCAGGGCTAGTTGTGCAGGAGTGCATCCTTTCTTCTCTGACATTCCACAAACCTTCTCGTAGAGAATCTTGTTGTGGTCTAAGTTCTCCTGTTGGAATCTTGGTAGAGACTGAAACAAGAAACAGAGTTAAGCAAATATAGTCAGTGACACTAAAGGTTTATCAACCAAGTCTTGCAATGCAGATAGTAGTAGTTGCCTTTCTGAAGTCATCATTGTCCAGCTTCTCAACAAGCTTTGGTCCTGATGCGAAGAAGCCTCGTCCTAGAGGACTGTAAGAAACAATCCCAATCCCAAGCTCTCTGAAGAAAAGGAAAGTGAAGATGACTGATACATACTGCACAAAGAAACGAAGATGTTATCTAAACGAAGATGTTATCTAGATACCTGCAGGTCGGGACGATATCTTCTTCCACGTCTCTCGTCCACAAAGACCACTCTAGCTGCACGGCTGTTATCGGGTGAACAGCATGCGCTCTTCTGATGGTTGAGGCAGAGGCTTCAGACAAACCAATGTACTTTATCTTACCTTCTTCAACTAGCTTCTTCAGTTCTCCCATCTTTGGAATTGACAGAGAAAGAAACTCATTATCTTAGCTCAGTAACAACCATAAACGAGTCTACCTAAAGAAAAACCCCTCAGGGCAGGACCGTGAATGAGTATAAGCCAATCATAGGCTTGGGGTAGGGGTCAATTTCGAATAGAAATAATTAAGTAGTTATATTGGTTATGTAGTTATAAAAAGCAAACAAGGGGCACCGCCTTGCCTCAGGGAATAAGCTAGCAGTGTCTTAAACAGAGGAATCAATGCGACACAAGCTAAACTATTAGTTCAATCATATCCGGAGCCCAAAAATGCACCAACTTGCAATAGAAGAGCTTACAGTGATTTCGATAGGGACACGAGTATCAACCCGATGCTGATAATAGAGATCAATGCAATCCACATCAAGCCGCTTTAAACTTGCCTCACAAGCAACCCTCACGTAGGCAGGATCTCCTCTTACCTCTCTCTTCCCCTCTGCATAAGTGGCTCCAAACTTTGTCGCAAGCTCCACTTTCCTCCTCACTCCATCATACTTCAGAGCCTAAACAGGAGGATTCAAACATCTCAATAATGACAATCATCTCAACATGATCAAATCGTGAATCCGAACCTTGCCGAGGAGCAACTCGTTGGTCTCAGGACCGTAGACGTCGGAGGTATCGAAGAACGTAACGCCGGAATCAATGGCGTGGTGGAGAAGAGCGATGGCGTCACTTTCAGGCTTCGAAGGGCCGTAGAAAGAGGAAATGCCCATGCAACCGAGGCCCTGGGCCGAGACCTCAAGGCCTTGGCTTCCCAGCTTCATCTTCTTCACTCCTCCGCATGCTTTCGCCATGCTTTTCTCTCTCTCTCTGGATCGTGTCTCGACTCTGAAGTTAGGTTATTGCTGGACACGTGTTAGTTTTGTTGGTGAATGAAGAATATGTCCGAATTTAAAATTGACCATTATAACCCTATGGAGTAATTCACGGTTTACTATTCAATTTGATAGATTCATCTAGGGTGGGCGGTTCCAACTCAGTTCGGGTCAATTTAGTTTTTAGATTTTCGTGATTTAAGATTTATGTTTTTTTTTATTAACATGGGGTATCCCAGACTCATGGAGAGGCTCAGACTAATCCTCAAAGGGAGGTGCAGCCACGGATAGACTCTTTTTCCGGATATTCAAATGGGCCCTAAAGCATAGACCCATATTAGTGTAAGGTGATCAGGATAATTGTTCACGCAGCAGGTAGATCGAACCTGAAACGTGTTAGCGTCCCAGTTCCACCTCCTTACCAGTCGACCATAATCATCCGGTCAATTTATCCGAGATATTTTGGTTCGGATCGGATTAAAGATTTATGTTTCATTCGAATATTTATCCGAAATATTTTGGTTCGGATCGGATTCATTCCAATTTTTTTAAATATTAAAATTTAAGATCTACTCGGACATTCAAAAGCCTATGACCAGTTGTTAACTTGTGTTCGTGATGAAACCAAAAATCAAAAAACTTAGTTTGGTCAGTTTGGTTGTGTTCGGTTTCTTGTGAATGCCCAGGAGTATACAAAAGTATACAATCATCACTAATGTATTAAAAATACTCATAATATGTTTAAAAGATTTTTTACAAAAACTTCAAATAAATATAAATTTTAAGGGTCTACAAATTTTCTAAAACTTCAAATAAATAGAAATTTTGAGGGTCTACAATTTTTCTTGTCCATAAAATTATTGAGTCTGCATGAACCAAAGGTATATATAAAACATAGGGCCCTCCAATCATATAGAATCTCAAAACCAATCACCAAACAGATCATAAACTTGTGCAATCTAAATATGGTTATGCTGCTTTCCAAGACGAGACTGGGGGAGTTTCAGAGTTCTTGTAAGTAGCCATTATGTTCCAATGTCGTTCCCCTTTCACTACATCCGGTCTGGCAATGACTTCAAGCTCAGCCATCTCATCAGGAGTGAGCTTCACAGATAAAGCTCCAATGTTCTGGTTCAGGTTTTCGATTTTGGAGGTTCCTGGAATGGGGCAGACATCATCTCCTTGGTGGTGAACCCATGCAAGAGCTAGTTGTGCAGGAGTGCAGCTTTTCTTTCTTGCTATCTCTTGGACTTTCTCGAAGACAATCTTGTTGTGTTTCAGGTTCTCCTGTTGGAATCTTGGTAGAATCTGTGAATAGAGAAAATAACAGCAAACATGAACGTATTAACATAACTCCAAATCTTGAAAAATGCTCAAACAAGATTGAATAGAGAAGTGAATTCGTCGTGTACTTGCCTTTCGAAAATCACCTTGCTCCAAGTTCTCAGCAAGTTTGGGTCCGGATGCGAAGAAGCCTCTTCCTAGAGGGCTATAAGCTACAATTCCAATCCCAAGCTCCCTAAAGATGTTACAAGATTAAACATGTAAACTAAGAGAAAAATGTTATGGGCTGAATCTGATTCCTTACATACCTGCAGGTCGGGATGATATCTTCTTCCACATCTCTCGACCACAAAGACCATTCTAACTGCACTGCAGTAATAGGGTGAACTGCATGCGCTCTTCTGATAGTTGACGCAGATGCTTCAGACAAACCAATGTACTTTATTTTACCTTCTTCAACCAGTTTCTTCAGTTCTCCCATCTTTGAAAAACAATATGTTTAACAATAAAAAGTTTCTAAAAACAAAAAGTAGCTCAAGTAACATACAAATAGTCTTCTCAATAATTACCACTAAAATGAATATCTTAAACTACAACTTCTTCCCTAAAAGACTTGTTATTACTATTAATCAGATTTTTGGTTGCTCCTAGAGATTTATCAATAACTTGAACCACAAGTTTGGAGTAAAACTCAAACCAAGAAGACATTACCGTGACTTCGATGGGGACAGTAGTATCAATCCGATGCTGGTAATAAAGATCAATGGAGGTAACACCAAGACGACTCAAGCTGGCTTCACAAGCAGACCTCACATACTCTGGATCTCCCCTGAAACCAGTTTTTCCATCTTTAGAAGCAGTGATCCCAAACTTTGTCGCCAATTCCACGTTCTCCCTCAACCCATCTTCCAAAGCCTGTCAAACAGATCCAGTGTTTAATGTTTGGGATGAAGCTTAAAAGCTAAACTCTGAGTGTAAAACCCTAATCACATATTCACATAATAAGATCACTTATTTGTTTACCTTGCCGAGGAGCAGCTCGTTTGTCTCGGGGCCGTAGAAGTCGGAGGTGTCCAAGAATGTGATTCCAGCGTTTATGGCATGACGGATGAGAGCGACGGCGTTTGTCTCAGGTGTTGGAGTTCCGTAGAAAGCGGAGAGACCCATGCAGCCAAGTCCCTGAGCCGAAACCTCAAGGCCTTGGCTCCCTAGCTTCATCCTACCAACACTGATAGCTTCTTCTGCCATTGATGAAGCAAAAAGATTCAGCGAAAAGGGTTTTGATCATTTGGGAGCAGATGAAAGTGGCATTTATAGGACTAGAGTGAGCGACCAGATTTTAGGTTCAAAGTCAAAACTCAAAAGCAAAGAGGACAAAACAGATTTGTTTTCTAGGAATTTTCTATTTGCTCATTTGACTGTATTATTGTTTAGTTGTTAAAGTTATTATGGCAAAATATCTTTAAACTTTAGCGTCACTGATGACTTCTGCCTTGATTATTAGACTATGCGTTTCAAAATTAAACACTATTTTTTTTCATTTTTTGACACTTCATGTGGTTTTCTATTCTTTTTTTTTAACATCAATTCATCTTTCAACACAATTCAATTTTTATAAACTACAATATTCAATATTCTATTTTACTAATTAATAATTATTTTTCTTATATTAAATAAAATAAATTTAATCTCTATTTATAAAAAATGAAAATTTATATAAAAATAAAAATAAAATATTTAATATATAATGAAATTATTAATTTAAAATTACTAAGAAGATAGGAAAATATTAAAAATCCTTAGAAATTAACATATAATACTGATGGTCTCCATTTTTTTATTATTCAACATGTTGAATCTATTCAACATCAAATAATTTACATCATCAAATCTCATTCACCCTTATTGTAGTGATTCAACTTTTGAATCTTGTAGTCAACACACCTAAATTGTAAATAATCTTATGTCTATTGGGTTTCAAGTAATTTTGGTTAATTTTCATCCTATCAAGACTTTTGAAAAAAAAAATTATTTTTTCAACAAAAATAGATTAACTTCTAAGCTTAGAAAACCATTCATTTGATAATAACAGTTTAAACTATATTTTATTCGTTTTGCCAATAATTACGGATGATTATATATATACAAATAATTATTTTAAATGATATAGTGAAAACACAAACAAAAGATATAAAATTAAACAAATAAAAACTAGTCAAATCATTAAGAGTTGATAAATATATTATGTTAGCATCTAAGATCTAATATAAAACATGAAAATAACTCATAATAATAGAAATCTTTCTTAAACTCATCAATAAAATTACCTTAATTATACAAAATTTAAATATTAAAATCATGAAATAAATATGTACACCTTGTTACTGTTAATTTTTAGTATTACTTACAAGACTGGTAAATTTTAGCATTACTCTTAAACTCATTAAACCTAGCTTATAAGTTATTTTTAAAAATTATAGATAAAACCAACAACTAAATAAATCACCAATCAAGTTAAAAATCAAAGTCTACCGGAAAATTTAAAACTGAAAATGTGTACTAAATGTATGAATACAATAGATAATCGGATATTTCTTCCAAAAGAAAATTGCGGATATTCATAAGAAAACAACTTTTTATTAGACCGAAAAATCATTGTTTTTTTTCAAAGGATGATATGAAATTTTTTTTTATATGAAATATTTTGGTGTATGTTAAAACTTAAAATCATTTTGTTTCAGAGTCTATAATGGTAATTCTCGAAACAAGTTTCATGAACTCGTGACTTTAATCAACCACTCTTTCTCCAAAAAAAAATTGATCAATCGCTGGTTATTATAAGTTATTAATTCTTTTAGTTTTGTAGACAACAACCATCAATAACACAAGTGAGACAAAAAAAAAAGACTTGAGCTTCTCGCAAAAATGAATTAAACTATTAGTAAAATATAAAAAGAAAATATACTTTTTTGTGAAAATTTGAGTTGTTTTGTTCACACAATAAGTTTAAGTTGTTCACAAAAATGTCATTATTCTTTTTCTTTTGTATTTCAAAAATTATTGTTTTAATCAGTTATCTTTATTTTCTTCTTTTATTTACAATATTGTCATTATTATCAATACATCACCTATCATGAACTATTAATGCTATGCTTTAAATGCATCTAAAATTGACATACTCTTCATATTTTCATTTCTTACACACATACCATTTCTTTTTCACTTTCTCTCTTATTTCATCTCAAAATCATAACCTTTTGATTTTAAAATTTATAAGCTATTGGAGATATTCAATTTCATGATTTTTTTCAAAAATGAGTGGGTAACTTTCAATAAAAAGTTAGGTTAATTGGAGAAGCTAAACATGAATCTCACCGAATCTAAAAATGATATTTGAATCTTTTTCAAATCTTTTTCGCGAAAAAACTTCTCTAGAGTTTTTTTCTGATTAGTGCATATGTTAGTTTTGTAATCAACAATTTTGTGTGTGTTCTTCATAGAAAACATAGAAATCTTCTAACTTTTCTTTGTAACAAAAAATAAGTAGACTTCTCTAAAAATATTATCTCATAAACATATTAGTTTTACAATTAACCGAAGTTTGAAAAAAAATTAACTTTGTTTGATCATTAGAAAATAGTTATAATTTTACTTATATTTTAGATTATTTTTGTATTTGATTGAATTTGAAGCATAAATTTGCATTCAATTCAAATTTAAGTTATTTTTGGCAAATCTCTCGAAATTATTTAGGATTTAGAAAATATATGTGACTGAAAATCAAGTCGATTTTTGATTTTGTAATTTACAACAGTAACTTTTTGGACAGATACATGTAAACAGAAGTGAAACACAAAAAGACTTTTCTGAAATAAATTAATCCGCGCGCCAGTTAACAAAATATAACGTTTAGACTCTTTTATATATAGTATATACATGACCAGGATGATTTTTCATGGAGTGTCTATATATATACTCCATTAAAAAAAAAATTGACCTTCTTACAACTTGTTTGTTTGAAACATCTTAGTTTAGTTTTATATAAACATACAAATTCTCTATAATATGAGGATTAGTTTCTCCTAAAAGTAAGCTAAACCTCAAACAAATCAAATTTTTAGTTTACCAAGAAAACAAATATTAGCCAATTCCCACTACCAATAATTCCGAAACCAAAAATATATTTCTATTTATAGCGAGAGGAATTTAATTAGAAAAATTGCCCATAATAATTTCTTCCCAATTTTAAAAGAACAATTTATTAAAAAACATGGCGGGCTGCAGCAAACCCCAGCTCTACCTCACGACCATCGTCGTTACCATGATCCTCTTGTCGACTAACCATGCCGTTGAAGCACGTCCCAGGGGCCTCTGCACTAGAACCGCATATCCAGCGTTGTGTCGACCGTTGGTCAAAGGGTCAAACCCCAGACGAGCCACACGCAGCATCATTTGCGCCCTCGAGACTAAGACAAGAACGGCGATTGCAAACGCTGCTAAGAACAAAAAAGGAAACCAACAGGTTGCTATCTGTCACGCGAAACTTAGTGACGCGGCCTTCAATCTCCGGAAAGCCAAGAACAGCCTTAAGAAACGACATAGTAGGTTTCTGAGAATGTTCTTGACCAGGGCTGTGTCGGATTATGGCGTTTGCGTCAACGCGTTCGTTGACTCGCATCAAGTTAACACCGTTCAGAACGCTGCGGATGAGCTGAGGAAGACAGGAACTAACGGCTTGTTTATTTCTACTTTGATTAGATCGAACAGGAAGAAAAAACGTCTCTCAAAAGCTGGCAGAAAATAACATGTTTTTCCTTTGGAAGGGTGTTCTTGATCAACATCAATCTTGTAATGTAATTAAAATAGAACTCTTTAGCCATTTCTTGGTTTCCAAATGTAATTAACAAAATAAGATCTCAAAAAGGGAATTACATTGTGAAGGAGTTCTGTTCTCTCAACTGTAAATCAAAGCTAGGATCAAAGCAATCATGAAGAGTCATATGTGAAAGTGAAGCAGACCCATAAGATTGATTTGCGAATTCTCAATCAAAACAAAGAGAGCCTATGTTTTATTACCAATAACAAACAGAGCAGTGAGAATGCAAGTGTTCGCTCCTACACGACTTATAATGTCTTGCCTGAAAGGAAAATAAAAAAAATGAAGGAAAAGAGAGATGGAACAGAACTCACTCTTGCTGACATAATTCATCGAGCAGCTTCTCTGTTGCTTCATTAACCTTCACCTTCTCCATCTTCAGGCGCTGGCGCATAGCAGGATGACTCTTTCCAGCTGCTGCATATGTTCTTATCAATGATTCAAATGTCTCTGCGCCTACATCATCTATTCCCTTCTTTAAAATCTCCAAAAGGCTCTCAGCTCCATTGACATCTTTCTTTTCCTCGAACTGGCTCATCAAAGCTCTGATTGTTTCCTGCGACGGTAGCCACCTGCCACCATCTCCTTTGCCGATAGAAACTGCCTTAGTCATACATTCAAGTGCTTGAGTCGTATCACCGCTCTTTACATAGTAATCCATGAAGAGCTCCCACGTTTTAGCATTGAGCTTTCCTCCTCTTCTTGGAGATTTCTCCTTAAGTTCTTGAGCTTTCTCGATGAGACCTTCTTTTGCATAAGCTCCAATCATCACATTTACAACCCGGATGTCATAAGTAGAACACTTCGCTTGCCATTCCTTGAAAAGTGTCTCTGCACCAGGTAAGTCTTTAAAGTTCACCAGCACTTGTATCATGTTCAGATACGCTACATTCGAAGTTTTAGGCATAGCCAGCCTCAAAGAACGCCAAATCCTATAAACTTCAGTCAGTTTCCCAAGTCGTCCATACAATGTAATAAGAAACTGATACGCCTTAAAATCCCTATCCGTGTTTTTCATCTCCAGTTCCTGAAGGGCCTTCTCAGCTTTCTCAGATAGTCCAGCGTCAACGTAAATAGACGCCATGTTGCTATACGTAGTCCAATCTGGAGCAACTCTACCATCTCTATTCATCTCTTCAATAACTCTCTCCACACCAGAAACATCCTTACTAGCAGCCAATGCCCTCATCCAAACATTATAGGTGTAAGAATCCGGCATGACATTCTCAGCCTTCATCTCCTGAATCATCCCCGGAACCCTCTCAGACTGTCCTGTCTTTGTGTAAAGAGTCATGAGACTGTTATACGACATGGAGGTAACAGTAATGTTGAGCTCTTTCATCTTGTTGAGTAAACCTTCCGCTTTCTCAGTCATCAACTCCTTGCAGTAACAATTCAAAAGAGACGCGTAGGTGAGCTCTGTCTTAGATGTCTCCGGAAGATCGACAAAGTAAGTCTCCCCAGCAGAAATTCCTCGGGCTTTAGCAACGAGATCAAGATGGATTGCTTGGTCACTCACCGTCTTGTTCATGCCTCTATGTTCCATAACTTCAGAGAGCTGCAAAAAGACTCTACATTTAATCTCACAATGAAAAAAATCAAGATTATCTTATTTTTAACCCTAAACCCTAAACCCTAAACCCTAATTTGTTCTCAAGCCCTAAGAATCGATTACCTTGAGAGCTGGGTAATAGAGGCCGCGGCTTCGGAGTTTCTTGATTGTGTCTCCGACTTCCCATTTGAAGACGTGTTTAGTGCCCTTGAGGAACTGATTCAGCTGCTGACGAACATTGACCTCAGATCCGCCGTCCTTGAAGAGACGATGGTAAAGGGGTTCGTCGAGGTACTTCTTCGTCGATCTCTTTACGATGTCTCTCGGTCGGCTCAGATGTCGCAGCGCCATTTCCCCAGTAAGCAGTGAGAGAGCCTCGTCGTCGTGTCTCTGAGGTTTCCGGTAAACCCTAGAATGGAGAAGAACCTTTTCATGGGCCCATCTTATCAATTAAAATTATTGGGCCTTTATACAAGCTCTTTCAGGAGAAATTGTTTTGATAAACACCTTTTGAAATATACTCAATCAAATTAAGTTCATGATTTATTGATTACTAGGGGTTTATGATTTTGTTTTACAATTTTAATTATTTTCTATTACTGTTTCTATTTGAATATATATATATATATATATATTCAAATATATACCTTAGAATTTGTTATAAATGTAAACTATTTATATTAAATGTTTTTGTCTAATAACTTTGAAATGTTGTAACTCATAGTTTGTTGTGTGTTTTTAATTCCAAATTATAGATGTAATGTGTATGAGTTAGAAATTAAGTACCTTAGTTTTGATCTAAACTCTTTTATTTTTGACGACATAATCTGGGAGGTGGTTGGACTCATGGTGGCCGAGTGATGTTGCAACTGGCCGTGCCTAACATTCTGATTCGTAGCTCTAGTTTATACTCTAGTGTAACTCTCGTTCTAGGATGTTGTTACTTAAGAACATATTTTATAGTGTTTTTTTAGTGGTAAAATTAGGTGGTTTAAGAGACGATTCATTTCAAGCCTTAAAATGAATTTGTTTTCGTAGTGGTGCAAAATGTAATGTTGTATCGATTGGATACCATAGGATCCGACTCAATGATCTTAGGTGATATTAGATTTTGGTATTGTATGTGGGGTTAAAAATGATGAGGTCTCGATCCCATGAATCTGTTAATGAAAATTGTTGTTTGAGTAAAAAAAGGAATGATACAATTAAAAGTGATTCGGTAGTAGGTGGACACTTTATTTAAAGTTAAAAGTTACAACACTACTTAGGAAAATGCCGAAAATAAGAATCTTATGCCAAGGTCGATGGAGCCATGCTTCTTTTATGGAGAAGAAGAGCAACCAGATCGGTTTTTCATCCTCGCATGAGACGGGAAACACAATGGATAGATTCCCGAACTAGAAATCCTACTTGCCGATTCGAAGAAAGGGTATACACAAACCTAGAAGATGATCTTAAGAATAGAAAGATCACCTCGAAAGAGTTAAGTTCAGTTACTCTTTAAAGAAACAAACCTATGTCATTATTTAGAACTTCCTATATTTCCGAACCGGTCAAAAATTACCTAACCGGTTTGGTGTAGAATAAGGAAAAAGTTATTACTACCTGAGACATAAAAACGTCACCATCTGCCTTGGAAGTACTTACTGTCCAGTTGTAAGTAGGGTGGACACGGATCGAATAATCCCATAATTTTCAATATTTGTGATTTGCTTCATATTTTATGGATATCTGATTTTTCAATTTACTTTGCTTCGGAGAAATAATCCGGATTTTTTTGGATATTTGTGGATATTTACGGATATCTCATCTACTTTGTCTAATACAAGTAAATCTATAAAAATAGACAAATTTGTTTAAAAAATATTTTACATAATATAAAATGAATAATAAAAATTAATAGAACTATATGTTCCATAAATTTATAAAATTAATCAAATTTTCTTATAAACACACAAATTTTTTTGAAAATTTTCTTTTTTATAAAGATTTTATAAACAAATTCTAAATAAAATTAATAAAAAGTATATGTTCAAATAATAATTTTATAAAATTATACATATAAAAATATATATTTATTTGTAGATATACATCTTTTCGTATAATATCAGATTGGATCAGATTTCCGGCTCTAAATTTTTAGTATTTGTGGTTTGCTTCGTTTCCGGATGCAGCAACCAAATGCATACATTTTGTTGGAAACATGCATGGACAAGAGGAGCATGTCAACACCTCAAAATTGTAGAAATATTTGGATATAGCGTACGCAACACTTTTCAAAATACACTCGTAGGTGTGGTGCAATTTATCCCACCTATCTATCACACGCAATTAGGGCTTGTCTATGTTTTTGGTAGGTGATGATGATGATGTAAATTCTTAATTAATTTATTGGAATTTTTATATTTGACGCATTTCAAACATATCTTCGAAAGCGATGAGATACTAACATCTACAAGATCTTTAGACATCTTTATATGCAACCATACAGCATTGGATCAAACGGATCCCTTCTTATTTCTATTTTCATACTTGAGGTCATTTATGGCAAGTTCTACATTTGATGGATCTCACACATTGCGTAAATATGGTGTCCAGGGCAGTATCTATTTTATCTATAAGTTTTCAAAAATCCTCTTAATGTACTCCACCATCCAGAGGATCAGACGGATCCTCCCTTATTATAATTAACTAATTAGCTCTATATATGTACACATGCTTATCTCATTTTAAGGTGAAATTTTAAAGGTGTAGCCCCTTATTTAAATTTCTGAAAATTTATTATCTCAAATCATTAAAATATGGTAAAATAAGAAATGACTTTTTAGTATATCAGCAATATTTATAAATAGAAATATTATCAATGAAAAATAAAAAAAGCTAAGAATGAAAAACATATTTTCATAAATTTTCTTGTCTTTAAAATGGTAAGATTAGCCTTGATAAATTTTTTTGGAACTCGTTTTTGACAAACTGGTGTGGACTACTTTCTGTTTTTTTTTATGGAAACGTCTGTCGGAATGACTGGAATTTGGGCATGATGTAATCGTCACTATGACCTCTATGATATAGTGTATATGTTTATCAAAATCAAAGTTGTTTTGAATGAGAAATGGATATCCAAAGTGAATGATATAAAAAACATATAAAATTTAAAATGTGTCAAAGTATTAAAAAATAGCAAATATTTCATTTTGGATATTTGGGTTTAAATTTGAACTTGAATTTTTTAGTTGAAAAATGTGTCGGTTAACCTAGTCTTTCAATTTTATTTATGATGATCTTTTATGTTTACTAGAGATTTTCTCCATGCTTCGCGCGGTTTGTGTCTTTTAAATTTATGTTATTTATAATATTATCTTTCTTTTTTCGAAAATTCACTTCTTATTTTTTCCAATGTTTTTGCCTAATTATAACTTTATATGTTTATAATTTTTCATTTTTCTTGTTGTAAATTGAGAATTTTTTTTATTGGTGGTTTTGTGTATGTGGCACAAACCTTTTAAATTTTTTAAATAATCTATTACTATAAAAAAGAGTTTCCTCCCTCATGCCTCTGCCACCTCATCAAATAAGAAAAGGATAGAGTGACACGTGTCAAGAG
The DNA here is from genome assembly GCA_905132885.1 of Moricandia moricandioides. Lineage (NCBI taxonomy): Eukaryota > Viridiplantae > Streptophyta > Magnoliopsida > Brassicales > Brassicaceae > Moricandia > Moricandia moricandioides. The sequence continues at coordinate 589,664 of CAJHQQ010000001.1, forward strand.
TTAAAAACTTTGCGAGCTTCGGTTAATAGTAGGCCATGAAACTCAACTCAAACTCAATCTCAGCCCCAACTCTAAGCTCTTTGTATCCAAAAAGAGTTTCTCTTACGAGAATGTCGTTGTCGTCTTCTTGATACTCCATCCCACCGTCGGTCTCAGAAACCACGTGTCATGCTTTTTGTTCCTCATTGAAACCACTTCGTAACGTTTCTCTATTAACTACATCCGTCCAGCTTTCCTGCTACGTCTACTTTAATGAACCATTTCTCAACCTCCATCGCAAAGCCCTAATTCCCGAGACTATAAATAAGGATGAATACCTCTCCGATTCTCACAGCTTCACTAGATTCAATCATATTCCTTCTTTACAAACACGACGGTTTTATCCCACATCCTTTTTCCAATTTTGAAGTCGGGTTGTAATCCTCATACGGCAGTGACGCATCTCCTGTGTTTCTTGGAAGCACACCAAGTCAAGAAAGGAGAGCTCATGCTCATGCCTGATGAATATGTCGAGCTCTTTCATGTTCCCTCAATGATATAATCTGATTTTATCATGTTCCCTCAAGAGACATGGGACAAAGAGAAAGCAACATCAACGGATCAGAGAAGGCAACGATAACAATCAGCATACGACTTTCATATAATAAAACTCAAGGATTATGAGGACTGTGTCCGAAGGTGCAGGACGCCGCAAGAACAAAAGCTCATCCTCTCATCACCGCCACATCACAATCTCTGAGTCCCTAGAGTCTGCAAAGCTCGATCAGAGATTATAGACCACCACAAGCAGAAAGTCTCGAATGGAGCTAGAAACAGGTGGCTCGAGAGAGAATGGAGACGATTGCTGAACTGCGCCTATTTGACTACTTCTAAGTTCTAAAAATAACTCACTGGATGAATCAAGCGTACAAAGTTGTAGAGATAGTTTAAAGTAACGACATGATATCGAAACTCATGCCCATGATCATTATATTGTTTATCATTGTCTCATTTCAATTGCTCTCCATCCAGCATTTTCTTAAGTTATATCAAAACGATTATATATGAATATATATATATATATATATATATATATATATATATATATATATATATATTCTCTTCTAGATAACTGAAAGTCAAAAATCAAACAAAAAAATAGAATATTTAATAAAGTTTTAATCAGTTGTGCATTTAACAATTATTCTCATCAAAATCAAATATTTATTTTAGAAAAAGCTAATATATTAGATATATATATCTTAATTAAAAAAATCCATGACTTGAATATAATTAAGGTGTCTATACATATTTTGATAAATATTTTATTTTCTAGATTTTTTTGGTAAAATATTTTAAACATTAATAATTTAATCAAAATATATATTAGATAGTCACATTTAAATAATCATAATTAAAAAAATTAAATAACTAACATAAATAATATTAGAAAAGCTCAAAGTGTTCATGTGTTTTATTGCTTTTAGTCATTTATAGTTTAATATTATGCAAAACTGTTCAACATATAAATTAAAAAAATCTGATAGAATAATCTAATAACATAAAAATACTTTCGTAGATAAATTTAAAATTTAATTATATATGTTTAAACAAATATCCGAAAGTTGGATATAATTAATATATTTGCATATCTTTGATAAACATTTATTTTCTAAAATGCTAGGAAAAATAGCTTACACTAATATAATTTCATTAAACTTTATACTCCTTCGGTTTCATAATAATGTATGTTTTAGAATTTTTACGCAATAAAACATATGAAATTTGAGTTACCAATGCATAAATTTTTGTAACTTACTATTTTCCATAACTTTTAGCCAATAGAATTTTAAGAACTTTATAAAAGTTTACAATTTATCATTAACTACTGCATTGAAAATGTAAAAAATACAACATTTTGAAACAATATTTTTTGTTAGAATATGGATCTTTTGGAAACGGAGCGAGTATTAGATAGTCACATTTAAATATTTGTTATTAAAATAATTAAAATTAAATAATACGATAAAACTTTTAAAATGCGTCCCTTTGCTTTATTTCTTTAGTTGTTTTACAGTTATTTGTTTTATATTTTGCAAAATTATTTAAAATATTAATAAATTAAATTAATCTAATAGCATATGTAACTCAAAGATATTGGAAAATATGTTAGAATCTTTCATAAATTACTAGAAAATGATATACTGTATTATATATATATATATATATATATATATATATATGTATATTCATAATTGTTTTTACAAATTCATTACATTTTTGGAATTTGTAAAATTAATTTAAAAATTGATTGATTAAATTATTAACATGTATTTGTGCCCGTGCGTAGCACTTGAGTACAATATACTGATAATTTCAGCATGTCGAAAATATATATGAATTTTACTTTGAATAACAATTCACTGTTTAATATGAAAATTAACCATATCCCGCACGTAGCGCGGGCTTCTCCTAGTGGTACATATTAAGAAGCCAAAATAGTAAGATTAAGACATTAAAGAAGAGAAAGATATTTATGCACAATTTACACATGTTTTATAAGCATAATTTTAAAAATTATTAATAAATATACTTGTTTAGTAAACAATTTATATGAGGACAAAGAAAGCATCATTTTCCGTTTACATAATTTATACAACAAATTCCTTAGATTCACCTCATCATACCCACCCCTTACCATTTTTAATTACATGATTTTTCATGAGCTTTTTCATCCTCTCCAGTTATTTTCTCTTTATTTATAACTACAATTTAAACTGTATATATTATAAATAAATGATTTATTTTCTTATATAACTATTCAAAATAGAACAGAATTAAATAGAATAATAAATTAGCAATTTAAAAAACATATATAAATATATAATTCTATTAATAAGTTTGTAGTTAAAAATGTTAAATTTATAGAAATTTCAAAAGTTGTATGGTAGTTATTTTCTAAATGAAGTCTATTTCTAGTTTTCAATATTTTAATGAGGTTTTTATATTTAATTTAACATTTTAGTGTTACAACTGAAATATATCTTATATATCCCATTACACGAACGTTAAAATAAGATAAAAGCTGAAACTATAGATTTTGATTAATAATTAAAGCTATGGTAGAAAATATCATTCTTATTTTACATAAAAATATTTAGAAATAAATAAATATTTTTAAAATAAATAACTGTATATAATAATGAAATGTTACTACTCTAACATTAACATTATTGATTTAAAGAGTTTTAGCTGTTTGTTTGAGAATAGGGTTTTGACTTAGCAATAGTGCATTGTGTGTTGGACTTTGAAAACATCAAAAAAAAGTGTAATCTTTCTGAAAAATTGAAGATGGAAGAACCCAGTTGGTTGCTTTTGATTTTCTTTGTTGCCTCTTTTACCAAAGAAATCTGGTGTACAATATGCAGTTTTACATTCGTTGCTATGTGTTTTTTATTGCATATATGAAGATCTCCCAATAAAAATATTCAGCATGTAAACTCTTGAAGTCATGTTATTATCACTTGAGAAACAATTAACTTTAGTTTTGAACCAAATTACATCTTATCTTACTCGCTTTTATAGATTTATCTTTGTTTATATTTTCAATAAATTTTAGTCAACTTTCTGTAAATTTTTCACAAAGCATTAGTCAGAACATATGGACAATACTATCTTGAATTCTCAACTTTTGGGTATATGCAACACATTGACATTTCAGCTATGTTCACTGAAATGACTTGATCACCAAAGTCTCTTCCATGCATCTCTTTGATAGACTCGTGGATGGCCCTGGCAATCTGCAAAGGTGATATACATAACACACCACAAAAGCTGATTTCCCAAACTGAGCAGAAGGACAGTAGTAAAATGACATGAATGCAAAATCCGACAGTTCATTTCAATTAATTCTAAGGTTTACTCTATAGCACTGACCTTGCCTTTTTCAAATAAATTTTCACTCAAACTCTACTTCAGAGCGTAACACATTAGAGATTCCAGAAACTTAAGCAGCTTCTAAGCAAGTCTTCAATGCAAAGCATAGGTAGAAGACAACACTAAAACTTTTGCTCAGTCCTAAATGTCAACGAACCTCGTAATTTTTGCTTATTTTCTCTTTTGGTCTCACTTTTTCCTCGGTTCAACCTTGTTTGTTTTCCAGATGTATAAGAATTTTTTTGTGGTCACACATCAATCTGCTCTAGCTCATGCCGCTACTCAAGTTCAAGTATTTGTAACTTAAAGAACAGAATATGAAAAATCCAACCACAACAAAAATCCCACTGGTATTCCAATTTCAGGGGGAATATCTTGTAGGAACATGATTTCTACGATTTGGCAAACTGAATAATTTGTTTATATAATGATAAAAACAGAAATAAAATACACAATACTTGATACCAAAATATGATGAACAAAGAATGATTTCGTGTGGAGGCGAGACACTCTTTCCTTAATTCTTAAATTGTCTGCAGTGTGACGGTGTTTGCGCAATCAGAATCCCAAGATACAACCACACTTCGACTATTCCTGCATCACTCAGAATAGAAGCTAACGAACCTATTTTTGTGTTGTACTCTCAGACACAAAATTAAAAAAATACTAGCATAACTATTCTAAGTGGGAGAGAATAAACTTTTGTTGTTGAATCTACATTTTTCTATAATGCTAACAAGCCTTTATATAGAAAAATAATGAGAAGCACAAAATTCATTTTCAACCAAGAAATGAAACTTCCATGGTGCACTAATGGAGACATCAATTTTTGTCAATTATTATGTGAATTTATTCCACATTTTGACCAAGAAATTAAAGAGTAAAATTATTATTGTTTGACCAATTCAAACAAATAATATATTTTAAAATGGATTTCTTTTTTATATTTTATCAATATAAAAGATCAACATATATTTGGTTTATAAGATTAAACCCCAAATCCAATCAAATATCCAATGTATGTATTTGTTACTTTGTACAAATTTCTCAAATCACACACATTGGACCTCCATTTCTCATTCAAATAAAACTCATTTTTGACATATGAATATATTATTCATCATGTTCAAAAATAGTTCCAACAATCCCCCACATGAATAGAAATGACTCTAAACACTAGACAACTCGATAGACTTGACCTCCTAGACAAGACTCGACAAAGACTCAACTTAGGACTTTTGAGAGTACAAACGAAAAATCCACTGCATGATGAGTTGGTAGCATTTTTCAGCCTTGAACCAGTCATTGTTAATAGCTATCGGATTTACTCGGCCAGGTAATGAACATGATGTCTTGAACCACCCAGGCTTTAATGTAAACCTAGACAATAACTATAACACAGTTTCATTCTCTCACAGAACTAGGTTCTCTGTTGTGTTCATTTTGGCCGTGAACAGTCCTGGTTAATCATGAGTGAACTTGGAGAATATAGCATTTCCTTCATTCTCATAGAAACGGCCCCATTTCACACTCACAAGGTGATTTGCCATTAGTTTTGTTTAGAGGAGTATCATGTACTACTCCATTCATATCTCAAAACTATGGACACAAATCATTAAAAGCAAATGCTTATCCTCTATTCCTTACATGTAACACTGTTTAATCATCCTAGGAACTGAGTATAGACCGAAGTCTTACAGTGCTTTGGGCAGATTTAGTTTGACTTAGTTGTCTCCTTGAACCTATTTCTTGGGATCTCAATCATTTAGGTAGAGTTACCGCCAAACCTCATCTTAATTCACATGCATTAACCCATTCCTCTTGATGATATAACAATATGATCTCATGACACACCTTTAATATAAGGATCCTAAGTTGTCATCATAATGAACATAATCTCTTGAGATTAGTCGAGATCAATTGTTTAATGATTTTTTTCATCTTTTTTCAAGATACAATTAACCATTATATACAAAACTCAATGCATGGAATTAGTTTTTTTTATTATTATTATATTGTGATAATTATCACTAAGTTCATGTGGCCTCTTGCCAATGACTTTATATGGTAAGCAAAGCTTCCCCACATTTCTTGAGATAACTCAAAATATGCATATTTTCATTTAACATCTCTTAAGAGTTTAAAAAAATTGATCTACAACTCTTTTGGATTTAAATGAATAAAAATCAATTTCAAAAGTATTACAACTTTTTTTCAGTCTTAGAAATTCACTTTTTATATACAACTATTTTCATAGTTCTCTCAAGTCGATTTATCAATCCAACATATATTTATTTATTTTTGAATTTATTTCAAAAATATTATTTTGCTTTGTAGCATATATACATATATTTACAAGATATTATTTGTGGCATCAAAACCACTACTCACTTTGATTATTTTTAACCATATTGACTTTAGAAACTACAATATACATGTCAGTTTCAGTCACATTAATATGATATTTCTCATTTTTTCTCATAGTCAACCTTTATACGACTTGCGTTAAAGCATTGACGAAATATGAATGTTTTGATCATTATCGACAACATTATATTTTCTATGGCAAACGATTCATATGTGGCTGACCTCTCCCAAACTTAATTTGGGGCGTCGACTCACGAATCTATTTCCATCCATATCATTTGATCTCTTAAAAATCGAAATGTTGTTTATAACTATGGTAGATTTCTCATTTTTTCTTTCAAATCATTTTTCTTCTTCATGGTCAACTGAGTATTTAACCACCGCTAATTCAAGTCATTAGATATTACATTAATAAAAAAAAATCTGTAACAACAAAAAAACATTACTCATTCTTGATATTAAATCAAATAATTATCTTAACCCATTCAAAGCATTAACATATTTTGACCAAATTTAATGACAAGAGTCAAGATACCAAGGTGAAATCTCATAAAGTCTAAACCGTTAAAACAATTAACATATAGCAAAGCATCAAACAAAGATTCTCGTATATTAATTTGCTAAACAATTATGCAACAAATTGAATTATAACTAAGCTTGCTAAATTATACAACATAGCAATGATCGAACACAATTTTTTTTTATTCGACTAAATTCTGAAAAAAGAATTACCACAATCCATGCATGGGAATATAAAATGTTAAACGCAAGGTCTTAAACGAATTTGACAGAGCAGATTCACCCAATGATCAAACGAAAATAAGTGTAAAGTCTTATGAGTATGCAAGAAGACTTTTACCAGATTTAAACAAACATATATTAACTTCATAAAATATATCTTATTACCACCATTGGATTAAACCATGATTCCAATAACTAAATCTGCTGGTGATCTGGCTCCATAGCTATCACACTTTTTTGTAACCTTAAAAAATAAAAATCATCAGTGCAAGTCCATACAGAATTAATGATATTTATCTCATAAAAAAATTATGATGGAAAACAATCCAATACTGATCTAAAATTAATCCACGCTAGATTAAAGATTCACCTTAACCTGTTCTTATCAAAACTTAACAAATAATCAGTTTTCGTTAGAAACAATAACGAAAATTTAAGAATTAAGATTGTAGGAACATGATTTCTACGATTTGGCAAACTGAATAATTTGTTTATATAATGATAAAAACAGAAATAAAATACACAATACTTGATACCAAAATATGATGAACAAAGAATGATTTCGTGTGGAGGCGAGACACTCTTTCCTTAATTCTTAAATTGCCCGCAGAGTGACGGTGTTTGCGCAATCAGAATCCCAGGATACAACCACACTTCGACTATTCCTGCATCACTCAGAATAGAAGCTAACGAACCTATTTTTGTGTTGTACGCTCAGACACGAAATAAAAAAAAATACTAGCATAACTATTCTAAGTGGGAGAGAATAAACTTTTGTTGTTGAATCTACATTTTTCTATAATGCTAACAAGCCTTTATATAGAAAAATAATGAGAAGCACAAAGTTCATTTTCAACCAAGAAATGAAACTTCCATGGTGCACTAATGGAGACATCAATTCTTGTCAATTATTATGTGAATTTATTCTACATTTTGACCAAGAAATTAAAGAGTAAAATTATTATTGTTTGACCAATTCAAACAAATAATATATTTTAAAATAGATTTCTTTTTTATATTTTATCTATATAAAAGATCCACATATATTTGGTTTATAAGATTAAACCCCAAATCCAATCAAATATCCAATGTATGTATTTGTTACTTTGTACAAATTTCTCAAATCACACACATTGGACCTCCATTTCTCATTCAAATAAAACTCATTTTTGACATATAAATATATTATTCATCATGTTCAAAAATAGTTCCAACATATCTCAAGCAACAGTTGGGGATAAACTCTGTTAAAAATCAGTCAATAGAGCCCATTAGAGAACTTCTAAATGACCAAAGTTTAAACTATTAAATATCCATCAGCCAAGAGTTATGACCCTGAAAAATTCTTTTATCTAATTAGAAGTTACGAAGAATGGAAATGAAACAAATAACATTATATACACATTAATCATAAAAGGATGTACATACAACATCTTTCATGCAGTTCACAACTTCAGTTTTCTCCCCCTGAAAAAGATAAGACAATATCAGCGGCAAAAAGTCTTCCAACACCACCACTGTAACCCTGCAAATAAATTGTCACATAAGTGATGGCTTTTCTCGAAAAGACACCTCTTCATTTCAATGTAATATACTTGTGCTACTGAATTCGAATTTACCTGCAAAATCTGATACAATTTTCAATTTCAGGCAATAAGATAGACTAATCGCTTCCATCTTACATCATCTGTAAAATATCCCAAAACCAAAATTAATACAAAATCATTACTCAAGAAGAGCAAGGCCTTACATCTCTCGAATGTATACATAAGCAAACTTTCTAGACAAAACGAAGACATCGACCAACTCAAGATAAGAAAGAAAACATTACAGTCATCAGTGGCATGTCTTGCATCCTTAGATATGATAAAGACATCAAAAGGTTGCATCAAATGGGTTCTATGGTCCCGTCGACTCTTCTGATGCCCTTCGACAACCTTTGATTCCTGAATAGTCATTAGATTAAATTCATCCTATATTTGAATTTCCCGTATCAGATTTTAACAAATGAGAAATTTGTAAGGAGTTTAAGTCTTTAAATAAATCATCAGATTTAGTTAATATGATGCACCTGAGTGAATTGAACATCAGAAGAGAAGATCAAGATTGAATCTTTAACATAGGTTTTATCCAAGGATGTCAAATCTATCAAAGGAGATAGGGTAGAAGATCTTGCTCGGAATGCGGCCTCACAGAAACATGAACGACAATTATATTTGATGAAGGGAGAATGGGAGTTTTAAGGGTGAAATTGGGTTGGATGGTGTTATTAAGATGGATGGAATGTGGAAGAAATTGATTTCCTTAATGATATTTCGTTTCGGCAAGGCAACATTAATGGAAAGATTAATAAGATGATGATGAAGGAACGAGCATAGATATGACTATTTTCAAGTTATGATTAGTTCAAATTAATATATATACATGAATAGCTTAGAATTTGAGAATATTGATCTTTTAGTATTGTAAGATTTGAAATTTTAAACATAAAAATGCAAGCCCATAAAAATAAAGATTTTTGGTTTTGATTTGTTTGGTCAAAACTGTTAATTACTTTGTCCATAGTAATGGAGAATCAATTCTCATTACTGCAGTAGTTTACTCCATGATTACATAACGTATATTTTTGACTTTGGAAGTTATATAGCAATACATGAAAGCTCATTCAGAACACACAGTTTGAAAAGAAAATCATTTTTTTTTGGCACGATTTGAAAAGAAAATCATTGTTCAACAATTTTTTACATTATTTTTTTTCTTTTTCTCTTTGATATTTCTTTTGAGTCTGAAAGTATAAACAAAACTAATTTGAACACTTTTGCTCCATGTGTTCACTCACTCTCTCACACATTCTTCATTCTTCAATGATCACATATACATTCTTCCACAATTGGTTTTAGTCATCAATAGTTTATTTACGACTTCGAAGATCATTGGTTTGCTCTTATCTAACAAGTCCCATTTGTAATTTAATTTAACCATCTCGTCACCATTCAAAAAGATCGTCGTACTAGTATATTATGCGGATATACTCATTAAACAAGCTGTGAAATATTTACGTCTATAAAGTTATCTACAACGTGAATGAAACTTTATTCATCGATATATATATCTTAGTTGGTATAAGGTTATAGTCTCTTTGTTTCAATAATTTATTTGGGTTTTATAATGATAGAACCATATTTTAAAAGCATCTCAAATCAAATATAACTTCGTCCAACGTATCAACAGGTTATCCAAATCATTGTTAGATAGGTAGAACCCTTCTACTCCCTCTTTTTCCAATCAATTAATGTTTGATAAAGATTAAAAACAGTCTAGTCTAACTTAAATGATGTTTTCAATTTTCTATACAAATCTTTAATGTTATTTGATACTTTTAACCATTTATATTCTATTGTATGATTTTTATCAATTGAGTTAGTCTTAGTTAATGCAAGTAAACTATCAAATAACATGAAAGTTTACTTGCATTAACTAAGACTAACTCAACCAACAAAAATCATACAATAAAATATAAATGGTCAAAAATATCAAATAACATTAAAATTTTGTATAGAAATTTGAAAATATAATTTAAATTGATTACACTATCCTTAGATCATTTTCAAAAGACACTCTATAATCTCAAATATAAAGTTTTTGCTCTTCAAAAAAGAACTCTAAAACTTCAAATATGAAATTTTTAGTAGTGAAACTTCAAATCGAGAGTGTCACTACTCAACTTCAAATTTGAAGTTTCATATTTTTACTTGCATTTTGGTCTTTACAATTGCACATCACATTTACATTTATGATTCTTAAATATTTTGTTGTTTATTGTTTTAGTCTTTAAAAATTCTTATCTCAAATTGTTTTTATAAATTTAAGTTTTACACATAAAATGTTTGAAAACATTAAGATAAGATTCAAAATATTTTAAAACTAGAACTAGACAACAATTTACAAGACTTAATGTGGTATTTTTTTGTAGTTTACTATTTAATATATATTTCTATTTATATTTTTACATTTTAGTGCAACATTTTATTAATTAATTTTTTAATACTTATATATATATATATATATATATATATATATGTGCTAGTTATTTATAATTTTTTTATGAATTTGAATTAGTTATGACAAATATAAGGACAATAGTATAAAATGTAAATAATTTTGAAGTTAAGTTTGAAATTTTGCTTTTGGAGAAAAAGTCCTTTAAACTTCAGATATAGAATTTTGCAAACTCTAAAATAGAATGTCTTTTTGGAGATGGTCTTAATCTTTACCAGAAAACCTTATATCACCTTTTCACTTTGTACTGAACAAACCTACAATTGAAGATGATGACCTTAGAGTTAGAGTTTCTTGTTACTGCATGTATAGAGATACCAAAAGATTGCATTGTTAATAAAAATTATGCACCTTTAATTTAAGTTCTATTTTTGCATATACTCACTTGTTTCATATTAAGTGTTACTTTGAATTTATTTTTTTGTTTCAAAGTAATTGTCATTCTACAGTTTTAATACTCCTTTCGTTTCATATTAAGTGCTATTGTAGATAAATTTTTTGTTACAAAATAAGCGTTATTTTCGACTTAAAATGTAAAATTTATTAACTTTTATTGCAATTTATTTTTCTATTGGTTGAAATATGGTTAGGTTATAGATAATTTTGTTTTTATATAGAAAATATGTAAAATTAATTATTTTCTTAATTCGTGTGCAAAAAGCTAAAGTGATACTTAATACTCCATCTGTTTCTTAATAGATTATGTTTTACCTTAATGCATAAAGATTAAGAAATTCACATTTATCTAGAAAATACTTTTAAGGATAGAATTTTAAAATCATTCAACCAATTATAAAAAAATACTATAAAATTTTATTGGTTGAACAGTTTTCAATAAATTTAAAGTTAACTTTAAAACTTCAAAAGTTACCTTAAAATCTCAAAACATCTTATATTTTGAAACAACATAAACCTTCAAAAACATCATCTAATTTGAAACGGAGGGAATATGAAACAAATGAAGTATAATTTTGTACATTAAATTTATCTTTTACCCTTTCGAATAACCAATTGATTTTTATTTAAATTATTTTCATTCAATTAGTCATGCATTAAATAATTGTATATTAGTCTATCATACAATGTTCTTAATCTCCGTGAAAATGTCAAAGTGACACTTTATAATAAAAGGGATGGAGTATATAAAACCCAAAATAATTCTAAAAATAAATCTACATCGCATTAAATATTAACTATTATGAATGTAAAAGTTCAAACAAATAAAAAAAACTAGTATGAATGTCATATATCTCTTACATTAAATAAATATGCAATGTACACTCAATCTCACTACCTCTCGGGTCTTTGAATGTTTTTCTTAAACCAGAAAATACGAATTTACAGAACAAAATTACTATGATCATATTACGTTATTTTAAACAAGCAAAAAAAATAACCGAATCGACACTGATACGTTTTCTTCAAGTCGCTGTTGACTTGACTACAAGAGAGTCTCTTCTCTAAATCAGATGCATCATTATTCTTTTCACATTCTCTATAGTTACAAACTGATATAAACCCTAAAAAACCATCCTTTTTAAGACCACTTTCCCCTTATTACTCCAACAACATAACTTGTTTCTCTCTGACCTCAAACGTCAAAAACTTATGGGACTTTCCGGCAAGACTCACCACCAGTTCGACGTTGAACTTCACGACACTTCCGAGAAATGGATCCTTTCTGGAATCACCACCACCCTCCCCTCAACTGCCGTAGCCGACACGGAAGACGACGTTCATCAAGATAAGTGGCCGACGACTCCAACGGCGGCTTCCTTTAGAATACCGACGGTTTTCCCGTGTCCTCCGCCGCCGAAGAAACGAAAAGCATCGTCGAAGTATGGCTACAGCGGCGCTAGAGAGTTCTTCTCTCCACCGGATCTCGAGACCGTCTTCATACTTAAAGCTACTGCCCCTTGATTCTAATGATAATTTTCACCTCTCTCTCTAACCTATTTAGTTTTATAATAAATCTTAAATTTATAAAATCAGTTTCTTCGTTACTTTGGCGCTTTCTTCGTTAATTTCGATTCATACAAAGACAACAATGTTACGCGTTACGGCGTTAGGACAGTACTAGGTAAGGTTATTGAAACTCGATGTTCTTGTATAACTTGCTTTTTCAGTAAAATGATGTTTATATAATATAATTTGTGTCCTTTTACCTTTCTGTCGTTACATATGTAAAACTCCTTTGATTGGAGTAGTAGGGTAAAATCAGTACGATCCTAACTATTGCATGTTCATGCGTATCAAATGACAACAAAAATGTACAACATCTTTTGGCCCCTATATCTTTTAGTTTCAATACTTTCAATTAACTGGAGAGTTATGAGTTTTCTGTATTTTGTTTTATTTCAACATTTGAAGTGTCGGAAAGTAAAACATCTTCACTTTTCTGTATCCTTCGGTCTTGAAGTCTACCTTTATTGGAGGTCCATATTTCATTTTTTAGTTTAACCTAAAATATTTTCAAGGTAGATAATGATGTGAATGAGTGATACTGCGATATGCTGATCCTTGGTACATGAAAGAGTAATGATTTCACAATCATTCATTCATATACTTTTAATAATGACTTGCTACAATGTAAGGGTTTTTGGCTTATTAAATCTCCCCTGGCATAATTAAGCTATGTAGGAATCTTTTAAGGATGCATGTCAACAAACAGGATTTAGGAAAACTTTCAATAAAATAAGAAGATTAATACACTAACATAAATTTTGCAAACTAATTAAATCACATTAATTTGTTTTTATTTTGTTGTTGTTTTTAATTTAGATACATGATAAAAAATACTTTAATAAATTATACATTTTTAATTCAGATTTAAAATATGACAGTTTATATCCAAAAAGTGTGATATTTTTTTAATAAAAATAAAAGATGGTATCTCAAAAAGTTCTTTAAAACTTTCGGTGCTATCTTAAAAAAATTGGTTAGTGTAATACTCCCTCCGTTTTACTATGATACATGTTTTAGAAAAAAAATTTGTTTCATATTTCTATAAGAATATTGCAAACTTCAAGAAAATTAATTGATTTTATTGAGTTACTATTGGTCAAAAATTATTGAAAACTAAAAATTACAGAAACCAATACATTTAATATAGTGATTTAATACGTTTTCTTAATATGTGAAAAAACTCCAAAAAGTCTATTTTTAAGAAATAGAGAGAGTATAAACTTTTACATGCGATCTATGGTTTTGGAAGAAGGAGCTATTATAGTTTGGGGAGGGAAATGGTTTCAAATCGACTTGAGTGAAGTTGTGGCGGTATTAATGGATTCAGAGAAGTGCCCATTTCTTGGATCCGACATTTTTAAAAATTTGTTCCCCAGGTGAAAGGATACTCACTCTCCCCGTGAAGTGAATTTATGTGATGAGTTCTCTTTTTTAAGTTGTGTCTTTCTTCAATTACCTTTACCGCAAGATTTTGTCTTAAAATATTACTATATTTTTGGTTCCAGATCTAAAAAATTAAATATCATTAAGAAGGATGTGTTGTGCGCATGAAATTAGTAAGAACTGCTTCTCAGAGCAGAAAAACGAACCTTCCCAACTCCTGGTGTCGGAATCCCAACATTCACAACGTTACCTGCACAAAGATGCGTATATACACCCACGCCTACAGAGGATATGAACAAAGATGCGTATACAAACAATAGTTAGCAAACATAATTTTAGTGTGAAAAAATCACATTAAAAATAGTGTTTTGGATTTTGGTTAGAGATGATCTTAGTGATATTTTGATCGAAAATGCTATATATATAATGAGTATTTATCCTACTAGTGTCAAGGATATTTGTGGTAAGAGAAGGTGTGTGTACCGTTGCTAATAAACGTTTGCAGAATAAAAGTTGATGCCACAAATCAATGAGATATGTAGCAAAATACTCCCTTTTGAGATACACTCTTTGCTTGGCGTAGGAAACTTGCGCTATGAGATTTGCACAAATCAAGCAAATATGCATAGCCACAAAACAGAAACAACATTTATTCTTCCAGTATATAACTTTATTACATTTTATAAGAAAACTTGTGCTGCAAGTAAACGTAGCATACAAGGATCAGTCATTGCCCCAAAACACAAGAGTGGTCACTAAAAGTGTTCAAGCAAACCTGTGCCCTTGAATCTCTCTTCCATCAATCCATCGATTCGAGCCGCCATCTCTGGAGTCAGATATGTCTGCCAGTCTCCGACCTTTCCCTTCCTGAAATAGTCTCTGTTCTTATAAGCATTAAGAGGAATGTCCTCTCTGTATCTCTCTCCCTTGTTAGCTTCAAGATTCTTCAACGTCTCAAAGCTGCAAAGATTCACCACTTTCTCAACAACCCCTTTCTCCTCTTCCTCAGCTGTGAATCCATAGCCCATAAACTCAGCCAACCTCTTCACATACGGCAAAGGATCACCTCTCATCTTCTCGTACTTGAGGAACAGAATCTTATTTGGATTCTCTTTGTAAGCTTTCCAATACGACAAGACATGTTCTAGATAAGGACCGTACCCTGAGAAGCCTCGACAGAACATGTCGAAACACTCCTCAAGACTATTGAGAAGGCCACTTCCAAAATTTTGCTTTTGGAAGAAAGTCCACATGGAGATGAAAGTGTCTTTGGGGTCTCTCCATATGTAAACCATCTTACAACCCGATTTGGAGATTGGCTCTGGTAATAATCCATACGGGAGATGAGTTGAAAAGAGAGTGTTCTCTTTGTCTTTAAAAACATCAAGTTGTGGAAAGAAAGCAAATTCGATCTCAATGAAGGGAACAAGCTCATGAGGGTTACGTTTCAAGAGAGGGTTTGAAGAATCGTCAAAGCGAGATCGGTTGACGATAGAGAAAGTTAGGGCTTTGAGCCAAGTGGTACCTGACTTTGGGTAGCTACAAATGAAAAAGTCAACGGGTCGCGCTTGGAAGAAGTCTTGCGCGTGAAGGCAACCAGCAAGGAGAGGCTCTACGATCCAGTGACCACCATACCCGATGAACGGAGCCTTCTCAAACCAGCCTTTCGCGTGAGGTAGCGTGACGATAAGGTCTTGGTACCGTTTCTGAATGTTCTCGAACTCTGTTGACGCTATCTTGGCCTGGTCTTGGTGGCTCAGTATAGTGTTGTCGGTTAGGGCTTCTAGTTCATGTATAGATAGAGAAGGAGGATTTGAGGAGTCCTCTTGTGTTCCATTGAAGATTTGTTGTTGTGATGCCATGTTGAAGGTGTAGTTGAATAAGATTCATTTCCACCCAAAAAATAATAATGCATATATACACCCCGGGGCAAAGCCAGGTAGGAAGCACCACTAAATTCTCAGTTTTTATTATTTTATATGGTAAAATAAAGAAAATATTATTAGAATTACACTTATTCAACCATTTTATAAGCTTTGTGTACCCATTAAAATATACATCAAGATTCGCCACTGTATACACCCACCCACGCCTAGAGAGGATATGAACAAAGATGCGTATACAAACAATAGTTAGCAAACAATATAGATTTGAGTATATCTCTTTAGAGTGCTGTTCTGTGTCCGGACAAAGATTGTTCTATTGAAGCTAGCTAGTACTTATACCCACGTGTTGATATCTCAGAACTTAAATGCCACCTATCCTTCTTAGTGTCATAACCTGGGTCACTAAACTCTTCAGTGGCATAACAAATCTGAATCTGCTTCTTCAATGAGATCTAAGAATCAAAGTCCTGACGATATATATAGATACATTTTTTTTATAAAATAAACTTGGATGAAGATAAACCAACTATATATGATCACAAATCAGAATGATCTTTTACTTTATATCTTCTTGCTGACTATTTAAGCCAACAAATGCTGATAACTAGATTCCCTAATAATAACAATAACAATAAAACTAAGCAATTCTTTTTAGTTTGCTACGATATGGTTTTACGATATAATGACCTGTGAGTGTGACAACATAGTATCCATTTCATCCTGCATAGATTTTCCATCCAAAATTGAGAAACATTTATCCAACTTGTACTGTTTAGAAGTACTAAAAAGGAAAAAAATCAGAGCTCAGTGAAAGGCTAATTACACATCCAATAGATCAGACAAATGCGATGGACCCAACCATCGCTGAAGCCTAAATCCTCACAGCTCAATGCACCAGCCGGAAATGGAACCCGGGTCGTTACTGTGGCAGGGTACTATTCTACCACTAGACAACTGATGCTATTTGATTTGTACTTCTTTAGTTACTTATATTATTTTAGTATCTGGAAGAAACCATTTTTCCAGGCAAACAAGTACGTTACTACTATGGTTTGTATATAATCTGATGTTGTTTGGTAATTTCTAACCGGTAAGAGGATAATAACATAACTCAAGGGTGTTTTAATGAAACCAAAGACTATAATTATCCAAAACACACAGTGCCGTGCGAGCATTTTAAGAGGCTTAAGACAAATTTTAAAGATAATTTTATTTATAGCTTTTAATACGATAATAATTTAATGTTTTATAATACATCCTCAATCCGTATCAAAATATATGATGTTTAAAGAAATTTTTGTTGTTTCAAAATAGATGATGTTTTCATATTTCAATGCAACTTTTAATTTTATTAAAAAAATGTAACCAATAATATATTTGTAGTTTATTTTGTAATTGGTTAATAGTTTTTAATTTATATTTTAATCATATTTTTTAGATTAAAAATCAAGTCTCTTAATTTCCGTACACTATAAAACTTCAAGTATTTAAAAACGGAGAGAGTATTTAGTAAAAACCCTATATACAGAATATCTTAGATAATCACCATTTTTTACATACATCATTTTTCTTATAAATTTTAAAACAAATCTAAATAATAGAAAGAAAGAAATTGTGGCAGAAAACATAAACTGTAAGAAGATATAAAACATATATCAAAATAGCATTGACAAAACAAAATATCAAAATAGCAAAAGTCTTTATAATGGGAAAAATGAGATTTGAATTAACGTGCATAAACCAGTCTAGAAAAACATTGTTACTGTTATAAACGTGAAGGAATACAAAGTCAGCAATACGCGCAGAGTAAATATTATTGTGTGGAGCCCACCGTCACTATGCACGCACAATAACTTACTTTTTCACTTCTATATAAACGATCGTTTCGCGATCGTCGAAAAACACACATTTTCTTCTCCCTCTTATAATAATTCTCTCTCTGATAGTTTATCTTATTTTAGTATATCTTCTCTCTACGGGTATAAAAATTTTGCCCTTTTTAAGATTTCTCAATCTAATAAAATCATAAATATTTTATAACACGTTATCAGCACGATCACTCTGCAATTTGGTAAAATTTATATGTATCATATTTACCCTGCTATAATGGTCGGTATACCGCTTTTATTACTATTTATTATTTTATAGTGGTTGTTTTAATTTATACTATTTATATATATTGATGCGGGCGGTATGTCGCCTCATTAATAAACCATGATTGGTAAATACATTATAATTATTGGCTTGGCTGTGCTGCTGCATAATTTGTTTAATAATTTAACAAAATAATTTTATTACCATAATAATATTGATAATTGCATGTTATGAATATTATATAAATGTTAGGCAACATATATAAATTATTATGAAATTTACTAAATTTGGTTGACTGATTATTATGATATTTTTAGACCGATTTTTGGTTCAAAAATATATATATAAATGAAACAAAATAATAATAACTAAAAAATTAATCCCAACGGTCACAAATAATTTTTTTCAAAATTTTACCGTTTTTCAAACGGCTATGAACAGTATTTTCATCTATAAATACACTCATCTTTCATTCATTCAATTCATCATAACATTTCATCTCCTCTCAAAACCTTCAAATAATTTTCTTCCGATTTTTTTTCTTTTTCTGAAAAAAATAGGATGATTCGTTTGCTTTTAGTTTTGTGTGCGGTTATAATTTTTGTTGGTGTTTACGGTCTTTGTATTGGAGAATTTACTCCGATAGAGTTTAACATAAATATTGCTATGCTTTTCTATGCGGTGTTTTTCTTTGTAATTGCTTGCATGATTAATGTAAATGGTTCATTTTAAATAATATGAAATTCTAATAAAATTTATTATGTTGTGTTTTTAGAAATACAAATGGCAAGAATTGAGCATCTTCAGTTTCCGGCTCTCAAAATAACTGGTGAAAATTACGTCAGATGGGTCACCAACGTGAAACCCTACCTGGTGATGAAAAAGTTAACCGAGACGATTATAATCGGTAACAAATCGCCGCCTGAGCATAAGGCTGAAGCAATAATTTTCCTGAAGAAACACCTTGATGAGAATGTTACGCATGACTATGCGAGCATAGAGGACCCAGCTGACCTATGGCAAGCTTTAAAAGAGCGGTTCGATAACCAGAAGGAAATCAATCTCCCTCACGCTCTAGAAGAGTGGAAAAACCTGAGGTTTCAAGATTTTCAAAAGGTAGAGGAGTACAATTCTGCCGTCCTGAGGATAGTTTCACTACTGAAGTACTGTGGTAACCCTGTCTCTGAGGCAGAAATGATGAATAAAACATACAACACTTTCCACAAACAACTCCACTTCCTACCCGAAATTTACAGAAAATGTGGGTACACGAGATTTTCTGAATTGATGGTTGCGCTCATGTTGGCTGAAAAGAACAATGAGCTTCTGATTAAAAACCACAATTCGCGACCTACAGGAGCGAAGGCATTCCCCGAAGTGAATGCTACGGCGATAGAAAACTCAGAGAGGAGAATCCAAACAAATTGGAATCGTGGTCGCCGCTTCAACGACAAACGTGGAAAACCTTACAGTCCCAAATGGAGAGGATCTAACAAATGGGTAAGATCCGAACAAGTTTCTAAGGGTAAAGAAACCCAAGTGGATGCCACCACTCAGAAACATGAAACTGTTTGTTACAGATGTGGATGTAAAGGACATTGGTCCCGTACCTGTCGTACTCCTCCACATCTGTGTAAGTTATATAAAGAGTCTACGAAAGGCAAAGCTAAAGAAGTGAATCTCACCGAAAATTTTGAGGGGACAATGTACCTCGAAGCCTCTGATTTCGCAAATGAGCTGGACTACATTACTCCTGAAGAGAAGTGAAATGCTTGTAATAAGACTATTGAATAGTCCTCAGTATTGTTATGTATAATTTCCTGTCTTAAGCAAATAATGATGTCTTTAACATCACAGTAATGTATAATTATTATGTGTGTTTCTTATATGATTAATATATAAATGATTTTCATGTTTTTCTTTTTTATTAACATTTATGACAATTACAGACATGGATCACAATGCTAATGGAACAAAATCCAAGAAACGGGTTCGAGAAATTTGTATACCAGATAGTGGAACGACGCACACTATTCTGAGACAAAAGAGATATTTCTCTGATATAAAACCAAAAAGAATTTTTGTCAATACGATATCAGGTCCTGCAGACGTGATTGAAGGAACTGGTAAAGCAAACTTTAAATTACCAAATGGAACAAAATTCTCCATAAACAATGCTCTATATTCTCCAAATTCCAAGAGAAATTTGTTGAGTTTTAAAGACATATATCTTCACGGATATGATACTCAGTCTGCAACTGAGGATGGAAAGAAGTACATATATGTAACTTCTGATAAATGTGGGAGAAAACACATATTGGAGAAGTTCCCAGAACTCCCTTCAGGATTGCATCATACTTATATCGATGAAATCGAATCAAATATTATAGTGAAACAAAATCCAGAAGAGTTCACATTATGGCATGATCGCCTCGGTCACCCAGGCACCACAATGATGCGTAAAATCATAGAAAGCTCACATGGCCATCCACTGAAAATCCAAGAGATTTCTCAAGGCAATAAAATGACATGTGTTGCATGTTCTCTTGGAAAATTGATCATAAGGCCATCGCCAACCAAAATTGATAAGGAATCACCAAAGTTCCTTGAAAGAATTCAATGCGATATATGTGGACCAATACATCCACCTTGTGGACCATTCCAGTATTTTATGGTATTAATTGACGCATCCAGTAGATGGTCACACGTTTGTCTATTGTCATCTCGAAATATGGCATTTGCAAGATTTTTAACTCAGATAATCAAACTGCGAGCCCAGTTTCCTGATTATACCATTAAAAGAGTTAGACTAGACAACGCTGGTGAGTTCACATCTCAAGCATTCAATGATTATTGTATGGTAACAGGAATTGAAGTTGAACATTCTGTGGCTCATGTTCATACGCAAAATGGTTTGGCTGAATCTTTAATTAAGCGACTGCAATTGATTGCAAGGCCATTGATCATGAGATCAAAACTTCCTACCTCTGTATGGAGACATGCTATTTTGCATGCAGAAACACTCATTCGGATCAGACCAAGTGCGTACCATAAGTATTCTCCACTACAATTAGCGTTTGGTCGAGAACCAAACATTTCTCATTTAAGAATCTTTGGTTGTGCAGTATATGTGCCCGTAGCACCACCACAACGTACAAAAATGGGACTACAAAGGAGATTGGGAATATATGTTGGTTATGATTCTCCATCAATTATACGGTACCTAGAACCATAGACGGGTGATGTCTTTACGGCACGTTTCGCCGATTGTCATTTTGATGAGAAAGTATTCTCAGTTCTAGGGGAGATAACAAAAACATAGGAAATGAGATTAAATGGAGTGTACCTTCATTGTTATATCTTGATCCTCCTACTAAAGAGTCAGAACTAGAAGTTCGGCGAATTATGCATTTACAGAGTATAGCAAATCAGCTACCTGATGCATTTGCGGATACCAAGACGGTAACTAAATCTCATATACCAGCTGCAAATGCTCCTGCTTGTATCAAAATAACAAATGAGCAAGGAAAAGCAAATGATACACGTGAATCCAAAACACGTCTGAAGCGTGGGAGACCTGCTGGTTCTAAGAATAAAAATTCCAGAAAACAAAAAGATGT
This sequence comes from Moricandia moricandioides, assembly GCA_905132885.1. Lineage (NCBI taxonomy): Eukaryota > Viridiplantae > Streptophyta > Magnoliopsida > Brassicales > Brassicaceae > Moricandia > Moricandia moricandioides. The sequence continues at coordinate 611,694 of CAJHQQ010000001.1, forward strand.
CGAGATAAATGACACACCCAAATTAACAGAAAATATTTTAGAAGGAACAAATGATGAGAATACTGACAAAATGGAACATCATCAGTCAGAAATGAATCATGAGATTTCCATCAACTATATCCACAATAAGAAGATATGGAAAAGAAATGAAAAGGATGATGTCGATGATGTTTTCTCATATATTGTGTCAACAGAAATAAATGAGGAAATCGAAGATCCAGAACCAAAATCTGTTTATGAATGTCAAAAGAGACATGATTGGAAACAATGGAAAGATGCAATACAAACCGAACTTGATTCACTTAATAAGCGAGAAGTATTTGGACCTATTGTACTCACACCTGCAGATGTGAGACCAGTTGGATACAAATGGGTTTTCGTTCGAAAGAGAAATGAGAAAAATGAGGTTACGAGATACAAAGCTCGTCTTGTGGCTCAAGGCTTTTCTCAAAGACCTGGAATTGACTATGAAGAAACATATTCTCCTGTTATGGATGCAATCACATTTAGATTCCTGATGAGTCTAGCCGCTGATAAAAATCTCGAGATGCGTCTCATGGATGTTGTCACAGCATATCTATATGGATCATTAGATACTAATATCTACATGAAAGTTCCTGATGGATTTAAAATGCCAGAAGCATTAAGCTCAAAATCTAAAGAGCTATGTGCGATAAAATTACAAAGATCACTATATGGGTTAAAACAGTCTGGACGTATGTGGTATAACCGTCTCAGTGAACATTTAACAAAAGCAGGATACGTGAACGATCCTATATGCCCATGTGTCTTCATCAAGAAAACAACATCCGGATTTGTGATAATCGCAGTGTATGTTGATGATCTTAATATTATTGGAACTCAAAAGGAAATACAAGGGGCATCAGACTATCTGAAAGGAGAATTTGAGATGAAAGATCTCGAACAAACAAAGTATTGTCTTGGCCTACAAATTGAACATTCTCAAAATGGTATATTCGTGCATCAATCCACATATACTAAAAGAGTATTGAAACGTTTCAACATGGATAAATCAACTCCTCTTAGCACCCCGATGATCGTAAGATCACTTAACATTGAAAATGATCCATTTCGACCATCTGCGGAAAATGAAGAGATACTTGGTCCTGAAGTACCATATCTAAGTGCAATCGGAGCGTTAATGTATCTTACAAACTGCACACGGCCTGATATATCATTTGCTGTTAATCTTTTGGCAAGATTCAGCTCATCTCCCACACGAAGACATTGGAATGGAATTAAGCATGTCTTTCGTTACCTCCAAGGGACCATTGATTTGGGCTTGTTTTATCCAAAATATTCAAAAGGTCAAATGGTTGGTTTTGCAGATGCAGGATACCTTTCAGATCCACATAAAGCTCGGTCGCAAACAGGATACGTTTTCACGATCGGAGGCACTGCTATATCTTGGCGCTCTCAAAAACAAACACTCGTGGCCACATCTTCAAATCACGCCGAGATGATCGCACTCCATGAAGCAAGTAGAGAGTGTGTATGGTTAAGATCAATAAACCAACACATATGCACAAGTAGTGGGATTGACAAAAGTACGGAATCAACTATCTTATATGAAGATAATGCGGCATGTGTTGCTCAAATGAAGGAAGGATATATCAAAAGCGATAGGACAAAACATATACATCCAAAGTTCTTCTCCTATACTCAAGAGCTCGAAAGAAATAAAGAGATTGAAGTAAGATATATTCGATCATGCGACAATGCAGCTGACCTCTTCACAAAATCACTTCCAACCTCAATATTCAGAAAACATGTCCATAACATTGGAATGCGGCATCAGAAGGACTTATGACTAATCATTCGAGGGGGAGCTTACGTGGTTGCACTCTTTTTACCTTACTAGGGTTTTTCCCACTGGGTTTTTTTTTGAAAGGTTTTTAACGAGGCAATAAAGACGTTAAGCAAAAGACGATTGTGACAATGGTCTCCAAGGGGGAGTGTTATAAACGTGAAGGAATACAAAGTCAGCAATACGCGCAGAGTAAATATTATTGTGTGGAGCCCACCGTCACTATGCACGCACAGTAACTTACTTTTTCACTTCTATATAAACGATCGTTTCGCGATCGTCGAAAAACACACATTCTCTTCTCCCTCTTATAATAATTCTCTCTCTGATAGTTTATCTTATTCTAGTATATCTTCTCTCTACGGGTATAAAAATTTTGCCCTTTTTAAGATTTCTCAATCTAATAAAATCATAAATATTTTATAACAGTTACCACTACACCATAAAATAATTGTTGTATTTTGGGGCCTCTAAATATTATATTTTCTTTGGGGGCCCTAGCCAAAGGCTTTTTCAATTGCACCATACGTACGACTTTGAACAAACAATATGATTGTGAATAAACAAATACGGAATCGATACTAATATCTCAATATATAAAAGCAAAAAGATCCAAACATAACTTAAGTAAAGAAAAGATCAGCTTTCATACTCAGCCTTGCGCATACTTTGTTTTCGGGGTAATACACAACCACCACTTGGTTTCCTCCAAACTTTATTCCATTCATCACGGATCTTGCCTTTGCTGCCCCATCCAAATCCGCATACTCTATGAACACCTGAATTAATATAAAATATTAATCTAGTAGAGGACGTGTATTAAAGATTTTAGTTTTTTTTTTAAAAAAAGAACTGTTCTCTAAGCTGAAAACCAACATTCTCAACTCCTAGTGTTGGATCATGATCAGGATCCGGACTGGGCCTCGGAATCACAACATTCACCAAGTTACCTGCACACAGAACAACAAAATATCAAAAGTTCCAAACATGTAAAAAGAGCTTGAGTGTGAGTAGTTGGCAGAACGTCAAGAACATAAACACAAAAAAAAAAAAAAATTAAATTACTTACCAAATTTTCCACCTTCTTGTCTCATGTCCTCCATTATGTCTTCATGCTCTTCATCGTCACCAAGATCATCAGCGAAACTACTTGAGTCAAACAGACAATCTTGGTGGGCATGCCTCCTGGTTGTAGCATAAGCTTTTGTTACATGAGTTCGATAAAACACTTCATTAGTGATCTTCAGAAAGTTTACATATACAGTTGTAATGTTGGAAATAAACTTGAAGATAAACATGAAGAATAACTTGGAGATTAAGTTATACTTATCCTATTCGAGTTATGATTAGGATTAGTGGTTTTTACTATCTGGTTTAGGAGTTTTTAGTCTCTATATAAGAAGATGGTGAGATATGCCATGAACTTATGAGTTTTAGAGATTCTTGTGAGAATTTGACTTTTGAGTGATTTTCTCAAATTAATAAAGAAGCTTTCTATAAACTTTGTGAATCCTAAAAGAATACCTTAGAACAATAATTGGTATCAGAGCAAAACCTACGATCAAGCGACAAAAAGAGATGGGTGATATCACAACCATAAACGTAAAACCAAAAGAAGGCTAACCAACAATCAATTGCCCTATGCTAAACACAACAAACTATACTGTTTGGGCCATCCGTATGAAGAACCTGCTCAAGGTACACAAAGTATGGGAGATCGTGGAGAAAGAGACAACCGAGAACGACAAAAACGACATGGCGATATCCCTCCTCTTCCAATCTATTCCTGAAACTCTTATTTTGCAGGTTGGAGAATTGGAAACTGCAAAGAGTGTTTGGGATGCGATTAAAACACGTCATCTAGGAGCAGACAGAGTCAGAGAAGCACGTTTACAAACCTTAATGGTTGAATTCGATCGTCTAAAGATGAAGGAGACTGAAACAATCGATGACTTCGTCGGCAAGCTATCCGGAATATCTTCGAAATCTGCAGCATTAGGAGAAAATATTGAAGAATCAAAACTTGTTAAGAAATTTCTTAAAAGTCTTCCTAGGAAAATATTTATACATATCGTGGCGTCGCTCGAACAACTTCTTGACCTAAACACAACGACTTTTGAAGACATCGTTGGACGTCTACAAGCTTATGAGGAACAGATTAATGGCGACGAAGAAGAAGGTCAAGAAGAACAACCCAAACTGATGTATGCAAACTCCAAAAAACAACAGTCAAATCGTGACTATAATGGAGAATATAGGAACCGAGGTCGAGGAGGACGGTTCTTCGGAAGAGGACGAGGTCGGGGAAGGTCATTCCGTGAGTTCGACATGTCGAGAATTACATGCCTTCGCTGTGATAAACTTGGGCACTTCGCCTCAAATTGTCCGGATAGGCTATTAAAGTTACATGAAGCATACGAAAACAAGACCGATGAGACGCAAGAGGCAGATCGACTACTAATGCATGAGGTAGTCTATCTCACCGAGAATAATGTGAAACCTAAAGACCTTGCAACAATGTCTGACAACGAGAGAATATGGTATTTGGACAATGGAGCATCAAACCATATGACAGGGAAACGCGACTACTTCAAACCTATTGATGAGACGATAACTGGAAAGGTGAGATTTGGCGATGACTCTAGAATAGACATCAAAGGTAAAGGGTCAATATTATTTATCACTCAAGACGGAGAAAAGAAGATGTTGGCCGATGTTTATTACATACCCGATCTCAAGAGTAACATCATTAGTCTTGGACAAGCCACCGAGTCAGGTTGTGAGGTTAGGATGAAAGAAGAGTACCTTACACTTCATGATAAAGGAGGAAAGCTCATAGCGGAAGCTAAAAGATCAATGAATCGACTTTATAAAGTTCTTATGAACATTGTTGAGATTACATGCCTTTAGACACAAACATGATCGAGTATTTGGCATGCTCGTTTGGGGCATATCGGTGCAAGTTCACTTAAGTCCATGCTAAAGGATCGATTGGTGATAGGATTGCCGAATATAACTGTCGAGAATGAAACATGTGCGTTGTGTCTTCTTGGTAAACAAGCGAGACGTCCCTTCCCAAACTCAACATCGTATCGTGCAACTCACGCATTGGAGCTTATACATGGCGACTTATGTGGCCCTATCTCACCACCTACAGCCGGAAAGAACAGGTACATATTTGTTCTTATTGACGATTATTCTAGATACATGTGGTCAATATTGTTGAAAGAAAAGGGCGAGGCATTCGAAAAGTTCAAAATCTTCAAGCGTGTGGTTGAAGGAGAAACAAACAAAACTATCAAGACCTTAAGAACAGACAGGGGAGGCGAGTTTACCTCAAACGAATTCAAGTCTTTCTGCGAAGCTTCAGGGATAAACCGACATCTCACTGCTCCTTATTCACCGCAACAAAACGGAGTGGTAGAACATCGAAACAGAACCCTCTTAGATATGACCAGAAGTATTCTCAAGCATATGAAAGTACCAAATTACCTATGGGGGGAAGTAATCAGACACGCCACATATCTAATCAATAGAGTATCAACGAAAGTACTACGGTCACAAACTCCGTATGAAGCTCTTAAGGGACGGAAGCCAAATATTGAGCACCTTAAGGTATTCGGATTCATCGGATATGCCAAGACCGATACACCATACCTGAGAAAGTTGGATGATAGGACAAGGACCCTAGTGCACTTAGGGACAGAACCAGGGTCCAAAGCGTACAGGTTACTAGATCCAACAACCCGGAGGATAGTAGTGAGTAGAGATGTAGTTTTTGACGAACACAAAGGGTGGAATTGGAACGGCTCAACAAACGAAAAAGATAACGAAGTTGGTACGTTCAAATGCGTGCTTGGAGAGTATGGGAACCATGGCATAAGCGAAGAAGAAGAGAGTGAAACAAGCCAAGATGATGAAACTAACGAAGAAGGTGACGAAGAAGAATACAACGTGGCAGTACCGAGTGAAGAGAATACACCTCAAACTCAACCAGAACCTAGACGATCAACGAGAGTAAGCAAAACACCAAGGTGCCTGGATGATTATGTCTACCTAGCAGAGATTGAAGGAGAACGGCTACTGCTTTTGGTGAATGAAGAGCCATTTGAGTTCAGTGAAGCAATTAAAGATGAGGTATGGAAGAATGCATGCGACAGTGAGATATCCTCCATCATAAGAAATAAGACATGGGATTTAGTAGATCTTCCTTCCGGAGCCAAAGCAATAGGACTTAAGTGGATATTCAAGATAAAAAGAAACTCTGATGGAACCATAAACAAACCCAAGTCAAGATTAGTGGCTAAAGGATACATCCAACGACATGGTATAGATTATGAGGAGGTGTTTGCCCCGGTAGCACGTATTGAGACGGTACGACTGATTATAGCTTTGGCGGCCTCGAGGGGTTGGGAAGTTCACCATCTTGATGTTAAGACTGCATTCTTACATGGTGACTTAAAATAAAACGTATATGTAAGCCAACCAGAAGGGTATTGTGACACCCCCGATCGTAGATGACCGGAAATGACACGGTCGATGTTCCCTTAAAGCCGACCCGAGGTTCACGGAAAAATTCCGATCACCGTGGACTAGCAATTTGAGAACACCGACGGTCCTACCGGATATCGACCAAGGCTTTTCAACCCGACTGAGTATCCGATAGTTAGTTCGTCCGGACAAGGACTAATATCATATGGAACTCGTACTTAAAGAAACATTCTTTAATACATTATATAATATTCTTTCAAAAGCATCTTACAAAATATTAATGATTAACCTCGAGGTTTTCGGTCAACAAAATTTATACATAGGGTATATCAAAACCACTTTGCAAGGATAATAAAACTACCGCTGGCTAATGTTGTTCCTTCCCGTCCTAGAGTAAAGGTCTCCCTCCTACTGGTTACCTGCATCACAAATGAGTCATGAGTAACTAGTTTACTCAGTGAGTCTAATCCCGCACCCCCAACACATATTAGTAATATCCCGAGCAGTCGACACCATTTGAATGCAGTGGAAATATATTCCATAATTATTATTATATATAAGGCCTATCATTCCATCGATGTGAATTATATCTTTAACATCACCTCCATGTTACCCGCCATTCACTCACATATATATATATATATGCTAAACCCGGAAAACCACCAAGGCTAACCGAGCCTAGCGGGAAAATAAATATAACCATCATCTCAATCAGATATTCGAAGATCGAACATCTAATGCTGCATGCAGTTACACGGTCTCTAGGGTGCGACCCCATCATCGTGTCTTCGTGACCTTGTTCCATATCGCAGGACCAATTCACGGTAATGCGGGAACTTTAGGGAGAGTGAGTTTACAATAAGACTTCACATGATTTATACTTATATACTTATATATTAGTACTTGAGAACAAGTACCAAGGCTCGGGATAAACCTCAAATAATAATTCATATTATTTCTCAAGTGTTTATAATAATTAAAAACTTCACAATTTAATATAGTTCAAGAGACTTACTTATCTATCACCCATAATCATTTATTTTACTCAAGCATCTCTAATTCATAACTCATCATTCATCTATCTAGACTCACCTTTGAATCTATGAGATTGGCTAAGGAAGACAAGACTCGAGCTCAAGCTAATCACACTCCACTTCACTTCTGATTCAGAACTTCAACAAGGAAGGATACGGTTGATCCCACCACTGACCTCGACCATCTGAATTAAAGACAGAATTGTTGGAACAAAGGTTAATCAGTCCAGTACCAGCAGAAATCAACTCAGCTCAGTTCATCAATTTATATCCGTTCACTAACGGTTCTAGGAAAATGAGCAGTCCGTGATCCACTTCTTACCAAGACATAATATGTCTCTTCTTGATAAACCAGCTTTGTTCTTCAAGCTTCTCTCGACCATTGACCTTAAACAGAGCAGTTCGGTGTACAAGATCATCATTCCAACAGTTCGGTTCTGTACAACAACTTAGATCAGACTAGTTCAGTTCAGGACAAGCTTTATCAGTTCAGTTCAGGGATAGCTCAGCCCGGTTAAGTTAAGATCAAACCAAGATCAGTTCAGTTCAGATTAAATCCACTCATCTCATCTAAGTTTAGGTAACAATTCCATGAGTTTGATTTAATCGAAAACTAAATAAAACTGAGCCATAAAAAGGTTTAGACAACTGATCCAGGACACAAACTTAATTAAACCACATCTGGTTCTGATCAGAATATAGGTGAAGCAAGAAAATGAAGCTCACCAACCAACTAAAAGGCTTGAAGATCTCGGCTCAACACTCCTTTCAAGCTGAACTCGGATCTGACCATTACAAAAACAAAAACGGAACTATGTTCAGAACATAGAAAGGCTGGTGATTTAATCTGAACAGCTCACCTTTATTCTTCCTCACATGAACAACAACACAGACTGGTTGAAGAAGAACACCACCCAAAATTCTCCTGATTTTTCTCTTAATTTTTCACTGAATTTTCTGTCTGATTTCCTCTCCTCTCTCTCTCTGAATTTTCTTTGTTTCTCTCAGGTTTATGCACGACCAGAGTGAAGAGGAAGAGGTTAAAAAGATGTAAGAACCACTTCTGATTGTCTTAGATAAGTGTCCAGCTGAGGGACCAAAGAAGGGGCAGTGGAGACAGCTGGTGTCCTGCTTCAACACAAGCAGCTGAACTTGTCCTTCCCATGAAGAAAGCTGCAAGCATGTAAGCAAGTAGCTTGTGACTTGCACATGACTTACCTATTAACCAAGCAGGCAGGCAGCTTGTGCTTGTCATGTGACTTTTACTGAGAAAGCAGGAAGACAAGGTGGTGAAGGACCATGGATGATTTATAAGGAATTTTAAGAAGCTGGTTGGTAATTTCCGGACAGTTTCCGATTAAAATTTTCTCGACCTTTAAATCTTGTCCTACTTCAACAAAACTCATCCAGCTTAAATAAATCGACCAGAACTATCAAAGGAAGTCCTTACGACCGCATGACAGTCCCGTCGATACATGAATTCATCGGGTCGATTTTATTTTTAAATGTGGTCGGACCAACTCGAAACTGGTCGAGTAGAATTTTCTCGACCAAAAATTCATTGGCTCCTGAGGGTTATTACATTCTTCCCCCCTCAAAAGAATTCGTCCCCGAATTCTAAAAACATAGTTTTACACATTTACTGGACAATGGAGTCTCTGAACTTATACTCATCTGCTTGCGTCAAAACAACTGATGGTTGGTTTCCCCCAAATACTTGAACTTACAAAAAATTTCTGATTCTCGAATCTTCTAATGTGACGTTCATCTATCCACAAAGGACCTTTAGGATAGGCGAGACTGGATTGCAAGTTCTCTATTTTCTGGGCTCTATCATACTTGAGTCTTAGATTTTCTTACACAACATCAATACTTAATATAATGGATGCATAAGCATATCTGCAAGAATCTCTGTTCTATAGACAACCTTTCCAACTCTGATAAACTCACTACTCGGTACAAATCAATATATCAGATTGCCGATTTCCCCAACTCTTAAAACAATCCTTTCTTTTTTTGAGCAAACACCTTAAAGAAGAAACAAATGCGTTACTGCAACACAACTCTCTTCACTGCGGTTTACATAGTTCTTTTGACAGCCTTGAGTCTATTACTACCATCAATATGAAATCTTCCTATCTACCTTTCTCTTATATCAACAACATAAAATGTGGAACGTTAGGTGATGTGCCATACGTGAAGGTAACATCTCGGGTCTTGTCGATGTCAACTTGATTAACCGTGCAACAATCAAACAAGAACATGCACGATCAATCACGCTAACATGATTCAGACCAAGGGTGCTACTCTCAAATACACACAGTCACCCATTCCCAAAATAAATTCCCCTAAGCTTCTATACACCTCTAATCTATCTGACACCCTCGGCATAATCTCTTGAACAACTCAATCTCTCTGATGTTTCCCATTGCCAAGTCTAGTTCCATTGCTTTCTTAATTCTCTATTCTATCCAACAAATCCAACAAGTCCATCTATTCACGCTTTATTCACCAATTCAGTAGTCTTGTACGTCGACTCTAGACTTTCTGTATTGATACATCCTCTGATATCTTAACAACCTTGGCATTTCCATTTGCCTTATGGTCATACATTTTCTTTCATTCATCAATCTCCCTCGGGTTTCACTTAACATCGCTTTTTCAATCAGCATGCGTAACATCAGGTAGGACTTGGGTTCCTTCTCCCACGTGTCCTTTTACTGAATATGTACATGGTACCATTCTCATACTATTCTCTGAAATTCTCTTCATTAAATCCCTTACATGTTTTCCTTAAGTTCTCATTCTTCAGTTGAGTTCCTCAGATATAAACAAGTAAGCCATCTTGAGTACTACTTGCAATCTTGAAGACTATTCACTCTCTCCTTATAACGGCAGCCAATAAATCACTCCAAGTTTCGCTTCATGATTCTTGAGATCCTTTTCAATATTGACACGAAATTTCCTCTCTTCTAAGCATAAACAACTGCATTTGCTTTTCGTAGGCTTCTTTGATCATTGAACACTTGCATCGTTTCTCCATACTAAAATGGTTGCAAAATTTAATGTCCAAACAAAAACGCAGCCAACTTCAGCTCGTGCATCGGATAATTTACCTTATGCTTCTTTAGCTCCTTTGATGCATAAACGATTACCATATCGTGTGGCATTAGCATTCACCTAAACCAACACATGATGCGTCCATACATCAGTATTTGTCTGCTTAGGCTCATGCATAGCTAAGATAGATGTAGACGTCAGGTCTTTCTCTAACTGGTTGTATGCTTCTTCAATCTTTTTTACTCTATTACAGGGTAACACCTTTCTCAATCGATCACCTCAGCGGTTTTATATGGTTACAAATCCTTGAACAAACTTCTTATGGTAACTAGCTAATCCAAAGAACTTCAAATCTCGATAGCAGAGATTGGACACGTCCATTCTGTAATAGTAGCACACTTTTCTAATTATGCATAAACTCTTTGTTCTAACACTCACTGTTTTAAGAATTTAACTTCCACTTACCAGCAGCAACATTTACTTAATCTTGAAGCGTCCATCGAACGTCCTTGAACTAAAACTGCACCTTGCGACCGATCTTAACCACTCTTCAATTCTAGAACTTGATACTTGACCCTGATGGTCACTTCCTTGAATTAACTATATTCAAACATAACCACAAAGTCTAGTTCTTCTTCTTACCACTTACATGGGTACACTCCATGGCAAAGAACTAAATCAAACAAACCTTTTTTTTCCAAACGAATCTTCTTATTGCTACTTTAACTCAGCCAGAACCACTTGGCACGATCCCAAAGCTATTGCAGTGAATCCAGGTTCAGCACATATACTGAACAGGTTACTTCTAGATATCGACAATCCTTCCATCGAATTAAACAGATATTTTAATTCCCTGATTATCGTACGGTCCTATATACTCTGCTCCTTTTGATCTTCTACTTTCCCAGTGATCTGAGTAATGGAATACACTACTTCACCTCTTCCCAAAAGGAAATCAACTCTCCAGACTGATACAAGTGATGTTCCAACACTTAGTATAATACCACCGTATGCCAACGGTGACTGATCTTCTCCCAAAGACTTCTTTCCTCAACAAGTTCCTAACTGAGCTCGGTAACTTGATAGCCAATCTCACTCTAGATAGAAACAAACCGCTCTAATGGAAGTACTAAGGAATGGGGATGGCATACGAAGGCATACCATAATTCTAAATGGCAGCAAGTACTTCCACGAATAAGAACGGTATACTTGAATTCACCAAAGTGAATCCTCCCAAAAATTATGACACTACTCGGGAACTACAACTATGTGTTGTTCCCGGTTCAAACACAATATGGGCAGAAAATTCCATCCATAGAAAAGTTCTCTTACGACACCTTTATCACACTTCCATTTATTTATTCAATTATTCATAAAGATTTTTAAAAATTAACACAACACACAATGGGATAAGAAGCAAACCTGTGATTGGACCTTTCAGGTGTTTTCATGGTCCAGGCAATTCTAAAATGTAGGCTCTACCCAAATAGCCTAACACTTGGGTCGGGACTAATGGTAGGGGAAACGCGAACAAGTTCAACAACTGGTACCCTAGGTATAGGTAATAGGCATCGGGTAACGTCATGGGGAAAGGGTAAAAAAAACATCCTTACTCTTCAGAGAAATGACCAAAGTGCAAATGACGTAAAAGATTTAGGATTTTATCCACTCTTGAACAATCACGATCATACTGTCCTTGCTAGCCACAACCACAACAACTTAAGGTCTTTGGTCTTGATCTGATGAAACGTCCAACAAAACTAATCTCCATCGACTTCCTTGATTCCTTACCTGAAACTGACCTTCGATCTGAACCTGATAGCCTTCAGACTGTCCAAATGGCACGAAGAATCTTCCTTGGCAGTAACAGCTTTCTTAACATACATGTCATACTATCCTATCTCCTCAAAGCTATTAAGCACTACAATCTTTAGTTACTTCAATTATTTGGGATAAGTCCCCAAAGAACGTCCTTATGATCTTTGGCTCATCCTCCAAAACAAAATAGGTGAATCAGATTCACTAGACCTCAACCTTCTGGCAGAAACATCTCACTGTGCTAACTTCATAAGTTGAATCTCCAATCGATCTCATGCTTTGGGTAGAAACACTCCATCTTGAATTCTTAAGAGAAATCTGTCTAACTTGGACTAACATTCCCAAAATAATGCTTGACGCTTAATGACTAACTCACTGCATTCTTCTTGATAATGCATCCATATCCTTTTTGAAAGCCTCGAAACAATGGGCTACGTCTGTCGTCTGCCTCCATTGTTGTATTTGAAATCTCAATCCAAAGTGTACGTCGAACGGTTTAATTATTCCTCGATATCTTGTGGTCCCAACGTCTTTATCCTCTTCAGAAACTTCAAGATGTCTTGTTAGAACAGAATGGTGCTGCTGCGTCCATCGTCTTGTAATGTACTCAAACTATCTCTTCCACCACGCTAAGCTTGAAACAAATGCTGAATCAATCATGCTTGTACGGCTCTGGTTCTGGTACGTCTCAGCATAAGATGGAAAAACTTGAGCAGTCGGAAGAAGAAGTCCATCTTGGTGATCATGAGCAGTCAAATCGCCCTAACCCAGATCATTCCAAACAACGTCGCCTTGACATCGATAACACATGAGTCCGGTGATGCATTCAGTGGGTATATGCTGTCCAATATATACCTCTATGAAATAAATCCATACTGGAACCCAAAATCACGGTAGGAAAAGCATGAGGATACCAAACCCAAGTGTGACTAGTTCAATATCGGAAAATATTATCGAGTCCGTTGAGCTTGTCTTGGTGCATCTGCTATGAAAGAACACGGTAAGGTAACTACCCTTGACTATCTATCCTAAGATGAAGGAACCAGCCAGCATATCCTAGTTATCCTTGCGACTCATTTTGACTCGAAAAACATTTGAAACAAGTCCCATTAAAGCATCATATAACCATGCTCTGATACCACCTTTGTGACACCCCCGATCGTAGATGACCGGAAATGACACGGTCGATGTTCCCTTAAAGCCGACCCGAGGTTCACGGAAAAATTCCGATCACCTTGGACTAGCAATTTGAGAACACCGACGGTCCTACCGGATATCGACCAAGGCTTTTCAACCCGACTGAGTATCCGATAGTTAGTTCGTCCGGACAAGGACTAATATCATATGGAACTCGTACTTAAAGAAACATTCTTTAATACATTATATAATATTCTTTCAAAAGCATCTTACAAAATATTAATGATTAACCTCGAGGTTTTCGGTCAACAAAATTTATACATAGGGTATATCAAAACCACTTTGCAAGGATAATAAAACTACCGCTGGCTAATGTTGTTCCTTCCCGTCCTAGAGTAAAGGTCTCCCTCCTACTGGTTACCTGCATCACAAATGAGTCATGAGTAACTAGTTTACTCAGTGAGTCTAATCCCGCACCCCCAACACATATTAGTAATATCCCGAGCAGTCGACACCATTTGAATGCAGTGGAAATATATTCCATAATTATTATTATATATAAGGCCTATCATTCCATCGATGTGAATTATATCTTTAACATCACCTCCATGTTACCCGCCATTCATTCATACGTATAATATATTTATATATACTAAACCCGGAAAACCACCAAGGCTAACCGAGCCTAGCGGGAAAAATAAATATAACCATCATCTCAATCAGATATTCGAAGATCGAACATCTAACGCTGCATGCAGTTACACGGTCTCTAGGGTGCGACCCCATCATCGTGTCTTCGTGACCTTGTTCCATATCGCAGGACCAATTCACGGTAATGCGGGAACTTTAGGGAGAGTGAGTTTACAATAAGACTTCACATGATTTATACTTATATACTTATATATTAGTACTTGAGAACAAGTACCAAGGCTCGGGATAAACCTCAAATAATAATTCATATTATTTCTCAAGTGTTTATAATAATTAAAAACTTCACAATTTAATATAGTTCAAGAGACTTACTTATCTATCACCCATAATCATTTATTTTACTCAAGCATCTCTAATTCATAACTCATCATTCATCTATCTAGACTCACCTTTGAATCTATGAGATTGGCTAAGGAAGACAAGACTCGAGCTCAAGCTAATCACACTCCACTTCACTTCTGATTCAGAACTTCAACAAGGAAGGATACGGTTGATCCCACCACTGACCTCGACCATCTGAATTAAAGACAGAATTGTTGGAACAAAGGTTAATCAGTCCAGTACCAGCAGAAATCAACTCAGCTCAGTTCATCAATTTATATCCGTTCACTAACGGTTCTAGGAAAATGAGCAGTCCGTGATCCACTTCTTACCAAGACATAATATGTCTCTTCTTGATAAACCAGCTTTGTTCTTCAAGCTTCTCTCGACCATTGACCTTAAACAGAGCAGTTCGGTGTACAAGATCATCATTCCAACAGTTCGGTTCTGTACAACAACTTAGATCAGACTAGTTCAGTTCAGGACAAGCTTTATCAGTTCAGTTCAGGGATAGCTCAGCCCGGTTAAGTTAAGATCAAACCAAGATCAGTTCAGTTCAGATTAAATCCACTCATCTCATCTAAGTTTAGGTAACAATTCCATGAGTTTGATTTAATCGAAAACTAAATAAAACTGAGCCATAAAAAGGTTTAGACAACTGATCCAGGACACAAACTTAATTAAACCACATCTGGTTCTGATCAGAATATAGGTGAAGCAAGAAAATGAAGCTCACCAACCAACTAAAAGGCTTGAAGATCTCGGCTCAACACTCCTTTCAAGCTGAACTCGGATCTGACCATTACAAAAACAAAAACGGAACTATGTTCAGAACATAGAAAGGCTGGTGATTTAATCTGAACAGCTCACCTTTATTCTTCCTCACATGAACAACAACACAGACTGGTTGAAGAAGAACATCACCCAAAATTCTCCTGATTTTTCTCTTAATTTTTCACTGAATTTTCTGTCTGATTTCCTCTCCTCTCTCTCTCTGAATTTTCTTTGTTTCTCTCAGGTTTATGCACGACCAGAGTGAAGAGGAAGAGGTTAAAAAGATGTAAGAACCACTTCTGATTGTCTTAGATAAGTGTCCAGCTGAGGGACCAAAGAAGGGGCAGTGGAGACAGCTGGTGTCCTGCTTCAACACAAGCAGCTGAACTTGTCCTTCCCATGAAGAAAGCTGCAAGCATGTAAGCAAGTAGCTTGTGACTTGCACATGACTTACCTATTAACCAAGCAGGCAGGCAGCTTGTGCTTGTCATGTGACTTTTACTGAGAAAGCAGGAAGACAAGGTGGTGAAGGACCATGGATGATTTATAAGGAATTTTAAGAAGCTGGTTGGTAATTTCCGGACAGTTTCCGATTAAAATTTTCTCGACCTTTAAATCTTGTCCTACTTCAACAAAACTCATCCAGCTTAAATAAATCGACCAGAACTATCAAAGGAAGTCCTTACGACCGCATGACAGTCCCGTCGATACATGAATTCATCGGGTCGATTTTATTTTTAAATGTGGTCGGACCAACTCGAAACTGGTCGAGTAGAATTTTCTCGACCAAAAATTCATTGGCTCCTGAGGGTTATTACAGGTATGAAGTTAAAGGAAGCGAAGGAAAGGTTTATAAGCTAAAAAAGGCTCTATACGGTTTAAAGCAAGCCCCGAGAGCTTGGAATGAAAAACTTAACAAAACACTTGGAGACTTACGTTTTGTTAAGTGCACCAAAGAACCCTCTTTGTACCGGAAGTCAAAGGATGGTCATCTATTGCTTGTTGGGGTCTACGATGATGATTTGCTTATAACAGGTTCCAAAGTTGAGTTAATAGAAGAATTCAAAAGAAATATGTCAAACAAATTCGAGATGAGTGACCTTGGTTTGTTAACATATTATCTCGGCATTGAAGTCTTCCAATACAAATGTGGAATCTCCATTAAGCAAGAGAGTTATGCAAAAAGGATTCTGGAGGAAACAAATATGATCGAGTGTAATGCGGTGCAAATACCAATGGATGCAGGTCTAAAGTTATCAAAATCGCGAGAGGAAACAAGTGTAGATGAGAAGGAGTATCGGAGGGTTATAGGATGTCTACGGTACTTGCTACACACTAGGCCGGATCTATCTTATTATGTCGGTGTATTAAGCAGATATATGCATGAACCCAAAGAGTCTCACTATGCAGCTGTGAAACAAATTCTTCGGTATGTAAAAGGAACGTTTGCGCATGGTATGAACTTTAAGAGGTCTAACACGTCGACTCTTATAGGATATAGTGACAGTAGTCATAATGTGGATCATGACGATGGAAGATCTACGACTGGTCATATGTTCTATCTAGACGATTGCCTCATCACTTGGTGTTCTCAGAAGCAAGAAACTGTTGCACTCTCGTCATGCGAAGCTGAGTTTATGGCAGCCACTGAAGCAGCTAAGCAAGCAATTTGGCTACAAGAACTACTTGGTGAAGTATTAGACCAGACAAGTAAAAGAGTAATCATTCGAATCGACAACAAGTCGGCGATTGCACTCACGAAGAATCCGGTGTTCCATGGACGAAGCAAACATATTCATAAACGGTATCATTTTATAAGATAATGCATTGATAACAACCAAATAGAGGTAGAGCACGTCGCAGGAAATCTTCAGAAGGCGGATATCTTAACAAATGCATTGGGAAGAATAAAGTTTAGGGAGATGAGAGATGAGAGATCTTGTTGGAGTTCAAGACCTAGAGGATAATGTCTTCAAGTTTAAAGGGGAGAATGTTGGAAATAAACTTGAAGATAAACATGAAAAATAACTTGGAGATTAAGTTATACTTATCCTATTCAAGTTATGATTAGGATTAATGGTTTTTACTATTTGGTTTAGGAGTTTTTAGTCTCTATATAAGAAGATGGTGAGATATGCCATGAACTTATGAGTTTTAGAGATTCTTGTGAGAATTTGAGTTTTGAGTGATTTTCTCAAATTAATAAAGAAGTTTTCTATAAACTTTGTGAATCCTAAAAGAATACCTTAGAACAATATGTAAGAGCAACACAATTTTATAGAAAAACTCACATACAAAGCAAGCTGATGATGGGCATGACGTAATATATGTTCTTGATCAGGCTTAGGTTGAACGACACACCTCACTATAAGTATCTTATTGCGCATGTTAATCCCGTTTAGAGCATCACATGCAATATCTGTGACTGAGGGATCGTGTAATAGACATAACGCATGCCCCATCGAGTTTCCAGTATCTATGTCTTTAACAAAGTTGAAACCTCTTAGCGGCCCAAAGGACTCCAAGAGTTCCATGATCTGATCCTTTGTGAAGTAATAGGGAAGTCCACCCAAAAATTTGCGGTATGGACCCTCAATCCCACCAGTAGACCCAGAAGAAAATCCAACAGCCGCCAAGTTGAGATTAGGATTAGGCTGGCTCGGACCAAGAGCTGCAACAAGGGATGGGTTATAGTCAGTAGACCTGTTCACCTTTACATGAACCCCCTGGAGATGAGTAAAATCTAGCATGTTAATACTGATATTGTGATTAATAAAGAAGAATAAGACTGTACATCTAAACTAAGCAAGAGAAAATGAATCACCTCTAATATAATTTCGTCTTAACGCCATTGCATTACTAGCCTCCTCAACTGATCTCATCTCTACAAAAACGAATTCTTTTCATGGTTTATGTAAACATTGACCATCACATCCCCTATGACTGAAAAGAGAGAATGAGTTATTGTCTAAGCTTATCAAAGTATAAGACAAAAAAAAAACAATGGAAATTTTCAATACCTGGCCCATCAGTGTTTCCCCCAATCGCTGACATCAATTGGCTAAAGAACGTTGCAACAGACTACAATATGATGTTCGATTCTCAGTATTCATACAATGATATTGCTAAAGTTTGTGGTTTAAAATGATTACAATATACGCAAAAAGTAACAAAACATGTTCATTTGCAGTGGGTGGAAGGCCACCAACATAGACTCATATATCATCCCTAGTTGAATGCGATCAAAACACAGTATTAGAAAAGTGAATCTTGAAAATGTTCTTCTTTTTCTAAAATGAAAGCATCACTTTCTTTGTTCTTCTTGTACCAGAGACATCATTTGTCACAACCATAGGAAGTCTCTGTATATCTTCCATTCCATATGAGTCAGTGTTGACGAATTCACTAAGAACACGACCTGCTTAGACAATGTTTAAAATTTTCTCAGAGAAACCTAACTATTTGTTGTAAATGAAAGTTGTTACACACTCACCTCTTGTACCAGCAGGAGAAGAATCACCAATTTGTAAGTGTAAGTTCATGTCAAATCTACTTTCCTGTCTTCTGTGAGTTTCTTTAGGCTGGTCAGATCCCCTTCATGATCCCTTTCATGGGCGCATATCAGGATTCATATGGGGAAAATTGGCTGGATGGTGACTATGGTAGAATTTATGTTAGGTGCATAATCGGTTATGTTGACGAAGCTGTTTTGGATGCACAAAACTTGAACTGATAAATCGAGTTAATGGTTGACTTTTTGGTAGAAAATAGTTTAGTCAACAAAGACTTTGGTTTAAAAGAGGTAATATTTGAAAATTCTGACTTCTTCCGTTGTAGGGGTACTATTGAAACCGGAGAGCTAATATTTGAACAATTATATCTTGGTAACCACTTTTCAATTCTCTATTATTATCACAAACAAGTCAAGGCTAGAATAGTTGACCTCGAAAGAAGTGGAGACACTACGTCTCTTGGTAGGAAATTATTTCTGGATCACGTAGAGTCATATGTTTCTTCCAATGAAGTTTATCCATTGATGGCTAGTGGCTGGAGTTGCCTAAATCAAATGATATGTTCATTTCTCATTAGGAATCACATATGACCCATTGAAATGAAACAATTCATGACCCATTTGTGGAGTCATTTTTTATTTTCATTTTTAGAAAACTGTATGCTTATGGGTATGTAAATGCAATAGGAAAAATTGCTAAGAATAGCATAAGTTAAGTAACATTTTGCAAAAATACACACTATCAAAAATATATTAACATTTGGGTTTACACTTTAGTGATTATTAGTTAGGGTTTAGTGTTAAAGGGATGAAACTGAGTTTCTAAATTTTTTATAAACATTTAAAAAATTATTAAGTCTATTTTCGTCGAAAAGTCAAGATATTTTAAAAATAGTCATTCATTAAAGGTAAATTTGAAAAGTGATATCAAACTTATAGTAGAAATGAAATTTTCCCGTGCAATGACTATGGCTCTAATTAAAGTGAATTCTTGTATTTTTCTTCCCTGAAACTTCAATTTCCTTGTATGATTATATTTGAAGAAAACCAGATTTTGTTTTGTATTAATTCGTTTTCAAAAGAAAACATTTGTACAGTCATGTGATATATTCTTATATTGTTCATCTTTGTATATGAATCACAACTAGCAAGAAACACTGACTAGTGACTGTTTTGGTTAAAATAAGCAATTTGTTGGCTACTGAAGATTCAAGGCTTCCTTTTCAGCCCCGTGCTCAACCAAAATATTTTTAAAACTTTCAAATTCTGTTTCAGAACTTTCAACGTACTCAGTGAGGTGACTTGACCTTGTATGTGTGGTGCTGTCCGTGTCTTAAAATAGCTACATTCTGGTGAAGCCTAAAACCGATAAAGATCTCCAAACATGAGATATTGTCAAACAAAGATTAAAATAACCGAGAGAAGATGTGGGATTCGAAGAATCTTGTATTAATGAGAATGTATATAGGTGACATCAAAGAAATAAAAGAGGTTTTCTGTTTATATATGTACCTTGTCGAAAGGCTGCCTACGAATGCTTATAAGGGAGATCAAACCATTCGTAATTAATCACATGTGTTATTTGGATTTACTTCCAAGTAGTAAAATTAAGATTATGATTGATACAAGACTGGAATGACGGCATAGGCGGATGACGAGATATAGAGATTATGAAGTGATGATGTGGAACAATAATGTTGTGGACATGATAGCTTCGGGTAAGACGTCGACATATGGTAAAATCAGAAATACTCTTTTTGTTTTTAAATAATGTATGTTCTAACACATTTTATTTGTTTTTAATTGAACAATGTTTTCAATTTTTATGTATTTTTAATAATGAATTGTCAATTTCCAAAAAATATTAATTGACAATTTTAAATTTATTGAATTGTTATTGGTTAAAATTTATGGAAGATTGTTATATTTTAAAAACTTAATGAATTGATTGTTAAATATTAATTTTTTTTCAATTTTTGAGAAAATTTTAAAATATACATTGTTTAGAAACAAAGAGAGTATTTTTTTTTTTTTTGTCAACTAATATTCATTAAAGTCCAATGGACTAGTATAAGGGATAAGTACAAGATCATTCACTCCATACACGTAGGATAATAATAGACTGATTAAGTACACGTGTAGAAATTAGAAAAGTCTAAAGCTACGTGGCATCTTCTGGGAAAAGGTGAACCGCTACTCTCCACCGCCGAGCAAACTCCGACCACCTCCTCCGATCATCATCTCCAGAGACTTTCCAATCCAACGCGAGATAGACCTAGCACTTGAATCCCTTCTTCTCTCCTTTGCTAATGTCACCGGAGCACCATAGGATTCCAAACTTTGCAAGATTGATAAACCTAAGATCTGGTGGAGGCACGAGAGAGCAGAAATGTTTTGAGACGTCTTTGAAGAAGACCCCAAATCTTCTTTTCTGATCTAGAACCACCCTTCAATCTCTAACATCTCGATTCACTCTAAACGAGGAACTTTCACTTTTCCCGAAATTATTCATCAGCAAGTGAAGATTTATCCTCTTTAAAGAGTACAATCAAGCATAATCAAGCAAGTCGAAAGCTTTATAGCCTCCGGTTTAGTGTTGAAGATCATGCAAAGAGAGGAAAACTCTGAGATCGGAGATTATTAGCTTCAATCGAATCGAAGATTTCGTAGAGTATGAAGAACAACACCGATTCAGATTGAAAATCACAACAAAAATCGCCGAGCGAAAACATATCGCCTACGCGAAACCAAAAAGTCCGATAAACGGAAGAGACAATTCGATCTAAAGATCGAACCTATTTTACAAAGCAAAAAGATTAGATCCGAATACCTAAAAAGAAGCTAATTTCGTACCTCTCTGTGAAAGATAGAAGTGTGGGAACAGAGAGGAGAGAGAAGCTTCCAACAAAGAGAGTATATTTTAGTATATTATCAATTTGTATACATAGAAATATTATCCATGGAAAAAGAAAAGAAAATCTAAGAATGAAAAACATATTTTCATAAATTTGCTTGTCGACTCGTGTTACCAAAAAAAAAAAAAATTGCTCAGCTTCGAAATGGTAAGATCAATCTTCAAATAGAACTAGGATTGACCAAGATTCAAAACTTTGAAACGAGACTCTCTCCATCTCGTTACTTCGTTAAATACTTGCACGGAAAATGATATATCTATAAGGCTTGAATATACTAATAATTAAAAAGGAGTATGTGTAAATTAAATTCATGAGAGAGTCATGCGTTTCCTCGGGTTCCTTATTATCATAAAAACCTATTTGAATACTTTTTCTCCATGTGTTCACTCACTCTCACACATTCTTCATTCTTCAAGGATCACACTTACATTCTTCCACAATTGGTTTTAGTCATCAATAGTTTATTTATAACTTCGAAAGATCCTTGGCTTCCTCGTGCCTAACAAGTCCCATTTGTAATTTAATTTAACCATCTCGTCACCATTCAAAAAGATAGTCGTACTAGTATATTAAATATTATGCGGATATATTTAACAAATTGTGAAATACTTATAAAAAACAAATTGTGATATATTTACTTCTATAAAGTTATCTACAACGTTAATGGAACTTTATTCATCGATATACATATAAAAGCATGATTATCCGGGGTCCTTAAGAGGAGTTTTTCACTGTTCGCGGGTCCCACTGACATGTGGGGCCTATGAACAGTGCAAGAACTGCTTCTAAAAACTATTAAATAAGAACCGGTTTTGGAGAGTTTCTTACACTGTTTACGGGCCCCACTGACACGTGGCGGCCCGTGATTGGTTCTTTTTTTTTCTTTTTTCTTTAAGCAGAAAAAAAAAATTAAGAACCCCATTAGGGATTCTAGGGATAATGATGCCCTAAGGTTCTATAGTCTCGTTGTTCAATAATTTATTTGGGTTTTATAATGACAGAAACTATACTTTAGAGTTGACTGGGTGATTGTGGTGGAGTGGTAAGGAGGCGGGGCTGAGACGATAACACGTTTCAGGTTCGACGCACCTAATGTGCGAAACTAAGCTACAATTATCCTGTTCACCGTACACGAATATGAACATATACTTTAGGGCCCATTTGAATACCCAGAGAAAGAGTCTATTTGTAGGCTGCATTTCCTCTTGGGGATTAGACTGAGCCTGAAATACCCCAAGTTAATCAAAAAAAAAACTATACTTTAGAGTTCCATGTTATTGCATGTATAGAGATACCAAAAAATTACGTTGTTGATAAATAGTAGTACTATGCACCTTTATGTATTATATATATAATCCAAAATAATGCTAAAAATGAATCTACATAATAGTATTAATTATTATGAATGTCACATATCTCTCACATTTAATAAAGATGCAATGTACACTCAATCTCACCACCTCTCGGTTCTTTGAATGTTTGTCTTAAACCAGAAAAAAAAAATATATAAAAAAAATTACGAATTTACAGAAACAAAATTACTAGTATCATAACTAAGCAAAAATAACCGAATCGACACGGATCCATTTTCTTCAAGTCGCTGTTGACTTGACTACAAGTGAGTCTCTTATCTAAGTCACATGTTTCAGTATTCTTTTCACATTCTCTATAGTTACAAACTGATATAAACCCTAAAAAACCATCCCTTTTAAAAACCACTTCCCCTTATTACCCCAAAAACATAAAACCTCTTTCTCTCTAACCTCAAACGACAACAACTTAATGGGACTTTCCGGCAAGACCCACCACCAGTTCAACGTTGAACGTCACGAAGCTTCCGAGAAATGGTTAATTCCTGGAATCTCCTTACGTGAGCCGATGAAGCCGAGTAGCCTCCCCTCAACTGCCGTAGCCGACATGGAAGGTGAAGTTCATCAAGATCAGTGGCCGACGACTCCAACGGCGGCATCCTTTAGAATACCGACGGTTTTCCCATGTCCTCCGCCGCCGAAGAAACGAAAAGCATCGTCGAAGTATGGCTACAGCGGCGCTAGAGAGTTCTTCTCTCCACCGGATCTCGAGACCGTCTTCATACTTAAAGCTACTGCCCCTTGATTCTAATGATAATTTTCTCCTCTCTCTCTAACCTATTTAGGTTTATAATCAATCTTAAATTTATAAAATCAGTTTCTTCATTACTTTAGCTCGTTACTTACTCTTTAGCGCTTTCTTCGTTAAGTTCGATTCAGACAAAGACAACAATGTTACGCGTTACGGCGTTAGGACAGTACTAGGTAAGGTTATTGAAACTCGATGTTCTTGTATAATTTGCTTTTTCAGTTAAACTGATGGTTATATAATTTGTGTCTTTTTACCTTTTTTGTCGACGTTACATATGTAAAACTCTTTTGATTTGGAGTAGAGTATTTATTTTGATAGGGTTAAACCAGTACGATCCTAACTATAATTGCATGTTCATGCGTATCAAATGAAAACAAGCATCTCAACTTCCAAAAAGCCTTAATTAGCCTGAACATGTATTAACCAAAAATGTACAACATCTTTTTGCCCCTATGTCTTTTAGTTTCAAAACTTTCAATTAACTGGAGAGTTATGAGTTTTCTGTATCAACATTTCAAGTGTCGGAAAGTAAAACATCTCCACTTTTCTGTATCCTTCGGTCTACCCTTATTAAAAGATCCATATTTCATATTTTAGTTTAACCTAAAATATTTTCAAGCTAGACAATGATGTGAATGAGTGATACTGCGATATGCTGATCCTTGGTACATGAAAGAGTAATGATTTCACAATTAAGCTCTTTAGGAATCTTTTAAGGATGCATGTCAATAAAAATGATTTAGGAAAACTTTCAATAAAATAAGAAGATTAATACACTAACATAAATTTTACAAACTAATTAAATCAGATTAATTGGTTATTATTTTTTTTTTGTTTTTTAATTTAGATACATGATAAAAAAAATATTTTAATAAGTTGAACAGTTTTAATTCGGATTTAAAATATGACAGTTTATATCTAAAAGTGTGAATTTTTTTATAATAATAAAAGATGGTATTTCAAAAAGTTCTTTAAAACTTTTAGGTGCTACCTTAAAAACATTGGTTAGTGTAATATAAACTTTTACATGCGTTCTATGGTTTTGGAAGCAGAAGCTATATAGTTTGGGAAGGGAAAAGTTTCAATTATTATTATTTTTTTGTAAATGAAAGGGTTAAACTCAGGTCTATTAAACACAAAAATCTAACTATGGATTGAATGTGCAACTCACAAATAGATTTTTTCCTGGTGTATTCAAATGAGCTGTAAGCAATGGTTCATATCTGCATGGTTACATATGTAACTAATAATTTCGTATTAGAAATGAGTCGATCCTTGACCTAGATCAACATGACAATTCTTTTTTTAGTGGAAACCACTAGACCACCAAGATGTGGTTAAGTTTCAATTATTTGATTACCGTAGTTTTAAATCGACTTGACTGAAGTTGTGGCCGTATTAATGGATTCAGAGAAGTGCCCATTTCTTGGATACTGCATGAGATCCGACATTTTCAAAATTTGTTCCCCAGGTGAAAGGATACTCACTCTCCTCGTGAAGTGAATTTATGTGAATCTCTTCTTTAAATTCTGTGTTTCTTCAATTACCTTTACCGCAAGATTTTGTCTTAAAATGTTACTATATGTTTTGGTTCCAGATCTAAAGAACCTCAATCCGGAACCTCAGCCATATAGAGTAAATAAAATCGTCAGTCAATAAATTGCACATCACAAAAATGTAGTTCGAACTCTAACAAAACCTTTGAAAGAATATTTAGCACCATATGAAATACTAACTCAACCATGGTATTATCAGAAGAAAACAAAGGAAACCGTGAAACCACCATTGTATCACTCAGTTTTGCAACTAGCTTTGAGAACTTTTTCTCCACTTAGAAACTTACGTACTTCAACTTTAAGAACTTTGTAGACAAGAACTTCTGTAGTCAAAAACTCTAATACCATGTGAAGTAAGAGCATGATTAATCCAAGGTTTTTAGGGTGGGATTCTTAGCAGAATATAAGAAAATGTTTTTTAATTTATAATTAAAAAAGTTAAGAATCAATTCTTAAATAAAGATTATTAGTGGAATATAAGAAACTGCTTTTTAATTTTTAATTAAAAAGTTAAGAATTGATTTTTAAATACGTTATTTAAGAACATGTTCTTAATTTTTTTAATTAAAAGTTAATAAATAATTTATTATATTCAGATAAGAACTCCACTCTAAAAATCATGTATTAATCATGCAAGGGAGCAACTTGATTGTTTAACATCTTGAAGAATACTTATACACACGCCATTAGCCGATTTGGTTAGGCCCCATCATATTTGACTAAATACATATACATGAACTAAGATCTATGTAGCTCTTATATATATCAACTAAATACATATTATTACACAATAAAACATTCCTTATAAACTGATGGGTTTAAGATAATTTTTTTTACCAACGTTTAAGATAATTCAACGTAACAATGCAATGTAGAATGGGAAATAAAATTCCATATATTCCAAAGTAATGCAGCCTATACCCAAATCCATACCAACGTAAAAGAGAGACTTACATATAAAGACACTTTATGTCTTTAATTTGCACTTGGAGACACATTGTGAAGTTGAGACACTTTTTCTTGACACCTGTTTTTTTGTGAACTGGTTTGCCCCTCTTTCATATCATGTGTTGTTTAGTTAATTGGTAAGTAATATGTGGGTAGTTTAGTTAATCATTTATTATGGTAGTTGTATCGGTATCTGTGTTTATATGTAGTCGTTAGATAAGAAAAGCAAAAGCAGATCGAAGGGTTTGACTAATTTAAACATCATTTTGTTTTTTTTTTTCTGCAAATCAAGCTAATTGACGATACCTATGTTTTTGCTTTCATTCTCATGCTAGACCTCCATGGATGCAGAAGATTACCATCAATGTCAATCCCCAATTATCAGCCAATATACAACTCAACACTACTCTCACCTACCAACACATGTCATGTCCACACCTCTTCTCTCGCTACCAACAGTCTCCTATCCACACCTCTCATCGCTGAAGCTCGTCTGTCCACATCTCTTCAGTCCATGACCACAACACCTATCTTGTCCGCACTTACCCTCTATGCAACTCCCCTATCCACATATCTCCTCCGTAGCTCCCATGTAGCTAAATTTCCTCGCCGCAGCTCCCATGTCCACCTCTATTCAGTCCATGACCACAAGACCGTTGAAACTAACATACACAACTTCTCAATCCACCACAACCTCTTTATCCACCAAGAACCCATCCACCAAACACCTATCCACAATGAAACAAACCACGCAACAGACAAAAGAAAGTGTAAATCGAATCTTTCCAAATAAATAAGAAATAGAAACCCAGAAAACCTAATATTTGAAAAACTAAAAATCAAATCTATCGAAACTAAACATGCTTGTCGGACTGAGTTGGGGATTAAGAAACAAAACTCCTTTGTAGTGATCTCAAAGCAAAAACTAGAAGAAGATGAAGAAGGTGAAAATCAGTTTTGGGCTTAGCGACAGAGTTTGAGAGTTCTTGAGAGTCTTCGGGGCAAGCAAAAACGATGGCGCCAGAACCACCGCATACAGCGGAAACAACAACGAGCAGACTTGTACGGAGAGATCTTGATGCCATGGAAGAAGCACACACTCCCCAAGAGAAAAAATCATAAAGCTCAAGAATATTTGCTCCAAATCAAACAATTATCACAATAAATCCAACCCAGATTTTCACACTTTGCAGATGTTAAGAGAAAACTAAAACTCTTTTCAAAAGAGAAAGAGACAAATACCTCCAAGAAAAAATTACAACTCATAAATAGATTGGATTGAGGATCTCGTCGGACATAAGTTCCAAGCTTTCCCAATTGAAGTCATTTAGTTAAGACGAGAAAAAATTAACTGAGTGAAAATTTAGTTCAAAGGCAAAACAGACAAACATCAAACAAAATATGTGCTACTAGCACAATGTGCCTTAAAATGTAATTGAAAAGATGAAATGTGACTTTCAACGTAATTTTCTCCCAGTAAAAATGTGATTTTTGGTGCATTGATATAAATGTGCTACGTTTATACTTCACAACCGTAAACATACCAAAAATAATACAAAGCCAAAGGACTTTCGCCTACCACTTAGACGCGAGACCGGCCTTTAACAAAGATACATACAAGAGCTGGTTCCATGTGTCCGGTACACCGGGCAAGCACCAATGGCTACAATCTTGGTGCCTCACAGCCTCTCTCTTCTCCCTTTCCGTCCTGTACACCGTCCTATATATAGAAGGGTGCCCATCTTTTCTAAAATCCGTTAGTCTGCTTATGTTCATGTAAATCACCGGTGTTTTCATTGTATCACGAAGTATGTACTCGAGAGCTCTCATCTTTGAAGGGTACTTTTTTAAGTAACGCGTGTTATAGATCGGTTCTGTTTCGTTATGGCATTGTCCTCCCGAGTTCCATGGCCCTCCTCTGAAAAAAGAACATCGGTTCAATACGGCTAAGAACAACGTTTTTGAAGTACATATAAAGTGTTTACCTGAAATGTGTTTCGGAATAGCCTCTAAATACAACATGGGTTTGGTTGCGGTCGATGTTCTTATCGACCCATTTGGCCCATGTGGTGAGAGCTCGTTTATAAGCTTCCAGAACCTTGAGCCTCGGGTACACTATGTTACCTTCTTGGTAGTAGTTTTCTCTGCCAAACAACATCAAAGTCACTGTTAGGCCTGCGCTCATTCATCGCAAACCAAAGAACCGTACCGAACCAAATAAAACAAATGGATACTATATCTCTAGAACCGAAAAACCGAAATGATCATCCCTAGTCACTGTTACAGAATCATACCCTAGCTTTGTTTTGTCATGAGTCCACCAATGACCAGTGTTGAATACGAGTATATCAGCATCTCTATACATGGATGTCGTCTTGTCCATCAAATCCAACCTTAAAGTCTCCAATGTCGACCCGTTCACGCCTCTAAAACTTGATTCCCTTACAAAGAAGGGCGAGCCAACGAAATCCACCGTGCAGTTATAGTCCTCGAATCTGAAAGCGTAGAAGCCTCTCTTCTTGAACTCTCTCCTCCCTGAGATCTCATAAACTCGTTTCTTGTTCTTGAGGCTTTGTCTAAGAATGCAAACAAGAGACTCCCACATGTTTCTGTTTATCGAGTCTCCAACAAAAACAAGCTTCTTCCCTCTTAGCTTCTCAAGAAAGTCTGTCCCGTTCAACCTTAAAGATTCCAAACACATTGTAATACGTACTCCAAGAAACAAGAACATCAAGAACTAAAGCTAGTTACTACTATACCTGGGAATGTCACACCCATTAGGCTGCCATTTCCATTTAACATAAGCATCATCAGGTCTTTTGTTAGCGTGACAGTTAAAATCTCTGTCTATATAAGGACACGAACCAGGTGGGTAATACGGCATTGTCTCATCATCAGCTCTTACCCAGTTTCCATCGTATATATCACAATTTTGGTAAGAACCTCCTCTGCTTCGATCTGCTTCCACAGGGGCACTGTTCTCTTTGCTTGAGCTTGCAGGCACAGACATATCAGATACCAAGCTCGAGCTGTTGCCTACACTTATTGTAGCATTTGCTTCGAGGGTGTTTTGGTCATTTGGGCTTGAGACTTTATCATCTTCAGACAAAGTCGAGTTAATCACTGTTTCTCCAGATCTTGGTCCAGATTCAAAGCTTGAGACTTTATCTTCTCCAGACAAACTTGTATTCTTCGAAACGGAAACCTCTGTTTGTCCAGATTCAAAGCTTGGAACTTTGACATCTGGAACTGGAACTACTTGAGGCTTCTCTTGAACTTGATTGGAAGAAGAAGAAGAAGAATTGAATTGAGGAGAAAGAGAAGAAGGGATGTTAAGATTGGAGTTTCTGAGACCTTGAAGCAGAGGAGAGACGAAGGGGACATTGAAGGAGGAGTTAGTGAGAGAGAGAAGAGTGAGGAGAACGAGAGAAGCAGCAATTCCTAGACAGAATCTGGACAAGATGTTTCTTCTTTTCGCAGACAAGAACTGGTCTGGAAACAAGAGCTTCTTCGACGAATCCATCTTCTTGTTTCGATCAAAATGCAGTTAGAATGAACAGAGCATCGAGAAGAAAGTGAAAAGCTAATGGTAATTTCTGGTTTATGCAGAAGTGAGCCTGCCTTCGTGTAAAAGAGAGGGAGACTTGTTAGATTTTGATTTAAAGATGAGACCTGAGTTTTGGGGAAAAAAAAACAGCGGTTTCTCTCGAGATGACAATTTCGTTTTTAAGTTCGGTGTTTGCGAATATGTTAAGTTTCTTTATTAATGAACTGTTTGATCGTGTTCTCTGTTAAAGTATGTCAATAATTGAGAAATTATGTGGGTTTAGACTAAAATTAAATTATTGCTTTCCTCATTTATAATACATACTAGATTCTGGGGTATACATTTTGTTTTTTTTTTTGTGAATAAATTAATTTTATTTTTTGTTTTCTAATTATATTTAATTTAATCATTTATTAATAATTTAAAAAAATTAATACATAAATAATAAATAGTTGGACCAAACATTTATTAATAAATCATGATCTTGTTTTAATAGAATATATTAATAAGTTTTTATATAATATTATAAAATAATTTAGTTGTGTGTTTATTTCTGACTAATAATTGTTTTGTTAATAAAAATATATGTTAATTGAAATTTTTATAATAATATATAATACAATTAAGGTGAAAGACTCATTTTGAACAAAAAAAAATTAAGGTTAAAGGGTACTCTAAATAAACTATTCTCAGTGGATGTACTATAATTTGATAATCTAGAACACTGAGCTTAAAGTTATTGGCTTCAAAGTTGAAAAGAATTACGCATTTGCTCATTTTTATAATTTAAATTTTCTCCTTAATTATTTGAATTAATGAATATAATTGGAAAGTTAGTGGATAGTGGTAATGGCCGAAAAATACTGAACTAGCAATTTACTAGATTTAAATCTTGAAAAGAAGTTATAAAATTTAACCTTGAAAAGATTATGCAATTGCTAATTTAGTCATTCGAAAGTTTTAGTATTTCCTTTTTAAAATTTAGTTAATGAATATAATTACGAAGTTAACGGGATCGTGGTAATGACCAAAATATACGGCAGAGTGCCACCGACTGCATCTAAGCCACGTGTCAGAAGAAGGACTCACGAGACTTTGGACCGACATCATTCTCGTTAACAGCGATTGCTTATTGCCGCGTGATCTGACGGTTATTATGTGGTCTCGCAGTTGCAGGTGCACGCTTCTGACGCCACACCTGATTAGCCTCCACGTTTACGACTCTACTTGGCCCAAATTCGCTGGTCCAGTTGAGAATAACGACCATTGTATGTTCGGTGGCTTTGTCTTGTCGCTAGACATCCGGCTCGCTTGAACCATTTCCGGTTTAAGATTTTGTATGTTCTGGATTTTAGAAAATTTTCAACCGTTTTCAAGCAAAACCAAAATTCAGTTCCTTTTTTTTTTGTTTTAGGATATTTCTTTTTTGTTTACAGAATTCAATCTAATTATGTTCGATGTTGTACATAACTTGCAAGGTTTTAAAAAAAAGCCAAAAACGTGAAGACTAAATATTCTACAACCGACTCAGACCAAAATTGAAATACTAGACTCTTACAAATAGAGCTTATTCAAATATAGAAAATTCAAAATTGTTTACGTTGGCCATGAAGTATCAGAATTTTGGACAACTTGATAGCCAAACTGTCATCACACAGTATATGATATCAACCCAAACTCTTTCAAAATTATTCTCATCCAAACACATTGATGAGCAGAGTAAACCACTACAACAAGTTTAGTCTCTGTTATCAATAGTGTTACCATATGTTATTTCTTAGACATCCAAGCTATTTTTACTCTAAAGTATGAATGCTATTTTTTCCTACATATATATTAGTTTTTCTATGATTGGGACATCTAATTACATTTATATTTGACTCCAAATGTTATTACATAATATTTTAGAATCCACCTTTCTTTATTATTCTAAAAATAGATTGATAACTACAGAACTAGATTGAGATCATCTTTACTCTCTCAATATTTATTTCTATATTTATAAGAAATAAAAAAAAAACTCTATTATAAAAATGGATTTGTTCTACTCTTAACTTTAAGTTTAGATTAGATTAATTAACCCAAATGTATAACTATATATTTATATCTTTTAATAAAATTTATTTTAATCATTTTCTCGTTGAGTGTTATTTTTGGAACAAAAACTTTCCTTCATGTTTCTTTGACATCATGTCCAAATGTGGAACAGATGTACTCACTCTTACGTCCCCTACTTTTTACTCTCTTTAGATAGTGATCTAACATGACATCTACTGTGCTAAATGCTTACCTTTTGCTGGAATGAGTGCTTCAGATGTTCACAAATCAAGAAGCAAAACTAGTAACGGAGTTTAACCTAAACGTCAAGAATATGATGACAATCAAAAGAGAAACACATCAAGTAAAAAAGAAAAGAGTACAAGATTCTCGTACAAGAGTAATAAACTTAAGAAATGAAACATATAACCAACCATAAGTCTCAACATAAACGAGAAGGGCATTTGAAGTAACACAATAGAGTAAAGGTTTATGCAGCTGCAGTGATGTATTCGATTGCCTCCTTGCAGATACCTGTCATTGTTGCTTCAGGACCATACACCTTGTAATCAAAACAAACATGTAAGAACTGTTAGAATAGAGTAAGTGGATATGTATTGAGTTTTTATTTATTGTGTGTATGTAATGTATATACCTCGATGGGGACACCGATTTCATCTCCAAGTGCTCTCATTTTAGCAAGTCCCTTTTGGTAATTTGGTCCTCCTCTCCTCACATATATATGCATCCTTGCTGCTTTCAGCTTTGCTTCCTGTTCAGAAACAAAAAAAAAAAGAGAGTTGAAGCAAAGCTCATTTCAGCGAGTAACTTGGTTGTTTATACTCATTTTCTCCCTAACCTTTTCCTTGAGAGCTCGGATAATGCCATTGAAGGTAGCAGCAACATCCGTGAAGTTAGCAATTCCACCTCCGATCACTAGAGCTCTGGTTTTTCCATCCGGATTCGCAGTAGCACACTGCATAATTGGCATATTCACAGTAATTTATAGTTCATAAGTGTCTTAATGTTTGGTTGGTTTTATGTGGAGGGAAGAAATAATAAAAAACATCTTACGTCGATGACGACTCTAGCGTACTGTAAAACCTCGTCTTCTTTGGGTGCTCCACTGTATTCAGCATAGTTTCCAAGCTCAGATGCATATCCCAGATCGCCAACCTGGATAACATTTTTAGAAAACATCTCATATGCTAAGACTTGTAAGGAAAAAATTGCAGGAGATTCTCACAGTTGACAAAGCAAGATATGGTTTTCCTCATATAGAAACATACCGTATCTGCGTAGATGACACTCGCACCTCCTCCAGCTACCATAGTCCAAATCCTTCCCTTGGGATTCAGAACGGTGAACTTCAGAGAAGCACTTGTCTGCATATACATAAGGTTCATAAGAGTCATACAGAAACTGCTGTTTCCATCAAACGGAAAGTTGGTAATGATACCTTCTCATCTAGACCGTGGATGAAGCTCTCTGTAGGGCTCATCACTCTTCCAAATGGCATAGGGAATTCAATGTCGCCCCACCTGCAAAATGTGAGAGAAACATATATTTTGAATACAGCAGGAGGATAGCTTATCATGCCTTCTTGAAACTCGTTACTTCAAACAGTTGAAAAGGGAATTTGGAGTCAAAACTTACTTCTTAAAGTTTTTGAAAGCAGCAGTGTCATCAAGCTCACCCCTCATATCCAGAGGATAAGGCTTTCCTTCAACCAGCGCAAAAGGATTCATCTCCAAGAAAGTGAAATCAAGATCTACTCCCCACAAATAAAAAAAGGTCAGTTGTTGGTTCAGAATTTGTGAATCTTGATTTGTGATTACAATCTTTAACATACCTTGGAAAAGGGTAAAAATAACTTGAATAAAATCTTCAAGTTCCCCTTTGATCTGTACATGAAAAAAGTAATAAGTCTGAAATTGCAAGTCCAAGTATTTAATTATCATCGCATTGAATATACCTCAAGAGGAAGGGTAGCAACAAGAGGTGCACATATCTCAGGTGTCAAGGAAGAACCAGTCGGCACAGATATGGTTTTGACCTACAGAAGAAAGTGGAGCCTCGACTCAGTTTTCAGCTTTTACGGCAAGAAGATAGTGAAACAGACACACTATGAATTAAAATGAATACCTTGTCCCAGTTCTCCTCGATGTCAATCCCTCCGCACTCAGAAAAGCTAATGCTGCAGCCAAGTCTATCAGAAACAATATTGAGATAAAACTCCTCATTGTGTGGGACAAAAGGTTCAACAATGAAGGTTGTGATGGGTCCTTTGCATCCACTCATCTCAACCTGTTGATGATAGATAGACAAATCTAAACCGTAAGAAGAGATGAC
This sequence comes from Moricandia moricandioides, assembly GCA_905132885.1. Taxonomy (NCBI): domain Eukaryota; kingdom Viridiplantae; phylum Streptophyta; class Magnoliopsida; order Brassicales; family Brassicaceae; genus Moricandia; species Moricandia moricandioides. The sequence goes on from CAJHQQ010000001.1 coordinate 645,855, forward strand.
AAATCATTTTAGCTCAAAGCCTCAACAAGTTAATAATAAACATTACCTCTTTGCCTAAGCGGTCTTTCACAAAGGTTGCGACTTCAGCGAAGTCTAGTTTCAAGGCAACCAAACCACTTTTGCCACGCTTACCAAACAACATATCAGGTTTGACGACAAGCTTCTCGGAAGAGAGCCAAGGTTCCTTCTCAACTAGCTCATTAAGATCAGTCTCTTGGTTAATCTAATGGGACACGTCACATAAGGCATTAAGACAAACAATAAGTGTTTTTTTTAAGACAAGAGATTCATGACGGAGAAACCAATGCACTTTAATAAAAAAAGGATCTTTACCTGAACGGATCTGATTGGGAGTTCTTTACCAGAAAGTCTTTTGAAGTGTTCCTTCACGAGCCTCTTAGAGTCGTACTCTCTGATCTTCTTGCGTGCCATTCTTCAGATCTAGCTCAGTGAAACGCACACAAAGTCACTTGTTTCGTAAATCAGATCGCTAACTAATCAAGCTTCTGGGATCTCGCAATCAAACAGTTAAAATCATTCAATAAGAACCCTTTGGCGATTCAGAAACAGTGGCAAATTCTTCGAATGGATCGAAACAGATTATAACTTCAGGGAAATGTGGATCACAATGGCACGCGAGAGAGAAAGAGAGATGGTTTCAACAAAATTAATATATATAATTTGATATGAACGGAGAGCATTTACGATTTGGATCGAAGAAATGGATGAGAGTGGCGGATCTTACCGTTGAGAGAGGTAGCTGAGCCAACTAAATCGACACCTCTTCTCTTCTTCTTATGGACTCTATTTATATTTGAACAATATTATCATTTCTTTTCTTTTTTTTTCTTTCTTAATACTTTTTTATACCATCCAGTTACATCTTTGAATAAGAAAGAAAAGACATTTGGTACATCTAATTCTTGGTATTATATAAAATATAGTGCTTTTTGGTAATTACTAATAGAAATTATATAAATATAGTATTTTTTTATAAAGAATTTATTATATAAATGTAGTTGTGAAGACTTTGGATTTACTCTTCCATGATAAATAAAGCTGGTGATGAACGTTCCTCCATACAAAGCTAACCTACCTACCTAACTTGTAAGCCAACGTTTTAACTCCCATCCCCATTTTGTATTTTGTTACATTTCTTTATATCAGTATTGTATGTGTATCACTTTCTAGGGCTCGGACGTATTATCCGGGATCTGGATTCGATCCGAGATCCGCTCCGAAAATAGAATATCCGGAATGCCCGGATCCGAATCCGGATAGTAAAATTTTGGATCCGTCCAAACCGGATCCAAATCCGGATATCTTAATTTTTAAGTCCGGATATCCGGATCCGGATCCGTGTTTTTAAAATATATTAAATTTTTAATTTTATTAATAATTATATTTGATATATTAGTATTTATACATAAAATATTTTTTTAATATTATATTTAAATTTTACTAATATTATATGTCATATATATATTCATAAATTTTGTATAAATATTTAATTTATATTTTATTTTTAATTTTTTATATTTTTTATTTATTTTTAATTATTTTTACTGATCCGGATCCGAATCTGGGTATCCGCGGGTATCACAATATCTAGACGGATATCCGAAGTCCGGATATCCGAAAGATGCGGATCCGGATCCGGATACTAAAATCACGGATCCGGCGAATCCGAATCCGGATCTGGATATCCTAAAATACCCCGGATATCCGGTCCGTCCCACCCCTAGACACTTTCCATTAGTTAATGCGAAAAAGACATTAAAATTCTAGTAAAATAAAATATATAGTAATCTTACATTTTAAAAAGAGAAACACCTTCTGATATTTTAAATAACCGTAAAAAAACTTTTATTACAAGATAACATACCGAAAATAAATACCAAAAATCAATTTTTTATATTAAAAAGTGTAAATATACACTTATACTGGTTAACTAATCTAGAGTTATGATTTAGAGTTATGAGGTGGAGTTTCAGAGGTGAAACTTAAAATTAAAAACATAAAAATAAATATTAAAATTTTTAAAATAAAAAAAATCTATTTCGATTACTTTTTTAAAGGCTATTTTGGTAACAAAAATTTAAAAATGGTTATTCGAGAAAATTGCTCTTTTAAAAATATAAATAAATTCAGATACATTCATGTTGGCTTCCAAATAAATACACATCTCTGCATTATGGATTCTTAACACCTTTTTTGTTTTCTTGAGGAACCTCTTAATAAGAAAGAGGATTATAACTTTGGCCACTTTCAGCATAGCATAACTTCACTTCATCTGTTACCATCAGCTTCTTTGCCATAGATGCAGCCATCCAAAAACACATAACCAAGAAGAATATAACAAGCAAAATCAAAGATCAAGCCTCCTTAAACTGATCTCTGTATCAGTTTTGAAGATCAAGAAAGTAGAATCTGACAAGAGTAACAGACTGGATCCTTTATAAATATTCAAAAATATGCATTTGACTATAGCAGTTACTAGTTTGTGAGCAGAACAAACATTAAAGCAAATGAGAATACTATAAAGTAAAGAAAACCTTTTACAATGTAGGCATTTTCTTAACCGGAGAGGTGGATAGAGTTCCAAAGGAAGACCCAGACCAAGAGTTCTTACCGGACACAAACCGCAGCTAGGAACAGTTTGCTTAACACTAACCATGTCTCTATAAGTACCTTCATTACCATGTTCAGTTTCAATTTCATGCCATTTCTCCCACACTATTTGATTGTCTTCAAACTGCGACGCATACCTATAGATAGCACGAGCTCGATCTATTTCTCCAACGCTTCTCTCCATCTCTGCAAACATGACACACATCGTCTTCTGAAACCCCTGGTGATTCTACTGCTTCTCTGAATATCTCCCTTGTTTCCGCAACACCAAACATCTCTGCTGCACATATGATGTACATCACGTACATCTCAAGCTTCTTCTCATCCGCAACTTTCCTCATAGCTTCTCTGTAAATCTTCATCAGATGAGTACCATCGAAACAACATTATCAAACAACTCTATGGCCCGCTCCACCTTTGTCCTCCCATATATCTCAACAAACCTTGTGAGATACGTTACCCATATGTCTTTCACATGAGAGTACTTAAACATATTCACACCTCTTTCATACACCTTTAGGCCTCTTCAATGTAGTCCTTCTCCTCAAGAAGCTTAGCGTAGGTCAGTATGATCAAAGGCGTGGCTATTCTCAGTTTCAGTATCCTCTCGTTGTCTCCAATGTGCCTACACTTTCCTCCAGATCAACGTAGAAAGACCATAGCCTCAAAGACTTATACAACTCCATGTGGGCTTGTTCTGGCTCTATCCACGGTGGTGCAGCTGTAGCATGCCTCATCGTTTCTAAAGCTCCTTTGAAATTCCTAACCTCCATCTCAGCCCACTCACACCAAACACATGCAATATGATCCATGTCCTTGTAGTTTACTTGTACTGCTTTTTCAAGAACCGCTCTAGCATTGATCAAATTGTTGCAAGTTTCATATACATGGTCGCATCTGGGCATAATCAGATGAAACATTGGTGTTGGCCCTCAAAAATATTAGAAAACTTTTATATAGACATAGACCCCTGTATATAAAGATATTTATTAATGTTCTTAAAAAATATTTCAAGCCCTGAAATCTCAGATCCGATCTTGTTCATAGAGCTTAGCAAAAGCAGCAAACAACGTGTGAGGAGACTCCCCAACTGCTGTCATTGCATCCACAGTCCTCACGGCTTCTGTGTAAGTCAGTATCTGCTTCTCAAAGTCTCCTTCAAACAACTTGACTCTATGATGCCATTGTTCAACGTTATGTGGGTTTTGCCTCAAGAGAACACTGTTTGCAAGAACTGGTCTTCGTTTCATCAGCTCTTCGTCATCTGAGTCCGTCTTTTAGCAACATCAAATCTTGAATAAACATCAAATATAACATTGAAATCGCTCATTGTAACCACTTTCATCATATACATCCCTTGCTTTCTCAAACATATTCTTTATGATGTAGTAATCTCCAAAATAAGTCCAGAACACATCAACTTCATCCATGAACTTACCAATACCTCTTCTGATGATACCATCCACATCGAGTCCTGAAACGTCATCAGCATGGTGAACAAGAACATCAAGACGATCCATCCACAAGCTGTGTACACTCTTCCCTCTCTGAAACTCAAACTCACCACTCAACACAGTAGCAAGATTCTCCGCAGCATCTTGTCAAAGACAAGACTTAAATAAAAGCTCGATAAAATCCTCAACGCGAGTAACATGATCATACTCGAGACACCTTCGGTAAACACTAAGTTTAGTTTCTAAAGAGAACAGAAAGCACGATCAAAAGTTTCACGAGCCCTAGTGATCAGTTTCTGTGCGTTTAGGGTTTCAAGATACATGAACCAGATGGTTGGCATGTGATGCATTGTAGGTATGATTCCCAAAGCATGTAGCTATCCTAGATAAGAGCATCCCTAAGAAGTTGAAGCCCTAAACAACTTTGTAAGAGTTTTTGAAGGATCTCTTAGAACAAAGAATAATAAGAACAACTTTTCTTATTGCTTTAGAAACTACTCAAAACTAAAGCTCTCAATGTTTCTCATAGATCTCTTATTGGAACACCTCTCCATAAGGTCTATATTTATAGTGAAGGACAATTCCCTTTAACATGTGGGATATGGAAAACACAAACCTAATCTAATAGAAAACTTCCTTTTCCTATTCTAGATTTCCTTTTTGTATTTATCTCTTAACATATTAAACATCCAATAATATGTTAAGTTTCCACAAGCTTGGAATTATCCAACAATCACCCCCTTAATTCCAACTTGAATTAGGGAGACCAATTTCTTGAACTCCGATTAGGCTCCTCATTTGCTTGAACTTAATCCTTGCTAATGGCTTGGTTAGGATGTCGGCCTTCTGCTCAACACCTGGCACATGCTCAACTTCGATTTGCCCATTCTCCACACACTCTCGAATGAAATGATATCTTGAAAGTATGTGCTTACTTCTTCCATGGAAAACCGGATTCTTTGTTAGAGCAATGGCTGATTTGTTGTCGATCCTAAGTCTGACTCTCTCGCCTTCTTCACTTAGTATCTCACTCAACAACTCCTTGATCCATATAGCTTGCTTTGCTGCTTCCGTTGCTGCCATGAACTCTGCTTCGCATGATGACAATGCAACCGTTTGCTGCTTCTGCGATGTCCAAGTAACCAGTGATGAACCGTAATAGAATGCATGTCCTGACGTGCTCCTCCCGTCATCGACATCAATGTTGTGACTGCTGTCACTATAACCAACGACACTCCTTGACCCATCTCTCTTGAAGAACAAACCAAAGTTTGTTGTTCCTTTCACATACCGCAATATGTGTTTGATGGCTTGTCCATGAGAGTCTCTCGGATTGTGCATGTATCTACTTAGTACGCCCACTGCGTAACACAAGTCAGGTCTTGTGTGAAGCAGATACCTCAAACATCCTATGATTCTTCTGAAATCCGTAGCATTTATCTCTGGTTCATCTTCAGCTTTTGAGATTTTCAAAGTCGACTCCATTGGTACGTGAGTCGTGTTACACGCTTCCATCTTTGTGTCACACAGGATTCCTTGAGCATACCTTTCTTGTTTTATTCTAATTCTGTCTGCTCCTTGAATCACTTCTATGCCAAGGTAATACGTTAGCTTTCCTAGATCTGACATCTCGAACTTCTTTGACATCTCTTCCTTGAATTGCTTAATCACCTTAAGCGAAGTTCCTGTCACAAATAGATCATCAACGTAAATGGCTATCAACAAGAAGTCTCCTTCTTCGTTTTTGTGGTACACTGATGGCTCCTTCGTGCACTTCCTGAATCTCATCTCCTTGAGAACTTGATCGAGTTTCACATTCCAGGCTCTTGGTGCTTGGCGTAACCCATACAAGGCCTTGTGTAACACATAAACTCGATCCTCTTCTCCTTTCTTTTCAAAACCTTCGGGTTGTGTCACATACACTGTCTCCTTTAGATCTCCATTCAAGAAAGCGGTCTTCACGTCCAGATGATGAATCTCCCATCCGTTTGTTGCTGCTAGGGCTATTAAGAGCCGTATAGTTTCGAGACGTGCCACTGGTGCAAACACTTCATCGAAATCTATTCCTTGTCTTTGTACATAGCCTTTTGCCACAAGTCTCGCCTTATACTTGTTCACCGTACCATCTGCTTTTCTCTTGATCTTGTAGATCCACTTTAACCCTATAGGTTTCACTCCCGCCGGTCTATCCACAAGCTCCCATGTCTTGTTTCTTGTGATAGAATCCAACTCAGCCACCATAGCTTCAACCCATTCTCTTACGTGTTCGGCTTCAAGATAGTTCTCTGGCTCGCCATCTACTGTGAGCAACAACATTGCACTTTCTTGATCTGCAAGTAACACATAATCATCGAGATACCTTGGTTTTGTTAAGGTGCGGCCGTGTCTAGTCATCAACGGTTGACCACCACCGTCTTGGTTTGCATTGTGATCTGTATCTTCTTCCTCTTCTTCCTCATCTTGGTTTATAGCTTCTTGTTCATGATCCTCACCTTGATCATTATCTTCTTCTATATCACCCTCATGTGGAAGTTTAAGCATACTAGGTTCACAATCAGCTTGGTTGGTTGTAGACGTCCAATCCCAAGCTTTCTTCTCATCGAAAATCACATCTCTACTCACCATCACCTTCCCTGCGACTGGATCATAGAGTCTATATGCTTTGGAACCCGGCTCAGTTCCAAGATTGATCACACTCTTTGATCTCTCATCTAACTTCTTTAGATGTGTTACACTGATTTTCGCATGTGCTACACAACCGAATATCCTTAAGTGCTCGATATTTGGTTTCTTCGATGTGAGACACTCGTATGGCGTTTGATCCTTCAAGGCTTTTGTAGGAACTCTATTGATGAGGTAAGTTGAATGTCGTACAGCTTCTCCCCATAAGTAGTTCGGCATCTTCATTGCCTTCAGCATACTTCTTGTCATACCCATTAAGGTTCGGTTTCTTCTCTCTACAACACCGTTTTGCTGAGGCGTGTAAGGCGCGGTTAGGTGCCTTTTAACTCCATTCTCTTCACAGAATAGATTGAACTCAGCTGAGGTAAACTCTCCTCCTCTATCGGTGCGAAAGGTCTTAATGGTTGAACCGGTTTGCTTCTCTACACTTTCCTTAAACCTTTTGAATCGATCGAATGCCTCACTCTTCTCCTTCATAAGTATAGTCCACATATACCTGGAGAAGTCATCAATTAGGACAAAGACATACTTGTTATTTGCAGGCGTTGGTGGTGTGATTGGTCCACACAAATCTCCATGCAGTAACTCCAATGGCTTTGTCGCACGAAACATGGCTTTAGTCGGGAATGACTGTCTAATCTGCTTCCCTGCTAGACATGCGTCACATACGCTTTCTTCGTGTGTTACACACGGCATTCCCACGACCATCTCCTTCTTTACCATGTTGTTCATCACGCCATAGCTTATATGTCCTAGTCGAGCATGCCACCTCCATGTTGCATCTTCATCTCTGACATGTAAACACTGCGGATAACTAATCTCCATCGGGGTCTTGTAGAGACGGTTTTGAGATCTTGTTACACGTACAAGCAACCTGCCACACGAATCTGTGAGTGTTAAATAGACATCTTTCATGTTAACCTCACATCCGTTCTCTGTTGCTTGTCCAAGACTCAATATGTTATGCTTCAGGTCGGGTATGTAGTATATGTCTTTGAGTGCCTTCTTCTCTCCAGTCTTGCACACAAAGGTAACAACCCCTTTTCCTACGATATCAACACACGATCCATCACCAAACTTCACTTTCCCTTTGGTGTTGAGATTCAAACTCGAAAAGAACTCCTTGTTTCCCGTCATGTGATTGCTCGCTCCATTATCCAAATACCAAACACTTGCATTGCCTTTGTCGATATCAAGATTCTTCGGAATCACCTTGTCTTCATTCAAGAATACCACCTCGTGTACATAGAGGGCATCGGCCTCTTGTGTTTCATTTAAGTTGGTTTCTTGATTCCTCACTGACTTCTCGGGACATGAATTCGCATAGTGACCCGGCTTGTCACATCTCCAACATATCAGCTTCGAACGATCCTTCTTCGAGTTTTTGTCTTCGGTGTGTGACACATGACTTTGGTTGTGTAACCTACCTCGACCTCTGCCTCTTCCATTCCGTCCTCTACCTCTACCACGAAAATCTCCATAGTTCCTCTGAACTTGGTGATTGTTATCTGAAAACATAAGCTTCCCTTGGTCTTCTTTTTGAGTTTCTTCCCCTACACGCTCCTCATACGCCTTTATCCTTCCGACTATGTCCTCAAAACCCGTAGAGTTGAGTTCTAGGACTTGCTCAAGCGACGCTACGATCTGGATATACTTGTGTCTTGGAAGACCCTTCAAAAACTTCTTAACCATCTTGGATTCTTCTATGTTTTCTCCCAACGAGGCTGCCTTGGATGATAACCCTGATAGCTTTCCCGCAAAGTCATCCACGGTATCACTATCATCCATCTTCAACCTGTCGAACTCCGTCATCAATGTCTGAAGTCTCGCCTCCCTTACACGATCAGCTCCAAGGTGTCGTGACTTGATGGCGTCCCAGATGTCTTTTGATGCGGTTTGTTCTCCCACCTGGAGAATCAAAGTTTCGGGAATGGATTGAAACAAAAGAGCAATCGCAACATCGTTCTTCTTTTGATCATCCGAACCAGGGTCTATCGTGTCCCACACATCATGAACACGGAGTAACACCCTCATCCTTATCGACCAAACTGTGTAGTTTGTCGAGTTCAGCATCGGACATTGGATGGATGCGGATCCAAGGTCCTTCGCGCGTGGAGCCCTATTCACGTCAGCCATCTTGTGTCGTGAACTCTTGCTTCACAGCCACCAGGATCGAAGCTTCAACTTAAGCTTTGATCGAAGCTTTAACTTAAGCTCTGATACCAATTGAAGGATCTCTTAGAACAAAGATAATAAGAACAACTTTTCTTATTGCTTTAGAAACTACTCAAAACTAAAGCTCTCAATGTTTCTCATAGATCTCTTATGGAACACCTCTCCATAAGGTCTATATTTATAGTGAAGGACAATTCCCTTTAACATGTGGGATATGGAAAACACAAACCTAATCTAATAGAAAACTTCTTTTTCCTATTCTAGATTTCTTTTTTGTGTTTATCTCTTAACATATTAAACATCCAATAATATGTTAAGTTTCCACAAGCTTGGAATTATCCAACAGTTTTTAATTCCTTTTATAAATTTGGGGACCTTTATTTATGTCATTTAAAAAAAAATTTGAGTTTTTATGCCAATATTTCACTTCGGTATGCTTAGAACCACCTCTAATCCTAGATTACAAGAAGCTTGCTGAAAGGGCAATGAGACTTGGAGATCAAGTAATTCCACCAAGTTTTAGTTAGGGTTTCGCGCCATGAGTTTCTCGTGTATGAGGACTTGAGATAATGGGAAGAGCTTCGTCGGTCGCCATCGCAATGATTATAGAGAGAGATTTGAAAAATACCTAAATATGAAGATTATAGTAGCACATTATATTGTTGGGATCGTTATATCCAACTCTTTATTGTTTATGAGTAAATTTGCATGGATTTATTTTTGAATTTTTTTTCCGAAATAACTTTATACTAACATCTTCTCATATATATATAGCAAAATCAATCACAATTTTTTTTCCTACTGGTATTTGGGAAAATTTCCTTTCTCCTTATTCCATGTTGCTGATTTACTAAATCTTAACTTGTAAACTCTTTAACACCTTTTTTGAATAAATTTCAGTAACCAGTTTAAACCTAAATTACATGAGACATTTCCAAATTGTTCACCTTCAGATGTTTCCAATCAAGAATTCAAGACAACTAAAAAGTCTAAACTGAATAAAAACTACAAATTAATTTCAATGTTTTTCGTATTGATAATAAGAACATTTGATACAAAACCCAAAATTGAACTAAACCGGAACAATGCCGGTAGAGAGCAAAACCCAAACAATCTCTTTTCAGGAGAGATCAGCAATAACACGTTCACATTTATCTTCCAATATCTTCACAGCTTCAGTAAAGAGAACATCTGGAGGCAGTGATCCTGTTGACTCAATTTTAACTGACCAAAACACACACAAATAACATACTCAGTTATGTTCAGATAGATCATGAACTGCAGAGCAAAAGGAATGTCTTCTTTTTTATTTTTTCTTACATATAAAATGGTTCTTGACACTGCGCAGATCCACCAGGTCAACCAAATCATTGTCTCTTATGCACTCTTTACACAAGGTGCAGTTGCGAGGCTGTGCTACTGTAGCCCTTTTCCTACCTGTTAGTTTACCACATGATATTAAAATCAAGAAACTTGTTGTGCAGCTACATAAAGACGATTTTGAAAGAAACTTTGGAAAGGCTGTTCACTTTACCATTGCCCATGTCTTCAATGTCAAAAACATTCTGTGGGCAGACTTTTACGAGTCTTTCAGCATTCTCATCCTCAACTTCCCCTAGTAGAACCACCTAAGATGGTATCAAGAAAAGCATTACAAGAAAGATTAAGATAAGGTAGAACTTAAGAAGAATATATTTTGAGGTATAAACTTCTCACATCAGGAAGCATACGATACCAAGCCGTCCCTACTGGGGACCATTTTGCATGTGTTTTACCAATGCCCTTAACCGCATGAGCTTCGAGCTCGATTTCCTACACGAAGAAGATCATATCAAGTGTTCTCATCGAAAGGGAAGTAAGACGACGAAGTGTTGAGAATACATAGAAACAGTAGTACCTGACCAGGGCTTAGTTTTGCTATCAAGATATCGAGGTGGCTAGGAGTGATAGGGTTATCAGCAAATTCAGGGAGAGAATCTTGGCTACAGCTGAATGAAGTGTAAGTTTTTGGCTTTGAGGTTGAAGTTGAACCTCCTGTTTCTTTGAGAAACTCACTTCCATTTGGTAACCATTGCAACTCGTTTGTTAAAACTACATTCATATGGCAACTTTCATGAGAGATCAAGCTGACAATAAAAAATAAGGAACCCTCTGATGCTTACTAAAAAAGAACAGACATTATTACCTTGAAGACGTGATTGACCTTTCGGACATTTCACATGGAGTTTGAAAACAACGGTGTTCTTCTCATTTGGCTGGTCGTTTTCTATACAACACATAAAGAAATAAGCAGACACATAAGAGATTTTCACACATGAAGATGGGTTATCTTCTTACCGGTTAGATACTCAAAGAGCCTTGGATCTGCGGCAATAGGAATAAGACCAATCCTGTGAGCAAGAACTTCGTCTACAATAAGCGATGTGTTATTTGCTATAAGCACTTTTTCAATAGCCATTGAAGGAACCTATGCAATAAACAAAAAACAGTTTTAGAACAAAGATTATAGTAATCAAGACTCAAGAGGTTCCGTTGTTGTGAAACAGTGGATATACATACCTCAGCTATAAGGATCCTTCTGAAAGCATTGGCGAATGCAGCATCGATACCGATCATATCAAACTCCATGTCAGTCTCCGTGCAACTAATCACATCAACTTTGAAATTCTCATAGAAGTTTTCTAGCTTCACACTGTTGTCCACTCCCGTAGAGATATAGCTACCCGAGTAAATGACATCTCCAGTCTACACAAAACACAAGAACATAACAAGTATTAACGACTTCACCTTTCAGACAATCATCACACATATCATTTGGATTTTGACAAAATATATATATATATATCAAAGCCAAAGTGTAATCTTGTTAAACTCTAAGACCCAACTCACAAAATCACAGCTTTCTTCGGTTAGAAAACACAAACACAAACACAAAACACAAGAGCTTAACAAGATTACTTCAACTTTCAGACAATCATCACAGATATCAATGGGACTTTGACAAAAAGATATCCAAAACCAAAGTGTAATTTTGTAAAACTCCAAGACACAACTCACAAAATCACAGCTTCCTACCATCAGCTGAACTTACAAGTAACAAAACAGAACATAAGGGACTATTGAGAGTAAGAACAGAGAAGTTTATACATCAATGGAAGCATCTTTTTTAGAGACGACACGATTTTGTTTGGGTTTCAGATGCGGAGGAAGGCCGGCAGGGACGTCGGGGAGGTCCTCGATGTTGAAGTTCTTGGCGAATATCTTGTCTTCTTCAGTCACCATTCTTTCTCTGCAGGTGAAGAAGGAAACAATTAGGGTTTTATCAACTGTTCATAGAAAACGGTTTTGGAAGAGAATCAAAGACTCTTATTTTCGAACAATTGAATCTGTTCCAAAGGATGTTGCGAGTTTGAGAGCGAGAGAGAAGATGGCGGCGAGGAACAAACGGCGGTGAAGGGTTTTGAAAGTCGCCGTTTTTTTTACAATTTATTACAGGAATATTTCTAAAGAAACCCTTGGAATTACAAATAGTTTACAAATTTGACCCTCATACGGAAAACTATTAAAAACTAACCATTCATGCTTCAACCAATTAAAAACCTGGAAAACAACATTGCAAGATGGAACTCGTGAGCTTTTTGGAGCAGATTATGAGGAAAATGGGTGATCGAATATGTGTATAGTGTTTCATATTCAGTGTTTATCAATGGGTCTCCCACAGAAAAGATATTTCTTCAAAGAGGCATATGACAAGGAGACTAATTTTTATCACCATATTTATGTATGATCTGTAGTAAAGGTAAATTTCTTTCTCTTGCAAGAAAAGAAGTTTTTATAAAATCCAAAGTACCTAAACATGTAATGCTCTCATGATACTACATACTTGACTTTATGTACTGTTCAATTTTAACTAATTAAATTTTATTATTTGATTCCACAATATTTTTTTACAGAATACTGAACTTTACCGATTATCTATTGGATTGCACTTTCTCAATTCACCGTTTATATAACTGCTATGAGAATTTTAATTATGCATATTTTGAAAATCTCATTTTGTTTATAGCATCTGCAAAAAAGGCCATAATTTTTAAGTTTTTCAATACTTCAAAATTGAGGCTAAGGGTATTTATCTCCGGAAGAAAACCTCAAGACTTCATTTTTGTATTTTGCATTAAAACCTTAGTAAAGAAATATTAGTCTTAATTATTTGAAATCATATTAAAAATATTACAAACAATATTAATTCACAAGATGTACATATAATGTAAAATTCATTAATAATAATAATAATAATAATAATAATAAACACAAAGTTTTTATTGAAATATTTCTACGTAACATTTCTTTTAATTTTATCTAATATCTCTTATATAACTGTTTTTATTTATTATATATGTTCATTCGATTTGCTATGTATTAATATATATAAAATAAACATGAAATATTAAACTGTAGGATAAAATGCAAAGAAAGATGGAATCTCTAATTGAAGTTTTTCAAAAATGAAATCTCACAATCTTTGAAACAACAAATTTTGAAGCTTTGAAATTTTTATTAGAATAGATAAAACTTTTCACTCTTACCCAGTTGTCATGTCCATAGGCTTTAAGATTGACTTCAATACGGAACTCTGCTAATTGATTGTTCACAATGATGGAAGTTATGTCTAGTTTTTGAGGTCATAATGTAATACATAAGGTGTTTTATGACTTCTTCAATCAATTAAGAAAGATAATTCTATAAACATTTTGGGGTTTGTTAACACTTTGACCATGGTCATGTTTTATGTTGCTTGCAAATCTACACCAATACTATTATCTTTTGGGTGAAATTGCAATATTTTGCATCAGTCAATAATGTTTCTCTCATAGTTTTCCAAGTAGGGGTGGGAGTTCAGATATCCGTTTGGGTTCGGATCACATATTTTGGATTTTCGAGTATTTCGATATAAGGTTTTAATATTCGTTCGGGTATTTCTACACTTCGGTTCGGGTTCATGTATTTTTAGTTCGGGTTCGGCTATTTCAGGTCTGGTTCGAATGTTTAGCTTTTGAAAAAATCAAATTATTCATTGCTTAATTTTTTTTTGTATTTAAAAATATATCTTTAACTTAACTGATTTTTAATAAGACGATTAATAGGTTTGGAGACAAAAAAAAAATTAAAAACAAAAAACCACTAACTTGATTGTTTTTTTTTGAAATTTTTGGATACAACTTTTGTTAATGCACGAAATAAGAACTTGACATGCATTTTAAGTAGATAGTAAATCACTTTATCTGAAGATCAATATAAATAATTTGAAAAATAAGAGAACAAAGCTAGAAATATATGGTTAATTATATGTTCGGTTATCTTCGGGTATTCATTCGGATTTGGTTACCCATTCAGATTCGGATATCCAATCTCTTTTAGTTTAATACCCCTTCAAGTATTTTGCTATTTCGGTTTGGATTTTCAGGTCTGGTTTGAGTATGGATTCAGATATCGAGTAAAGTGTCCCATCCTACTTCAAGTATCACCGAAATGGCCATGGACATGAGCTTCACTAGTATCTGCAATTTATTGTATGTTGTTATTCTACTTCTTTGATATATCATTTGGTCATCATCACATGCGCATGTAAATTTATGAACATTAAAAATAGACATTGTTTCCATACACATATATCAACACAAATTGTCTGAATATTTATCTTAGTACTAATAATATCCACTAATTAAGAAATGTTTTGTTTTCTTTTTGTTCTTTTCTCCATTTTACTCAACACAATTAATTAAAGCTTGCAAATGATATAGCTCATAAAATCATAAATGCATTAACATGCTAAAGGGAAAGGGCAATTGGTAATGAAAAGATCACTAAGAATCCTTAAAACCTTGAAACCAGAGAGCATTGATCAAAACAAAACAAGTTGAGACACAACTTCGTTGTCTCCCTTGAAACTCAAATGATTATGTATCCTATTTATTTGTACTAATATTGTTCACTGCGTCACGGTTTGGTCAAACCCAATTATGGTTTCAAGGTTTGGATCTGCCCATACATGCAACACTAGAAACAGTGGAAAAGAGAATACATATCATAGATCTTTAAACGATTGTCATAACTAAACATGATTCAAATATGAAAAGAATCATGCCAAAAATGTTCTGTTTAGATATACTATCTTTCTTATCAATATATTTGATTTTTCTCACTGGTTTTTGTGGTTTTTATTTGATACTTTCCATTTCATAGATGGTTAACACAATACAAAATTAAATGGTCGTTTGATTTTGGAAACTGAATCAAACTCTCTATTCCAAAAACATAAAAATCATAACTGCTTCATACGTTTGGTATATAAGAATTTTTCAGAGCATATCAAAAACAAATAAGCCAATAGAAGTATTGTATAACGCATTGCAACTCTGTAACATTCCATAAGTAACCCTCAAAGATGACCTTATATAGCATCAATGAGCTACTCATGCCCATTTACTATTACAACAGTTACAGTAACATGATCAAAGAGCATTTGTTGTGTCTTATGCTCAGCAATTTCTTGCCTAAACAAAAGAGACTATGTTATATTATTGACACTCTGCTAAGAGAAGAAAGAGCTCCTCATCAGCTATGGCTCCCATCTCCATTGCTCTTTCCAATACACTTAATCCTCCACCATCCTCTATCGAAGGACGAGCACCCCTGCATTGTCCAAAGAAAGGGAAAAAATTATGTCAAGCAAAATGTTGTTGATGAGGTGATGAAAAAAAGATTTTGGGACCATTAGTTACCTTCTCAGTAAAACCTTTGCAAATGCGTTGTTCCCTGATGCAATACAATGGTGTAACGGAGTTCTTCCATGATAATCTCTCGTGTTTATATCAGCACCAAACTGCAACAATAATTCAAGCAAAATCGGGTCACTGCTCTGACACGCCACATGCAACAAAGAACATCCTTGAAGACAGTTTCTTGAATTGTTCGAATCCTTGATTCTCTGACACATGTTTGGATCGTGCCTCTTCTTCACTTCATCTTGTGCATCAACATGGTGATGATATTCATCAACGGCAGTAATATCATCAAATTTGGTATTAATGATATTGGTATCTGCTGTTACAATGAGTCGGTAAATTTCTCGTATGTTTTTACTTTGGACAGCTTCCCATATTTTACTTGAGGCAGTAAGGTTTGTTTCTCTTTCATCTTTGATAACTAGAGCTTTCTCCAAGTACTGGCTAGGCATAAAACATTATCATTTTTTATTATCATTACCCTTTCTCTATCACATGCATTAGCTAATAGGATGAGTCAATAAAACTTTAATGGATCAATGCGATACCTTGGCATGAATGAATATTTCTTTTAGAGCAAATGAATCTTTTGAAGATGGTTTTGGAATCAACGCAACCTTATTACCTGAACCCTTTTCACTGCAAAAATTCACCAGGAGACATGACAGTAAAGATGTTCATCAATCCTATGTTGGACACATTTGACTTCTTGGTTGTGTTACAGAGAAACTAATTTTCCTTGAGAAATCATACCAGTCATCGCCAAGCTGAAGTAGCCCCTCCCACACTCCATTACAATATGCATTGCCTAAGTTTCGAAATAAGTCTAAGATTGTGGGTTCCCATACTTTCACATCTAATGTGAGTGATCTCACCTGCAGAAAATCTACTGCATTAGCTTGAATATCAAACGACTCATACACAAGTTCTTAGAAATTTTACTGTGTCAAACGACTCAAAATGCTAAAACCATCATTTGTAAAAGTCTTCTTCTGTGACATCAAAAGATAGCATGTGTCCAAAAGTTCCATGACTACAATGTTTACTTCACCAAGAATTATAACACAACCAAAAGAAGCAAATACCTTGGATATATGAACACCGAGGTTCCTGTGAACACCAGAGCATTCAATGCACATCAAAACTCCAAGATTCAATGATGCCCAATCAGGGTCAGGTGCATTGCATTCTGCACATGCATCGTTTCCAGGGATTCCTCTGAGTATTGTAAGGACATCATCCCCCATATGTAGTCTTTGATTATAAACTTGTTTTTGATCCAGGGAGAGTTCATCACCAGCAGGACCAGAACTAGCATAGTTAATTGGTGACTGCAGAAGATAATACAATACATATTAGCACAAAATCACAACACTCAATTTGAGCCAGAGTCAAAAAAGAAGGTAACGCTTGTCTTGTATAAACCTGTTGCAGGAAATGAGAATTTAAACTTGTTGCTATAGCTGCTGTGATCTTATTCACCCAATCCATTCGATCAACTCCATTTTCAGCCTAGTTAGCATAGAGAAATAAGTTGTGTTAGCCTCTTAATATCGATCCTTCACGTCCATATATCTAATTAACAGGGGTACCTGTAATGTGTAAGTCTTTTGAGGAGAAATGATTCTAAAACAGAGTCGAAGATCTGTGTCTTCTGCATCCAGTTTTATCAGTGAAGTACGGAGATCGATCATGTTGCAATCTAGGCTTCCCTGTGAAGCTGATCGAATGTGTCTTGAGCGAAATCTCCTAAAGACGCCGCTCTTATGCTCACCTAAACCACTATAGTAGTGTTGAGATCCCTAAGAAGAAAATGATATGATTAGAAAGATTGAAACTGAGAAAGAGAAACCTAAAATGAAGAAAAACATGTGAGAAAGACGTGTTTAACAGACAAGACAGTAAAAACGGCACACATACCGCTGATTTGTTACCAGTGTTTCTGTAATAGTATAGGGATCCATGATTGTCAAGTACAAAGAACCTCCTTTTCCAATCAGCTCTAAGACTAGCTGATCGCTTTAATAAATAGCCCTGTTTAATCACCTGCATCAGTACAGAAGAGAAACTATGTAAGACTCATCATCAAAGGAGTCATCAAAATCTCAATGTATGCATAGTTTCTCTGCAGTATTATATCTAGTCGCAGAAGACTCAAGTCATGAAACAAGAAATATTCTTTGGAGGCACAACTAAAAAACTTAAGATATCATCTTCATAAGCATACTTATGAGAGTCCCAAACAACAAAAGTTTAATCCTGACGCTTTTATCTATTCTCTTGTGGCACTCTTTACCACAGAACCATTTGTGAAAACTCCGGTTTTGCACTTGATTACTACATGAGTGTTGGAGAGACACTTACTTCCTTGTCCGATGTTGATATCGAAGTGGCTTCTACATTTTTATACGGGATAGTTCTATAAACATGGTTTCCAGAGGGCTCAGGTTTAGCCGAGACCTGCTGGCTGTCTAATTCAGATTGAGTCCTGAATTCTTGAATACGTCTAGCAAACCGATCTTGCTCAATCTTAGACTCTTCTTTTGATTGTTGAGCATCGGTCAATACCTGAAAGAAAAAAACGTAGCTTTTAGTGATCTCAAGTTTACGCATTTTAGCTAATCTTTTATTGGGCATTACTGAAAAGGGTTTGACATTTACATGATGGATATAAGGCTCTAATTGACTCAACAGGTCATACCCCTGTAGCACAAACAGACCACGTTAAGGAATACAACATGGCACAGATGTTGCCTTAGTTGGCCACACTTGGTGACGTCTCAAAATGTAAAATAAGAAGAAACCTACAAGCTTAAAATATCTCAAATGGGAATCCATAATTGCACTTATAGATTCCAAGAACTGGTACTTCTTTTTTGCTTCAATAGTCATCAATGAATTTACCTGCATTCCTTAAACCAAAGAGAAATCATTTAGACACAGTAAGGTCAAAAGACAATAGTAATAGTGGCTTATGTTTGTAACATACTAGATTAAAACGACTTTTCTCAAATGCTGACTTCGAGTTCTCCAGATCCTGTAAAACCAGCGTGAGATTTTGCATGAATCTTACTCACTGGCAAAAATGAGATATACAGTGCTAATACCTCTTCCAACTCAGCAACAATGTCCCCTCTGGTATTTTTCTTTAGCGAGACAAACTTTTCGCGTGCCTTTAAAATAGAAAAGAACATTCATTGCATAGCTTCAGATCAAGAATACCATGCACAACACCATATCTTCAAGTAGATTAAGCATCAAGTACAATGGCTTGTCAGTCTCATATTTGTACTACTATGCAGATGTTGAAGTCTCATGATCACTAAATAAATAGTTTTACTGTAGAAAACATATAGCAATATAACACCATCCATAGTGAGACATACTTAGCCATTTTTTCATCACAACTAATGCTATTTTTCTTTTAAATGACCCTACACTGCCTATTTAGATATAATTGTTACTTTCATGAGAACTCAACTTTATATAGTTGTGATACAATTAACATATGTATTAAGAGATAAAAAAGGTGTACCTCTCCATGTACAATAAGTGAAGCAATAGAGTACAATCAATTACCTGATCATAAGAATGGACAGCTTTATCGAAACGACGCCGAGACTCCTGAAAAAGTAGAGAACAGTAAGCGGATCATTGACACACGATAGCTTGAGTTTTCTGATAACAGAGATGATGGAAGTAACCTTTGCTTCTTGTAAATCGACAGTCATAAAGTTGGTCAGCCTCTCAAGCAATACATGCTCCACCTACAAAAACGCAACAGTTTCACAAATGACAAAGTGAAGGGAAGCTTAAAATTTGGGTTTTCAAACTCACACTTCATTTTAGATTACTTTTCATTAAGATTATCTTTCAGCCTCTTTCTAGACACATGTGTAGTTAATTATTTAAATCTAAAACAAGTCTCTTCAAACCATTTGTATAAAAGAAGTACAAATCAACAATACTATTGTGCCCTAAACAATATTTAGCTAACAAACAAGGATGTGAGAGTTACCTGTGAGCGAAGAAACTCTTTATAAGAGGAGAGCTCTCGAAGTGTATTTACAAATTTAGATATTACTGGACCTGGTGCGCCACCCAAAAGTACAACAAATAAATAGATTAGAAACAAGAACTTCCAGATTTTATTGGAAGTGGAATCTTCCATAGACTTTATCAGCCAATAGAAAGATATGAAACTCCATAAAAGCTATGCTTCTTAATTTTTTATTCAACATTTCTTATATACTACATTTTTTCAAATTCTTTCCACTAAGTGTGCTAAAATGACTCAGATTCAAAATTGCATATAAGTGAATGAAAAGCCCAAAAGCAGAAACCGCACAACCTAAGAGAAGTTTGGTGAGCTAAAGGAATGCATTATATTTGTTTTTACTAATCAAAGTGTTTTATATCTGGAGAGCTAAAGAAATGCATAATAGTTGTTTTTTATTAACCAAAGAGCTCACATTCTCCTTGGCAGAGACTGTATCATACTTCATAGCACCTAAACTAAGTAATAATCCTAATTAATGTAGTGGCTTAATCAAATGAAAGTGAGTCCACAACCTCCAATAGAAACACTGACAGGATCATCATGTCCAGCACCAAACTCTTCCAGCGAATCTGCAAAGGCACTGACTCCAGTAGATGCCTCTCCCAAAACTCCCCTAAAACGAAAAACAATGCATTTCCTATCAAGTTATCAAAACTCTCCCTAGGCACATACAATCATCAACAAAAAAAAGTGGAATTGTAACAAAATGAGGTTAATCAAACTTTAGCATAAAGTAAAGGAAACCAATAAAGAGACACATAAATGGTAGAGAAGTTAAGAAGTCTCAGAGCGTTCAATAGTCAAAACAGTTCTTGAAAGTTGAAGCACGACTAATTAATAAGACAAAGCTTATATTAACAGAGAAAGATGATTAAGACATTACGACAAAAACAGAAAAAAGAAAGGGGTAGGTAGAATGACACTTACATGAACTTCTTAACACCTTTGTATAGCTTCTGACAACGATCTTTAAGCTCATCAGTTGTTCCTTCTAAGGAGAACACCTGATCCAATCAACCAAAATTAACAATCGATCAAATCCCAAAACGTTATCTTTAATGGAAAAAAAATAGATGTACCTGTTTTTGAAACATTGGTGAATCCTCAAGGTTGATGAAGGCCGCCATTGTTGCGGCTTATAAAAGAATCCAAAGAAGCTTCAGACTAAAAGCGCACGAATTGAGTTAAGACAAGACAATACAAAACAAGACAAGTAAACCCAACAATGCTGTCTTTGGCTTTCTTCTTCTATTCGAAATGGATCTCGCAAGATCCAAAGTGTTTGATGATTTTTTTTTATTTGCTTTGAGAAGAGCCAGGAAAATAAAAACTGGGGAGTTTATTCTGGTATACCCTTAAAAGGGAGAAAACTATTCTCTATATCCCTCATTTATTCTCAATACCCTTTTATCTTTGCAAACCCTAAACTAACCTTCTATTTATTTATTATATCTCATCTACCTCATAAATACATTGAATTAAATAAATCAACTACCACAAACAACCTTAACCAATCAGATCCAAGTGGTCCCACATGTCTTCACTTTTTCCCACTGCTCCCTCTCTCCCATCGTGTCTTCTTCTTCTCCATTCTCCATTGACGAGATTGAAGGTTCTAAAACAGGTAAGTAAAGTCCGTTTTTGATGATTTTTTTTTTTCAAAATATCATGTAAATGTTAGGTATATCATGATTATGTTAAAAATATAAGATTTCATGAAAAAATTGGAGATTTTATGGACGATTTTAAACACTGTGTTTATGGATTTAAAGTATATTTTATGTGTGTTTTTGATGAAATTATTAGTCAAATAATATTTAAATTAAGTGTATAACTCGGCTTGCGTTAAAAAATAATTGTTGATGAAAATTAAGAGATATTTAAAGGAGAATTTTTAAAATTATGTTCATGGGTTTTCGATAGAGATATATATTTACGTTCATTTTTCTGATTTTTATTTGTGTAATTTCATTAGGATAGAGTATATATCATGGGCACTGATAATTTTGGGTATCCAAACAAATTCGTGTTTGAAAGTTTATTAGTTAGTGGAAGGATAATTTCTGGGTACTACTAAGATAACTAGTTTTACTAAGGCAAAATGGTTTTACTGGTAATACTGGTACTACTATGCTAACCAGTTCTACTAGTATTACTGGTATTACTATGTTTGTAGATTTGAAAGAATTAATAGTAAGAGAAGACTTTAGGGTGTGAGAATGATTTTTTTTTTTAATAATGATAATTTTGATGATAATTCTATTTTTCTTGTAGGAAAAATGCAAAATCCGCATTGCACATTCATTTGTTTTGATTACGGGGGATATTATATGAAGGATGGGACTGAAATGAAATGGATCTCGGGAGATGGTGAAGGAAAAGATGAAATTCACACTATTGTGTTGAAGAAATCCGTGGAGGAGGTGACATACTCTTGTTTGGTTGAGCGTATTTTCAGAAAGATAAAGGTAAATGAATCTAAGATGGAAGCGAGGATTAGTTACTTTCCAATGGTGTTGAATTCGAACAAGCCATCATATATCTGGAATGATGAAGACGTGTTTGGATATCTACTGCAAGTAAATCATGAGAAGTGTAGAAGTGTTCTACATGTGGAGTTCAGCAATGATATATACAAAACAAATGAAGAAGTGCAACTTTCAGAAGATGACGACGAAACTGATGTCAGTCTATCCGTTAGAGAGGCTACTGAGGTAGAGACTACTGATAGAGAGGCTACTGATAGAGAGACTACTGATAGAGAGACTACTGATAGAGAGGCTCTTGATACAGAGGCTGGTTATGAACATGGTACTGATGAATATGGTAATGATGGTGTGCTCACATTCTATGATGACATTGAGATGCATGAGAATTTAACCGAAAGAGATGAGCATGTGTTTGGAGATACAGAAGTAAGACCATCCGTTGAAGTTGTCTATCAGACTAGGGATGATGGTATGGATTTGGTTTTAGGTCAAGAATTTAGATCTAAGGAGGAAGCACAAGTTCATATTCAGACGGCTTCTCATCAGAATTGTTTTGAGTATGAAATAATTAAGTCGGATAGAGTGAGATATGTGATAAAATGCCGAGGAGAGAAAGACGGCTGCAAGTGGTTTGTGCGAGTGGCAAAGCTAGCGAATTCAGATAGTTGGACGGTTAGAAGTTACATCAAGCAACATACATGTTCAGTTGTTACTACAAGAACATTGCCTAATAGAAGGAGAGGCACACCACAAGTCGTTGCAGCTATGCTGGCTCAAGATTATCCCGGTAGTTTTGACACACCTGTTCCCAATACTCTGATTGATTTAGTTCATCGCAGGGTTGGTGTGCATGTATCATACCCAACAGCATGGAGAGGAAGAAGACAAGCTGCTAATGAAGTGCGAGGAAGTCCAGAAGAGAGCTTTTCTTTATTACACAGTTACATGTACATGCTCGAGAAGACGAATCCTGGCACTGTAACTCGTGTGGAGGTGGACGAGGCCAACAAATTTAAGTATTTGTTTTTTGCCTTGGGAGCTAGCATAGAAGGGTTCAGCGCAATGAGGAAAGTCCTCATTGTGGATGCAACACACCTCAAGAATGTTTATGGTGGAGTTCTACTTGTTGCGGCTGCTCAAGATCCCGATCATCACACTTACCCAATTGCTTTTGGTGTTGCAGATGGTGAGAAAAATGATAGCTGGATGTGGTTTATGGAACAATTGAAATCAGTGATATCCGATGTCCCAGGATTGGTGTTTCTTTCAGATAGAAATAAAAGCTTGATCAATGCAGTAGGTGCAGTGTTCCCTCAGGCCGCTCATGGGTATTGTATATGGCATTTGTCTCAAAATGTTAAAGGCCACGTCCGTAACAACAGAGATACTTGTGCATTCAAGTTTATGGAGTGCGCACATGCTTATACAGAGGCCGAGTTTTTAAACCTTTATCATGCTTTTCGCAGAAAGTATCCTACTGCAGCGAATTATCTTGACAAAAATGTTGAAGAGAGGAAATGGGCTAGGTGTTACTTTCAAGGAGATAGGTACAATGTTGACACCACCAATTCAGTAGAATCTTTTAATGGTGTAATTAAAGACGCAAGAAAGTTCACCTTGCTACCAATGTTTGATGTCATCATTGTAAAAATGGCTGAATGGTTTAACAAGCATAGGAAGGAGGCAGCTGAAATACCACCGACAATAAAGCTTGTGCCTATTGTGGAAGCGGAGATGTCCAAAAGATGTGTTGATGCAGGGTTTGTTAAGGTTGAAGAGTTAAACAGCTTTCATCTTGAGTACAGTGTGAAAGGTAGTGACGGGAAGGTTTATATCGTTGATATGGCAATGATGACTTGCAGCTGTGAACAATTTGATAAAGATAAATACCCATGTGTTCATGCTGTAGCTGCTGCCACATTCATGACTGATAAAGCGGGAAGGGAACTCCATTTATCTGAGTATTGTACTAAGTATTATTGGGTTGAGCTATGGGCTTTGGCTTATTACAGGACAATATATCCTGTTCCTCATATGTCTGATTGGGTTGTACCAGAAGAAGTTAGAGCACAGAAAGTACTTCCTCCGGATTATGATGTCAAGAAAGGAAGACCGCAACAAACAAGGTTTCCATCAGCTGGTGAATCCCGTGGAAGAGGAAAAAGAGGCAGAGGGAGTACAAGAGGCACATGCAGAGGTAGGGCAAGAGGCACAGGTATGGCAGCGTATTTTGAATCTGGAAATTCGGACTACTAGGACTACTGGTTTTACTATGTGTAATTCGGACTACTAGGACTAATGGTCTTACTATGTGTAATTCGGACTACTAGGATTACTGGTTTTATTATGTGTATTTTGAAAGACCTTTTGAAAGACCTATATATTGCAAGCAGTACGTATCTTTAGCATATAAAACTCATATATTACCTATTAGTAGTCTGTTTATATTATAAATATGTAGAATAGGTGAATTTTATGATTATTTTTTAGTATTTCAAAAAACACTTATCATTTTCCCAAAACACTTCCTTAACTTTCATGGTTATTGTTTGCATCATATCCTATACTAACCAGAATCCATAAAAATACTTAGTTCTTATAAATTGTTTATGTAATTGTGTTATTTACTGATATTCATGGTACAAAACATTAGGTTTTACTACAAAAGTTTCTCTTTAATCATGGTTTTACTAAGTAAACGTTAAATTTGCCAAAATATTACTATGTGTAAGGTAGTATTACTACTTCCTTGAAGACTACCATGTATTACTAAGTGTTAAATATATTAATAAATATATGCATGACGGCTGCATGTTTTACATGTGAAATATATTTTAGTTGCATGTTTTACATGTGAAATATATTTTAAGCACGTGTTAAGCATTTTTGGTATTTTATTTTATAGTGGTTTTTAGGCATAGTAAACCCAGTATATCTAGTTATCCCACTAACTCATTTTTCGGCATAGTATGCCTAGTAAATCCAGTTTTCCAAACCTGTCTTTTGCAACACCAAGTTTTAAACATCCAAACGCATGGTTCTACCAAGTTTGAAACATCCAAAATACTTAAATAACATCCTAAATAGATAAATAAAACATGAAGAAAAGTCTACTAAGCTTTTGTTTTACGCTTCTTCGTCGGTCCCCCTTCAATGTCTTCGGTCTTAACCTCTGTGAAAGGACTCTGCAGCCACTTAGGTTTTCTCCTCTCCCTTGGCGTACATGCTACCAGAGTAGCTGCACTATCAGTCTCAGCCTTCTTAGCACCATCAGTCTCATCCTTCTTAGCACCATCAGTCTCAACCTTCTTAGCAGCTTCAGTTTCATTTTTCTTTGGTCTACCCCTCTTTTTAATTGCACCATCAGTTTCAGTTTTCCTTGGTCTGCCCCTCTTCTTAGTTGGACCATCAGTCTTAGCCTTCTTAGCAGCAGCAGCCATAGCTTTAGCTCTCATTTTTTCTAATGTCACAGATCTGGGAACACCATACTTTACTGCCATGACCTTCGGCCTAGCCTTGGGCTTAGAGTGTACCACAGGCGTGGATGGTTCCTTCCTCTCTTCACTGCCATTGTAAACAACCATGTACCAGCTTTGCTTCTCTTTTTCAGTGTATTTTTCACCATTTTTTTCGGTGGGATTTTCACCTTCTCGCGTTTCTACTTCACTCTGTTCTTTTTCAGTGGGATTTTCAGTTTCCTCCACCATTTGCTCAGCCTCTTTCTCAGTTTCTTGCTCAAATTGCTCAGCCTCTTTCTCAGCTTCTTGCTCAATTTGCTCAGCCTCTTTCTCAGCTTCTTGCTCAATTTGCTCAGCCTCTTTCTCATGTTGCTCAGTCTCTTTCTCAGCTTCTTGCTCAATTACCATATCTTCTTGCTCACTGTTTTTTTCCTCATCTTCCTCTATATCTTGTTCCACATCTGCTTCAATAGACTTCTCAGTCTCTTTCTCAGGCTCAATATCTTCTTCAGCACTATTTTTTTCTTCCTCTTCATCTACATCTTCTTCCACATTTGCTTCAGCGGACTCCTCATCCTCTTTCTCAGGCTCGATAAACTTCTCAGCCTCTGTTTCCACAGCTTTCTCTCTATCCACCATTAGTGAGCATATCCACTTCTCAGGTGGTGTAAGTACTTGTCTCCTCGCCGCTGATGCCTTAGTCCTACCACGTGGAGTTTTGGAAGTTTCCTCAGATTTGTCAGATTCAGAAAGAATTCTTCTCCAAGCTATATCTGCCTCTATTCTCCTCTTCTCAGCCTCTTTCTCAATATCATATTCTTCCTCATCGGTCTCACTGTTCTCTATTTCTTCACCATCCACATCCTTTTCTTTATCATATTCTTGCTCATTGTTCTCAACATCATCTTTCTGTTTATCTTCCACAGCTTCTTCTTCCACAGCTTCTTTTTCTACAGCTTCTTCTCTATCATAATTCATTGACCCCCACTGATCAAAATCCATGTCTTCATTCCTCTTAGATTCAAGAGAAATTAATCTCTTATCTATCTTCCTTCCTTTTCTTTTCAAATATCGCTGAGTCTTTTCCATTCCACTCAGCCTACCGTCCATAGACTCAAGTTTTGTCTCCACTTGTAGCTTCAATCCAGCAAACCCCACTTCCATAGACTTGACAATCCTCTCTTCCAAACCTTTCAAAGTGAACTCCAATTCAGCATTAGAGGATGATGCTTCAACCTCCTTCCCCTTGCCATTGTTTTTCTTCTTTGAAAACTTTCGTGCAGCAATGTCCAACTCATACATCTCTTTCCACCAAATAGCTTTCCCCTTCACATTTAGCCAGTAGTTCCAAGTGTCACTTTGGCTGCCTTCTCTTTCATATTCTTCTTCCACATCAATGATACGAGCCAACATGATTTCCTCGTCCACTGTTGGCAACAACATACTGTCAATAACCTGAAATTTGCATAAAATTCAAATCAGTGACAAAAATAAATAAACGTTAAATTAGCCAATTAAAAAAAACCTTTGTGTCTCCAAGAGCAGCATAAATATCTTCCAACAGATAACCCTTCATGCTAGTCTTTTTAAAACGACTCTTGCACATCCTAGGACACTCTTCAAGGCAGTTAGCTACTGGAACTCGAAATTCCTTCATCAGACTTGGAATACACTCAAACGCCAATATCTATTAAAAAAATATCACACATTAGAATCTTATATAACAAAAAATTAAAAAATACAATAACCTTTACCTCTAAAGGGATAATGAATCCAGCAAATCCTGTTGTAGGATTAGGTTCCCCCTTCAAAAGGTCCATCATGTGCTTGATCCCTTTAATAGCATCCTCAAAAGTTAGACGACCCCAAGGAAATGTTTTGCAAACATCCAATCTATCTACAATCCTCAAAATGAACTGGTCTAAAGGTCCATTATCCTTTGGTTTTCCTCTGATAATCCGACCAAGGAAGAACAAAACAGCCATCTTCAATCTATCACTACACGGCTTCATACCCACCAGCTTCTCCTTCACATCTTTTATAGTGATCTTCTCTCTATTGCTGAAGTAGGCATCAACAAAATTGTAGCTTCCCAACTTCAAATGTCTCTTCGGATATTCATGGCAATCTAAGCCTGAAATGAGGGCATGCTCTCTCATGGAGTAACGGATGGGCACACCATTAACCCCAAACCATGCTATGTCTTCTTCTTCAATACGAATGGTCCGCAAGAGTAACATCCACATCCCCATCAGTTTCAGGTTCGGCTCTTCTGGCATGTGAAAAAAATGATGAAACTGAGGGTGTTCTGTGAACCAGTTGACCTCAGGCTTGAGCTTCTTGATGACTTCCACAGTCTCGGTGACGAAACATTTCGTTTGTATCTTGCAAATTTTTGTGAACTGAGAGCTGTTGAAGTACATCTCAAGAGGTTGCGTTGGCTGCCTTTCCTGAAATCACATACATTTTTTTTGTTCATCAAACATTAACCACATTTTTACATGATCATAGAACGCATACCTGAGATGATGCAGACATTCCCTCACTTTCTGACCCATCTGAGACTGAGATCGAATGCACTGTCGGTTCTGGAACTGGGATTTCATTTGAGACCTCTTCAACAATCGGTTTTCTAGCTCTCACATTTTCACGTTTATTGCTTTTGGTCTTGGCTGTTCCCTTACCCTTACCCTTCCCCTTACCCTTACCCTTTACCATCCTATACAAAAAGATTCAAACACAATACCTCAGTTAAATACACATCATATTCACATAACTCACATAAAAACAGAAAAACAACCATAGAATCGCAATCCCTTAGGACAAAAAAATTGGACTACTAGGATTACTGGTGTTACTATTCTTATCCATTCGCAGACACCTTAAGCCAGTCAAAATAACCACAGAATCACAATCCCTAATGGTGTCAACTCGATTTCTACCATGATTGCTTCACATATAAGGTTTCACAAACTTTTTTCTCAATTTATTATCCCAAAATATGTTTTACCGAAACCCTATTGAAGATTCATCTATTACATACAACTTTCCCTAAATTTGGTTTTACCTAAATCGGACCTTTACCAACCAAATCAAGAGAAATCACTTACTGAGATGTTAGGCAAAAGATGAAGAATGTTGATTGATGCTTGATTGAGGCTCGATTTTGAAGAAAAAATCAAGCTTCGCGGAAAGAAGATGAAGAGAGACTCTGGAATTCGCGAGAGAGAAGTCGGAGCCGCGAGGGAGAGAGAGATGAGGGGAAGACTTAGAAAATAAGAAAAGTAAAAAACGACGTCGTTTAGGCTTAGGTTAAAATTCTGGATTGGATCCGGTTGGGTTTGGGTAGGATCCGGATAGCAAATCGGGTTTGGGGGGTTGGGTCTGTAATAAGAACACTTATTTAAGGGTATAAAGGTATTTGGTTCAGTTTTATATTTTTAAATGAATAAATAATTTTTTTTTTTTATTAAGTAGAGAAATCAGAATTTTTGATGAGTAGTTGGGACATATGAGAATAAGCTCCAAAAACTGGGGATTAATTTTCTTACAGAGACATCCTTTCATTATATTATTCATTACAGACATGGAAGAAAGTAATATCAGATGACAAATTCGTCCCTATCTCATAAATCTGAGAATTATTTTCCCTACAAAAACACCCCTATATTTATCAAACTTAGTTTTACATGGACCACATAATCAATATTCAATAAATCGCTAATAGTAACTATACACTTTGTATAAAATTAACTACTGGTATTATTTGCAACCTAAGCGGGGTGTATTATATTAATGAATTATTGATTTATTTATATTTATATAATATATTTAATTTTTAAGTTAAATTATAAAATTATTTGATGAATTATAAAAATTAGATTATATTTAATATAAGAAATTAGATAAATTATGGGTTTACACTACCATTATTCTTTAATTTGACATATTAAAACCAATTTAGATCGATTAAATTTATTTTAACCGTTTTAGAATATTTTAAATCGATACGAAACACATAAATCAAATTAAAAAAATCTTTCTAAATTTAATCGATTTGCCACTTAGATTTTTTTGGGTGAAAAGTGACTGCAATTTATTTTTGTTACATTTTAGTTTTTATATTACAAATGTTTCATCTTGGTTGAGTTTCGAGTTCATATAACATAACCTTAATTCCATCACTCATCCTTTCACTTCCTGACATTTCCCTGACATTCTTTTTCTCGAAAACAGGATTCTCTTATTTTTTTCTCTTTTCCTTTCCTTCTCCAAACAACTCTTCCTCCGCTTTTTGCAGTTTCGGCCGTCTTGTGGCTCTCAAGCCCTAGCCCGCTTTAGTCTTTTTTCTTGTCTTTTCGTTTCTATGTATTTGATCTTCCCTTGCTGGGGTTTTTCACCCTCTTCTCTTTGGATCTGAGTTGGTTTTTGCCTTCATTTTGCCCTCGTGAAGAGCTTTTAGAGACAAATCTACGTAGCCATTGTCTTTGGTTTGTCTCTAACTCTTCTGTCAATCATGTTCTCTTGGTGTTGCAGGTTCTGGTTTTCCTCACCCTTTGACCAAACTTTCGGATTTTTATTGTCGCATCGGTTGGTTGTGTCTGGCCTCGCCAATGTTTGTTGTGTTTGGCTCAATGATGGGTGTTAGATTCGGTCTTATAAAGTGTTTTCAACTTAAAATCAATTGATGATAAGTGAATTGATCTTAATCATTTATATATATTACTTAAAGTCCCTATTAAATTTTCGATGTGGAATACTTTATCTCTAATACCCCTCTTTGAGATGATGATTCTTATCGACCAAAAATCTCAGGATATTTATACTAGGTCGAACGAGTCTAGTACAACAATTATAGACGGTCACATGGTTATGTACGACCTTTATACCCGGTTGAGAGAGTTATATTAATTAGAGGTTTAAGATGTTTAGGATATTGGCTGGTACCATGGAAAATACAGTTTATTATAAGTTTCTGAATTAAAATCAATTGATAATGAGTATATTGTCTCTAACATTTTATATATTACTTAAGGTCTCATTTAATTATGGATGTGGGATACTTTATCCTTAATAATGGGTGTTCAGATCTGCTGATGTCATCCTCTTTTTTCCAGTTGAAAAACTCTCAGTTCTTCTCTAGTCTCGCTGAATGATTATGTAAAGCCCCGACCGCCCACGGCTAATGGGCCATCCACGCCCGCTCTCTCGGCCCGTGGGCTCCATCCCATTCCAACGGTCGGTGCGCAAATTTTTCCAAGGCTCGAAATCATTGTTTACTGACCCTGCAATCACCACCCAACATTTCTCCGTGTTTTGGCCTCACTCGCACGGTAGATATTACAATTCACCCCCTCTCAAAGAACGCAACGCCCTCGTTGCGCCCCTGACAGGTCTCAAGACGCCTCTCAGGTCAGAACCGAGATGGCTAACCAGCTCTGATACCACTTGTAAAGCCCCGATCGCCCACAACTAATGGGCCATCCACGCCCGCTCTCTCGGCCCGTGGGCCCCATCCCATTCCAACGGTCGGTGCGTAAATTTTTCTAAGGCTTGAAATCATTGTTTACTGACCCTGCAATCACCACCGACCTTTCCCCGTGTTTGGCCTCACTCGCACGGTATCGCGAATCACTTTCCGATAGGTCACTCATCCTTTTACTACTCCAGTATAAACACGCTTAATCCTAGAGTTCTAAACGGATGTGTTACGGAAAAGGTAAGTCAACTTTGGTGACATAGGTAGCCAAATCAATTCTCTTAAACCTTTTCACATATCACAACTCGGGATGTTACAAATTGTCTTTTCTAGATGCATGAACATGGATGACCCTTTGCTCCTTGCCTCGGTTCTGTAGAAGAGAATGGTTGGATGTTTCTTCCGTTGTCAATAGAGTGGACTAGCGTCAGTAGATTGGTTCTCTTCTCAAGCTTATTCTCTAGTTCCTTTTATCCTCTTAGGTTCTGATTTATATCTCGAGTTCCCTTTTGGTTTTTATGCATCAGCTTTCTGTTGATCGGTTTTATAGTTGGAGTCTCCTTTTGTTTGTGCTATGTTTTCTTGTTATTGAGTGCCTTTCTCTCTGGATGTATGCAACTTGCTAGGTCTTGTATTTCATCACCAACCCTATAATGTATTCATGGTAGTTTGGTATAATGAAGAAAGTTCAGTGGTAAAAAGAGGTTCCATTCATCCGTCTACTATTTTGAGAATGAACTATTTTCAGAGAGACATTTTAAATAGCAAAATTTTAGAAGAAAATAGAAACCACACTAATCCTTCCTTTTGTTCCTTTTAAAATATATATTAGTTCATAGTCTTGCATGCATCAAACGTCATAGATGGTAGTAGTAATTTCCTCAAAAAAGGGCCGAAAGTCTTAAATGAAAAAAATAAATAAATTAAAAGAAACCTGGTCTTCTCTGAAGTTTCATCTTTTTGGCGTTATTAGAAACCGTAATGAGATGGAATGTTATGTCAATATAAATAATCTTACGAAGTCAGCCAACATATTAAATTGTGGAACTATCCCCACTTGTAAGATCATTCATGTTATAAATCTAGTACAAAGAATCGTTCCAGAGCTTACATCTAATCTCCTCTCTCCATGACAGATCCTTCTTCATCTTCCTCAACCTCTTGGAGATACGACGTCTTCCCTAGCTTTAGAGGAGAAGACGTCCGTAAAAACTTCCTCAGTCACTTGCTCAAAGAATTTGAAAACAAGGGAATATTGACATTCAGAGATGACCAAATCGAAAGATGCCATAGCATCGGTCCTGAGCTGGTAGAAGCCATAAGAGAATCTAATATCTCTGTGGTTTTGTTCTCGGAGAACTATGCTTCTTCAAGCTGGTGCTTGGACGAGCTGGTTGAGATCTTGAAATGCAAGGAAGAACAAGGACTCAAAGTGATGCCGATCTTTTATAAAGTGGATCCATCTGAAGTAAGAAAACAAACTGGAAAGTTCGGAATGGGTTTCTTGAAAACCTGTCACGGAAAGACGGAGGAGCAACAACATATTTGGAGGCAGGCGTTGACCGATGCTGCAAGTATTGTTGGCGACCATCCTCAAGATTGGTGAGTTTTTTTTTTCTCTTCGCAATATTGGTAAATTCTTAGTTGGCTAACTATTGGAGGTAATCATAATCTTAGATGAAGAACAAGTCACACTTTTCCTCTTGAGAATTACACCAATCTTTTAAAAATTCAATTGTTATTGGTCTATGGATTTTAACTTTCTTTAAAAAGCTAATGTACTGTCATTCAAAATTTATTGTTATTTAAAAAAAAAAATTTTTATTGAATTCATAATTCTATTGAAACCTAATGTTATTGTGATGTTGATTTCTCATAATTTAAATCATTATATTTTAAGAATACTATGAATATCCATTGAATTTTTTAAGTTGCTATAAATTAAATTGGATGGATTTTCTAAATATACAAAACTATCCAGAAACTTAACAAAACGCTTAAAAACATATAACATAATCCTATACGAATTTAGTGAATATCTCAACTTTTGAAATCAATCAATTCTATCAAAATTCAAGTCAACTAAGCCTTCCTAAACTAATTGCACATGGTATCGTACCACTAGTAATGTAATCATATTAACTAGACAAGGGTGGTGGAGTGGTAAGACAGGTTTGGAAATGTGTTCCCCGTTCGAAACCTACCAAACTCAGATTTTCCTGCTTGTATGGCCAAACGACATAGATATCTAATTTTCATTGCGAGCAACCACGTCTATCTAGCGTCGGTAAACAAATCCTTCGGAAATTAGTTGGTTGAACCTCAGTCCACCGAATATCCCCAAGTCAAAAGTAATCATATCATACCAGTGGGCAGATCAAACCCTAGGTTATTATCACGTTTAATCAACATAAACTTCAATCACTCGTGACAAATGTCAAGTAAAAGTTTTATAAATTTATAATGTTTAGACTATGGTATTTTATTAATCTACAAAAAGTTTCTTTTTAAAGATTTTTCTATTTGAAAATATATTTTTTCTTAAAATAAGAAAAAAATGATTTTAGTGTGTATACAATAATTAATTTTTTGAAATTTTATTTATATTAGTTTTATTATAATTTTTTGTATATAAAATATATTTCATAGAATTAAATGTGATTTTAGATATAATTTTACTAAGTCTCATCAAAATATATTAAGTGATAAGAAAAAGTAACGATAATTTCATTATGAACTTAAAACAAATAATATTATGGTTTATTCGTACTATATAAAACGTATATACATATAAAGTATTAATTTTTAATTTTAGTTGAACCATAAATTTTTTTAAAAATTTAGTATCTTATTATCTTATGGATTTTTTTCATATTTTGAACTAGTCCAATTTAGAATCAAAGAAATTTATTAATTTATGATGTTTATTAATTTATCGAATAATAATTTATAGATTTTTTACTGTGTGAAAATTTCCCAATTTTTTACAATTTGTTTTCTCCAATTATGTTCACGATGTAATCTTATAGCAATCCTCCTTAACCGTTGTAGAATATGTTCAGGGCCGGTCTGACTTTTGAAACTATTTATAATGTTTAGGCTTGAATAGAATTTTGTGTCAATATTCTTCATATAAAATTTGTATACTGCCCTATATATAACTATAATTATCATATAAAATTTTATGTTTTAAGCGTTTGATTAGTGACAAAAAAGCATTCGATTAGTTTGCCTATGCTCTGGACCGGCTTGAATATGTTGCTTCTTATAAATGTTTTCTAGGTATTACAGATTTTAGCGCTGTAACTCGACCTTATATCAAAGTTCTTAGAGCATTTTTATCTCTACTGCATAATTTACTCTATTTTATTCAAAAGTAGAGTGAAGACGGAGTAATGAGTAAAAAATAAAAGCATTACTCTTTTAATAGAATAGTATTTTTTTTGTTGATTACTCCATTTCCTGTTTCATTTTGGAGTAATTTATGGAGTGCGGATGGAGATGCTCTTACACCGATTCACGGATATCCTAAATGGTATTTTTTTTTTATTATTGCCAGGGACAATGAAGCAGACATGATCACAACAATTGCCAAGGATGTATTAGATAAATTAAGTGCGACACCATCAAGGGATTTCGATGACTTAGTTGGAATTGAATCTCACATTGCAAGGATGAAGACTTTGCTATGCCTTGAGTCTCAAGAAGTGAGGTTAGTAGGGATATGGGGTCCTGCAGGCATTGGTAAGACAACTATAGCTAGAGCTTTATATAACCAATTTCACAAAAACTTTAAATTTTCTATCTTTATGGAGAACGTGAGTGAAAGTTACTGTGGAACTAACCGCGATAGCTATGGTTTAAAGCTGGGATTACAACAAAGGTTTCTGTCAAAACTTCTTGATCAACATGGTTTGAGAATACGCCATTTAGGCGCAATAAAAGAAAGGCTAAAGAACCAGAAAGTCCTAGCCGTTCTTGATGATGTGGACAACATTGAGCAGCTCCAAGCTTTAGCCAAGGAAACTCAATGGTTTGGTAACAAGAGCAGAATCATAGTGACTACACGAAACAAACAACTTTTGATTTCACACAATATCAACCATGTTTACAAGATGGCTTTTCCATCAACAGAAGAAGCTGTTGCTATATTCTGCCAACACGCCTTCAGAGAATGCTCTCCCTCAGATGAATTTAAGGATATTTCAGTTGAATTTGCAACTCTGGCTGGTGATCTTCCCTTAGGTCTACGCGTTCTTGGTTCATTTATGAGAGGAAAAAGTAAGGATGAGTGGGAAGTTTCTTTGCCTACACTAAAAACTAGACTCGATGGAGAGGTCGAGAAACTATTAAAAGTCGGGTACGAGGGCTTACACAAAGATGACAAAGCTCTATTTCTTCACATTGCATGTCTTTTTAACGGTCATCATGAAACCTATGTGAAGCAGATGGTGGTAGCTAATAGTGACTTGGATGTCAGCTTTGGACTTAAAGTCTTGGCTGATCGGTCTCTCATACAAATATATGAGGATGGTAAGGTGGTGATGCATTCCTTGCTACGACAGTTGGGCAGAGAAGTTGTTCGCGAGCAATCTGTGAACGAGCCTGGAAAACGTCAATTCTTGATGAGTGCTCGAGAAATTTGTGGCGTTCTTTCGAATAATACTGTAAGTTTAATCCATCTTTGAGAATTAATATTTATAATGAATGCGCAGGGCCAGCCATAATATTATAGAGGGTATATTTTAATAATAAACTTTTTTTTTTTTTTTTTACAAATTTGGGAGTCTATATCTATATAATTTCTTTTTAAAAAACATTTTGGTAGCCAAAAGTGAATATTTCATTTGTCTTTGCCCATGACTAGCCCTGTGAATGATTGCAATATTTTGTAGTCTGTGCTCAAGTTTTTCTATATAGTATTTTAAAGAACTATTTTTCTTTAATTTTCAGGGCACGGATTCTGTATTAGGTATGTCGGTAGATATGTGTGACCTCAACGAAGAAATTTATATAAATGAGAAAGCATTTGAAAATATGAGGAATCTTTTATATATAAGAATCTACAGAAGTAATGATGCAAATACAAATAAAATGAAGTTACCAGATGATGGTCTAAGTTATCTGCCACAACTAAGGCTATTGCAATGGGAGGCGTATCCGCACATGTTCTTGCCTTCTCGTTTTCGAACGGAATGTCTCGTGGAACTCAACATGTCTCATAGCAAGCTTAAGACGCTATGGGGAGACAATGCTCAGGTTATATTAAACAACTGTTACTAATTTTAAATTCCACGGTTTTTTCTCTTCATGTCGTTTCATTTCCAGGTAGTATACTACATATTCTTGCATACACATAATATAAACCAAACCTGAAAACTATCCAAATAGGTCATCAACGAGTGGTGAGCTCTAGAAACATCCAGACTAACGTTGTATCTTTTTAGCCCTAGCATAGTTTAGTTCCTGTTTGTGAGGGTGGAAAATATTTTTTCTAGGGAGAGGTGTATGGAGTTTCCCTTTCCATATCGGTGTGTAGCCATATTTTGTTATAAACAAGTGAAGTTTTTGGCTTCTCTATTAATAGGGCCGGATATAGAGCCATAAACGTTTCTTAAGAATTTTTATACATTCTTGGGAACTTTATAATCTATATAAAAAACCTCCAAAAATATTGAGGGAGGGGTCAAAGCCAATGTTTCATTGAATGTCTTTGAGATCCGACCCTGGCTATTAATACTTATTGTTTAACATATCTGCACAGATTCATATGATGTGATAGTCATTCACCAACATTTTGATCTGACTTAATCGTTATGTTTGTGTGCAGCCGCTTAGAAATCTCAAGATTATGAATTTGAGCAACTCTCTGAATCTTGAAAGCTTTCCAAATCTTTTGGAAGCAACAAACCTGGAGAAATTGGATTTGAGTTGGTGTGAGTCTGTGGTGGAGCTTCCTTCTTCTATACAGAACCTTCATAAGCTGAGCTTGTTAGAGATGTCTTGTTGCACAAGTCTAGAGATCATCCCAACCAACATAAACTTAGCTTCCCTATCTTACCTCCACTTTAGAAATTGCCCTCGACTGAAAACATTTCCAGAGATTTCAAAAAACATAAATTATCTGAAAATAAAAGGAACTGCCATCACCGAGGTTCCTCCATCAGTCATGTCTTGGCGTAGAATTGAAGAAATTTGCATGGAAAGGACTGAGGTGAGGATATTAACTAATATTCCTTATATTCTAGACACTCTATGTTTAAGGGGTAATACTAAACTGGTGGCTATCACAAACTACCTCATACGGCAACGTCGGCTGCGCATTGTCGACATCTCCTTTTGCGTCAGTCTTGTGTATCTACCAAAGCTTCCGTACTCAGTACGCCATTTGACAGCTTTAAACTGCGAGTCACTTCAAAGGTTACATGGCCCGTTTCGTAACCCAAGCATCCGCCTCAACTTCACTAACTGCTTGAAACTAGACCATCATGCACAAGAAATGATCCACCAATCTGTTTATGATGTTGCCATCTTACCTGGTGGACAAGTGCCCGCATACTTCACTCACCGATATAATGGTAACAGCGGTTACGTTCTTTTCACATTCGATGGACCAGTGAGTTTCTCAAGATTTAAGGTATGTCTTGTGTTAGCAGCGGGGAAAAGATTCGAAAGTTGTCACACATTTTTCTACACAAGCTTTCGTGGCGATCCGATAAAGAGGTATTACACATATATGTTTAATCAGCCGCAGCTTAAAGTGGATCATATTTGCATGTTTGAGTGTGTTTTGCCACCTGGCTACGATGGTCCGGCAACGTATTTGGGAACTCCTCGTAATACGACCAGATTGTTGAAGTTTGACTTCAACTGTAATTATGGCTGCAAAGTTCTGGAATGTGGTGTACTATTCTTGGAGGCTCGTAAATCTTCGATCGCTGCAAAAAGAGCCGAGTCTAGTTCGATATGTCCAAGGCCTGCTAAAAGATCCAAGACACAAGTGTGAAGCTTATAGATTGTTCATATTATATGTTTTAAAAAAATAATTATGGACTATACACTGCATGATACATATGATTTCCAATAAGTGATCTGTTTTTACTCAGTATATACTTTTAAATAAGGGAAAACTGTAAAAAAAATACCTTAACTTACACAAAACGCTAAAATAATCTTCAACTTTTGTTTAAACCACTTTAATCACAAACTTTCAAAAATTGTCCCTTTTAAACTAACAAAAGATACATGAAAAGTCAGCATTAGATTGATTTAACGGTTAATTGTTCGTGTATATGCAACAACTTAATCAACAAAAAATGAATTTAAAATAGACAATTTTAAAAATCTTGGGAATAAATTGATGACCAAGTGTTACAACAGTCATGAGCACCGCCGCGGTTACATAGTCATACTTTTAAGCCGATGTGGGCGTGTAGCAGCTAGAAGTAGCGATTTGGTGTAACTGTTGTATCTCTTAGAAAACGATGACTAAGATGTGCCTAAGTGTTTTAACTGCCAAGGTGCAACAGTTCAAAGAAGCCGCTGGAACAAAATGTGTAATTCCCTGTTTGGGATCAACC
Organism: Moricandia moricandioides; assembly: GCA_905132885.1. Taxonomy (NCBI): domain Eukaryota; kingdom Viridiplantae; phylum Streptophyta; class Magnoliopsida; order Brassicales; family Brassicaceae; genus Moricandia; species Moricandia moricandioides. The sequence goes on from CAJHQQ010000001.1 coordinate 684,648, forward strand.
TTTGTGCAGCGGTGTCATATAGCCGCTACTAAGGAAATGAGGAGTCAATCATTGCAAAGTTTCACAACGGCCTCCATGCTTTGGTAATGTGTCATGTCAGCTAACCACTGCACACTCACGTCGCCCATGATTAGCGGTGTATGCATGCCACTGCAAACCTTCAAAGTCAAGATTCGGCAGTTCACTATACAATTTACCCATTTGTTATTGGGTCGACCTGATTCGAGTTAGCTTAGTATAAATACTGTTTGAATCTATCTTGTTTTCTCGTTAAACTCTTGACACTTTGGTGAAATATTCATCATTTATCTATTTTAATCCATTTACATCCTTGTTTCTTGAGTTTATTGAGTTTATCTTGATATCTAATCATAATTAGTCTTGAATCTTCTATGGTTTTAAGTTTTATAATGTTGATTAGTGAGTAGACTCATTTTGAGTCTATGGTCTGGTAGATTAGGGTGATTCGATGATGATCTAGAATGTGTAGTTTTAGATCTATTTTTTATATGCTTATTTTGTGTTCTTAATGCTTGTTGAGGCTTGATTAACCTATTTCTAGATCTTAGGCATTTCTTGCATTGAAAGTGTTTGATGAAATGTTTAAACCAAATTGATAATGCGTTTTGTTTATTTAACCAATGAGAATTGATGTTAGAGAATCTTAGAATTTTGTTAGACTTGTTATTCATGCACACTTACTTGCATTAGACCAAAGGAAGTTGATTTTAGTTCTTGTTTAGTGCAGAAATTAGTATCATGGAAGTGGATTCATCTATTACAAATGTTTGGACTTGTATAACTTAATTGATTGTTTGCATGAACACTCTAGATAGAATATTGATCACCCAAATTCAATGCGCTTACCCATGGATTATTTATTATCATTGATTGCAAGCTTGTTTAGGTTACTTGTCATTTATAATTGAATCTTGTTACTTGATTCTACTTCATTACCATTTAATTGCTTTAATTAAGCCAATGTCTTGCATTTTCATTGATTAGAATCACTTTGGACACCTCAAGTACTACTAGATATTGAGGATAAATGTATTCCTTATTTTTCTACTACAAAAATATTCTCTAGATCTGCTAAAACCCCACGATCATATATAATATGGTCTAAGTACTCTACTTTCTGTTGACCAAATGCACTTATTTCTATTAGCAAACACTTTCCGTTCTTCAAACACCAATAACACAGCTAAGATGAATCACATGGTCTTCAATAAACGAACTGTAAAACAAAATATCATCAAAGAATACCAATACAAATTTTCTGAAACTTTTGAGAAACTTCTGAAAATTTTCATTTATAAGTGACTGAAATGTGGATGGGCATTCATCAATCCAAGAGGCATCACTATGAAATCATAATGTCCTTAATGAGTTCAAAAAATTATTTTCTCAACATCATATTTCTTCATTCTAATTTGTTGGTACTCAGATCTAAAATCCAATTTTGAAAATTATTTTTCTCCATTCAAATCATCTAATTAATCTATCATAAGTATTATATATTTTCCACAATTGTGGCTTTATTAATGCTTTGTAATCCAAACAAAAGCGCAATATGCTATCCTTTTTTTCACCAAGAAACATGGACTCGAGTAAGGGCTATGTTTTGGTTTTATGGCTCATGTGGACAACATCTCATGTAAACTCTTCTCCTCAATCTCCTTACGATCCTGAGGGTACCTATAATGTTTCACATTTACTGGATCAAGTCATGGCTGAAGGGTAATAACATATTCCCTTCCCCTCACTAGTGGTAACAATAACTAACGTGGTTCTCATAACATATGAGCAAATGTTTTCATTAACTGATTCAACTGTTGTAGAACCTTAAAATGTGGTTGAGCTAACTTTAGTAATTTATGTAAACCATGTAATGATGCATCTCCAATCAATGCTGCCAATATACATACTCATGTTCTCCCAATTTTTTGACATTTTCCCAATATCCTCAACCATTGCAAATCAAATATCACATCAATTAAACTAACTCGAATACTATAAAATCAGTATTGAATGTCAGTTCTTGCATTGTGACTTGGAAGTTTCAGCAAATGTCACTTCCTTACACTATTACCCTTATGTCCATCAATATCTTCAATTATTTTATCTTCTCTTGTTTCATTTTCGTCTGCTTAACCATTGTCGATGAGATGAAATTTTGGGTGGCCCCACTATCCAACATCACCACTATAGTTTGCTTTTTAAACATCTCTTTTATTTTTGTTGTTGTTGGTGATGAAATCCCCAATAGCGATTGCAAGGATATTGATTTCAATTGTGATTCCCAAACTATATCACCTTCTTCTTCTTCACACAACACCTGATCCAAAATAGACAATTCTACTCAGTTCACCATTGTTAGTACTTTCAAAGAAATGTTTGGATAATTGTGTTGTCTCGACCATTTTGCATCACACTTCTAACAAAATCCCCAACCTAATTTCTGTAATTTGAGTATATATCAATCTCATGTGAAGTGTATGATTTGAAAATTACTTCATTTATTGTGGCATTGCAGTCACAGACATTGTTTATTGTTTCTTCCTGTTGTGGGGATTAAATTTTGAGAATGATCTTCTCATATTGTTTATTGGCTTATAAGTGACCATATTTTGTTGCTGCATTTCTTTTTGAATAACACTATACGACGAATTTGATTCCAATTGAAAAGTTGTTGAGATCATATTTGGTAAGTCAATTGGTTTACACATGTCGACCATTTTCCTCATATCTGGAGTTAACTTGTTCATGAAAATGCCTTCCAACTATTTATCCGTTAATCTAGTTACTTGAATTGACAAATCCTCAAATATGTGGATATGATCAGCTATAAGTCGAGTTTTTTGAATCGAAATAATGGCTGACCAATCAATTTGGTCTTGAAATCCATCCAATTCAGAAAATCGTGATGGTGAGTTTCACTGTTGAACCAACTTAACAAGTCCCCATTCAAACTTAATGAAACCAGCTCAATCTTCATATGTTGGGCATACCACCAATGTGGAAAAACATTTTCGCTAAAGCAATCCAATTATAGCTGTCATCACGATTGAATATCAGAAGCTCTACTTTCTTAATCTGATTATCACCATGTTCAATCCAGGAAATTTTAATCCTTTTATCCTCTAGTCTATGACTAAGGCCATGTTCCAAAATAGAAATATGTACATGATTCTCGCAATTTTGGAAAAAAACATTTGAGTTGTCAACCACCTTCTCTGGAACAACCATATCCTTCTTTAGCAGTTAATTAGTTTGGATAACTTCGCATAAAGTTTATTTTCCAGTTTCGCAATCGAAAAACAAAGTTGTGTGTTCATTTCCTGTTGATCTGTGAAGTGCGCCATTATCAATGAAGATAATTGTAACGTCCCAATCGCTCATGGCTAATGGGCCTCTCATGCCCGCTCACTCGGCCCTTGGATCCCATTTTGTGTGACAGACGGTCTGTTAATTTTTGAAGTTAAGTCTTGTTTACTGACCCTATAATCACCACATAATATTCTCTCGTGTTTTATTTCACTCACACGATATCGCAAATCACTTCGTGATATATTACTTATCATTTCGGTACTCTAGTCAAAGCACACTTAATTATGAAGTTCTAAATAAATATATGACCGAAAACGTAGGTGCACTTTCATTATATTGATAGTTAAATTAATTATATTAATTCTTTTCATACACCACAGACCGTGATGTTATAATAACGTCTCCAAAGTCGTCGCTTATGTCAATCGTGTTACCGTAATCTCTTCTCGTTTTTTATCACTTTAGAGTAAATGAAAGCGACTCCATTTCTTTATTCTATATCTTCCACTTGTTTTTTTTTCCTTCTCATTTCAACTTTGAAAATTTTATCATTTACTCTAGAAATAACAAATCACTACAAAATATTTATTTTCACAGAATCTATTTATATTATTTGTGAAACATCACAACATTTTAATTATGTCATGTATAATCACTATAATGAATTTGAGAACCTTTGTAGAAATATGTTGGTCAATCTAAACATATATTATATTTTTCATTAAATAAACCATAAAATTAGTTATTAATGTACTAGAAATATTGTTCTTTCTTTCCTGAAAATAAAAATATTGAATTACCTAATGTGATTTTAAATGTATATATGAGAGTTGATGATTTTAAATAATAAAGATCTGATAACAATTTTGTATCCTTTGTCATTTTTGTTTGATCTAATATTATTAATATAAATTAAACAATTACATTAACCACATAATAAAAATTCAGATTTTTCCGTATTTTTTAAATTTTAGAATTTTGAGACGAATATAAATTACTAAAAAATTTCAAAGTCTTACATTGAAAATTTTGTAATATGGTTTAAAACTTATGTTATAACAAGATACAAATGATAATTAAATTATATGAATAAGAATTTTTTATTTAATATATAGTTAGATTATATATATATTGAGTTTAAGTATTTTAGTTTTGAAATTTGGATTGAACAAGTGTAGAGAACTTAATAATTTTATTTCAAAAATCTAATTGAATTTAAATGATTACAAATTACTAAAACTATTAAAAAACTCACTTTAAAAATATTTTTATAAATTGTTTAAATTTTTTACTATAAAAGATACAAATATTCATAAAACATAATAGATATTCATATTAAAATATACTATATAATAATGTTTATATCATTTAAAATATAATTGTATGCCATATAAATAGATACAATTGATTGCTTGGATATATTTAGCTTAAAATAATTGTAAATAGATAATAATGATTTTTTTTTATTTATGTGTTTGTGCCAATTTAATTGTGTACGTAATAATTATTGATTTCTCAATTATATATATATATATATATATATATTAGTTTATGATTTCATAATATGTAAAGAGGTGTTAATAGTTAATAATACTTAAAAAATAATATTGTATAAATATTCTTATTGCGCATAAGATTAGATCTTAAACTAATATTTTTTTAAAAAAATATTAGATAATTATGGTATACAAATTATGAAAGATATTATTGATGATTCTAAAGTGGAGATTTTTTGGTGTGAAAACATTAAGGAACCATTAGTTAAACTTGGTGTAAGGGGTTCCACATCTTAACCTAGTATTAGTGTATGCATTATAGACCGTATAATCATTATACGCCACTAAATGCATCTTTAATGCTGGAACACTATTTGGGGTTTCGATTTTTTTTCTTTGCTGATTAAAAAAAGTTAAAAACGAATCAATTGCAGGTCGCCATATGTTAGTAAAGTCCGTAAACAGTATAAGAAACCCTTTAAAAACAGTTTTTATTTAATAGTTTTAAAAAATAGTTATTGCACTTCATGTGACTCACGAGTTAGTAAAGCCAGTAAACTGTGCAAGAATTTCTCTAAAGAGCCTCTTAGGCCATCTTTAACCCGGGTCTCTTAAGATGGGGTTCTTAATTTTTTTATCCTCTTTTTAATTTTTTTTTTTTTTTTTTACATTTTTCCGGATAAGAGACGTCTCTTATGTCTCTTATTTAAGAGACGGTTCTTAAGTTTTCTTAGTTATAATTAAGATACGGTCTCTTAAAAAATAAGAACCCCTTGTTAAGAGACCTGCATTAATCATGCCCTTATAATCATGCTCTAACAACACAACAAGGGTCTCCAAAAAGATGATGGTTCCATCATTTCATCTTTTGACAAAATGTCAAATATCACCAACGGTAATTAAATCTTTTTTTCTCTATTTCTTTCTCTCTTCTGCCTTCCATTATTATTATCATCCACTTGTTAAAGAAAGAAGGACACGATTCTCTCCCTTACCCATCTTCTTCCCCTTCGATTCCACACCAAACCAAACATGGAAGCCCTAATCCACCACTTCACTCTCCTCTCCGACCAAGCCCTTGTCGACAAAACATTCGACCCTTCCACGATCGAAGACCTCATGCGTCTCTTCGAAGTCGATTCCTACAAGGCTTGGGCAGCTCTCGAATCCGAACAGCAACACGAGCTCGAAGCTGCTGAAGAATCTATCCGCGAAGCCGAAGCTGAACTCGATCGGTATCTAATTTTTTTAATAGGTTTCAAATTAATTCTCAGATCTGAGATTTTTTTGTGAGTGTGGTTTTTAGGGATATGGAGTGGGGGATGGAGGAGTACAGGCGGACGTTGGAGGAGATGGAGAGGATGGAGGCGGCGGAGTTGAGAGAGCTTGAGGAGAAGGCGGAGACTGCTCGGAGAACGGGGAATTTATTGGAGAAAGCTGCTACGATCGCCGCGAAAAGGCATATCGCGGCGGCGATGGGATCAGCTGCGGCGTCGATGAGATCTGCTTGGAAGAATGCATCTGGGAGTAAAGTTCATCCTTCTTGATCGGACTCAGAGTCCCACGTTCGGTGTGTAATGACTGTGATACATGATAATTAACGATAATGATCAATCAATGTATGAGGTGATGGGTTATGTCCATGGTGACATGGTGGACTATATTTTATTAAATAATTATTTCTCCTCATAACTAATAAGTGGTTCATACTTCATACTTTTCTGTTTCATATTAAGGTATAATTTTATCTTTTAACACACGAATTAAAAAAATAGTTAATTATATATATTTTCTATATAAAAACGTAATTATTTATATATTTAACCATGTTTTAACTAATAGAAAAATAAATTATAATAAAATATTAATAAATTTGTACCGAAAATCGAAAATAATATTTATTTTATAACAAAAAAAATTCTACAACAACACTTAATATGAAATGAATGGAATATACGTGGTTACTGACCATGGAACAAGTAACAAGTTACTGGCCGATTTGATCCATGATATGAGAATTGGGCTAGATATGTGTTTTCTTTAGGCTACAAAAATCCTTAACATTTATGACAACATTTGAAAAATAAAATTAAGATATGTTCAAACTCTAGACCATATTTCTAATATATGAACCTCGGTTCAAACATGCTCGATTAGTCTAGGCGGTGGTCCGTTGAAGTAACAATAAACTCGACTTAGGAATTTTCTTCTACAAAGAATCTTAATTTCGTTGAGTTTTATCCTCAAATCAAGAAAAAAACGAGCACAGATGACAAGTTTATGACAGTGAAAAGAGCAAACTAAGGAGCAGTCGTCAGACTTTGAGTTGCAAGTACATAAACTCTAAAAGATAAAGATGGCAATAGAATGACCATATGGGATCAAACACATGTTGGACAGGTAATTATAGGGGGACCTAACCAGTACGTCAACTTGGCTTATTGATATTTTGTCACCAATAAATATATATAAGCCACAAAAACGCAGAAATCCTTTTAAGATTTTATTAATCTCCGTATAATATCTGAATAAGTGATTCGACGCTAGGTCCTATCTAACCGAATGGGTGGCGCCTAACGCATTCCCGAACAAAATGAAGTGATGGCAAAAAAATCCATTTTGATATCAAAACCCGGTTTTCTCAAATTCAAACTAAAAAAAATTTGCAAATTCAAAAACATTTCATAAAAATCTTTATTATTTTTTAATATCTTATCTAAATAAATTAGTTTTCATTATATTTGTATGTTATTTTTGAATTTTCATTTTATTTTCATACTTTTTTACATTCTAACAATGATATGAAGTTTTATAAAAATACTTTTATAATTATACATATATATAGTTACTTACTTTAAAATTAAATTAAAATTTAAACCCGGTTGAACCGGTTAGACCGGTCGAACCATTGACCTAACTACTACTCATTCAACCTCTACCGTCCAAAAGAAAGGTAGTAGAATATATGAGCCTAATTTTGGTTCTAACAAGTTTACCTCTTTAATATCACTGGAAGAAGAATCAAAGGATTTAGACAAAGAAACTTTGGATCTTACGTCTCCTTCTATAAAAACAATCCTTAGAGATAGACCGGTTAAACCATCAACCAAAGCTCGGGAGATGTATATTCAGTCAGCACGCCGTGGTCGAGGAAACCGGGGTCATCGAACTTGTGGTGGACACGGTTAGAGGGATTATTTTCCTAATAATAAAGTCAACTGAAGTAAGATGATTAGGTTGTTCACTGGTTCATTATATGTTCCCTTATGTGTTGTTTTGCTTGTAAAAAGCCGTATGACTGCGGTTATAGTTTCTTGTAATCAGTTTGTAATCGGTTTCTAGTAATAATAGTTTATAAACAAAAAACAAAGAAGGAAAGTCCGTGAGCGGGTTATGTATATATTGATGAACATTTCTTATGAATGGGTAGTAAGCCAACAAAGAAAAGTATTTAAGTATACATTTCTAATGAATGGGTAGTTTTTCTTAGAAACATATTCTTTCCGTGTCAATATACATAATGTTGTAGGTGGTTTTTGTTGTTTTATAATGAAAAATATTTTCACATATCTAGATAATTTTATCTATATCAAAAATAATTATATTTTAAATATTACATTTTTTTTGAGAAAAAGAAATAAAAAATTAATATACAGAATTGATCATTAGTGACCGAGTACAAATTGTCAATACATATCGAACTTAGAGTTAACTAATTGAAATGACACGATAATGCATCTTAAAAATTGATTTGACAATCCAAGTCTATAGCTCAAGATGTGGTCGATACTGATATAGGATTTCTTGAGACATAAATTTGAATGCAGGCAGGGATGAAATGAAGAACGCAAACAAAAACGAGTTAAATATTCAGAAAAAAATACAAAGCTGCACACCAAATGAAACATGAGCTCACACTTGGGGGAAAGCAATGATATGCTTTTCCCTTTGATGTATTATTTGGAAGCATTAAAAGAAATTTGAACATAAACATACACAAAATGTAATGTCCTCACACCAAATGAAACACACAAGTTAGACAATTAAACTTGGTAATTGTATGTGGTTGTTTCAAACACTTTCTTTGTAGCAATGGCAGTGTTTGTCATCTCCCTCAACAACTCCTTTACAGACATTCTCCCTCCCGTATGTGGCAACGCAACAGTGACAGCAATCATTATTTGAACCTTGGAACGGCTCCACGCCGCACTCCTCGGAGAATGCAGGGTTTTTGCATCCCTGTGGAAGGCATCTAGCCTTGATGTTCATAGCCTCAATTTTGAGGATTTCTACATGTTGATGACATATTCATCAAAGATAGATCATCAGCCCATGCAAGATAATTAAAATACAACTACAAAGCATAATAGAGAACTTCATTAAGTAAATTAATACCGGTCGAAGCCATCAAGATGACAAGCAAGAGAACGGTGATGGTGCCGGAGTTAAGGTTCTTTGCCATCTCTTTTGGTTTTGCTTAGCTTTTTCTTAAACTTGCTTTTGTTTTTCTTGTCAGTAAACTTAATATTGTGAGGCATATTCATATGTTTGGTGACATATTTATAGCCAACATTTTGTAAATTTGTTATAGTTTTTTAGTCTCTCTGCTTTCATGTCTGGGTTACCCAAGTTCATAATGTCGACACAATTGTACACTTCTATATTTAATCTTTATTTTCAAAGTATATTTTCTATTTATGGAAAAATAAATAGATAATTCATTTTCTTAAGTTTGATAATGTCGTCTTTGACTTTTTTGTTAACTCATTTTATTATTCCATTTTTAGTTAACTCCATTTTCTTAAGTTTGATAGTGTCACCACAACTGTGCTTTGATGTACGTTTCATAAATTTAAAATTTCCAACTCAACTTTTTTTTAATTTTAATCATCCAATTACCTTAGATAATTAACCAAAATATCAAGGAAACGGAAAAGACAAAGTATCACGAGAAGAAATTTTTTATGAATGTAAAACTTCACATTAAACTTACTGTACACATTAAAAGAAAACCGTGGTAACCATTTATCTCTATTCTTTCCATATTTTATTTCAAAATGAAATGAGAAATGGAGTTATGAACAAAAAAATAAAAGTATTACTTTATAAATGGAATAATCTTTTATTTTGTTGTTCATTACTTCATTTTCCACTCTATTTTAGAATAAAATCTGGAGTGTGGATGAAGATATCCTTACTACGGCAACGGTTCGAGACAATAGGATCAGCACTAACAACTCCTTAATTTCTTTTCTTCATCTTCGTTTCTCTTCTCGGTTACCTCAAGTTATGGTTTAACCGATGAGTGCTTGTTCCAGTCCATTTTGTGCTTTGTCTCCTCTTCGCTTTCGCAATGGCGTTGGCAATTTCGCTCCCAGTGGGTGTATGGCTGTATGCCTTTTCGGTGGCGGGTCTCAGTCAAGTGAAGTTAGAGATTTTGTTTGTCATGAGCTGGATCATTTTGTGGGTCTCTTCTGTGTTTGGACTTTATTTTTCCAACCCATAAAAAGTTATTTGAGCTTTATTTTTTAATTTTTTATATTTTTTAAATAATATTATGCGCCTTATGTTTCAAAAACCCAAAAAGATCTAATATAAAAAGCCTTAAATTTTTATTAAAATGATAAAATTTAATTTTACTTAATTTATCTTGCATGTTTAAATTTTAAATGAAATATTTATGTATAATTTGTTTCAGCTGACACTTTTTTTAAATTATGCTCTAAGTGATGAGCTAAAATCTATTCCTTTAACATTATTTAAGAAATGATTTGACAAATGTAATTTTCACAATCACTTTCATTAAAAAAATGACATGACATGCTATAATTGATGACATGAAATGCTATAATTGATGACATGACTTATGGATAAATATGATATGGCAACTACGTTTCATGTAAAATTATATTTTATGTAAACTTTTTAAAATATAGAAATAACTAATACAAGATCATTAAATAAATTTATTTAATATAAAATTAAATAATATAATAATATAAATATAAAATATTTTATAAATATTATTTAAGTCTATTTTTATAATCATACAATTTTGAATATTAAATAAATTTAAAATTTTCAAAAATTCTTACATTTTTGAAAAAATTCTAAACTTTTAATTGTATCATCATTTGATTTTTTATATCTACAAATTTTAAAAATTCTGTTTAATTTTATTTTTAATAATTTGTAAAATTATATAAATTTTAATTATATATATATATATATTTTTTCTTATATAATTTAAGATAAATTTAAAAAATTATTTAACTTAGTTTTATGTTTAACTAAATTAAAATTTATATTAAAATATTAGAATACAAATAATAAAATTTAAAATATTAATATAATATAATTTTATTTTAAAACAAAATTTAAATTAAAAATTGTGTTGCTGCACATTGTGGAGGAAAACACCTAATCTATTACAATAAATGAGATTCACGTCATCATAAAAAATGAGGCTTTTTTTGCCACCGGCTTTTTTTGCCACCTGGTAACTCCTAAATCTTCTTATCAGGCTTTTTAAAAACAAATGACCCTTTTTATAATTTACTTCATGGGTATAGATGCCCACGTCCTAGTCCAAAATTTCTGTAAATAGAATCCTAGCTAAGGCCTTGTTGCAGCAGAAGCACTTGGTAGCGACTATAATAAAAACTTCACTGGTCAAGAGAAGCACAAACGCACCAGCTCCAGAACTTTGTCTTTAGCCGCATACTTGTCTGTTAGAGCAACCCTAATGAAGATTTTTAGTTCTGGATTTCTCAAAATACATATATGTGTATTTATATATTAATATTAATATTGAATTCTGAGGTTTTAAACTTTATGAGAAATTCAGCTTGAAAGTTCTCTGTATAGATACTTAGGGTTGAGTTTTACGTAAAGTTAAAAATCTCATAATTAAATATTAATATATATATATGTATTTTAAAAATTCTGAAACTAGAAATTTTCATTGGAAGTGTTCTTATCTTATTTTCATCTGTTCATTGAGGAATTAAGGCACACATTATTAGAAATAATTTTTTTATCTAAATTCAACATAACTAAAGAAGTACAGTTTCCAATCAACAAATAAAAAATAAATCTATTATACTGTAAAAAATCAATCATTATTTCATATTGTAGAACAACTTATTTGACAAAGAAATTAAGAAACAGCTAAATTTTTTTAAAATTAAATATTTTCAGATTAAAAAAAAACAATCAAAGTGATAAAAAATACCAAACAATTTATCAAAAAAAAATAAACAATTAAATCAAAGTAATAAATATATTGTGTTAAATAAAAATATAATATTACTATATATACACCTTTTTATCAAACCAATACATAATTCTTTAAAAAAAATAATCATTAAACTCAAAGAAATAATGGAAAATAACCAATTGTACATAAATATCAACTTACACTCATTGATGTTCCATACATTATCATCAATGACCATATATAACAATCTTGATAAAATGTCTTTCAAATAGTGACGTCAAGACTCACTGCATCAAAAATATCCATTGATATTTTCAAAACAATAACACAATTTCTAAAAGCATTGTTGGTGTGTTCGTACCACTTCACTGAGTGAGAGTAATAAGGTTTCAGTGTGATTAGGTGACACTAACGAAAACAAAAGCAAATAATATATTATCGCAACAGCATAGAAAACATATGCGCCACTAACTACAAACACATTAATAACAAGTGTGTATTAATGATGTAAACATCAAAACTACGCTTACATATTTTAAAAAGTAAAGAGATATAAGTCTAAAATTAATGAGAAATAACATTAGCATAAATCTTAAAATACATTCACTAACGCAAAGAAAAAAAAAGCATCAAATATAATTCAAAAATAACATGAAATGAGAAGTCCAAACACCATTTATGTGTTTCAAAAAAAAAAAAGACCAAATACCAAATTTGTGTAGAACAAAAGGCAAATAATCGGTGCTATGCGCGGATAAACCATTAGTATGAAAGAAAAATAAACATTCAAAAATGTATACACAAACGAATTGCATATTTTAACGAGTAAACGGTTACACAAAACTCATTTCCCAACATAGAAATGATACACTTCTGGAATGGCGGGAATGGTGAGGCATATTTTCAAAATCCAAGTTTCCCATAATCAAATCTGGACGTGCGTTGGATGAACTCTAACATGTTTGCGAAAGTGAAACATTATGAACACACTATGGATCATGTATATATTCATTTAAACCATCAATTGCCATTAGTTTATCCACCTCAACTCTGCACGTCTTCTAAATGAAACATTATTTTTCCCAATCAGTAGAAAAAAACATTATTTTTGCTAATGTCTTGTCCCCGAAAGTACATATAGTACACTTTTTATGGAAAGGTGTACTATACAATTTGTTTATGTTTTGTGAATTTCTTTCGGGGTAAAATTGTTGGATGCTTGTAATTCTTGCGATTCTATATATATATATCACAATAACGTAGGTCTCTCTGGTCCTTATATACATTCGCCAACGAGCTGATACTAGAGACTACTGCAGTTTAAGGATACTGCCTAAACTAAAATTATATACATCAATCATAGAGAAATCGTCTCACATAGCATTACCAATTACAATACAGTTTTTTTTTGTCTGAAAATAGCATGCAATACAAGTGGAAAATTCTCAATTTTTTTTTTAATTTGATTTTAGTTTAAAAATTAGGGTTTAGAATTTAGGAATTGGATTTAAAGTAAGGACTTAAGGTTTGAAGTAATTTAGTCACATTACCTTTTAACTAATGATATTTTGTGAATTTTTCTTTTTCGTTTCGTGTTATTTTTGTCATAAATTTAATATTTGTGAAATCTAAGTTATTTGTCCTTAGTCATATCATACCTCATTATCCTCTTCAAGTTGAAGTGTATATATAGATCAAGATTATCCAATTTTTCGCAAAAGTTTTAAATCCTTATATGTCCAACGCTCTGATGAGAATGTGTAAAAACAATGTTGTGCGACAATAGTAACATCAACAATAGCATCAGACGAAAAATGACAATCAATCTTTATATGTTTTGGTTTTCACATGAAACACAAGATAAAACCCCCCACATTTATAAGACGTGTAAAACAAACACCAACATCCGCCAAATGAGCTTTGATGCTTAATAGCTCGACATTGAGCATTCTCATGACATGATATTTAGCCTCTAGATAAAAAGTGAAAAAGTCTTTTGTTTTTTTTTTCTTTAGTTTTCCAAGAAATATGGAGAATTGCCGAAATAACAAACAAACCATACTAGATTTTTAAGTCACATGACAGGACAGCCATTCCATTATAACTCGTATAATTGTACATGGGTAAGAATGCACAGAGGTTAAGCTCATCTATGGTGTATGATGATTTGTTTTTTTTTAAGATGAGTAAGAGTAAGCATGCATAGAGGTTAAGCTCAAAACGTATCGATTACCGCCCGTTGAAGTGTGGTTTGCTGGATAATTCTAAATAAGATTTCTTTATCTGTGTATTTATCTCCTAACTCATTAACCATTTTAATGAGATAGCTTCTTCCACAAGTTTTAGAAATATCCAACATTTTCCTTTTTAATTCCAACTTGAATTATAGCAAAACTGATTTTTGAACTCCAAATCGATTGTAAGTATGATCTTCTCGTCTTATTCACTTAGTATCTCACTCAACAATTTTTAATTTATATAACTTGCTTTGTTGCCACTATGAACTCAACTTCATATGATGATAATGCAATTGTAGGCTGCTGAGACGTACAAGTAATCAATGATAAGCCAAAGTAGAATACATGTCGTGACATGCTCTTCCCATTCAATATTGTAACTACTATCACTATATCTAACGACACTCCTTGACTCATTTCTCTTGAAGAACATATTAAAACTTGAGAAGAGCATTTTAGATAAATTAAATAACTTCTGTTTTTCTTTGAAATTCTTGATATTTTTGTAGAATTTTGAATATTTTATTATATTTTAAAATGGAAAATTCAGATACTAATTTCATATCCATTATCTTCCGGAAGGACAATGAAATTAGGAACCCAAACCATATATTCAGACTGAAGCAAAATATCCAAAATTTCACACATGATATTTTATTTGGAAGCAAAAGAAAGTTGAACATAAACATACACACATGTATTTGACAAAAAAACATACACACATGTAATGTCCTCACAACAATTGAGTACACACTTAAACTTGGTAGTTGTATGACTAGATGTCCATGTATACGTGTATGACTAGGATTTCTACGTATTGACTAGATGGCTTCCTGTGTACGTGTATGACTTGAGTTGCAATAAGTTCCCACCAGGATTCATTTTTAAAAGTTTCGGCATCAATCCTGGTGGGAAATAGTTGCAATTAGTTCCCACCAGGATTGTATAGTTTGGGCTATTTTAATTATTATTTTTCAAAGTTGAAATTTGTCTTTTTAATCTGTTTTTTTTTTGACAAAAAGTTTTAAAATTTTAAACAGCAACTTTATATACTATATAATATCCGTCATCCTCCGGGACGACAAAGAAATGAGGAACACAAAAAAAACAAACAAATTGAGTTCAGACTGAAGCAAAATTTCACACATGATGTTTTATTTGGAAGCAAAAGAAACTTGAACATAAACATACACACATGCAATCTCCTCGCACCAAACAATATACAAGTTACCCTTGGTGATTACATGAGGTTAATTCAAACACTTTCTTTGTAGCAATGGCAGTGTTTATCATCTCCCTCAACAACTCCTTTACAGACAGCCTCCCTCCCGTATGTAGCAACGCAACAGTGGCAGCAATCGTTATTTGAACCTTGGAACGGCTCCACACCGCACTCCTCGGAGAATGCAGGGTTTTTGCATCCTTGTGGAAGGCACCTAGCCTTGATGTTCATAGCCTCAATTTTGAGGATTTCTACATGTTGATGACATATTCATCAAAGATAGATCATCAGCCCATGCAAGATAATTGAAATAGAACTACAAAGCATAACAGAGAGCTTCATTAAGTAAATTAATACCGGTGGAAGCCATCAAGATGACAAGCAAGAGAACGGTGATGGTGCCGGAGTTAAGGTTCTTCGCCATGTCTTTTGGTTTTGCTTAGCTTTTTCTTGTCAGTAAACTTAATATTGTGAGGCATATTCATATGTTTGGTTATATATTTATAGCCCAACATTATGTAAATTTGTTATAATTTTTTAATCTCTCTGCTTTTATGTCTGGTTTACCCAAGTTCATAATGTCGACACAATTGTACACTTCTATATTAATCTTTATTTTCAAAGTATATTTTCTATTTAAGGATAAATAAAGGTTCATCTATAAATAATCAAAAGGAAAGTCGTCTTTGACTTTTTTTGTTAACTCATTTTATTATTCCAAATTTTAGTTAACTCCATTTTCTTAAGTTTGATAATGTCGCCACAACTGTGCTTTGATGTATGTTTCATTAAATTTATAATTTCAAACTCAAACTGTTCTAATTTTAATCATCTAATTACCTTAGATAAATAACCAAAATATCAAGAAAACAAAGTAGAAGAAGTATCGAAAAAAGAAAGTTTGTTATGAATGTAAAATCTATTTTATTAATTTAGGGTCCTATTTTTATCTACTACTAACAAGTCATAGTAGGACCACTTAAAAAATTAGTCAATAAGTCATATTTGATTAGTTATATTAATAATAAAATTATGTATTATTAATATAAAATTAAATAACATTGTTAATATATGTTAAAATTTTATATCTACAACTATATATTATCTATTTATTTATTTTAAATTTACAATAATATACTATCTAAAAATGAGTACATAAAAATATAATAGAATATAGCTAACATTTAATTTAAGTGATATTTACAAAATATTCTATTCGAAAATTTAATTGCTTTAATTCATTTAAGATACTAAAAATTAATTTTAGTTATAAATTTAAAAATTATTTTTAATTATGATAAAATATGTTAAAAAAATTATAAATAATCTCATCAAAATTATCAGTTTTTTATATAAAACAATCATTAGTTTAGTAACAAAGAAAATCAAATATAATTTTTTAAGTTCAAAAAATATAAAAATGAAAAGTTACCCGCACGGACGTGCGGGTCAAAGTCTAGTCTATTTTATTAATTTAGGGTCCTATTTTTATCTACTACTAACAAGTCATAGTAGGACCACTTAAAAAATTAGTCAATATGTCATATTTGATTAGTTATATTAATAATAAACCCCCTCAAAATTTGAATTTCATTTTTTAATTATAACAAAATCTATTGAGAAAGAATCTAACAAAATCTTACTTAAAAATTTAAATATCTTTTAGAAAATAACACATTAGTAAATTTCGTAATTAGTAATATAATATTATTATAAATAAATGTTAACTAAGATTTTATTATAAAACAAGAAAATAACTATTTTTTATAAATTCTATAAATAAATTCTGAATTATATAAAAAATCAGTGCTACATTAATTAAATATAATAAATTATATTAAATAGGTAAATTAACAATTTTTAAATTTAGAAATTTTTCATTTAAATAAATTATCACTCATCATTAAAATGGGTTAAAAATTCATAAACTATATAATATTTTTATACAAAATAAATGTATTAACATAGGTTAGACTTATATATATATATATATATATATATCTACAACTTTTTATTTATTTTGAAACTCTCAACAATATATTGTTTAAAAATGTTTGTATACAAAAATATAATAGTATATAATAAAATTTAGTTCAAATACTATTTAAAAATATGTTATTAGAAAACTATGAAATTTTAGTAATTCATGTAAAATATTAATGAAAAATAAAATTTTCATTTTAAATTAATTTTTATTTTAAATATAAAAAAATTTATTGAGATTTTTTTGTAAAATAGTTCCAAAAATTCAAATATTTATTTATAAAATAATAGATTAGATGTAGTCACAAAAAAAATACAAAATTCATTTATGTTCCAAACTCGAAAATAGTTGTGTAATTTTCCAAAATTTTCTGGACAAAATATAAAATTTTAAAAAGAAATATTTAAAATCAAAATCATAATATTAAAAAATTTACAAAAGATAAAATCATAGTTAATAAAAAATAACTTTTTGAAATGCACCACGAAAAAACTATTTATATATGTTGTAAAACTTAAAGCAATCTAATATTATTGAAGTCTTAATTTTAAAAAATAAAGCATAATATAATAACATCCAAAATATCATATATCAATAAAATTTACTAAAATAATATGATAGATACTACTATGCATAAAACTTACTAAAAAAATAGGGTTATATTATTTAAACAAAACAGTGTTTTTACTTACAAATCCCGGAAAATACTAAAATGATATATGTTAAAGTATATTTTCTTATACACAACATGTAAATAGAAATGATCTTAAATATATTTATTTTATATATTATAAATAAATAAAAATAAAAATATATTATATGCAAAATGTATAAATTAAAGAAAAAAAACATATTATGAAGAAGATTCTCTTATTTGATTATTTCATATGCTTATTTTATTGTACCTAACTCAAAAAATATATTAATAAGTAATAAAAACTAATATCAAAGTAAAATGCTTTAAACAAATCACTATATATTAGTAATATTGAATAAGAAATATAAACAATAATATTATAGATTTACACAATATATAACACTAAAATAGAAATTATGTATTTATAATATTTGTAATAATATCTAATACATTTATAAAATAGAAAAATATTTGCACATTAAACTAGTTCACATTAAACTTATTGTACACATTAAAAGGAGATTCTGGCAACGACTGACTACGACAATGGTTACAGACGACCAGATCAGCTATTAGATGAATTGAAGGCAAACAGAAACGATCAGAGATCACATTCTCATGAGGAAAAAGAAGATGAACTTAAGATATGAAAATGAAATACTGTTTGTTAATTTTAAATGTCGGTGTATAGAGAGTATATATACAAAAGTAAATCATCCGGTACAAACCGGTTCTAACTAACCAAACCAATATACGTACTCTAATATCAGCCTAAGAGCATGATTATTGCGGGGTTCTTAGGGTGGGATTCTTAGCGGAATATAAGAAACTGTTTCTTAACTTTTAACTAAAAAAGCTAAGAACCGGTTCTTAAATAAGGTTTTTAAGAACCGGTTCTTAATTTTTTTAGTTAAAAGTTAAGAAACAGTTTCTTATATTCAGTTAAGAACCTCACCTTAAGAACCTCTCAATAATCATGCTCTAACAACTCTTTAGTTTTCTCTTTTCCCCTCTCGATGAGCCTCTTCACTCATGGTCCTTCATCTTCGTTCTTCTCGGTTACCTCAAGTTACGGTTTTACCGGTGAGTGCTTGTTCCGGTCTGTCTTGTGCTTTGCCTCCTCCTCGCTTTCGGGGTGGCGTTGGCGATTTCGCTCCCGGTAGGTGTGTGCCTTCTCGGTGGCGGCTCTCAATCAAGTGAAGTTATGTTTCTTCTGTGTTTGGGTTTTACTCTTCTGAATCCATGAAGAGTTATATGGACCTTTATTTTCTTTTTATGTTTTTTTTAAATATTTTGCGATTCAAAAAGGGTTAATTTATGGAACGAAAATAAGGGAAGACAAAATTCAATAAATAACCATAGCAAAAAGGTGAATAACTGATGGGAAAATTACGCTCAAGTTTAGATGATATTCGCTTTCATGGCGCGTTGGTGTGTGATACACAATAGGACCCACATCAACTTGCAAAAAGTGAAGCTTAATATGTTCTAGCTATATGTTCTATTCTATTTGCATATCCCATAAAAGTATAGTATTTTAAATACACTATCTGTTGTTGGTTACACATATTGGCCACATGTACATTTCAAAAGGGTATGGAACAACATAATAGACTCAAATATTGCCGAGAAATGGAACACAATGCTTAAAGGAGCTAGAGATTTTTCACTAATCTCAATGTTTGAGTACATAAGAACAACATCTTTGTATGGTACATCTTCAATTAGAAAAAAATTTCATGGATAAATGACTCAAATGCATATCAACGCTACATAGAAAAAAATGGAAAAAAAAGAAAAAAACTCAAGATAATACTTGCTCCTGAATTCATGTGCTAAAAATAAAGAGATTGTTTAGAATAAAGCATACACAATTTCGTGGACGACAACACAATTTCGATATAAGATAGAAATTAACATGTTATGGGGCTATGATGTCATGGTTAAATGTTGTGAAGGCTTCAACTGCACACATTAGTGCTGCATTGCAGATGCATCCATCGGTTATGTAGGAGCATAGCTGTAGCTTCCGGGTTGCATGAAGCTCCAACAACATGACTTGCAATAAGAGATGATAAACCCAACAAAAATTAGTTAGTTAGTGTAAAAAACCATATTATTTTACAAATAAGTAATAGTATAGCATCCTATGGAGTAATCACCAGCAACTGCTATGTTCACCATCAATACGGCTCGTATAGCACCCCCATAGCCACCGCTGAAAAACCGTAAAATTTTGATAAATAAGTAAACAAATATTGCAGCTTAGCGAACCTTCTTCATCGTCTCTTGCAAGGTTTCCAACATGTTCACGATCATCACTTTCCGACAAACTTCTCTGGAATGATCAGGAATTTATATTTGAGAAGAACATGGCTGTGATGAATCAAAAGTTGCATCTCCACCTGTTTACTGAACCTGAGAGTAAGAAAATGACATTTATTCTCCAATGTAAAAATAGAGAAGAGAAAGGTATGTAAAATACACTTACAACAAGAGTGAGTGCATGAGATGAAGCTCCATCGATCACTGGATGGAGATTTAGCATGAATCGGAATCTGATTAGACAAGGTGTATGTAAAAATTAGATACTAATTATATACTATATAATACATATAGTATAGGAAGACAAATATCCAACATTTCAGCATGGTTGGTAAATTATAATGCTAAACTTACACATTTTTTTTTGCTCGGGAGACTGGTGTGCTCCAGCAGCTGCATCCGGTGTTGGGAAAATTGGTAGCACATGGGAGAAGATCCTCCAACATTGGTGGACGCCTAGTAAAATAAACGTGTTTAAACCTTTGCTTAACGCTTGATATAATAGATATAAAATGTATAATATGCACACACATATACTAGACTGATTTATGTTCAACAAGTGTATGTAAACTAGATTTACATATAGACGGTATGCAAAAAATGGAGCACCATCCATGTATGAGGATGTATGGTGCCCAGTTGGAGCTTCTTAAGACAAGGTGTACGTCAAAACTAGATGCCCAGTCTATAATATATAATGCAAATAGTATAAAGTACAAGGATTGCATGAAAGTTAGTGTCCATTCTATAATTAAAAATAAACACACGTAAGCTTTTGTTATCAAGTGTTGCCATCACAATTATATTAAGCAAAACAACCATCAAAGGCAATCAAACAAAAAGTGACTATACTACAAACACACCGTAGAATAGTAGGCAAACGAAGAACAAATATGCATGTACTACAAAACAACAACCATACTATTCTATAAATTGCAAAATAGAATAGCATGACATAAAACTGAACTTACTAATCTATTTGCTTTCTGATAACCGCTTTTTACTTTCATCCTTTTTATCGGCATTTTCCATGATCTTGGACTTACCTACCCCAAAGCAAACTGATTACTCGTTTGCTTAATCTGCCATTCGTTCACCACAAAAAGCACCCAATCAAAGCAACAACTCCCTCCACCTTTCCTTTGACACAATACTTCCTTTTCGACTGCTCAATCCTAGTTACCAATTTGCTTCAATCCAAAGTCCTAAGAAATTTCTTCTTTTTTTACTTCTGAACTTGTTATCCCTCTCTCGTGTTTTCTGGGTTTCTTTGTAATTGTGAAAACTATGATATAATGTCTACTCAATGCGCGTAGAAGGAAGAAAGAGTGTGACGGTATTTTTGCCAACTAACATGGTAAATATATATTATATCGTAGCCATCGTCACCTAATGTTTATATGATGAATTATCTTTTTTTTTTATGGCTAATGAGTGCAATTTCCCCTTCAAAAAACTAAAAAGATCTAATAAAAAAAGCTTTAAAATATTTCTTAAATTAATAATTAATTTTAATTAATTTTATCCAGCATGTTTCAGTTTAAAATGAAATATTTATGTATAATTTGTTTCAGCTGAGTTTTTTTTAATTATGTTCTCAGTGATGAACTAAAATATGAAAGAAAAATGAACACTTCCGAAACGTATATCACAACGAATTGCATATTTTAACGAGTAAACGATTATACAAAAATCATTTTGCAACATTGAAGTGACACACTTCCGGAATGGCGGGAATGTTGAACGCAAATTTTCAAAATCCAAGTTGCCCATAAACAAATCTTGACGTGCGTTGGATGAACTCTTAACATGTTTTGCGAAAGTGAAACATTATGAACACACGATACATCATGTTAGGGATGTTAAAATGGGTTACCCAAGTCCGTTTAGACTCTGCCCATTTAGACCATGATCATGTATATCTAATCTATTAAATTATGGTCTTATTTTTATCTATTACTAACAAGTCATAGTAGGACCATTTAACAAATTAGTTAATATAAAATACTTGATTATTTACATTAATAATAAACGAACTCTAAATTTAAATTATATTTTTTAATTATAACAAAATTTGTTGAGAAAAATCTAACAAAATCTTACTTAAAATTTGAAATGTTTTTTAGAAATTAACACATTAATAAATTTCGTAATTAGTAATGTAATATTATTATAAATCAATGTTAACTAATATTTTATTATAAAACAAAAAATAAAATTTCTATACTATTTTTTATAAATTCTGTATATATATTCTCGATTATATAAAAATAGTTGTGCTACATGAATTAAATATGATAAAATTTTATTAAATAGGTAAATTAAAAAATTTTAAATTTCTAATTTTTTATTTAAATAAATTATCACTCATCATTAAAATGTATTAAAATTCTAAAAAAATAATATTATTATGCAAAATAAATGTATTAACATAGGTTAAACTTATATATATATATATATATATACAACTTTTTATTTATTTTGAAACTCTCAAAAATATATTGTTTGAAAATGTTTTTATACAAAAATATAATAGTATATAATAAACTTTAGTTCACATACTATTTAAAAATATGTTATTAGAAAACTTATAAATTTTAGTAATTCATATAAAATGTTAATGACAAATACAATTTTAATTTTAATTTTAAATTTATTTTAATTTTAATTATAAAAATCTATTAAGAAATGTTTTAAAAATAGTACCAAAAATTTAAATATTTTATTTATAAAATAATAGATTAGATGTAGTCACAAAAAAATCAAAATTCATTTAACGTTCCAAACTCAAAAATAGTTGTGTAATTTTCCAAAGTTTTCTTGACAAAATATAAAATTTTGAAAATAAATATATACAATAAAAATCATAATATTGAAAATTTTATAAAAGATAAATCATAGATAATAAATAATAACTTTTTGAAATGTACCACGAAAAAACTATTTATATATGTTGTAAAAATTAAAGTAATCTAATATTTTGAAGTCTTACTTTTTTAAAAATAAAGCTTACTATCATAACATCCAAAAAATATCCTATATTAGTAAGTAATAAAAATTAATAACAAAGTAAAATGTTTTAAGCAAATCAATATATATTAATAATATTGAATAAGAAATATAAATAATAATATTATAGATTTACATTATATATAACACTAAAATATAAATTATATATTTATAACATTTGTAATAATATCTAATACTTTTATAAAATAGAAAAATATCCGCACGGATGTGCGAGTTAAAATCTAGGGTTTAACCCGCGCTAAAGCGCGGATGATTTTTTGATGAAAATTTATATAATCATTTTTTTTATTTGAAGTAAACTTGGACATAAAATATATAACCCGAAATTCAAACCAAACTCAAACCAAAAAATCTGATCCGTACATACCTAGTCCAAAATGTCATAAATATTAGAATGGGTCTTGTAGGGTGATAAAAAGATATACGAAGCCGAAGTGTTATTAGTCGAACCCGAATGAGTATCCAAAAGCTGAAAAGCCCGAAAAAATCCAAAAAATTGGTCTGAATATCTAAACAATCACAAATATAAATATGTACTTCAAATATTTAATTCTATTTTTTTGAAATTATATCTAAAAATAAGTATTAAGCTTTAAATAAGTACTTTAAATATTCAATTTTATATAAATAATTATTTACTTTTTAGGTTTTGCTTTTAAATTTTAGATTTAACTTTGAATATATCTTAACCGAACCAATATAACCCAAATATGAATGATATATGGTTACCTTATGAATTTTAGGATGTGGTACAAATTAGAACCATTATGTGAAAATCTAGTGATCACTAGATTTTAACCCGCGCTATTATTACTTTAACTCGTGGTATATTGATTAAATTTGGTTAAAATAGCGCGGGTTAAAATCTAAATTTGAAGTATTGGTAACAAAACCAAAATCTAAAAGTTTAAACTTGGTTAAAAATTACTACTTCCATAATAGCGCGGGTTAAAATGGCTCCACGCCGCATTCCTCGGAGAATGTAGGAATTTTGCATCCATGTGGAAGGCATCTAACCTTGATGTCCATAGCCTAAATTTTGATAATTTCTACATATTGACTAGATGGCTTTCTGCGTACGTGTATGACTTGAGTTGCAATTAGTTCCCACCAGGATCCATTTCTAAAAGTTTCAGCATCAATCCTGGTGGGAGGATTGTATAGTTTCATCTATTTTAATTATTGTTTTCTAAAGTTTATAATTTGTCTTTTTAATCTGTTTATTAGACAAAAAAAGTTTAAAATATAAAACGGCAACTTTATCCTCCGGAACGACAATAGAATGAGGAAAACAAACAAACAAAAAACAAATTGAGGTCATGTTTTATTTGGAAGCAAAAGAAACTTGAACATAAACATACACACATGTAATGTCCTCACACCAAATGAATATACAAGTTACACTTGGTGATTATATGAGGTTAATTCAAACACTTTCTTTGTAGCAATGACAGTGTTTAAGATCTCCCTCAACAACTCCTTTACAGACAGCCTCTCTCCCGTATGTGGCAACGCAACAGTGACAGCAATCGTTATTTGAACCTTCGAATGGCTCCACGCCGCACTCCTCAGAGAATGCAGGATTTTTGCATCCCTGTGGAAGGCATGTAGCCTCAATTTTGAGGATTTCTACATGTTGACACATATTCATCAAGATAGTTCATCAGCGCATGCAAGAAGTTTAAAATACAACTACAATTCTACAAATCATAATAGAAAACTTCATTAAGTAAATTAATAATACCGGTCGAAGCCATCAAGATGACAAGCAAGAGGACGGTGATGGTGCTGGAGTTAAGGTTCTTCGCCATTTCTTTTGGTTTTGCTTTTGCTTTAACTTGTTTTTGATTTGTGAGGCATATCCATATGTCTGGTGACCAATTTATAGTCAACATTTCGTTAATTTGATATAATTGTTTAATGTGTCCGCTTTCTATTTATACTCAGGTTCACAATGTCGACACAATTGTGCATTACCGTATGCTGTATTTATTTTTTTGCTTACCAAGTATTTTCTGTTTATCGATAAAAAAAATTAAACGGAAGGTCGTCGTTGACGTTTTCGTGGTAACTCATTTTATTAATCCATTTTTTTGAGTTAACTTATTTTATAAATCCATTTTCCTTGAATTTTATAATGTCGCCAACGTGCATTCATCTAAATTTATGTTTTCCAAATCAATTCCTGTATCTTAATTTTCCACTTACCTAATATGATTAACCAAAAGAATGTCATTGACGTTGGTTAAATAAAGAATCATATTACATTACTTAAAATGACACCTCTCTATCACAAGGAAGGATCATGATATCAATATCTACCACTTGTGGAACTCTATTACAATAATACCTATGATGGAAGCATCGGAATCTCTCCATCATACTCCATATGAAACAATAAATACTAAACCGTGTAGACTGTCATTCACCGTTATATATGAAAGAATTTTTTTTTGGTATATGAAAGAAGTTGTTAACCTAAATCTTGTACGAACTAACATCGTCGATGAAGCTCTCGCAAAGATAAATTTATTTAATGAAATCTAAAGAATGCTGAAGAACGACAACATAAGTAGTCTATCTAGGTTGAGAAAAAGTCTCTCTTTGAGACAGGAGACTTAATCTATATTAACAAGGCCATAAAAGAAAATAAAGATATTGCGACTAGGGAAGCTAGCCACTTGTTAGATTAGATCATCTAAGATTATTAGTTAAGTTGCTTCACTAGCATACGATCTCTACCCCAAATAGGCAAGTACCTGATTCGACTCGGAGATTCATACATATGTAAACGTAAGAATAGAGAGGTTCCTTAAATTCAAGTATGAAGTATGTTTGTGTAGGCTGTATCGGGTATTCTTTCCTTCAACTTGTGCGTAAAATGGGCTGGAGAGAATTAAAAGGGGCTAGGAGAAGTAAAATTGATTAAACTACCATTTTTCTAATATCCATTTTCATGTTTATATGTTTATTTTAACCACATGTATTTTTAGTTTTAAAAAAATAAATATACATTTATAACTATAGGGTTGACTAATTTAGATTTAGGGTTTAGATTTGAGAGGTAGAGTTTAGAATTTCTTGTATAAACATATATATATATATATATATATATATTTGTTTTCATCACAATTTTTTAAAAACATACTTATAATATTTATTTTTTAGAAAAGAAAATATTTGTTAAAAACTTTAAACAGATATTAATTTTAAAGGTCTAGATTTTCTTTTGCATTAGGACCCATAAAATTCTTGAGCCGGTCCTGCATATGGACAACCGATTCGAGCCCGTTGAAGTTGGTTGAATCTCACTTGAGTTGCTATTAGTTCACACCAGGATTCATTTCTAAAAATAAAAATTTGGGTAACTAAAAATCACTTCTCCGACTATCAATATTTGTATAAGAATCAATTTTGAGAAGGACATTTCAGTTAAATAAAATAAGATTAGAGAAATTTTGGAAACGTTTGTATAGTTTCGGCTATTTTAATTATTATTTTTAAGAGTTTAAAATTTGTCTTTTTAATTTGTTTTTATGGCAAAATAAAGTTTAAAATTTTAAACGGCAAGTTCATATACTATATCATATCCATTATCTTCCGGAACGACATTAATGAAATGAGGAACACAAAAAAAAAAACAAAAAAACAAATTGAGTTCAGAATGAAACAAAATTTCACACATGATGTTTTATTTGGAAACAAAAGAAACCTGAACATAAACATACACACATGCAATATCCTCACACCGAATGAATATACAAGTTACTCTTGGTAATTTTGTATGTGGTTGTTTCAAACACTTTCTTTGTAGCAATGACAATGCTTGTCATCTCCCTCAACAACTCCTTTACAGACAGCCTCCCTCCCGTATGTAGCAACGCAACAGTGACAGCAATCGTTATTTGAACCTTGGAACGGCTCCACGCCGCACTCCTCGGAGAATGCAGGATTTTTGCATCCCTGTGGAAGGCATACAGCCTTGATGTTCATAGCCTCAATTTTGAGGATTTCTACATGTTTATGACATATTCATTAAGATATTTAAAATAGAACTACAAAGCATAATTAATAGAGAGCTACATTAAGTAAATTAATACCAGTTGAAGCCATCAAGATGACAAACAAGAGAACTGTGATGGTGCCGGAGTTAAGGTTCTTCGCCATCTCTTTTGGTTTTGCTTTTGCTTTTTCTTAAACTTGTTTTTGTTTTATCTTGTCAGTAAAATTAATTTTGTGAGGCATATTCATATGTTTGGTGACATATTTATAGCCAACATTTTGTAAATTTGTATAATTGTTTATTGATTCTCTTTACTTTTATGTCTGGTTTACCCAAGTTCATAATGTCGACACAATTGAACATTGCCGTATGTTTTATTTAAATTTTATTTTCCAATTCAGTTAATTTTTAATCATCTTCTTACTTTAGATAATCAACTAGAGCTGCGGTCGAATAAAAAATATTTTAAACAAAGGAAGGTCGTCGTTTTCTTTGTCTTTTAAACTTATTTCTAATTTCCATAATTTCTTAAGTTTAAAATAGCCATTTTAAATATATCGAAATGATGTAATATGACATTGTTAAACAACATTCCCTTAATTATCTGGATCGTGGGCTCAACATCTATTACCGTGGAATGTCTCCATCCGAATGTAGACGCCTGACAGTACATGATCTATCATGTTTTATCTTCCCAGTGGCTGCGAGTTAACTAGCTTTTATCATCTTTTCCATCTCACGTGTAAAAGAGAGAAAATTAATTTGAATTTTAAAGAGTTTATGCGTAAACAGAATTCCATGAATTATGAGAACCATGATACAAGTTGGCCATTAATGCATGTGTATGTATCCAAACTTGTCCACTTTTCTTGGCCCTATTGACCAACAATTTAACGCTCATGTCCGCTTCTGTCGTGTGTCCACGGGGCTTTCTTTAGGTATGTGGGTACATTATGTCGGACGGACGGGAACGTTAATTTTAAGGCTTGAAACACCTATTGACTATGCAGTTACCACAATTTTTTGTTGTGTTTGGCCTCACTCATCCTTCTGTTACTCCATTAATCCAATTCAAACATGTTTAACTTTTAAAAAATTTCTGAACAGTGACTAAAAAGATAAATACACCTTAGTGATAATTAAATCAGTTTTTAAAAATATTTTAACATACATCAATGTATATTAGAAATATGAATGTTAGAACTTTTGGGAAATCATATGTATCCATAAGCTAAACAAATGGGCCTAAGTTTAAGACACTAAAATATTTATAATATCTATATTTTTTTCTTTTAGAAACTCCAACATGTTTTAACAGAAAAATTCTGCTCTAAGGTTATCAAGTTGTGGTGAGCAAAACTAACTGGTGTCCAGTGTCGACTCTCTGATAAGGCCGAGGCAGCACCGTCCCTGAGATGTTGGAAGCCCTAAGCAATTTAGGAAGGGTTTTATAAAAAATTTTTTTTATAAATTTTGGGGCATTTCTCTATGTAAAATTTTTTAAAAAAAAATTGGAGGCCCTAGACCAATGTTTCATTTGGCTGTGCTCAGGACCACCCCTGAGCCGAGGCATACTCTAACCAGATGATTTAGGCGTTGGAAATTTAAAAATATGACTAGTCTTTCTTGATTTACACCGGCTTATGGTTTTTCACATAAAAAGTTTTCTACATATGTAATATGTAAAAGTGGTTCATATGTAATAATCATTTTCTTTTATCTGTTCGTTACAGTTTAGGATGACACATAGAGAACTTGAAGTTGACTTCTCTCCTTCCTTCGATGTTTCATCAGATTTCTCCAAGGTACCAACAAACAATATCCGGGACTTTGGTAGTCCAAAGGTTAATTTTCTCGTGTCCATGTCATCCAATAGAGAAGGTGGCCTTAGTCTTTCGATCTCCCGGGTGCCAACTCCTACCTCCCACCAGTTGACGATATTTTAAAATATGCAACTGTTTATAAATCCTTTTATCGACATGATAACTAAACGATGTGGGAATAAAGTGTAGGATATTCCACGGCTCAAATCATACCTTTTTTTTCATTAGACTAAAGTGTATATATATACGTGTAAAATTATCCTTTTTAATTAAGTGAACCCATGCCCAAGTCACGTGCCAACATTCGATAATTTGAAACCCTATTGTTCGTCTACTTTTTACGAAGCACATCTGGACAAATAAACCGAACTTAATCCGCCGAACCCGACATAAGTACGGAATGGATATTATTTTACGGTATTTTCTGTTATGGGCTTTACCCGAACCAAACCTGGACTTAAATGTATATTCGAAAAAACTTGAAACTTCAAAATTCCAATAAAATTTGTACCATACCAAATCTCAATTTATAATATGTATCCAAAACACACTAAGATATTATTGAGTACCTATAATAATTAGTTATTACATGAATAATTAACTCGAATACCTAGTCTAATATATATTTTATTTGGTTAATATTAATGTTTTATATTTAAATTGTATTTGAAACTTAGTTATAAATAAATTTGTTTTGAAGTTTCAACAATGTTGCTTTTTTAAAAAAATTTAAATAGTGTTTTATGTTTATAGAATTGTTAGTTGTTAACTTGATATTTTATGTTTCATCATGTGTGATTTAAGTTTATATCAGTTGATGGTGTACACATGATCTTTTGATTAACGTATATTATGGCATTGAGACATAAAAATAAAATACATTCAAATAAGTTTTCCTTAGTTTAATACATTATTAAGTATTTCTAGGGTATAATCAAGTACAAATTAGTGTTTTAGAATCAAAATCCCAATTAAGATCCGAAACCTGAATTATATCGGGTTCAACTGGTTCTTGAACATGTTACTAAACCCGAATAGAACTTAACTAAACCTGAACAGAGTACGAACCGAATTTTTATAATATCTGAATGGAGCATATCTCTCTGATATCACGTCCTAGCTGCAGCACTTGACAAACAGAGGCCTAAGAGACAATTTAGGGTATTTGCTTCTAGGTCATGGGACCATCTCTAAGGTTAGTGTTTTGACATATGGGAAATTTGAACATCCTCAAAGTGTTAGACCACATTCATGTTAAATATTCAATCCTTGTCTTGTTTTACATTTTTTTTACGGATTTGAATGTCCAAAAAAGGAATAACCAGTCCATTATTAAAAGGAAGAGTTTTTGAGTATTTACTTAAGTGGTAAAAAATGGTAATTCAGAACACAACCATTATGGAAACTTTCTAAATAAAGAATCGAATCAATGGAGTATAGAGTATAATATAAGGAGAGCAAGATGCATGCAGACAATCTATCTCTGTCTGCATTAATTCGTTTTCTTTGTCACAATATCAACATGGGAGGCACAAAACGTAAAATAAAGATAGAGGAGATCGAAAAGAAAACCGTAAAATCAGTTGCTTTCACGAAGCGACGTAACGGTCTCTTCCGCAAAGCTGCTGAGCTTTGCCTTCTCTCTGCTTCGACTCAAATCGCAATCTTAGCCACTCCTCCTTCTACCAATTCTCACGCTGCTTTCTACTCCTTTGGCCATTGCTCTGTCGACCACGTAGTTTCCTCTCTGCTCAACGATAGATGTCCTCTTCCGACAGAACAAGAGAACATGTCAGGATTAGGGTTTTGGTGGGAAGACGGAGGCCTTGACAGGTCTGAGAATATTGATGAATTGAAAGAAGCGACCGATGCGATATCGAGAATGCTGAACAAGTTGAGGCTCCTATTAAATACCATGAAGAATAATCAAATAGATGGAGATGTTGTGATTCATCAAGAGGAGGTTCTTCAGCTTTGTGACACCGAGTGGAACAACAAGGAAGAGATGACGAATCAAATTACTAGACTTGATGGAGCTTCTGGTTCTGGAAGTTTGGTAGAGAATATGGAGGATAATCTGCCTCATGGTGAATTTTTTAATGATGCCAAGATTGATCCATTTTGATACGATGATGTTCTTTTATGCATCATGCCTGGTTTAGATTTACAACTAACTAATCTAGCAGTGTTTTTATCTATTTATAGTTTGTGATTTTGCTGTTCGGGAATAATGATACCACAAACTTAGGGCATCATTAGTTTCCCCGCTAAGAGCATCATTATCCATGGAACCCCATTTGGAGTTCCTATTTTTTTTTTTTTTTTGTTAATTAAAAAAATAAATAAAAATAAATAAAAACAAACCAATTACGGATCGCCACGTGTCAGTGGGGCCCGTAAACAGTGTAAGAAACCCTCCAAAAACGGTTCTTATTTAGTAGTTTTAAGAATTCTTGTTTAGTAGTTTTAAGAAGCGGTTCTTGCACTGTTCACGGGCCCCACATGTCAGTGGGGCCCGCGAACAGTGCAAGAACCCCCTTAAGAAACTAGGGATAATGATGCTCTAATAACTGCAAACGAAGCTTTTGCGATTGGTAGCGGTTATTAGCGTTTTCCACCAATCATAATAAATTAACAATCATAGAAAACGCTATAAAGCATTAGCGTTTCAAAGCGTTATAAACTTTTAAAATTTAAATGTTGGTTCCAGCTAGGGTTTGCGGTTGCGGAATGGTAAAAAAATTTTTTTTTCAAAAAACTTTATAAATATAAAAATAAAATATTTAATTTAAATTTAAAATTTAAATACTATAAATACCAATATATATATTGTATGAGCAAATCTCTCAAATATACCTTTTGAAATTTTGTCACAAAAATAGACCCCAAATAAAAAATGACCAAAATAGAATTTTTTTATTGAAAATTTTAATATATTTTTTAAATTTTAAACTTCACCTCCAAAACCCCACCCCATAACTCTAAACCATAAGTCTAGTTTAGTTAACCTAAAGGGTATAAATGTATATTTACAGTCTTTAATAAATTTATTTTGGTTATTTTTCTCATTAAATGCTATTTTGGTGAAAAATATTTGTATGTCTATATTAGGGTATTCATCTATTATATTGTAATTTATATTATGATATATATATATATATATATATATATATTCTATATTTTTTTAAAAAAATAATAGTATAATTTATAAATATAGTTTTTATATTTATAATAACAATATGATTTTTAATATTATTGTAATTATATAAAGGTAAATATTGTTAATTATTATTTAACTACTGCAGTTGGTAGTTAACCAGTCATAAGTATCCCGTAAATGCAACAATTTTTAATTGTTGTACCAGTCGCTCAAATTTCTTAATAATGCTTAAAACCGTAATCATCCGCAAACGCCCGTAATCGCAACCGCTGCGATGATACTAGTCAGGCCCTTACTTGATCCGGTTTGGTTGAAAAGCTTTGGGTTTCGTTTGTAGAGAAAGATAATAATGAAATACAATTTAAATTAAGCTAGAGATAGTTTTTCATCATAAAATCAATTGGTGATAAGTGGATTGAGTTATCTCTTTTATATATTACTTAAGATTTCTTCGAACTTTTGATGTAAAAGAATTCGTCTTTAATACACCTCTTCGAGATAATAGTTATTTGAACGTCAATATTATAATGTTTGGGTAAGGATCAATGTGGATCGGATTGGACTATATGGATCGGACTCTGATACCATGATAAATTAGATGAAGTTCCAACCTATAAAATTAATTAGTGATAAACGATTGATCCATCTACTTTTATTATTTCAGATATCTTTCAACTTCCGTTGTAAAAGACTTTGTCTCTAATAATTTAACAAGTGATAGACAGAGTTTTAAACCTTATCTAATTTGTATAAGTGGACATCAATAAGTCGCAAGAATGTAAGGGTCAAAATCAGGAAGACTCAATGATACATTGATTCTTTCGGAATGGAATAGAGTTAAGATAAGAATAAGTTTTGATGGAACGAAATAACGATTTAAAGACCAACTGAAAATGTCAAGTTCTAGGGAAATTTGTGTGAATTCCGGATCAAAATTAGAAATTTGAACATAAAAATCATTAAACATGTTCTAAAACTCAAAACATTAATTTATAATCAACATATTGTCATAACATCACTTAGTATGTTTAAAATCTACGACTTTTAAATTGTCTCTTGAATTCAAGTAGTTAAACATTCATTATGTTTGAGTTTAATATTTTTTATTAAACGACTGAGCATCACATTTTGTTGGTTAACTTTAGCTTTTATCGGTTAAGAAACACTTCTGGTGTGTTAAATAAAGATATTACGTAGTTAATAATTTTTCAGCAATAAGATCAGCAAAGGAATTTTTATATATATCAGAGATGAAGATATGCATGGCTCATATGTTTATGAACAAAGTCTTATTGGTAATCGGAGAATTAATGAACTAATATATAAAGGTTTATCGTCAATTCACCTACTTTCAACTCGTTTTAAAGTGGAAATCCATGCTCCAATTGCGTGTAAGAGAAATTGATAATAAATAAACTCATCAATAGTTGGAGAATTAGTGAACTAGTATATTAAGGGTTAGTCATTTTTTTTTTTGGTCAAAAGGGGTTAGTCATTAAGACCTGATTTTTCAGTATGGAATCAACTTTCGTCTTCTTGGCTTTGGATCGAGACTTTGATCTCGAAGGTGTTGAGTCAAATCTGGAAATGCACCTAACGGTGGTGATGTCCTAGTCTGTGGGCAACATTAAGATCTTTGGTGGCTAGTGATTTGTAAATATTTTTATTTCAGATTAGGCTTAATCCTTCTTGAGTAATTAAAGTTTTCGTGTCACGAAGACTAAAAATATTTGGCTTTACTTTCCTTTCTCAGATATGTTCATATTTGGAACATTCAAGTTCAAATGAGACATTCCTTTTCTTCTCGTGCTACATGGATTTATACAGAATATATCAAGATATAATTCTCATAGGAGAGTTACGTTAAAAGGAGCATTCACACTTGGTCAAAGATGCTCCAACAACTCCTTTCAGTTTTTGGCAAGATATCTTTCAATTTCTAGTATGATTCAGAATAATTTAGCTTCATTATTTGTTCATGACCGTTGCTAGATGTCTTGTACAGGAGCCTATAAAGCTCATCTCATTTCTACATTGTAAAGGCACTTTTTTATCAATCAAAAACAGAACTATTCAGTATAATCTCTCGTGAAATTGTTTGCTTCATTTCTTTTGTTTTTGTATTTAAATGGGTTCCTAGGCTTAAAAGCAACGGTCATTGAGGCTTTGGTTCATGATCTTATTTCAAAGGTTTCCCCACTTTTGGGTGACGATCTTTGTACCATTACGACAGCCTAATGATCCAAACACTTGTGGATTTCGTGTCAGCATCAGAAATGTGGTAAGTTTCTTAGTGGACTAAATAAATAAAGTAGAAGAGAGTTGTGACATCCGGTTTGGGATATATGTGAAAGGTTTAATATAATTGATTTAGCTAAACAAGTCATCGTTTTCATCATCTTGATGATTTCACCGTTTAGTAAACAAGTCTTTCGAATCTCCAATTAATTAATGCACCACGGAATGAAGTACGGAAGATCTTTAGCTCTTTACGGTTGGGGTGTTACAAGAGCATGCCCCTTTATTATTTTCGTCCAATAAGAAACTGACCACACTCATCTTCCATGGTTTGCTTGTTAATTTGGATGCTTATATACGGTCACATAGAGCATTTGCCATTTAAAGAAACTAAAAATGAACAAGGTTTGATGTATAGGCCATTAAACCCAAAACAACATTCTGAAATTATTCTCAGAGCTTGATGTACCAAAACTGCAAAGGAATCGCTTTCTGCCATGGCCACGGCTATTACACAGGTAAACTGAGTTTTATTTGACAAAATAACTCCGGAAAATAGTTCTCTGATCTAACTATTTCTCCTCGTGTCATAACAGAGATCTTAAGCCTCACAATCTCTTGATGGATCCAAAGACAATGAGGCTCAGAATAGTGGATCTTGGTTTAGCCATGAAGAAGTATACTCATGAGGTAGTTTATGTTGAGGAAACAAACAAAAAATCCATTGCTTTTTGTATTATATTTGCCCGACCTTAAGTACCTTATAAACCTAGAGCTTCTGGTTATTTTAATGGGGGTGCTCATTGCAATAAAATATTAACTATCGTCATTCTTCAACCTTTCCCCCTCTTACTTAATTAACACAACACAGCTTTGATCTGATGTAGTTTATTCATTATCTCATGACTCCTCTTTCCTCCAAATCACAGTAACTCGTCTCCTACTTCTCAGTCCCACTCGAGCATCATGGAGTCCATAGGATATTTTCTTTTATTTGAAACCATTAGTACATATCTATTCTCAACCAACCAATCAATAGCTCAACGGTGACGCTAAACACTTAGAGAGACACAAATCTACTCATAACAATAATACAAGAAAAATTGTTTAGGTATAAGATCCTAAATGTTAGTGTGTACATAAAAGACAGAATAACATTACGAGCCAAAATCATCAGTCCTTTATGGCTTATCAACAGTAAGAAAGAATATAGAGCAGGTCAAATCATG
The DNA here is from genome assembly GCA_905132885.1 of Moricandia moricandioides. Taxonomy (NCBI): domain Eukaryota; kingdom Viridiplantae; phylum Streptophyta; class Magnoliopsida; order Brassicales; family Brassicaceae; genus Moricandia; species Moricandia moricandioides. The sequence continues at coordinate 720,581 of CAJHQQ010000001.1, forward strand.
AAACCATTTGATCTAAAGGGAAGATGATCTCTCTCTCTCTCTCTCTATGCTGTTTCTGGGAATACCTTGAGGAGAAAATCAGTGAACCGTTTAGCGTAAAGTGTAGGCTCGATGGCTGAAATTGACATTGGTTCATACTGCATTGATTTGCAAGTATGTTCCATTCTCTTTTTCATGTTGTACTCTTGCAGGATGTCGATGATGCCCATGTAGACAACCACATCATATACTTCAAAGAGCTCGACTGTTCCTGATTCCTCCTGGTCTTGATGGAGTTTGTGGTGGGCTTGAGCTGGCATGTTTACTCCTAACTGTACCCGGAGCCTAAATTTGAATTCCAAACGGTAATGGTTATTATATTAATGAACAAAATATCAACTTTCCAGGTCGGTTTTGATGTGATGAAGCAAGGGGAAGTGACTGACCTTGCAGTTCCAGGTAGAATGAGATCAACTTCTTTCTCCCCAGCAGCGAATGCTCGTAGTGTACTTCCTCTGATGTGAGGACCAGGGGCAGTATCAACGGAACTAGGTTCGTGAGTAACCAATAACAGCCCTTTTGGAGGAATGGAGGGTTCACGAGGCAAACCGACTGAAGAAACACACAAAAAGACTATTTATCTACGCTGGACAGAAGATGAACTAACATTTGAGGCCTACCTTCAACAGAAGCAACACTGTCACTTTCTTGATCTGACATTTCATTGGGAGGCTCTAGGATATCATTAAGTTGATCGGGAGCTCTAAAATGTAATCCCAACAGAAGACTGTAATCAATGATTTGCAAAGATTCCAAGAACGAGCAGTCTAACACAATTTGCCTGCCATTTTGTAAACAGGGAGGTTCCACAAAAGATTAGACAAAAACAAATGCAAAATGAAAGCAATCTGCTTAGCCTTGCAATCCAGATAATTAGGTGTGCATGAGAATCTAAGACAATGAAAGATTCAAGAAACTTTACGTTAATGTAACATACAGTATCAATTCACTTGCATAACTAACCTTAAAGACGTTACACAGTATCAATTTATCAAGTTAATAGCCATTAGCCATCTTTAGACGTTTTAAACATACACAAGGAGTAAAACATAAATTTCATCACAGCATCCCTCACACATTCAATAGACAACAGGACTAGTGCTCGAAAATTGCAACAGGTGAGATGAGATCATAAAATGTTCTCAGAAACAGTAAGCGGTTGCAGCAAGAAGGCTAATATGAAAAATTCCCATAGCACATAAACCTAAAGGTTTTAGCAAAAATGACTAATACACTATCATTCAGGAAACCTATAAGGGCTATCTTTCACTGCAGTTGAAGCTACTATTACAAGATTTGAGTAGAGAACTCACTTGAAGAGAGCCTCTCGCAGCAGCTTGTCCATATGAAATTCATAAGCTAGATCAAGATCTTTCAGGGTAGTCTTTTCTCTGATTTTATTCTTTTCTGTAAATCTTCCTTGAGTAGAGCCCTTAAGGTCATAGCGGCGATGAATCTTCAACTCTGTGCAAAACATATTCCCCATGACCACAAAGCGTACCTATCAGAGCAGCACAACGATTCATGCTACACGAAATAGAATATAATGGATCTACTATACAGGGGAGGTCAGAAAAGTTCTTACCTTTTTACCCCACTTGAGTTTTAATCTGTGAACTCCAAAAAATTTCGTTATGAGCGTGTTTTCATGGTCCCCTACATGTTCATAGTACCTAGGCAACATCCTGAGTAGAACCTACATGAAAAAAGAAACAAGATGCTTTCAGTCATAAATTAAGTAGAATCTCTTTAGCAAAGACTAGATTCTCTATAGAAGTGATAATCATTCCCTACAAGGGAACAAGAAAGAACAAAAGAACCAAGAATCATCTCCCACAACCAAAAATTAAGAAGCATTACAATATTAAGCAAACAGCTTCGTTAAGTTACATCAAACCTTCAACTCAGATCGTTTTAGTGTCTTTATCACAAATCTGTCGTCGTGAGAAAGGTAGAAGATACTGCCACTTTTCCCAGAGGAGGAAATTTCCCTCAGACCATCATCACCACAGATAGACATCATGTAGTCTGCAGCATCTAGTTTGAACATCTCCCTCAAATTCCTATGACATGCCATTGATAAACATGCACAGTAAGTAATCTGAGGAACATGCAATCTTGAATACAGTAGACATATTGATAGAACTTTTTATGCTACTATTTCTGTTGATTCTAAGCTTTTTGGTACTGGCGGAAGAAAACATGTTTACCTGAAAACCATAGGGCAATAATCTTTCCAATCAAAATCAATGGACTTATGTGAAGGTGTATACTGGGAACCATCTCTGGGGAAGAACATCGTGATTCTGGCTCTTTCACCAAAGTCAGAAGCACGAACTTCCCGCCGAGGCACTGGCGTGATTTTTCCAACAGTATACCTGTGAACTTGTAAAGTTATGTGCGTAAGAGGAATAACTAGTACAAGCATAACTTTGGTGTTCTGATATGACTGAGCCGTCTAAAGATCATATGAGAATCGAGTAACATGTTCAAAAGTGGTTGGAATGCAGCTATCTTTCCATTTTGACAACGAAGTTTATAAACTTCAACAAGAAAAACTGCGATATTGTTTACCTGATACCAAGTTGGAGATTAAGCATTAGATAATAGTTCCATTTTCCCCCTAGGAAGGACATACAGGCGCTAATCGTGACCTCTTTAGGCCCATCCAGAGGTCTAGCCTTGCGTGACATGTCAATAGAACTCATAATCCGTTCTTTAATCAAAACTCCTTGCATGTATTCCCTTTCAAAGACGATAGAGTTCTTGCCGCGTCCCTCACTTTGACCAGAGTCAACAGACCGTGCAGACTTGGATAAGGGCCCATGACTCATATAATCTCTTGGAGGATCACTGGTGCTCCAGTTTTCATCAAGAAACCTCTCAGACATTCTACCCGAGTTTCTTGTCAGTCCACTTGTTGTGGTTATCTCAGAGAGACTTCGTGACACAGCTTTTGAAGTCCGTAGTTCCTCGAGGTTTATCGATGATGAATCATGAGAGAGGATGAAGTTTCCAGTGTCATTATAACCAAAAGACCGATGCCACTTCTTTAGAGACGGGTGTTTACTTCCAGCAGGATAATAGACTCCAGTCCCATCTTTTAGTCCACGTGACCAGGATCCGAAATAAAAACCACCATCAGCATACTTATAAACTCCAGAGCCATGTCTGAGACCATTCAGCCAAAACCCGTTAAAGAGATCACCATTTGCCCAGCTCATAACCCCTCTCCCAGACATTTTACCCTTTTTCCAATTCCCAATGAACCTATTTCCATTAGTCCAAGTATAACTACCACTCCCATCTTGTAACCCTTCTCTCCAAGATCCATCATATGAATCTAAGTTACAATACTCTTTCCTACCTAAACCGTGGCGTACATTCATCCTCCAGGATCCACTGTAAACAGATCCATCAGGGGAAGTCATTGTGCCAAAGCCATGAAGGTATCCTCCAGAGAAATCACCTTCATATTTAGCTCCAGATAACCACAAAATCTTTCCTTTCCCTGAGATTTTCCCTTCTTCCCAATCACCTTCGTAGATGATCCCATCAGACCACGAGTACTTCCCCTTCCCATGAGGAAGCGTTCCTTTGAGTTGACCAGAATAAACATCACCATTTGAGAACTCTCTCTCTGCAGGCCTGAGGAAAGACAAAATCATATTTCAGATCTGACAACAAAACAGAAAGTCAAAACGCTGAAATGATGGAAAAGCACACACCTAATTTCCATCTTGACAAGCAGTCTGGTGATTTTTTTATTTACAACATTGTATCCAGCCTTACATCTGAGCACATGATATAACCCTCAATGATTGTGGATCAATCATAACTCTTGGGTTTATAATCAAGATGCAAAAATCACATAAGAGAGACACCAATCAATAATTTTGACAGGTACTCCTGGAGATTGCATTCATCCCTGTCAAATTCACAGATTTAACCAAAACAATGAAGCTAATGTAATTGTTTCAAACATGAAAAAAATCTATTTTTCCCAAGTTATGAGCGCATTGCAACAAACCCATCACTCACAAACAAAGATTAGTCAAATAGTTTCAATCCGATTAAGTAACTATAGAAGTAAAGAGAACACAATCGTTGGAAAGTAAGTAAGAATCGCGAGTTCGATTCGCAGAAAATGACTTCAAGAGCTGATAATACGATGGATTTCGAGAAGAAGATAGCCAGATTCATAAGGAAAGCAATCCGATTCGCGGAAATACTCACCCGTCCCTGGAAGCTGGAGGAGAAGCAGAGGAAGGAGGAAACCCTAGATTGAAGAAAGGATGATTAGTCTTTTGTTGTTGTTGCTTGAAACGGAGATTCTCTTCTTCTATAAATGCTTTGTTGCCCATGCACGAGCTCCTCTTCTCTCTCTTTCACACAGTCTCTGAGTCTTCTCTCTCTTTTTTTTAATTGAATTTTCCGATCATTTTTCATTTCTTAATACTTTTTAAAAATTTGTAAAAGTTTCATTATTTTACTGTTATGGGTCCCACAAGTTCTGTTTCTCATTTTGTTGGGATTGTACGGTTCAAACTAAAAAGATAAAAACTTATATAGAAATGGTAACATCTGATTGGAGTACTTTTTTTTAACTTCTGGTAGATTAGGACATCCACACCGATGAACCCCCTCTTTTCTTTTTTTTATTATTAAATTTTTTTGTTTTTCTTTTTTGTTTTTTCTTTAGAAAAAAAAAAAAAAAAAAAGATAAACCAATCGCGGGCTGTCACGTGTCGTGGGGCCCGCGGAACAGTGGTGATACGGGTTCACCAGAGAGAACCCCAAAGCTACAGGTTCATCACTGTTCATCTAGAAAACTGTGTGAACCCTCCTTATGAACCCCTTATTAACCCTCAATGTATATGCTCTTACTATACTTCTCTTGAGTGGAACCTAATGATCAAGTTGTTAATTAAATATTTTCACACTCAAAATTTTTGAGTTGATTTTTCTAATTTCTGGACGAATAATTAAAAAACAATTCAATATAATGTAAATAAATAAATTTTGATTATTTTGGATTCATATGAAGCTGGTAAATTTTATGCTCTTACAAATAATGATAAACTGTAATATTTCAGACAATAAAATGAAAACTATAGTTCTAAGTAAATATTCTATGTTTTCGTTTGCTACTCATATTTATGTTGGAACATTGCCAATCAACTAAAACTTTATTTTCTCTTATTTACTCTATCTACTGTTGAAACAAAAGAAAATATTCACAAACACTACCCTATTCTATGTGAGAGCACTTTCATATTCTCCCTTTTACTCTCTTTTCCCCTTTTCACTTTTTTATGTTTTCTCTCATTTTTTTCTCTATATTTCTCTCTTCTCCCCCAAAAACAACCAATCATACTCTATCTTTCTACTATTTTATATAAATATTTTTATAACAATATGCATTGTACTTTGTTTAAATATAGATGTAACAAATGATATCAATAGCACATACTAATATGCCCTGATTAAGGTTTAAATCCTAATTTTAAACAAATGATTTTAGTCTACTAATCCTTTAAATAGGATATTTATACTAATCTGTTGATTTGTATTCGTTAATTTTAATTTTAACGCAAACTTGACAAAATTTTCAAAATGTATCAAATTTGTTGTAAAATTTGCGATGAAAACATATAACTGCAATATACATGGATTAATTGGTTCATTTTTAATGTTTTGACCCACTTGATAGTTTTAAATCTTCCAATAACTTTATACTCCTAGATATTGTTTCTGGCTTCTGCCTCAGCCACCGCACATAATCAGGATACCATTCCACTCAGAGCCGACTTTCGCTATTAGCAGGTAACGAATGAGCTTGGGACCAGTAGCTTTATTAAATATGATGGGACCAATTGATCCCATTCATGATAGCTCAATTATTCTACACTAACACTGGGCATTCAGGGTCTCAATCTAGTTTCGGTTCGAATTCAATCGGGTTTTGAATTTTCGGATTTATGAAAATCAGCCCGATTCTATTATAAAAGTTCAGTTTGGATTCGATTCGGGTTTAGTCGGGTTTAGTCGGTTTCGGTTTAATAACATATCGAAAAAACAGTTGAATCCGATATAATTTTAGGTTTCATATCTTTTGATTCTAAAACACTAATTTGTACTTGATTATATCCGAAAAATACTAATTTCTTATTTGTCATGTTTTTAATACTTTTATATATAATTAAGATGAATTTATATTAATACTATTATATTCTTACAAAATAAGATGATTTTTACGTATTGTCATCTTAAAAGCATATCTTTCTATTCTAAAATTTAAAAACTAAGATATAAAAAATTATAGTTAAATATGAATTATGCCTAGGTATTAGAGTCATGTTTTCTATGCTTTTAGGCTGGGTCATTAGTTTTAATATATAATTTTAATTAGATTGATTTAAATTTTGGTATTTTAATAAATAATTATTTAACTTCATACAATTTAATATTATAAAAATTATCTCAAAAAAATAAATGGGAAACGTGTTTGGAAAAAAAATAGTTATATGTATTTATTTTTTGTTTATCTCATATTTTTCTTATTTGTTAATTTTTATGATTATTAGTATATATGCATATAATAATTACACTAAAATATTTTAAATAGTCTAATAAAAAATAACAAAAATGATTTATATTTGTTTGTAAACATAATATGTCATGCCATATTGTTTTAAAAAAATATTTATTTTATTTTATTATTAATACCTAGAGAGTAATATAAGCAATAACCATAAATTTGATTTATATTTGTTTGTTAATGTGATTTTTCGTGGGATTTTCACTTTTATTCTTATTTTCTCAAATGCAGAAGTAATTTTTTCTTGTTATTTAAGCTGAAAATATAATATTTTCTTTTTATAATTTTTTACATATTTTTATTGGGAATGTAATTATCTTTTTAAAATATTTTCAATATATCTTCTTCCAAAAGAGAATACTTTTAAAATACTATTTTTTTGCAACAAGTACCTTTATATATATAAAGAATAAGTTAACTATATTTGCTTTAATTTTTTCTAGAGTTTCACAGAATTATAAATTTGTTTAAAGACTATTATGTAAAGAAAATGTGATCTATTTTTTAATATAAAATCTGTATTTACGAAATAATTTCTTTTAGTTATAATTATTAAAGTTTGAAAGTTAAAAAACAATTTGAGTATTACAAAATATGATTTTATAATAAAGACATAATATTTATAGGAAAATAACAACCTCTATTTTAAAGTAAAAATATAAATTGACTAAAGCTTATCTTTCTCTATTATAGCATTTAGAAATAAAAATAACAATAGATAAGAAATGTTCTTATCTTATATATTACATATTAATGTTTTGTTTGTCAACATGGTTGGGTTTTTTTGAATGTTTATTCAGTTATTGTGGGAGATATCATACTTATATCAATAATTTTATTTATTTTGATTAAATAATATGTAAAGTTGAATTCGGCTTAACCTTCTTGTATTTTTATTTATTTTTAGATTTTGTAGATTTGGTAATTCTAAGAATTTGTTTTAATAACAACATTTATATTAACAATTATATATTTGTTTATATAATTAGATAATTATCTAGAAAATAATATTATTAAAACTGGTCAAAATAACAACTTATTTTAAAACAATATATATTAAAGCTGTTATCCAAAAATAATGATTTCAAATCAATAAAAGTTGAAAAAAAATTGAAAGTTTTATAAAATAGTATAAAAATTTAACATTTTATCTTTAAATTAATAGTAAATTTCTTAATCAATATCTATAAAAGAATTATGTCCACATGTGTGGACAAAATACCTAGTTAAATATGTAAAGAATTATATATGCAAAGAGGCTAATTTTCTGTTTCGAGATTCATAAAACACCAGGTGGCAAAAGTAAAAAAAAACACACACACACACAGTGGCAAGGTCGACTCTAATTCAACGAACTGGATGTTCTAATGATTTTTTGTCGTTTACTTTGTCTAGAAGAATCGCCCTAATATTACGAAAGAATCAATTATTAAGATTTCACGATACAAATTGATCGTATGTATATTGTCGACGCCATCTTGCATGCATATGTAGACATGATGTACTTCCTTTTTGTCAACAGATGTTAGGGCATGATTAATGCAGGTCTCTTAACAAGGGGTTCTTATTTTTTAAGAGACCGTATCTTAATTTTAACTAAGAAAACTTAAGAACCGTCTCTTAAATAAGAGACATAAGAGACGTCTCTTATCTGGAAAAATGTAAAAAAAAAAAAAAAAAATTAAAAAGAGGACAAAAAAATTAAGAACCCCATCTTAAGAGACCCGGGTTAAAGATGACCTTAGGCCCTTATCAGGCTCATTTTAGATACTAGTGATTAGATGTGAAAACGTATTATATTATTTGCTAAAGCTATTTTTTCTTTGAAAAAAAAAAAGGATTCTTCGCATTTGGTTAGATCTTATATGCTGTGGTGAATATTTTAGATGAAATCAGATTTTTTTTTTTTTGAAAACAGATGATATCAGATTCGAATATTAGAACACGAATATCACCGAGTACAATAAATAAATAAGTGACCATTTGAGAACACTAACTTTTTCTGAGAAAAAAAACTTTAACTTATGTGGTGTTTTAATGATTTGCCAATGTTCAAATCAACATTAAATTTATTTACCAAAAAAATTAATCGAATCGGAATGTAGAGAAGAAAACACAAAGTTATATTTTACGTCACATTAAAATATATGGCCATCATCTTAATACAATGTTTCTAAACTTTTTAAAAATAAATATTTCGCAAGGTTTTCTGTTGAAGGATGGTATTTTTTTAGAAACTATGTTGATCTGTATGCATGGTTGTCGAATTCGCCAAATTTATGAATGTATCATCTTTATTCTAAATAGAAAACACATGGGAAATTCTAACTATGATACAAATTAATATTTAACTCTTTAACTTTAATATTTAACTTTTAAATCTAATATTTAAAAGATAGCAATTCTCATAAATATTTTAAATAAATTAACTTTTTAAAAATTATTTATAAATGTTTGATAATCATATATAAATGTTTATAAATCCAATGGCACCACTTAAACACTAAATTTAAAGCAATAACTACTAACCCTTAAACTTAAATGCTATAATATTTTTTGATTAAATGTATTTTTGAAAAGTAATTTCCAACTTATTCTATTTCAAACAATTTCTCAAAACACATGATACATCCGTTTTCGTACAAGTTACAGCATGTGACTTGCTGGGGATCCTAAACTGATATGCTGTAATAATATTCGTACATGTTACAGGACATATCAGTATTTGATTATTGCTAAGAGCCAAACTTTTGTAGAGTAAGATCCAAAACTTGCGGCAATGACTAGACTAAAAATATACATATGAACGTGACGGTTATATTTACGTGTTTGTGACATTTTCAGCTTGAACTTAAATGCGATTTGTTTTTTGTTTTTAAAATATGAACGTGGATTCAATATCTGTCGCCGCAGATATTTTGTTACGAATGTATTAAAATATAGAAGGGGAGAGTATATTAAATATCTGAACTCAACCGAACATGACCAAACACAAGAAGACAACATTGATCGACGCTTACGAATATTTAGTTTCTTTATTATTATTCGTTAGTTCAACGTTCGAAGCATCCAATGAAAACGTTATTTCAAACTATACTACAGTAGTAAAGATTGTGGTCGTACATCATCATCGTATATATACGTATAGCTAAAAAGTAAACACACCAAGATTGACATAAAATAATATACATTTGAAAATTACAAGATGTAGCTGTCAAAAGAATACATGAAATATGACATTTCGAATTAATATTAGACCTTAGAAATTGTTTCAAATACCACAAATTAACTATCACTTTTTAAAAACTCTTCCAATCAAAAATATACTAATATTTGGATTTAGGTTTTGGTGGCTATTATTTAGAATTTAATATTATGGGGTTGGGATTATTAATGTTTTATAAATATTTATAAAAAAAATAGTTTACTGTTATTTTATCACAAATTTAAGGTATTTATGAAAATAATTATCTATTAATGGTTATATTTGAAAAATGCTATCAAACCTGTCGTAGAATTAAAATTTTTCTAAACTTATACTTGTATAAGTTTTAAATATTCATATTTAAAATTTAAAAATTAATATTTATATAATACATTACTGTATATATTTTATTATGTTACTGGCAACATTTTTTCTGTAAGCTCAATAAAGTAATATTTACATTTTAATTAAAACCTATCTGGTTTTGGTAGCCAAAACGTACAAGAAAGTTTAAAAATCACTTCAATATGAAATCACTAGATTCCACTGTTTTCGGTTCGGCTTTGAAATCTTTTGGTTTGTTGACTCAGACTCCAAAGAAAAAAACAAATTATGATTCAAAATAAATCAAACAAAAAAGATATTGCTATTTAGTGTCATTGACTAAAATTAAGAAAAATTGTTAAGAATAACACAAATTAAGTATTACTTTTAAAAAATATATTCAAACAAAAATATATTAATATTTGAGTATACATTTTATTGATTATTATTTTAAGTTTAGTGTTGAAGAGGTGGGATTGAGTTTCATAATGTTTTATAAATATTTTGAAAAATAATTTAGTCTATTTTCATCATAATTTAAAAGATATTTTTGAAAATTTTCATTCATTAAAGTTAAATTTTAAAAAGTGGTAGCAAACTTGTGGTAGAAATACAATTTCCCCTAAAAATAAAGTGTTTGCCAAATTTATCTTTTAAATAAAATTTATTAAATATTTCATCTTTTTCAAAAAAATACATTTTCAGATTCTTCACATATTAAATTTTAATTATAAATATATTATTTTTGTGGTAAACTATTTTTCATAGTTTTTTTCTCAAACTCCAATTTTTACAATGTAAACTTAGTTCCACACATATTTTCATAATTTTTAACTAATAAAAACTCAATAAACACAATTAATTTTATTAAAATTTATAATTTATCGTTTATCATTTATCATTATTATTTAATAAAAAGGAATTGAAAATAGAAATATGGTATCATTTTAAAATAACTATTTTTAAGAAAAGTAGATAATTTTCTAGCAGAGAAAATATCTCGGAACGGACATATAAAAAATAATATCATGATTAAAAAGTTTTTTCAAAACCAATGTCTTTGCTACCTTTACGTCATTTATAAAATCTTCTTTTAGGTAGAATCATTCATAAATCTATGAGCGTTAGTTAAAGTTTTATTTTTTTGCTAAAATTTCGATGGGAACGAAACTATTTACATTGCGTTTTATTCTTAAACACTTGCGGGTGCCACATGGTAAAAGATTAAATTTAATTATTATTTTTAGTTTTAAAGTTTTTTTTTTTTTGCTAAAAGTTTCGATGGGTACAAAACTATTACATTGTGTTTTTATTCTCATCTATGAACAAGACGAAAACTCCAAAAGTAAATGGTAAACAGTAAAAATACATATTTATATTTCTGCCTTTTCGTCTGAATCAAACAATCATTTAACAACTTCATTTGCTTTAAAAAGTCTAATAATTTTAAAATAAAAAGAACAGTAAAAGTTGTTAGAAATGAAAGGACGAAAAAATGAAAAGATGAAAACAGAAGAGTTGCATGTGATTGAGAAGAAGGTATATATATATAAAAATAAAATAAAACAAAAAGATGATGTTGTTGTCACGTAACGCATCGAGACAAAAGAAAAGAGTGGCCCTCTTCTATCTCTTCCTTTAATTTGTCCCTCTCCTTGCCGTACTCTTAGTATCAAGATCTTACCTTCTTTAAGTATCTTATTATAATATGATTAGCAATAATTTAATTTCAAATTTTATATAAGAAACTCTCTAATGTGAATCTGATTCGTTCCCCACCCCCACCACACGGATCGATTCTATCCTCGATGACTATTTTCATATATATATATATATATATATATATTGGCACCTTACATAATCTAACCGTTAATTTTTCGAGGGATTGTATACGTATTTAGATATATTAATAGGACTATGATCAGTAGGTCTAACTAAATAAACTAGAGATTTTTAAATGTTAATGATAAGTCTGCTATGTCGGCTTCAAGTTGATGGTGACAATTGGTACACCTTAAAAAAATTGAGGTATTATAACAAATTAAATGCCAATATAAATGTGTAATTAACATATAATAGAACTGGTAATGCCTTTCGTTGCCTAGTAATCCCTTATTTTCCTTGTCCTTTTATATCTCGTCGATCACTTGTCGAGGTCACATTATTTATCATATATTATTTTTGTTTTGGGGGGGAGGGGGTTCAAATTTCTCATTCTATATCTTGATCTCAGATTTTGCATTTCTAAACATAATCAAATAATTTTAAATCTAGTAAATCTCATATCAATAAATAATAGATATCAGGGGTCAACTAGATGGTGTTCTTATGTTTTTGAGAATGATCTTACCAATAGGTTAGGTTGATCTTGGGTCCCCTGGTGTTGGGTTCTTGGAAAAAATTGTAACAGTTACCTTTTGGTTTAATGGATATATTTCAGATGGCAAAAAAAAAGAGTGGCGGAGTGGCGATTAAGAAAATTAGGTCATCATAAAATCAGATTATCGGCTGATAAAAATTATATGTTATAGGTGAATCTTACGAAAAGTAAATTATTTATATTTATTCATAGCTTGTTTAAAATAAATTTTCAAAAATTCCATAAATCATTGAGAAGATGAGTTATGATAATGACAAAAAACTATGAAAATCTGAATAGTAACATGCGAGACAACTGTAGAATAACTGTAGTGCAGTTTAAATAATAACAAAAACATATAGATATATAAATATATATAGAGATTTTTGTTACTATTTATGGTACTACGGTGTGAGGGGGTTGGTCGCCATTCAAAACCTCAATTTTCAGAATGACAAACATAAATTCCTAAAGAAATTTAAAAGCCTTCTAAATTTCTTTTGAAAGTAATCATGTATTTTTTTTGAATTTGTTTTCTTATTTAAAAAGGTTAGATCAATGTTTTCTCTTTTAAAAGCTTTTCTATTTTTAATGGGATTTCTTATGCTAACCTTCCAATTCTAAAAATTTTAAGAGATTTTAACAGACTGATTTTATCTTCTTCTTTTTTAGCACAAGCTGATTTTACTTTAGAAAATGTTTTTTTAAAAGGATATCCAACCTGTGTTTCAAAAAAAAAAGGATATGCAACCTAACTTCAACACTTTTAGTATGACATATAAAAAATAATTGTCAATTTGTTTCTTTTTTAAATATGATTACGACGAAAGATTAGAACTTCCGTTTCATCATACTAGAAACGAAAGAGACAGGTGCAGAGCATAAAACATGACTGAGAGCTATCACAAGATAAGCCTCATTGGTTATGGTAGCAGCGTGCAAGCTAGTAGATTTGGTTATACATTGCTTTCATTATACATCTTCGTGTCCAACACTTGCTTCCCGCCATATGGTACACAGTCCTTTGCTATAGACTTACTGTTTGCAGATCATGCAATTCATGGTAGCAGTATCGTAAGTAGGGTGGACACCGAGGTATTCGGAATCTGATCCGTGTAGAATAATATTTTATTCGATTTGATTTGATCCATAATTTACTAGATATACGGTATTTCTGATATAAAGAAAATTTATATTTTTAACTAGATATCTAATTCCATTCATACAAATAAAATAATAATATTTTTGTTACAAAAATCAAAAATTATTTACTTTTTAAAATTTTAATAGCTAATATAATAAATAAAAATATTTTAAAACTTAGAAAAATTATAACCCTTACATACTTATATATATATATATATATATATATATATATATATATATATATATATATATATATATATATATATATATGCATATAAGGGATGCAATTGGATATTCATTCAAAAAATAGTATTTCTAATTTGATTCATTTGTTACAGATATTACATATTAGTACTTTTTTGTTCTATAGAATTATAGATATCCGAATTTTCGGGTTTGAACCGAAAAAATAACTAATCGGATCAAACAGTAAGGTGTCCATCTATTCTTCTTCGAGACCAAAAATTATACTTAAACTAAAACAATATGGATAAGCAATCCAATGGCCACCCGATGCAGTGTCTCTCTTTATTGAGAAAATATGCTTATTACGTTCCATTACATAGAAGATAATGTTTACAAAGCTTATCGGAGTAGAGATGAATTTAGAATTTATGTATCTGTTTCTGTAAATATTTTTTTTATAAATAGAGTAATTCAAGAAATAAACTAAAATCTACTATAAATTAAATGGTTAGTAAATTTAGACTACTTAGGGCATGATTAATGCAGGTCTCTTAACAAGGGGTTCTTATTTTTTAAGAGACCGTATCTTAATTTTAACTACGAAAACTTAAGAACCGTCTCTTAAATAAGAGACATAAGAGACGTCACTTATCCGAAAAAATGTAAAAAAAAAAAAAAAAATTAAAAAGAGGACAAAAAAATTAAGAACCCCATCTTAAGAGATCCGAGTTAAAGATGGCCTTAGAGCAGGTTTATCGCTGGCTCTTAACAAGGGTTGTTAGGTTAATTAGTATTTTTAAAAAAAAAAAAAAACATTAATTGAAGATGCGTCTCTTAATTAAGAGAGCGAAGGAACGGTTCTTAAGAGGTACGTGTCACTTTTCTATTGGGTAGAGGAGAGGTGGCGATTGCTTCTCTCTTTTCTTCTTTTCTTCGGGTCTCATGGGTCGGAGGATGCCGGCGTCGAAACGGGAGCTGGTAGTTGGAGAGCAGAGCGAGCGTGAGCTGTGAATAGCCAAGTGGCGAGAACAAGGCAAGGTGACTCTGGTGTGGTTTACATCAAGTTTGATTACGAGAAAGACGGCAAGATCTGTCAACCACTCCGGTGACTCCACCGGCTTCAGGTGGTCCGACCAAACTGGAAGCTCAAGGTGGTCGTGGAGGAGAGGTATGGGACGATGGTGGTGTTTATGAGAATGTCAAAAAAGTGTATGTTGGACAAGGTGACTCTGGTGTGGCGAGAACATGGCAACATCGGCTCCAGTCAAAATTTCTCGGCGAGAACAAGGTGAAGGTTTTTTTTAAGAACCCTTAACTTAAAAACTTACCATTGAAAGACTAAAATTAGGTGTTTCTTAACACAAACTCTTAACTTAATTATAATACTTAAATATTGACTAAGAACTCTCTTAGGGGTTACACCAAAGATGATCTATGGAATTTACTATATTACCCTTAACCTTTTTCCTCTTATAATAAAATTCATAAATCATTCGACGAGTCCCTACGGTTTTCTTCTTCGAGAAGAGATATACTGATGGTCGAAGGTATACTGATAGTGTGTGTTAGAATTTTTTTTCGTTGTTTATGGTTGTTTCATTCTTAAGCTGAGGGTGTCATCATGTATCTGCAGGAGGAGTTCTCGGGATCCTGAGAGAGTGGAGAGATACATGCAACGGTCACGCTCTCGGTCGAGGAGCCGTTCTGAACGTTGGTCAAGGTCAGAACATAGGCATAGCTCTGAGCATAGATCATGCTCGCCGTCAAGGTCACGGTCCAAGAGGTAACTTTGGCTTCTCTTTTATATTCTAACTTTATGTGAAGTTTTTCTTTGGCATTATCATTGCATGCTTACTGAGAATCGATTTAGTCGGTGGTAACTTTCTTTAGCCAAGTGATGTCAACAATTAGGGGAAACACTGTTGGGCCAGGTATTAAAATTTCCATTGTTTTTTTTGTCTTTAACCTTTTGACAAGCCTAGACAATAACTCATTCTCTCTTTTCATAGGCGACGCAGTGGTGAATTTTTATATAAACATAGAAAAGAAGTTCGCTTTTGTAGAGATGAGAAACGTTGAGGAAGCTAGTAATGCAATGGCATTAGAAAGAATTGTATTAGAGGTGATTAATTATCTCTTACTCAGATTAGTACAGTCTTATTCTTCTTTATTAATTACAATATGTATTGTGAGTATTAACATGTTAGCTTTTGCTCATCTCCAGGGGTTCCTGTAAAGGTGAAGAGGCCTACTGACTATAACCCATCCCTTTCTGCAGCTTTTGGTCCGAGCCAGCCTAATCCCAATCTCAACTTGGCGGCTGTTGGATTTTCTTCGGGGTTTACTGGTGGGCTTGAGGGTCCAGACAACATACATGTGGGTGGGCTTCCCTATTACTTAACAGAGTATCAGATCAGGGAGCTCTTGGAGTCCTTTGGGCTGCTAAGAGGTTTCAACTTGGTTAAAGACATGGATACTGGAAACTCGGTGGGATATACATTTTGTGTATTCCAGGATCCTTGAGTCACAAATATTGGATGTGCTGCTCTAAACGAGATTAAGATGGGCAATAAGACACTTACAGTGAGGCGTGCAGTCCAACAGCAGATTGCTTTGCAGGTGAGTGTTTTACTTCATGCTTTGTCTCTTTAAATCATGTTACTCTCTGAACTTTTTGAAGATCACTAATGAAGTTTCTCTTGAACTTGTGTAACAAAGGCTTATGCTACTATCAGGAGGCATGCCCACCAAGATTATCTGTTTGACTGAAGTATATTTGGCTGATGAGGTTGGAGACGATAAAGAATATGAAGACATAATGGAGGAAATGAGACAGAAAGGTGGAAAAGTCGGTAAGGAATTTCGGTTCTTTTTTTTTAAAAATGTTCGTGACGTTCTAACATTTTCACACACTCAAGCTTTTTGACATGACCCAAAATTATTTTGGTAATTCATTGTTGTGTGCAGGTAACTTGGTGAATGTTGTGATTCCGAGGCCCAGCGGATCTTGATCGTGATCCAACACCAGGAGTTGGGAAAGTTGGTTTTCATCTCAGAGAAGCAGTTTTTTCTTACTAAAATCTTTAATACACGTCCTCTAATGAGATTAATATTTTATGTTAATTCAGGTGTTCTTAGAGTATGCGGATTTGGATAGTGCAGCGAAGGCAAGATCCGGGATGAATGGAAGAAAGTTTGGAGGAAACCAAGTGGTGGCTGTGTATTACCCCGAAAACAAAGTATGCGCAAAGCTGAGTATGAAAGCTGATCTTTTCTTTACTTAAGTTATTTTGATTCTTTTTGTTTTTGTTTTTATGTATGGAGATATTAGTATGGATTTCGTACTTGTCTATTCACAATCATAGTGTGTGTTGGATAATTATAGTCTTTGGTTTCATTAAAACACCCTTGAGTTATGTTATTATCCTCTTACCGGTTAGATATTACCAAACAACATCAGATTATATACAAACCATAGTCGTAACGTACTAGTTTGCCTGGAAAAATGGTTTTTTCCAAATACAAAATGATATAAGTAGATAAAGAAGTAAACAAAACAAATAGCACCAGTGGTCTAGTGGTAGAATAGTACCCTGCCACGGTACAGACCCGGGTTCGATTCCCGGCTGGTGCATTGAGCTGTGAGGATTTAGGCTTCAGCGATGGTTGGGTCCATTGCATTCTTCTGATATATTGGATGTGTAATCAGCCTTTCACTGAGCTTTGTTTTTTTTTCCTTTTCTAGTACTTCTAAACAGTACAAGTTGGATAATTTTTCTC
The DNA here is from genome assembly GCA_905132885.1 of Moricandia moricandioides. NCBI lineage: Eukaryota > Viridiplantae > Streptophyta > Magnoliopsida > Brassicales > Brassicaceae > Moricandia > Moricandia moricandioides. The sequence continues at coordinate 738,221 of CAJHQQ010000001.1, forward strand.
AGTTGTGGATGGAAAATCTATGCAGAATGAAATGGCTACTATTTTGTCACACTCACAGGTCATATCTTAAAACCATATAGTAGCAAATTAAAAAGAATTGCTTAATTAGTTTTATTGCTATTGTTGTGATAAAATAAGCTGCAAATGTTAGCTTCAGGTATCTATCATAACCACCATATAGACGAGTCTCTCACCATCAGGACTCCAGTCCACTGCAAAGACCCCATCTCCATGCAGATATATTTTTTTTTTGTTTAGTAAGATTCCACTATTTTAATGATATATTTTTTTTCTGACCGGACGTGGTAGGGAATCTAGTTATCAGCATTTGTTGGCTTTAATAGTTAGCAAGAAATATAAAGTAAAACGATCATTCTGATTTGTGGTACCAGATTCTATTATCATTTTAGTGGTAGATAGTGGATCATATATATTTGGTTTATCTTCATCCAAGTTTATTTTATTAAAAAAATATATATGATAGATTAATGAAGGTATAGAATTAGAAGAAATATTATTGACTCTCATAAATAATAGATTACAATAAGCATATGCTTATATAGAGATAACTAAACTTAATTCCTAAACTAATATGGAATATTACATTATAGACATTATTTGAGAATTGATTTGATATATGTTATATTTTCACTAAAAAAATAACATAACATGGTATAATTGATGACATGACTTAAATATAATATGACAATTACATTTAATGACATAACATGCTATAATTAATGTTTATGGATAAATATGACATGATAATTATATTTAATGTAAATTTTTTTTTTGGTAAATTTTTTAGAATATAGAAATAACTAATACATCATTAAAGTAAATTTATTTAATATGACAATAAATAATATATAAACATAAAATATTTTATAAAATATTAAATATTATTTAAATCTATTTTATAAGAGTTAAAGATCAAAATAGATCTAAAAATTTTTTTGTCCCAAAAATAGCACTCAAAGATAAAATGACCAAAATAGACTTTATTAAAAGATGTAAATATATATTTATACCCTTGGGTTAACTAATCTAAACTTAGGGTTTAGAGTTATGGTGTGGGGGGTTTTGGAGTTGAGGTTTGAAAATTGATTTTTTTTAAAAAATATTAAAATTTTCAAAATAAACAAGGTCTATTTTGGTTATTTTTTCTCTCAAGTTCTATTTTTGTGACAAAAACATTAAAAGAGGCTATTTGAGAGATTTGCCCTTTTTATAATCATACAATTTACAATATTAAACAAAATTTTCAAAATTTCAAAATATCCTACATTTTTTTAAAAAACTATAAACTTTTAATTGTAAAATCATTTGTTTTCTTTTGATATCTACACATTTTAAAAATTCTGTTTAGTTTTATTTTTAATAATTATAAAAAATTATATCAATTATATATATATGTATATATTTATATATTTTTTCTCATATAATTTAAGATAAACCAAAAGTTTAATTTAAATTAATTTTATGTTTAACTAAATTAAAATTTATATTAAAATATTGTTATACAAATAATAAAAACTAGAATATTAACATAATTTTAAACAGAATTTAAATTAAAAAAATTATTGTTGAATTTTATGTAGGAAAACACCTAGTATAACTAAGGGGATGATTGGCAAGTGCTCTAGATACTGTAGAAAGCCATTTTTCTTTTTAAAGCCATTTTTATAAAGCAATCATGCTTTAGATCTTAAAAATAAAGCTACATCAAAAAACTTAAAAAAGGAAATATGTTAGCTTTGGAAATCAATTTTTCTACAACTTTTATTTAGTGCTTTCGATTGCCTTTGAAAAAAAATCTACAGCAAAAAAACAAAGCCACAGCCAAAAAACTTACAGCCTAATTTAGCAAAAAACATAAAGCTACAACTTTTTCCAATCAACCCCTAAATATGTGGATCTAAGTTCAACCTAACAGAAAGTTGGCTTGATAACTTCTGGCCCATGGACCTGCAAGAAACAAAAAGCCCAAGTCTTAATCCAAGTCATGACCAAGAGAATTGATGGAACGATGCGTTTCGATATATGCAAGTTGATTAGGTTGTTACAAAGAGAGAGAGGACGATGGATTAGCTTTGGTGGAAAACGTGTTCGGTATGAATTTACTGAACTATAGTAGATTTTAAAATATAATTAAGATTAATAATTTAGATTAACCGTATGAAAAAATTGAATTTTGAAGGATATTCTTATTTTAAATTGGAACAATATCCTGATAATAATATACTCAAGGTTATGTATCTTCGTAAGGTATTAGATGTTAGGTATATTCTTTTACTTTTAATTTTCGGTGTAACTAAATTAAAGGTACAAGTAAATGATTCATAATTAAAGTCAAATGGCCAATTAAGGGGCTGACTGGTGTAACCGCAGCGGTTGCGGCTGCGGCTGCGGACGTTTGCAGATGCGGGTGGTTGCGGTTTTATGCGTTATTAAGAGATTTAGACGACTGGTAAAACGGTTAAAAATTGTTGCGTTTGCGGGATACTTATGACTGGTTAACTACTAAATACAGCAGTGCTTAAATATAAATGAACAATATTTATATTTTATATAATTATAAAAATATTGAAAATCATATTATTATAATAAATATAAAAATTATACTTATAAAATTATACCATTAATTTTTTTTTTAAATATAGAAATATCTATCTTATTAAAGTAGAAGTACTTTAGGATTTTGTTTGGAAACATGGTTAGTGAGGATTGTTTGGATACATGGATAGCAGTATTAAAAATAATTTCTTTTATTTACAAACTTAGCTTTTACATTTACAATAAATTAAGTATTTTATTTTTATATTTTTTATTTACAGATTCTGCTACTGCATTTAAAATAAATTTAAATTAAATAATTACAATTCCAAAGTTTACATAACCAAATCGATATTTAGATATTGATAATTAAAAATTTTAGTATGTTGTTTCATTTCAAAATAAATTAACAAAAAAAAGTTAATATATGAATAATACAATTACATCAAATTGCATCAAGTTATACATTTTTAATATAATATTATGTACAAATAATTTTTTATCAACATTTATATTATAATATAATATTATACTCTATATGTAAATTACAAAACATAAAAAATATATAAAGGATTTTTTATAAAAGCAGCGATTTATTAGTTTACGTTGAATACAAGTTAAATCAAACACCCGCGCAGGAGCGCGGGTCAAGTTCAAGTTTTTCTTTAAAGTTTTATAATATAAATTAAAATATATATATATATATATATATATATTTGGTATTTCTATTATTTTAATTGAATATTTTTATTTTTATTTATATAATTTTCTGAAAAAAAAATATTTTTTTTACCCTCACGCAACCGCCCGCAACCGCAAACGCTAGCTGGAACCAGCTTTTGAATTTTAGAGGTTTGTAGCGGTTTGAAGCGATTTGAAGCGATTTATAGCGTTTTGTATGATTGTTGCGAAACGCCAACAACCGCTATCAACCGCAAAAGCTGCGTTTGCGGATGGTAGCGGGAAAACCAGTCACGCCCTAAATCACTAATAATTGTTTAGAATCCAATATGTTGTGAATAATCTCAAACCAAAAGAAAGATTCAAGCTTTATTGATGCAAAATGAAAATAGCTCTAAAGAGCTTTATTGTGCAGAAATATAAAAGAGAAAAGAAAGCTTTAGACTTGTCTTCAAGAACACAAAGATTCAATTAATATCATAAAGGTTTTTAAGAGAAGCTGCTTATAGCAGCCAAGGTTACAACTTAAGAACAGTTAACGACACATTTATATCAGTTTAGAAACCCTAACTATTGAGACTTCTTAATGGATTTGAGTATGGGCCTGTGTGGGTTTCAATATATGTATCATTATGATTAATTTAGTTTAATATTTTCTAGCCTATTTTAAAAATTTGACCAAAATGTCACTAATGAATAATGAAGTTTATGCATACAATAAAAGATAATTTTGAAAAATTTAAGTTATTTCAGGTATAATTGGGTAATGATAAACGTCCTCTAATGAGATTAATAGTTTATGTTGATGCAGGTGAGTATGAATGGAAGAAAGTATGCGCAAAGCGAGTATGAAGGCTGATCTTTTCTTTACTTTCTTTGGACCTCTTAGCAAGAAATTTCGGATCTTTTTGTTTTTATGTATTGAGATATTAGTATGAATTTCATACTTCTCTATACACAATCATAGTGTGTGTTGGATAATTATAGTCTTTGATTTCATTAAAACACCCCCCTTAGTTATGTTATTATCCTCTTACTGGTTATAAATTATCAAACAACATCAGATTATATACAAACCATATTCGTAACGTACTTGTCTGCCTGGAAAAATGGTTTTAGCAGCTATAAATTTGTTCAACTATTTATTATATATAAATGAATAAAGGAGTAAACTAACAAATAGCACCAGTGGTCTAGTGGTAGAATAGTACCCTGCAACGGTACAGATCCGGGTTCAATTCCCAGCTGTTGCAGTGAGCTGTGAGGATTTAGGCTTCAGCGTTGGTTGGGTCCATCGCATTCATCTGATCTATTGGATGTGTAATTAGCCTTTCACTGAGCTCTTTTTTTTTCCTTTTCTAATACTTCTAAACAGTTACAAGTTGGATAAATCTTTCTCAATTTTGGATGGAAAATCTATGCAGAATGAAATGGCTACGATGTTGTCACACTCACTGACTCACAGGTCATGATATCGTAAACCATATCGTAGCAAACTAAAAAGAATTGCTTAGTTTTATTGTTATTGTTGTGATAAAATAAGCTGCAAATGTTAGATATCTATCATAACCACCATATAGACGAGTCTCTCACCATAAGGACTCCAGTCCACTGCAAAGGCCTCATCCCCATGCAGTTGATATTTTTTTTTTTTTTTGTGTTTAGAAAGATTCCACTATTTTAATGATATATTTTGTTCTGACCGGAGGTGATGGGGAATCTAGTTATCAGCATTTGTTTGCTTAAATAGTCAGCAAGAAGATATAAAGTAAACGATCATTCTGATTTGTGGTACCAGATTCTATTATCATTTTAGTGGTAGAGATATGGATCATATATAGCTGGTTTATCTTCATCCAAGTTTATTTTATAAAAAAAGTGTATATACGATAGATTAACAAGAGTATAGAGTTAGGGGTTGACTGGTTTTCCCGCTACCACCCGCAAACGCAGCTTTTGAGGTTGGTAGCGGTTGTTGGCGTTTTGTAACAATCATACAAAACGCAATAAATCGCTTCAAATCGCTTCAAACCGCTATAAACCTCTAAAATTCAAAAGCTGGTTCCAGCTAGCGTTTGCGGTTGCGGGCGTTTGCGGGAGGGTAAATATTTTTTTTTAAAAAAGACTATATAATAAAAAATAAAAAATAATCAATTAAAATTTTAAATTAAATAATAAAATACCAAAATGTATACATTTTATTGTAATTTATATTATAAAACTTTGAAGAAAAATATTTCTATAATTTTAAAATAATTTAATAGTATTATTTTATAAATATAATTTTTATATTTAGTATAATAATATGATTTTTAATATTATTATAATTATATATAATATAAATATTGTTAATTTATTATCTAACCACTGCTGCATTTAGTAGTTAACCAGTCATAAATATCCCGCAAACGCAACAATTTTTAACCGCTTTACCAGTCGTCCAAATCTCTTAATAACACATAAAACCGCAACCGCCCGCATCCGCAAACACCCGCAGTCGCAAACGCAACCGCTGCGGTTACACCAGTCAGCCCCTTAGAAGAAGTATTATTGACTCTCAGAAATAATATATTACAATTTTCATATGCTTATATAGAGATAACTAAACTTAATTTCTAAACTAATATGGAATATTACGTTATAGATAATTGTATATATCTTTAATTATAGATTTGGGTCGATCTTCTAAATCTCCCATTACTCTCCAAATTTCATACGTGGTAACACGTATGAGATTTGACAAATCTTAAAAGTATGATAGTAGAAATAATTCCTAAAAATAGAAAATTCGAAGGTTCGTGTTTTGTAACATCAAGCTTTTCTTGACCGTAGGTGTAAAGGTAGAAGGTAGATAGTCACATGGATTTGGATCATCAAAACACATAACATAAGTATTAAGTAGTAGTAGTCAAAATGTGTCATGTATGCACGCCACCATGCCATCATGAGCTCATGCTTCTTATGATGGAGTTTAAGTGGAGGTTTATATGGTCACATGCACGTCGACCGTAAGAGTTCATGCGCACCAATCATGTGAAACATAAACAACTCGTGTAGAAACAGAATTTGTGACGCTTGATGAAACGGCAACGATAGATTAAGTTATAGCAGCAGCGTGATGTATCTTGGTAGTAGAATAAGTAGTTAGAAGCTTGATAAAACATCAACATCAACAATAGAAGTAGTAACTTGATGAGTAAACAACAATGGCATGGTTGTTCAAGTTGGGAAGCTACTCGTCATTATGTAGTAGTAGTTGAAGTATTAGAGTTATTCCCTATTATGTAAAAACACATGATCGGTGACGAACAATTTATATAAGAGAAAGAAAAAATTAGAGCATAAATTTTTTAGGTTCTAGAAATATTTCTGTTGTGATACCAGGATAAATTGACGAGAATATAGAATTGAAAAAAATATTATTGACTCTCATAAATAATAAATTACAATATGCATATGCTTATATAAATATAATTAAACTTAATTTCTAAATTAATACAGAATATTACATTATAGATATTAATAAGTTTCCTATTCCTATTCTAATATATTTATATATATATATAATCATAGATTTGGATTGAAATTGATTCTTAGATCTCATTGAAGAAGAAGATTCAGATTTGTTATGCCAAGTTTAGTGACCCAAGTTATGACACTAAGGATAGGTGGCATTTGAGTTCTGAGATATCAACACGTGGGTATAAGTACTAGCTAGCTTCAATAGAACAATCTTTGTTCGGACACAGAACAGCACTCTAAAGAGATATACTCAAATCTATATTGTTTGCTAACTATTGTTTGTATACGCATCTTTGTTCATATCCTCTGTAGGCGTGGGTGGGTGTATATATGCATTATTATTTTTAGGGTGGAAATGAATCTTATTCAACTACACCTTCAACATGGCATCACAACAACAAATCTTCAATGGAACACAAGAGGACTCCTCAAATCCTCCTTCTCTATCTATACATGAACTAGAAGCCCTAACCGACAACACTATACTGAGCCACCAAGACCAGACCAAGATAGCGTCAACAGAGTTGGAGAACATTCAGAAACGGTACCGAGACCTAACCGCCACGCTGCCTCACGCGAAAGGCTGGTTTGAGAAGGCTCCGTTCATCGGGTATGGTGGTCACTGGATCATAGAGCCTCTCCTTGCTGGTTGCCTTCACGCGCAAGACTTCTTCCAAGCGCGACCCGTTGACTTTTTCATTTGTAGCTACCCAAAGGCAGGTACCACTTGGCTCAAAGCCCTAACTTTCTCTATCGTCAACCGATCTCGCTTTGACGATTCTTCAAACCCTCTCTTGAAACGTAACCCTCATGAGCTTGTTCCCTTCATTGAGATCGAATTTGCTTTCTTTCCACAACTTGATGTTCTCAAAGACAAAGAGAACACTCTCTTTTCAACTCATATCCCGTATGGATTATTACCAGAGCCAATCTCCAAATCGGGTTGTAAGATGGTTTACATATGGAGAGACCCCAAAGACACTTTCATCTCCATGTGGACTTTCTTCCAAAAGCAAAATATTGGAAGTGGCCGTCTCAATAGTCTTGAGGAGTGTTTCGACATGTTCTGTCGAGGCTTCTCAGGGTACGGTCCTTATCTAGAACATGTCTTGTCGTATTGGAAAGCTTACAAAGAGAATCCAAATAAGATTCTGTTCCTCAAGTACGAGAAGATGAGAGGTGATCCTTTGCCGTATGTGGAGAGGTTGGCTGAGTTTATGGGTTATGGATTCACAGCTGAGGAAGAGGAGAAAGGGGTTCTTGAGGAAGTGGTGAATCTTTGTAGCTTTGAGACGTTGAAGAATCTTGAAGCTAACAAGGGAGAGAGATATAGAGAGGACATTCCTCTTAATGCTTATAAGAACAGAGACTATTTCAGGAAGGGAAAGGTTGGAGATTGGCAGACCTATCTGACTCCAGAGATGGCAGCTCGAATCGATGGATTGATGGAAGAGAGATTCAAGGGCACAGGTTTGCTTGAACACTTTTAGTGAACACTTTGTGTTTTGGGGCAATGACTGCATCCTTGTATGCTACGTTTACTTGCAGCACAAGTTTGCTTATAAAATGTAATAAAGTTATATACCGGAGGAATAAATGTTGTTTCTGTTTTTCATCGAAATGTACCGCGATAATTTCAATTATACTATAAATTTGAAACCATTTTTTAAATTTATAACGAATGATTATTTTAAAAAATTATCTCAAATTTAGTATGAAAATAAATTAAGAGATAAAGACCAAAATAGACCTAAAAAAGTTTTTGTCCCAAAAATAGCATCCAAAGAGAAAAATGACCAAAATAGACTTTATTAAAGGATGTAAATATATATTTATACATTTGGGTTAACTAATCTAAACTTAGGGTTTAGAGTTATGGGGTGGGGGTTTTGGAGTTGAGGTTTAAAAATTTAAAAAATTTAAAAATATAAAAAAATTCAAAATAAAAAAGGTCTATTTTGGTCATTTTTTCTTTTAAGTGCTATTTTTGTGACAAAAATTTCAAAAAGGGTTATTTGAGAGATTTGCCCATAAATTAAACTATTTTTTCTAAACATTTCAAAAACATTTAAAATTCAATTTCACCCTTTTAACCTTAAACAATAATCACTAAAGTGTAAATTTAAATCTTAACATATTTTTGATTAAAAATATTTTTTAAAAATAGTACGTAAATAATGGTATTTTTATCAATTTCTTATATATTATATATAGAAAAAACGGTTTTGTAGCTAAGCATATTTGCTTGATTTGTGCAAATCTAATAGCGCAAGTTTCCTACGCCAAGCAAAGAGTGTATCTCAAAAGGGAGTATTTTGCTACATACACTACAAGAAAACATCGTTATTCTGAGGGACATACCGAGGGAAACTGAATTCCTCGGAATTTTCTGATGAAAAACCGAGGAAATACCGAGGAAAGCAAGAAATGTGGTTTCCTCGGAATTTCCTCGGAATTTTCCGAGGAAATTCCGAGGAAGACCCAGTTCCTCGGAATATTCCGAGGAAATTCCGAGGAAGACCCAGTTCCTCGGAATATTCCGAGGAAATTCCGAGGAATAGGAGTTTGGGTTCTGAAAAACCCATATTCCTCGGAATTTCCTCGGAATTTTCCGAGGAAATTCCGAGGAAGGTAACAATTTTCAGGGTTTCCTCAGAAAATTCCGAGGAAATTCCGAGGAACAAGAGGTTTTTAACCGAAAACAACGTTTTGCGGATTGATTAACACGTATATAACCTTCACTAAAAGTCTTAACCAGATTATGAATTTAAAATTTGGTGTTTTAGACGATAACAAACAATTTTACGATTGCATGAATGAACACCACACAACATAAGAGAAACACTTATACACTTTAATAAATGTTAAAGGGAATACTTACAATTATTTTTGAAATTTTATTATTTTATGGTTTATGATCATCTATACAAAGAATCCTCAATGATATGCATTACATTTGTATAAAAAATGAAATACGGCAAAAAAAATCGAGGTTTTGAAACCCCAAACCCCTGTTCCTCGGAATTTCCTCGGAAAATTTTGAGGAAATTCCGAGGAACAAGGGTTTTTCAGACCCCAATCCCTTGTTCCTCGGAATTTCCTCGGAATTTTCCGAGGAAATTCCGAGGAAGGTAACAATTTTCAGGGTTTCCTCAGAATTTCCTCAGAAAATTCCGAGGAAATTCCGAGGAACAAGAGGTTTTTAACCGAAAACAACGTTTTGCGGATTGATTAACACTTATATAACCTTCATTAAGTGTCTTAACCAGATTATGAATTTAAAATTTGGTGTTTTAGACGATAACAAACAATTTTACGATTGCATGAATGAAAACCACACAACATAAGAGAAACACTTATACACTTTAATAAATGTTAAAGGTAATACTTACAATTATTTTTGAAATTTTGTTATTTCATGGTTTATGATCATCTATACAAAGAATCCTCAATGGTATGCATTACATTTGTATAAAAAATGAAATACGGCCAAAAAAATCGAGGTTTTGAAACCCCAAACCCTTGTTCCTCGGAATTTCCTCGGAAAATTCCGAGGAAATTCCGAGGAACAAGGATTTTTCAGACCCCAATCCATTGTTCCTCGGAATTTCCTCGGAATTTTCCGAGGAAATTCCGAGGAACTGGGATTTTTTAGACCCCAATCCCTTGTTCCTCGGAATTTCCTCGGAATTTTCCGAAGAAATTCCGAGGAAGTTAATGTCCATCGGAATTTACTTACCCGGGAAAACCAATCCGCGTGAAAATTTTCGCGAACCCTAAGTTAATTATTCCGACGGAATTCCGACGACCCCGTGTCCGTCGGAATTCTTAAATACAAAACACAACCCTTCTTCTTCTTCTTCTCCGCCGCATCTCTCATTTCTCTCATCTCTCTCATTTCTCTCCAATCTCTCTCAACTCTCGCCGGCGATTCGGACTACCTAACCCCACATCTCTACTCCACCTATAAAATCATGTAAGAATCTATGTAAACCTTGTTTTTTTCAAATTTTTAGGGTTTGTGAGATTAGATTTTTGGATTATAGGTTGTTTGATGGATAGTTTAGGATTGAATGGATAGTTTAAGTTAGGATTGTTGTTTTGATTGTTGTTTTAGTTTTTTTTGGAATTATTTTTGTATTTTTAAAACGTTTTTTGATTTTTAAAAACGTTTTTCTATTTTTAAAAACGTTTTTGAATTTTTAAAAACGTTTTTCAAGTTTCCAGTAATAAACTATGTATAATAAAACATTTTTTAAAAATTTTAAAAATATTTATAAAGCTTTTTCTATATTTATAAACGATTTATAATTTTTCATACATATATATATAAATCATGTATAATAACAATTTTTAAATTTTTTAATAATTTATATATATATATATATATATATATGTATAAATCATGTATAATTACAATTTGAATTTGAATTGTATATAATATGTTTTTTAATTTTAATTTTAATTTTATATTTTTGAATTTAAATTTCAAAAATTTAATTTTTTTTTAAATATTCTTTTGGGATATTCCGAGGAACCTTGTCCCTCGGAATTTTCCGAGGGACAGTGTTCCTCGGAATTTTCCGAGGGACAGGGTTCCTCGGAATTTTCCGAGGGACAGGGTTCCTCGGAATTTTCCGAGGGACAGGGTTCCTCGGAATTTTCCGAGGGACGAGGTTCCTCGGAATTCCGTCGGAATTTTTCGAGGGACAGGGTTCCTCGGAATTCCGTCGGAATATTCCGAGGGAATTCCGAGGGAAAATGAAATTCCGAGGAGTTTTTTCCGAGGACATATTTCCTCGGTATGTCGTCGGAATACGTTTATTCCGACGACATACTGACGATTTTGGCCCTCAGAATGAGCCTGTTTTCTTGTAGTGATATCTATCTCATTGATTTGTGGCATCAACTTTATTCTGCAAACTTTTATTAGCAACGGTACACAACCTTCTCTCACCACAAATATCCTTGACACTAGTAGGATAAATATTCATTTTAAATAGCCTTTTTATCAAAATATCACTAAGACCATCTCTAATCAAAATCCAAAACACTATTTTAATGTGATTTTCACACTAGAATAATGTTTTGGAGTTGAATTAGAGATGGAATTTTTTTTTAGTGTTAAACAACACTAAAATAGTGTGATTTGATACAAATAATGTTATGATTTGTAAATGCTCAAAAAATGTTGAAAATAAGTTTTTGTCCTACAGCTGTCAAAAATATTTGTAGCAAGGGAGACGTTGTGTCGTGAAATTCACATGAAAAAACTGTAGAAGAAAATTGCATTGCATCACCGAAGAAAGTATAAAACACGACAAAGGATGTAAAAGTAAGATCGCATGTAGAAGATGGAACTGATAGATTAGAAAAACAATTCAATCATATATGTAGTAATCACCTCCAAAACGTTATTGGTTTGTGTTGTCAACGTACTTTTTAACTTAAATACGTACGTTATTGGTTTGTCGTCAACGTACTCTTAACTTTTTTTACGTTTGTTTACGATACAAATTTACGAGAGTGCACAAAACGAAACGATGTACATAATTCATTCAAGAAACAATGACGGCCGTTATTCGTTAAAGAAGAAAATTCACCGAAGTATAACACAAAAAAGAACAATAATTCGTTATATAACCAAATATGTGGATCTAAACACGAAGTGGGCTTGAAAACTTTTGGCCCATCAACCTGCAAGAAAAAAACTGAAAAGTAAACAATCGAAATCCATCAAAGATAGTCAACACCAAAGCATAATCAAAACGATCTAAAACTTTACAAAATAAAAATAGTAATTCGTTATATAACTTAAGAAAATAAATCTCATAAAAATTTATATGATATATAAGATGTACTTTCTTCCTTTTCAAAACATCACTCATATTTTCTAAAGTGTTTTTTTTTTTTTCACCCATATGTCATGTTTTGGATTTTTAAAATCAAACACATGTTTTCACAATTTGATATTTGATGTTAAACTAGAAATTTGTTCTATATACAACATGATTACATTCTATCGTAAGAGATGTCAATACAAATTCTATAACAAAAATTTAGACAAATAATGTCTAATATATAATAAAGTGCTTAATTCTGATTAATATATGACTTTTTAAGAAAGAGCCCAAAAATAAATTTATGTTAGCTTACCTATTAAATTTAAAATGTATAATATCGTACTAATCAAACCATAAAGAGTTAGACATAAACTTTTACAAACCCAACATTTGGTACTCTAAAATTACACATACTTATGTAGTAATGTAAACACTCTTTCTTCTATATATTTTTTTTCAAAACAATCACAAATGTCAATCACTAATAGTATAGTACGATTCGTGCTCTGTTTATACGCTGCAACAGTACCGGCGATTAAGAAAGACAGATTTTTTTTTTCAGAAATTAACAGAAAGCATAACACTGATAAAAGATAAAATGTTGCTGGAGAATGAGCTATAAACCCAATTAATTTTTATAGAAACATTACATTTGAGAAAAAAAAAAAACAGAAACAAGATGTGCTCTACCAAATGATAACATATTACATTGTAGAATGAAACTGATGAAATGAGATAACTTGAGCTGCAAGTAAACAAAGAGCCATTTAATGACCATGTTCAAAAAGACCGGTGCCCTTGAATTTATCTTCCATCAAACCATCGATACGAGCAGCCATCTCCGGAGTCAAGTAGTTGCTCCAATCTCCGACCTTTCCCTTTCTGAAATAAGCACTGTTTGGATAAAACTTAGAAGGAACAACACCCTCTCTGCTTTTCTTACCTTTGATGTCCTCTTTGTCTTTCTCTCCCTTGTTGGCTTCAACGTTCTTCAACGACTCGAAACTGCATAGGTTCACAACTTTCTCGACCACTCCTTTCTCCTCTTCCTCATCTGTGAATCCATAGCCCATAAACTCAGCCAATCTCTTCACATAGGGTAAAGGATCAGCTCTTATGGTCTCGTACTTGAGGAAAAGAACCTGATCTGGCTTCTCTTGATAAGCTTTCCAATACGACATGACATGATCTAGATAAGGACCGTACAAAGAATGGCCACGACAGAACATATCAAAAGACTCCTCAAGACTGTTGAGAGGACCATTGTCTGACCTTTCCTTCTGGAAGAAGTTCCACATGGAGACAAAGGTGTCCTTTGGGTCTCTCCAGATGTAAACCATCTTACAACCCGACTTGGAGATTGACTCTGGTAATAATCCATACGGGATATGAGTTGAAAAGAGAGTGTTCCCTTTGTCCTCGACAACATCATTGTGAGGGAGCAAAGGGAGTTCACCCTCAATGAAAGGAACAAGGTCATGAGGGTTACGTTTTAGGAGAGGGTTTGAGGATTGGTCAGAGTCAGAACGATTAGCGATGGCGAAAGTTAGAGCTTTGAGCCAAGTGGTACCTGACTTTGGGTAGCTACAAACGAAGAAGTCAATGGGTCGTGCTTTGAAGACGTCTCGGGCGTGAAGCCAACGTTCAAGGAGAGGCTTCACTATCCAGTGACCACCGTAGTTGATCAGTGGAGCTTTTGGTCTCCAGCCTTGGGTGTGAGGAAACGAGGTGATTAGGTTTTGGTACCGTTTCTTGTTCTTCTCGAACTCTCTCTCGGTCTCGTCTTGGTGGTTCAGTAGGGTGGCATTGGTAATGGTTTCTGAATCCATGGGAGATCAAGGAAGAGGATGTGGGGACTGTGAGAGGTGAGTTATAACTTATATTGTCTGTACCTGGATAATGGCGTTTAGGCATGCATGAAGCTATTTATATCCAGTACAGGTGTTTACATTGTAATCTTGAAACAGTAACCAAAAGAAAAGATGATATCTTGTAATTGTGGCACGTGCCAACTTTGTCAACTAGAAAACAAAAAAAAATATTTTGGCATATATAAAAATATTTTTTTACCATTTCTTATCGGGTCAAAATGGAAAGAATAAAACAAAAATCAGGACCGGGTTTAGCCAATGCATGCATGAATGATAAAGAAATATAAGTATATAATATGTGGCATGTGTAAATTAGAAGAGGATTTTTAAATAAGGGAAGCTTTGCCAAATGGCAAAATGTTGTAGTATCTTATGGCATATATAGAAGAAAATTATATTTTCATTATCACGTTAGCATGGAAAGGAATCCGGAAAGAAGATGAAGATCTTGTAGTCGTAATTGCAATTTGTATTTTGTAACACCAAGTAAATGAGATTTTATCAGAAACTTTGCCAAATGGCAAAAAGCAATATATATAATTAAACATTTATTTTTATAAAGAATAAGCAATAAGATATCTTCTATAGTAAGGATATACACTATTTCAATATAGTTACCCAAAATTTAAGAAGTTATTTAAACGTATAAAAACATAATAATCCATAAAATATTTAAATTTTTAATTTTATTTCAAAAAATATCATTTTACAATCTCAATGTAATTTTTTACATTAAATCAAGAATCCACTCTTTTAAATAACCAATAAAATTTTATTTAAATCATTTTCATTTAATTAAACACACATTAAATAGAAAAATATTAATCTATTGTACAAATTTTTCAATCTTCGTGATAAGTGTCAAAGTAACACTTATTAAGAAACGGAAATACTATATCATACGGATATAAATACTTTTTTGAGTTGATAAGATTTTTCAGTCCAGCTATTGTTCCAATACCTATATATATATATATATATATATATATATATGGAACAAATTAAGTTATAAAAGTATACTAGAACATCTCCAACTCAATCTCAAATTTAAATTTTGAGGTTTTCATCATTCCAAAACCTCAAAACTATTTTTTTATTTTTATAAGTATTCTTCCAAAATATACCATAATTAATTTAGACTAACTTAAATACACCAAAATAAAATAAATAATATAAGATAAATATTATATAAATAAAGTTTACAAAATAGAAAATACATTAAATAAGATTCACATAAAATAAAAATACATTAAAATATTGTAATGTTACGTATTGTATAATATAATAAATGTATTTTTATGTATTTGTGAAGTTTTATCATTATTAGTAATTTTTGTTGATATTAAAGACTATAATGAAAATAAATCATTTTTAAGGATTTTTTGAATATTCATGGTTGGATCAATTAATTCTTAAATCCTTATTTTAAAGTTTTGCTTCCTTTAAAATAATGTAAAATAATGTGCATGGGTGAAGATGCTCTTAAAATATTTATCGAAAAAAACTTGTAATATAAAATATTGATCAGTTCTACCTCTACATAGACGAAGTCTGTGACTATTTAATTTGCCGAGCATCATTATTGGTGTCCCTTAATTTTGGGCCCTTAAACATATTTTATTATAATTTTTGTGTTAAGGGATTTTGTTAGGGACAATTATAAAAATGTTGATTATTGGTAGGACTTTATTTTGTCCCTTAATAATTTAAGTGTTTATTTTAATAAATAATAATATATAAAAGAGAAGTTAAATATAAAACATATAAAAGACAAATTTAACATTAAAATTGAAAACATAAAAAAATTACAAAGAAAAAAAACATTACAAACATAATAATAAATAAAAAGAAACAAACATTTTATTCAATTTATAAAAACTTTATAAATTATATGTTATTTGGAATATGCACATTCTCCTTCTCCCAATCACGTGTTGACACGTCGCATTAAGGGCCAACAAGAAAATCCCTTATATTAGGTTCTTTTGCAAAGTCCCTTATGGTTTTCTATTTATTTTTGACCCAAAAATCATTAAGGGCGAGCCCTAAGGGCCGCCAATAATGATGGCCCGTAGTTATTAGATTGATGTTGCATGATAAAAAAAATAGAGGTTATATGATCATGAAGGTCACGAATAGTGTAACTGACATGTAAAAATTGAGTCTTTCATGCATGTCGTGGGTATGATATAGACAAGATACTTTGTATTCATGCCATTATATTGATTTTTTTTTTTTAATAAAATCAAGATATTGAAAACAAAAATCCTATCAATTCGAATCGAACAGACAACATATATATCATACCATCCAACAACATTTTTTTATAACATACAACAATATAATCTACAAACTTCCACTCCACTACTTGAGCAAAATTTATAAAAATCACTATTTCAACAATATGGAAAAGCTAATATCAATTACAATAGTCTTAACAGATGATGATACAAAATATAGAATTAATATATAACAACTGATACCAAAAGAATGACAAATGTAAACATGTAAGGGGAAGCTAGTCAGAAAAACCAAGAGAAAATAATGTGTATAAGTTTTTTTGTTGCTAAAAAGAATGAGAAAGAGAGAGAAAATCTCTAATCTTTATAAGATCATAAAACACCATCAAAATGAGCCATAAAGGAGAATAAGAGATGTTACTAAGTTGAAAAAATTCGATTCGTTGTGGTTGGTTGTTGACCAACAAAAGCATGGAAGAACACTAAGAACATGGTAAGTATGGTTCAACTTTGAGTACAAAGGCAATGTACTAAAAAAACACTAAATTTCTGGTTGATTAAATAAAACTCCATTCACTTAAACCTGTAACAAAGCTTGAGCTCATCTCATTCTAAAGTGGTCTATCATTTTTACCGTCGTAAAAACTTGTTCACTTTATATACTAGTGATAATTCTTTTTTTTTTTGTTGTTCAAATTTTCAGTGTAGAACATTTGCTAATGACAATAAATTAACTAAGTTTTCAGTGTAGAACATTATTTTCCAAATGTAATTTTCATTGTAGTATGGTTTGTTCTTCGTCTAGCTCTGCCTAAAGATCTTGGTATGAATTTGAAAATTATATTATTTTGATCTTCTATCCAAGATAATTAAGTTTTGTTGATAGATTCTTTCAGAAGATGATACCCTACGTACCTATCATCCTACTACACTTCTGTACTTGTATATATATAAAAGAGAATGAGAATCAGGCATAACCATGATGACATACAAAACAAAACAGAGCAGAAGAAACCAGATTGATAGTCAACCGACTAGAAGCTTAACTACATTACTTCCATTATTCGCACAATCGCACTTCGATATTCTAATTATTTGGTTATGCTAGTTTATTATTTACTTAATAATTGAAACCGTTTGTGGGAAGCCGCTTGGTCCATTGGTTTAATTAAGACTTCGTTATTGCTTCTACACCGAAAAATCTGCATCATGGTGCAAGGAAAGAAGTATCATCAAGCATGGACCACCTTATCAGATGATAAGGTCAGACATAAATCCTCACAAGGTGCAGGTAGAATTATCATTTATAATATTTTTTTGTAATTTTAATATCATTATTGTCCCACGTTATAAAAAAAATGAAACCGTTTACAATGGTTGATATTATAGTACATTAGATTAAGAGTGAGTTACATTATGAGGCAGTTTTGACTTTCACTTTATTCTTTAAGACACTTTCTATTTGGGAGGCACAATTACAATTATCGAGAACTGTTTTGGACGTTTCTACCCTTATGTGACTAAATGATGTAAATGACTTGTTAAAACAACAATTAGATGATAACTTACAATTAGATAGTTTGGTTAGTAAATTTATTAGTGTTAGATTTATGAAAAATTGGTATTTATTGTATGTGGATCAATTTTGTGTACGACAAAAAGGAGAAGTATTTAACTGGTGGATAGATGTGAAGTGTGGATAGTTATTTGTGGACACAAAAAATAAATGTCTTATGTGGATATTACAATAAATACAAATACATTTCTAATTGATATCTATTTCTTTTACTCTTCTTTTTAAACATGTTCCCCAACTCTTATGGCATGTTTAAATAGCTTATTGATGTTCCTCCCAAAGCTATTCATTTTCTTGACCATTTAACAACTTATTTCACATGTGCAAAGATCTGACCTTATACGTTGCATAGCATTCTCGTTGCATAGCATTCTTGTTGTACAAAATAAAATGGTGATGACATGTCTCAGAAACTGGAAATCCACTTATCTAACAAAAAAACATGATACGTTAGCATTACTACACACGAAACACAAACACTTACTATAAGTGTTATGATCGGTCTAGAGGAGACATTGTAGAGGTTCAACTCCAAACAAATAGCATCTGACCAATCCAAAGCATGACAAGAAGAACAATAAAAGCTTAATGTAATAGAAGAGCCAACTTTGATATCCATCCAATGACTTCTGTAACTCCACAGTGTTGAGAAAGAGCTAAAACATAAATCTTCATACAGTTGAAGTATTGAGCACATCATTTTCTTCGTACAATTCAAGTTACACAACTTGCAAATAGCTCATGGCCATTCAACTTCTGGAATAGCAAGCTTCTCACGCATCTCAACAGAAGATGTATGAATGCTGAGACTAATCACCACAATACTACTCCTTTACTTTGTATCTCATAATACATATTTAATAGCATTGTCATTTATATATATACATATCAAAATCCTAATATGAAATATCAGTGAAAAGTTAAATTGACCCACAAAAGTTTCAAACTTTGGGTAGCTAGAGAATAAAAATCAATAGAAACTAATCACAAATCTAAAAATAAATCAAATTTTAAAATAAAAACTCAAAAAGAGAGAGATGTTACTGTTAATTATCCACCAAATCTTGAAATATCCACAAAAGAGAGAGAAAGAGAACAAGAGATGTTATTATCATCTATCCACGAAACAAAAAGAGTGAGAAAGATATTACCCCAACTATCCACGAAATAGAGATGTTATTGGTGGCTATCCACGAAACCTTGTGCTATCCACAAAAGTGAGAGATGTTACTGTCACTTATCCACAACAGAGAAGAGTGAGAGAGAGATGTTACCGGCGACTATCCACCAAATCTTGAGCTCAGAATCCATGGCGTGGATCACCGACGGTAAAGGAGGAAGAATTAGAGCACGGAGACAGTGGTCAAGGAGAAAGAGCTAGAGCACGGCGACGCGAGGGGATGGTTTGGAGGTCGTGGTGCTTCTCGACAGACGCGACAGAGATCATGTTGTAGAGGGGAGGAATCGCGAGAGGAGTTTGTGCAGTGATGGCCAGAGCACAATAAATTAAAGAAAAATTGAAAATTATAGATTTGGGATTATGGATCGATATCTCTACTTTGAGAAAGAGACAAAGTCTAGTTACTTAATAGATAAGAGGCTTACAAGAAAGAGAAAGTGGTGTTTAAAGGATATAATTGTCAATCAACAACCTAAAAGTGTGTGATAAGTGAAATGTGTCTTTTAATGATATTGGAAACTCAAAATGTGTCCGTGGATGTAATTTTCTCTTAGATTAAACTAGCTTTCCAATTAGGGAAATGAGTGACTTCAGCATCTGCCACTAAAACTTAATTAAAAGGAACCAAAACTTGTAAACCAAACCTAACTGCACCAATTAAAATTTTGGTTTTAGTTTGCTTAGCATCAGGGCTGGCTCTTGACCATGGCAATAGGGGCAATGGCCCTGGGCCCATGAGTCCAAAAATAAATTTATGTTGATTTTAGTAATAATAAAATGCCCACATTAATTTGTTAAAGAAAAATAGTTAGTAAATAGAACCCATTTTTTTTTTTGAATTTAAAAAATATAATGAAAAAGTTGAAAAAATATTTAAAATATGGCATATTTTATTATATTTTGCCCAATGCCACTAAATAGTTTAAGACGGACCTGATTATTCCCGAACCAAAAAAAATTGCACCCCTAGATTACAAACATAAGTTTAAAACGGACATAATGCATACAAAATCTCATCAAAACTTAAATAATGGATCAAACTTGAAATCAGTGAGAAAATCATCAATATCCAAATCATCAATATGCAGAATATCATCCTCTTTCTCTACCAAGCTTCCAGAACCAGAAGCACCTTGATCAGAATCAGCAACTTGAGTCGCGGTCTCTTCGTTTTTGTAGCTGGTGTTACAAAGCTGATGAACCACCTCATCTTGATGAATCACTAAACCAGAAGCACCTTCAGAATCAGTTACTTGATTCATAGTCTCTTCGTTGCAGTAGTTCATCATGGTGTTACAAACCTGAGGAGCCTCCCCTTGATGGATCACTAAAGCTCCACCTCTTTGATTAGTACTCTTCACGGCATCTAACCGTAACCTCAGATTATTCAACATCCTCGTAACCGCATCTGTCGCATTATTCAACTCGTCTACGTTCTCCAACCTTTCCAAGGCTTTGTCTTCCCACCAAAAGCCGCCTAACACTGATCTGTTCACTTCTTGGTTTGTCGGATGGCGAGGAGACTGGTCGTGAAGTAGAGAAGAGACGACGTGGTCGACAGAGGAGTGGCCGAAGGAGTAGAAAGCAGCGTGGGAATTTGTGGTTGGAGGGTTCGCTAAGATTGCGATTTGAGTGGTGGGAGAGAGATGACAAAGCTCAGAAGCTTTGCGGAAGAGACCCTTACGTCGTTTTGTAAAAGTGACTGATCTTACTGCTTTGTCTTTGATAAACTCAATCTTTATTTTACGTTTTAGGCCTCGCATGATGATTTTGTAAGAAAGTAATTGTCGTTTGTTTTTTGCACCTTCATGTCGAGTTATGTACGGTTCCCTTCTCGTATATTATTTTCCTGTTCAGAAACTTTCCATTAATAGGGTTTGTTCTGAGTTTCTATTTTTATTACGGTAGTAAATGCGTACAAAAGTCTTTTTCCTTTTTTTTTAACAGATTTATTTATTTCCTTTTTTGAAAACTCAAACCGGGGAAAAGAGGCCTGAGCAAGGGGACCCCTGAGCAAGTAGTTTATTTTTTGGGTTCGATTTTCGGATTAAAGATGGAATTTTTATTAGTTACAACTTACAACCATGGGCTTTCGTATATTTCTCCACGGATAAATTTTCTCATTTGTCAAAACCCTAAACCTTTCAAACGGTTCCTTGGGCACGAAGCAGGAACCCATTGTCACATGTTTATTTGTTAAGTTCTCAAAAAGTTGCCAGGACTTGAAATTAAACAGATGAGCAGGGGTAATTTACTGGGGTACAATAGGTACTACATCTCCTAAAACCCAACCTCATGTGTTTTTAAATTTTAAATATATTTTATTTATTTTTTAAAATAAATTTCAGTTGAAAAACTCAATATTGTATTTATATTTTTGTTTCAGTTAAAAAATATAGTAGTCATAAATCTTGGTTTAGTTAGTAAAATTTCAAATAAATATTAAGGATCTAAATTTTCATGGGCCCATGAAAATATTAAGCTGGCACTGCAGATGAGGGGTTAATATGGGTATATGAGCGGCGTAGTCATCACCGGATAGCAGTGCAGACATTTTAGAGATCGTGAATGGGAGAAGATAACTTTGTTTAAAATCTATCTTATTAAAACGGTCGTGAACAAGAGAGATGATCTGATTAGAGAACTTGTGCACGTGACATCGGGCACGACGACACAATAATACTTTGTTCGACCAAACAAGGGAATATAAACAGTAGCTGGTTACGACAGGTAAACTAAGCTCATGGAACACATGTGGCTTAGGCGTTAGAGTTTACTCTTTTCATTTACCATATCGTCTTTAATCAATAAGTAGCTTCCGCGTAAGCTTTTTTGCGGGACTGTTGGCTCGGAGTCCAATCTGGATCATCATCGTCGTCTACCACAATTGGATCAGTGTTCTCGTCTCTTCTCCTCTTCCCTGACCCAGTACCCTCATTCTTACTCGTTCTGTAGTGATCGTTGATGGTTGATTCTATAGTTTCCAGTAACCGATCTCCGTACTTGCTCACCTTGGCTCTGTTTAAAAGTTTCAAAAAGTAAACATCACTGTTTCCCCTGATGGAGTTTATAGATATACTTACTTTCCAAGACCATGGATATCGAGGAGTTCCTCCTTGGTTCTGGGAAGTCGTTTACTTATCTGTTGAAGCGTTGGATTGCTACAAGCAACACACACAATGGAGATTTTCTATTACTTATGACCTGAGAAAGAGACCGGAATGGTTTGAACTTTACCCGAATATATGGTATGACATCACTGCATCTGAAGATTCCTTGACTATATCAGCACGAAGCTTTTTCAAGGCTGTGAACAAGGTGTCCGAGAGAATCTAGCCGGGCATTTGATACAAATTAACGAACCATCAATCAAATGGATATAAAGAAGGTGGTGCTTACAATCGTTAAGGAAGAGAAGGATACAAGAAGATATACCGAGTCTTGAGGGGGAGCTGGTGCCATTGGAAGAGTAGTTTGCTTTAGTGGAACTCTTGCTGGGGTTGGTCCGTTTTTGCTCGGCTTTAATACTTTTACAGCTGAAGGAAATCTGCAAAATTATAAAAAATCTCAACTCCTTTAACCTTCTTATATTCTTTCAGGAGAATCTATTAGCTCACTTTCTCTATCTCTCAAGATAGCTGATAAGTACAGTAAGAGCAGCCACGATTAAAGAAGAAGTATGAGTTTAAATAGCTTCAAAATCATTTCCATACGTTTGAGCTACTGCCCCACTTTAGTGGCAAGTAGTTAACGTGAGCATTACAGAAAGATACATTTCAAGTGTGAAGTCATTATACCTCATTTTTATAGTCTGGCCTCCAGATAAGATTGAGGCAGCCTTTGATCTATTCACCTATTCGCAAAGATAGATAAATGGATACAGTTCGACCAAAAAAGGATAAATGGATATATTTATACACATAAAAGTTCATTTTTTAGAATAATTAACTATTAGTACCTTCAGCAACGACGATACAGATCCATACAGATCACTCTTTTTAACATACTCCGAGAGAATGTCTTGTGTCACAAGATAGTGCAAGATACGAGAGGCTTCACTTTTAGTTAAATGCTTTCCTGCTCCGTGGAGGTGCAAAGTATCATGCCTATGTTTCTTGACCTAAAAGCCGTAAAGACAATTACTTGCAAACGGTTCAATGACAGACAGGATTCAATGGTTAAATAAAGTAAAGAAATGTACTGTTAGTTGTACATACCGTCTGGTTTAAGGATCCCCTGTAGAGTTCTACGATATGGGCTGAAGAAAACCTTTCTCCTGTTAGCTTCACCAGTTCAACCTGTCCAGCAACAAAAGATTGTGGTACGTCACATCCAGCAAGTAAAGTACATGATGAACTTAACTCAGATGATTTCTATACCAGTTGCCTTGCAGTCAAAGTTACATCTTTCTCAATCAAAGTTTTGCTGCTGGAGCAATTATCACATGTGCTTTTGCAGTTCGTCGAATCAAAGTTTTCCCCCAAATGAACTAGCTGCAAGAAACGTCGACAGTCCACCTCATTTTCACAGTAACTAACCTGAAGCAGCAAAATTATGGAAATATTTGTCAGTGAGTAGATTGAGAACTTTGAAAGCAAACACAAGGAATCTTGCCAATAATTACCATGCGGAGTAGATTGTCCGTGTTCGATTCGAGCGTCCTCCCTGAACTTGGTATATGATTGTATCCCATTGTCGTGGTGCTTTGGCCAGGTCCTCCTTGGCTAATCATATGCTTCACTCGAATCTGAAGAGTATATTGTGTAACCACAAACATGACGAAGAGGATATATATTCGTCCAGAAAATTAATACAACTTACATAATCACTATAACAGTAATACAAAACACATGATGACCTCTGGCCGTCCCTACCAGCACGACCACATTCCTTGCATGTAACAAAATCAGCCTATGTGAGTTTCTAGCTGTTATTAGGTTATGCTCCATTGAATATTCGTAATTGAATGTTCAGTAAAACACCTGATAATATCCTTCAATGGACTTTGGGAGAGAGTGATGAATAACAAAGCGAACATCAGGCTTATTTATTCCTGAAATACAAAACATTAGCAGGCAGCAAACTTCAATCAATCTAATTAGCTATAGCAGACACCATTCATTACCCATTCCAAACGCCACTGTAGCACATATTATATTGATTTCATCTTTGCTCCATTTTTTCTGTACAAAAGCACGTTTACCAGGATCCATACTACCGTGGTAGAAGGCTGCTTTATGGCCAAACTTCTGCAAATAATATGCACTTGTAAAATGGAACATAATACACACATTACGCTCCACATATGTGATGCGGGAAAACCAAACAAACGACCAACCCGCAACGTTTCAGTGACTTTTTCGCAGTCCATTCTAGAAAGACAATAAATGATGCCACACTCATCAAAATGGTTTTTCTTGATAAACTGGTCAATATCTTCTAAACACTTATTTGTTTTGGGAACCACAGAGTACCTGCATTTTATTTTTTTTGGTAAGCAGCATTATGAAAACAATATTGCTTAAGCTATATCAGTACATTACCACAGATTTGGGCGATTAAAACTTTGCCGGAATACAACAGTGTTAACCAGGCCAAGAGCTTGCACAACATCTTCTTTTACGCTGGCTGTTGCAGTAGCTGTCAAAGCTAACATGGGAATTTTAGGAAACAACTTCTTCAGAACACCAAGACCCTGCATATTTAAACATTGTTTTTGGAGGAAAATAGGAAGATTAAGTTTCTTAAACACATAAATGTTAAAGGAGTGTCTGTCTCAAGCTTTAAAAAGGCTAACCTGGTAGTCTGGTCGAAATTCATGCCCCCACTGACTCACACAATGAGCTTCATCAATAACAAATCGAGCAAGCAAACTGTGGGAGTTTAAGCTTTCAAGGTGCCTCAAAAGGGAATCACTTCTGCAGTGAAGAAAGAGAAGCTTCTCAGCTGGATGGTTACTGGTATTATCTTTAACAATAGGAAAGACTTGGGATAATTAGAAGATGCAAGACTTTGGTCAAAATCTATCGAAAAACTATTGCAAGTGTCTAGCGATATATTTCATCACCAGCTAATATAGTCGACAACAAATCTAATAACACGAGGGAATCTGATAGAAGTTGGGCCAAAATCAATCACAGACTCTTAGCTTATACTCGTTATAAAAGCTAGTATTTTAGGTTTGCTTGCTCTTATTCACTCCTATCCGCTGTTGGATTTTCAAATAACTTAATTCTTTCAGAATCAACAACAACAAAAATAATTACTCACTTTGCCACCTTTTCCGGTGTGACATACAGTAACCTGTATTTAGAATTCTCTGAGCTCAGCTCCCGAAGTATCTCTAGTTGTTCAGTCCAATCCATTCCAGCACTTAACGAAGCTGCATGTATATTGGCCTGTAACCATGATTTAGAAACCAAAGCGTAAATTGCGACATAATTACTGAGTACAACATATTAATGAAATAGAAGACAGAAACAACATTTCCGGTCACCTGTAATAAGTTCATTATCTGGTCTTGAATGAGTGAAACCAGTGGAGAAATGACTAATGTTATTCCTGCACATATTAGAGCGGGGAGCTGCAGAGAAAAAGATGTTACGAAGCAGTTTAGAGGGTCCTAAACACAGAGCAACTCTTCTGACACTGACGTATATCCTCCACCAGGGCAAACACTAGCTTATATTTTCACTGTATAACACAACTTGAAAACTGTCATCTCTTTGTTACAGAATAAAGCCACAAAAATAGATTCTAGGATAAAACGACATGTAAAAGTAACATTTACGATGTAGTTACCTGATATGTCAAGCTTTTCCCTCCTCCAGTTGGCATCAAAACAAAAACATCACAACCACTCATTGTAGCATTAATGATCTCTCTTTGGTTGGGTCGAAATGAGTGGTTTCCAAACACTCTTTTGTTATTGACCTAACCATTGCAATGGAACACATGACTACAAGTAACCGATGTGAATAAAAGAACAGCTAAGGACTGATAATCAATCAATCACCTCCAGATTTTTAGTCCAAGGAAAGTCACGACTGCTCCACTTTTTGTCGTTTGAACCATCGGTATAAGTGACATCTATAATCTCGGGAACATAGCTGTCCCTCTCTAGAGGACCAGATGAAAGACCATACCTATCCTCAGAACATAAATAGTCTCGTGGTATATTACAGTTATGACTTACATATCTGCCTTGCTCTTTTACATGAGCTTGACAATATGTCTGAGCATAATCCACCTTATGATATGTTGTTTGAGGTGTTTCATACTGAGTATTATGAGTAGACGTAGATGAAAAACACTGAGTTTTTTTCCGTTCTTTATCTTGGATAAGGATCTCGAGCTGCTGAATTTTCTTTTTCAACAGTAACCTACCAATAATAAAAGCCTCAACACCTTAGGAGCGACCCCAGAACTCAAAGCACAATCTCAGTTTTGATGCAATTAGCGAAAATAAAAATCAAAAACAGAAACGTTATTATTTTTTCTTTAGGCCTAATTTTATCTTCCGAATATAGCAAAGCAAATATAAAAGGGGAATATAATTGATGAGAATGCAAACCTCTCTTGACAAAGTTGTTCAAAATGACCAGGGCTCAGGTCAGTAGAATCGTCGAGTAGTTCATTTGATATTGCAAGTAGCTCATCCTTCATTTGTTCCACATGGCTCGAAGCTTGAAGACACAGTCCTAGCTGTGTTGATATTAAAGCAAACAAGATGAGAAAAACCAATTGGTTTTGTGGTAACCACAAGATCGTCAACCCAAATAACAATTAAGAAAGTGAGAGAAATGGTAACCACACCTTTACTCCATGACTACAGTTGGAACATAGTTCAGGAGGCAGACAGGGCTCTTCTTCTCCTTTGGAAGCAAATATATTAACAGACGGTTGAGAGGTACACGTTGAATGGTAGTGTTCCATCACAATTTGGTCCACGTCAATACTCTGCGCTCCAAAGTAAGGACATGTTGAAGTTAATCTACTTTTTCAATTCTGCACAAGTAGCTATCACTAGTATCCTTCTAGATCCACTAAAAAACGATGGACTCCAAATTTAGCTGTAAGGCGTTTACTACTAACTTTGTGATAAAATATGTTACAGTTTACTCGACTATGGTCAAGAATAATCACAAATTTCAAACTGTGAAGAAAAAGTTGTTGTTTAATGGAAAAGATACTTACTTCAAAGGTGCCTTAATTGCATCAAGAACATTACCTTGAGTATGTCATCTTCGTCAATCTCAATAACTTCCACCTGCCTAGCTGGGCGTGCGAAGTTTATGATTGGTGGTATCTCCATACCATTTATGAATGAACAATCGCTTACTGAATCTCTAACTTCATTATTTACTCCGGGAACCTTGCCAGCAATTAATTTACCATCACCTGGGGAAGAGGAGGAGAAACGGTCAAAAGATGTTGCAGTTCCTCTTATACTCTTTTGACTATCCTCTTGATGATTGTGTGCATAGAAAGATCCATCGGTGTTGGATGTAACTTTAGCAGTAGATCTTCCTCTCGCAGAAAATGAACAATTAGTGTTGATATCATCAATTGCAGGAGTAATGCCAGGTCTCAGGTAGGTATCATTTACTGAGAGATTTGCAAGAGTACACCAAGCCTGACAACATAGGATAACAGCGTAAGTAATATCTCCATCCATGTATAATGGATGCTAAAAGACTCCTCTGCCAGGGGAAGATCAATCGGAAAACAGAATTCAATAGCTCAGATAACATTTACCCAAAAAAATGAAAGTGTTTACTCAGATACAAGAAAAAGGAAGAAGATTTGCCGCAAGAAACATGCTGAGGGGTTTTGGATCAGTCAAAAAATTCAGTTACCCTCACAAGTTTTCCTATTGTTATTACCTTTGAAATATGTTGGTAAGCCAAAGTCTGCACATCTACAGGGATGATGTTGTAAATTGGCCTAGAAAGAGAGGCAGGAACAAGTTCTTCAGATCACTTCAACTATATAAGACTAACTAGAGTTTCCATCAAAGGACGTAACCATGGACATCTAGCTAAGTTTTCATTAGGGGTGCTGGAAGTCACTGAAGAACGGATCCACAGATATGACATGTTTTCATATAGCCTGAGCTACCTATATGCAGAATGTGAACAAGTGATGACACAAAGATTCAAATGATGCTGGGAAAAGCGAGAGTCACAGGAATAGTGTAATTAGTTGTAGGTGATCCTCAGTAGTAACCGAACCAGTAACGGAACAGGACCCAGTGATACAAAAAACGAAAGACTGAAAGAGGTGATAGTTCCTCAAAAGAAGATATTGCAATTACCTTGAAGCCGTTTCTCTACTTCTTCTAGGCTTTTGACTTTCTAGAGAGTAAAGGATATTAGAGCTTAGAAAGTTATTCGAAGGTGGTATACACTCAAAAGCCTTGGCATGTATCGACCAATTTGTTTGAGGTAAGTGACCTCTGGATTTTTTAGCTTCGGGGAGACTGCATTCATCAAGACAAATCAAGAAAGTTAAAACCAAAAATCCGGAAAACATTTATCTACAAAAACAAAAACAAAATGTGCAGAGGAAAGATCAACATTACCTCATTTTTTTAGTAGCGCTCAAAGGTTAAACATGCGGAAGAGATCCAGCAAGTTTATCTTCCCTTGTCACCAACACCATTTAGTGCACTTGAGTGAAAAGAAATGAGATTACTGATTAGTGAAGCTGATGATAATGCAATAAAAACTGCAGAAACTGATACAGTTGTTCCCAACTTAAGCTGTAATCACTAACCACTTCAACAAATACAACAGTAAAAGAGCGAATCTCGCGTTTGAGATCATAATCTGCATATGATTCTATCTTTCAGTAAAGGAAGGATTAAGCAATACGAACATAGTGCAGAAGCTAACAAGTTCTCAAAGCGATGACTAACGAAGATTATCTTCACGCAACTTATCAGCAGTAATCATAATCGCAAGCTGATCAAAACCACTTTGAGAAATATTATAACACTAGATCGAATCTCATAATCTGCATATGATTCCTTCTTTCGATTAACCAATACGAACATAGTGCAGAATCTAACAAGTTCTCAGAGCGATTTGCTATGAGTAACGAAGATTCTCTTCACACAACTTATCAGCAGTAATCATAATCGCAAGCGGATCAAAATCGGTGTGAGAAAAAGAGCAAATGTAAAACCCTAGGAATGGAGTGGGAAACGGGGAGTGGAGATTTACATAGTTTTCAAAATCGATGAGACTCTCTAGCTTCTGCGGCGGAGAAACTCTTCCGGTGAGATCTCGAGGCGGCGAGAGAAGAAAGAGCGCGAGGCGACTCTCCGGTTTTCGAATGGTGGGATCGTTAATACTTAAGGTTCTCTCCCTCGCTGACACAAAAAGATTTTTTTTTAATGAAAAAAATTCAAATTTAACGTTTCTATCTCGCTTTTAGATACATCTCATTTTTTAGAGTGATTTGAATAAAAATAGCAATTAAGTTTGTGATATTTTAGTAAATATCAAACTATTTGGGCTTTTATCGTAAATACTTTTGTCTATCCCAATTTTTCGAATCGAAGATTAAATTCACGAAAACGAAAAAGAACTGAAGAGCTGATAAAATAAAATTGTAACAAATCTCCATCAGATCTGAGCCTCCGCCGGGTTTCGATATGCCGTCTTCCTCCGCCGTAAAAAATCTCTTCTCCGTCGTTGCATGCGTCTTCCTTCTTCTCTCTCCGGCTTTGGCCTCCGAGTCAGATCACAAGGTTAGATTTGAATCTCTAGTGTCTGCCGTCGCTTTAGCTCGGTTCGAGTTTTTTGCTCGTCGATCTCACTGCTGCATGTATTGGATCTGTTGTTTTGGGGATCCAGCTGGTTCTACACTGTGTTGTAGGTTTTATCGTTTTAGCAGCATTATGGATTAGGTTGATATGGTTTCTTGTGGCAGGCCCTGTTTGATGTATACAAACGCAGTCATCATTACTCTAACTTATGTCCTGAGTTTTGTTTAGGTGATGATCATTGTCTTGTTTGTTCAAATTGGCACATTTAGTGGAACATGCTCCTTCAATTCCTGATGATGTATCCTATCATGTATGTTATCGCTTCAAAATGTTTATAATCTAATCTAAAATTGTTGTCTTGATCATATATCTAAGGTATTTCCCAGATTAAGAGTGTCCTTGTGTGTTGTTATAGTTGAGGGTTTAGAAATCTGGAGCTGCAAGCAAGGCTTCCACTTTGATTTGACTTTTTTAATAAAGCAGATCATTCCTTCACATTAGCAATTTTGTTGTCTTGTTTAATAACAGTCATGAGGAAATGATAGTGTTAGCAGTGACAAGATTTGCAATGGTTTCCCTTTTTCTTTCCAAAGGATAGGCTTTGATATTTGACTCTGTCATCCTCTCTAGCTTTTGGTTTACTGATTCGTATCAGTTATTTTTTTCCATGCGCAAGTGATGAAATTTGTTCTTCTGCTTTCTTTCTTTTCTTTTTTCAGTATCAAGCTGATGAGCAGGTAACTCTGTGGGTGAACAAAGTCGGCCCATATAACAATCCACAAGAAACATATAACTACTATAGCCTCCCGTTTTGCCGCAAAAATGAAAACAATATTCACAAATGGGGTGGTCTTGGTGAGGTTCTTGGTGGAAATGAACTCATCGACAGCCAGATAGACATAAAGTTCTTGAGTACGTTAGTCTTTACGATGGTTTCTTATTTCAAAATTGTTCTCTTTATTGCGCAACATTTATATTGACTTCGTCTGTTTTACTCCCAGAAAATGTTGACAGAAGCGTGATCTGTCATTTGGAACTTGATGAAGCTAAGGTCAAGCATTTCAAAGATGCCATCGAAAATAGCTACTGGTTTGAACTATTTATGGGTATGTATCACATTTACTTGTACATTTTACAGATTAAGAACTATCAAAGGAAAAAAATTGATTCGCTTGATGGTAGAAGATTTGATGTTTGTTATATATGAAATTGAAAGTCTTTGTAACTTATCAAAGGAACTTAGCTTGGTGTTCAATGAAAGTCTTTGTAACTCAAACATTAGTTGTAGCATTAGCTCATTTTAAACAGTGTTCGTTTTAAACAATGTGTCAATCTTCATTACAAAAACTTCCAATTTTAAACAATGTTCATTAGCTACAATATAACTTATCAAAGGAACATTGTTTGAAATTGAAAGTCTTTGTAACTCAAACTTTTAGCGTCCTTAGTTTGCTAATCTTTTGTCTTGCTTCTTTTTGTCACAAATGATGTTTATGGCGTACGTGGATGCAAGTTCAGATGACCTGCCTTTGTGGGGTATGATTTTTTATTATATTCACTTTGAACAACCAAAATTTCAATTTTATTTCTTGACGTAAACTTTTAACTGTCTCATTCTTGTTATAGGCTTTGTGGGCGAGTTGGCACCTGGAAAAAATGGTGAAAACGTCAAGCATGTTCTTTATACTCATAAGAGTATTAATGTCAAATACAACAAAGACCAGGTGGGTTGTTTCTTTGCCATTAGGCAGTATTAATGATCTCATTTGAACCTTTCTGTGATCTGATCTTTTTGTTATTTGCATAGATTATTCATGTGAATCTCACACAAGACAACCCAATGCCGTTAGAAGCAGGGAGGACGATCGATTTGACATATTCTGTGAATTGGATCCCAACCGATATCACATTTGCTCGTCGTTTTGATGTTTATCTAGACTATCCGTTCTTCGAACACCAGGTAAATCATAGCATGTTATTTATGTCTTACTGTTTTCATCCTTCTGCTATCAGACATCATTCCATTTGCTTCATAATTTGATACATGTTAATCGTAATGCTCCTTTAATGGATTCGTTAATCATGCAGATCCATTGGTTCTCCATCTTCAACTCATTCATGATGGTTATCTTCCTCACTGGTTTGGTCTCAATGATATTAATGAGGACTCTCCGAAATGATTATGCTAAATATGCCCGAGAAGATGACGACCTGGAGAGCTAGGTGATGTCTCCTCAACCGCTTATATAGCATAATAGCTGCAGAAGTTCTCTTAGTGTCACTATTATGTTGTTAATTTTATCTTCATCGTTAGCGCAAGAGTGTTGAGCAACTTCTGACCGTTTGTATGTATTGAGAACAGGAACGGGACGTAAATGAAGAATCTGGATGGAAACTCGTGCACGGAGATGTGTTCCGACCACCACGTGGTCTGGTTCTTCTGTCGGCTGTTGTTGGTACAGGTGCACAGCTGGCTTTGCTTGTTCTCCTTGTCATATTAATGGCAATCATTGGGACACTTTATGTTGGGTAGGCATTACGCTCTTACTTCACCTCTCATGTTGTTATTTCTCACGGTTTAAGAGTTTTACTTTACTCTGAATATTTTTCTTGCAATGAAAATTTCGTATCCTGGTTTAATCTTATTCAGGAGAGGAGCGATCGTTACAACCTTCATAGTTTGCTACGCTTTGACGTCATTTATCTCTGGTTATGTGAGCGGTGGAATGTACTCGAGAAGTGGGGGTATGTTATTTCTATCTTTGTTGAAAGCAGCAAGTAGTCTCTCCAATAACACACCTTCCTTGGACTCATTCTCAAAATTCTCTTAATACTTATTTTGTTCAGGTAAACATTGGATCAAGTGCATGATCCTCACGGCTTCTCTCTTCCCATTCTTGTGCTTTGGGATCGGATTCATCCTGAACACAATCGCCATATTCTACGGCTCTCTTGCGGCTATTCCCTTTGAAACAATGGTGGTTGTGTTCGTAATCTGGGGTTTCATTTCGTTTCCTCTCGCCCTTCTCGGGACAGTCGTTGGTAGAAACTGGAGTGGTGCTCCAAACAATCCATGCCGTGTGAAGACAATCCCACGTCCAATCCCTGAGAAAAAATGGTACTTGACTCCATCAGTAGTCTCTCTCATGGGAGGTCTCTTACCCTTCGGCAGCATCTTCATTGAAATGTACTTCGTCTTCACATCCTTCTGGAACTACAAGGTAAAAGATCTCTCACAAAACTTACAACTTCAATTAGAAAGACCAAAACTTACCGTAAATTTCTTGACATGTATACTATGTTTACGGGTTATGCTGCTTGTGTTTTTGATTCTTGTTGTGGTGACGGTCTGCGTGACGATCGTGGGAACATACTTCTTGCTGAACGCGGAAAACTATCACTGGCAATGGACGTCGTTTTTCTCAGCTGCTTCGACCGCGGTTTATGTCTACTTATACTCGATCTATTACTACTACGTAAAGACCAAGATGTTTGGGTTTTTCCAGACCAGCTTCTACTTTGGATACACGTTGATGTTCTGTCTTGGCCTCAGCATCCTTTGCGGTTAGTTTCATTTATTTATTCACTCTGTTGTCTCACTTTTAAAAGTGGCATGTGGTTTTGGTCTGAAGATTGTTTGGGTAAATGAATGTGCAGGAGCTATTGGGTACTTAGGATCGAATCTGTTTGTTCGGAGGATATACAGAAACATCAAGTGCGACTAGAGAGAGTAGTGAACCAAAAGCGTGAAAGTAACACCGGAAAGATGAATGTTCTTGGTGGCTGTTAACGGGTTTAGATTATTACAAACAAGGGAAAGTGTGGAATAAATGGATGAGGAAGAGTTTGTGTAGTGATTTGAGAATTAAATTTACTAATATTCTTCTTGAAATCTTTTTCTTTTTTTTTTGGTAGGGGGAGTTTTTTTTTTTGTTGTTGTCTAATGTCTCCGTTTTAGTAAAGTTGAATCTGCTCTTATTTAATTTAGGAGCCCTTCTGAGAAACTCTGTTGGTTTTCTTTAGGGGCGTCAAAATGACCTCAGTTCACAGTGAGCTCGGCTCTTTCATGAGCTAGCTCAGCTCATTTAAAATATGATCTTTAATATGTAAACTTGAACTTAGATCATGAGTTAA
The DNA here is from genome assembly GCA_905132885.1 of Moricandia moricandioides. Lineage (NCBI taxonomy): Eukaryota > Viridiplantae > Streptophyta > Magnoliopsida > Brassicales > Brassicaceae > Moricandia > Moricandia moricandioides. Next base: position 772,598 of record CAJHQQ010000001.1, read on the forward strand.
ATGAGCTAATTTATGATTTAATATTAAAAAATATAAAAAATATTTAAATAATTTATATAATATTATTTGAAATTTAAATATTAAAAAATCTAAAACATTAATATTAAATATTAAATAAAACCAACAGCGAAAAAATGAATTAAGCTAAACTAATGATCCAAAATTCATATTTCTCGTGAGAGTTCAAAGTTTTCATCTGTCTAAATCATAAAAATAAAATAAAACATTAAAAATTTAGGATCAACAAAATTTATGAGAAATATGATAAGGTAACAAGGGTTTATATAGGAGATTTAGATAATTTTTTTTTTTAAAATAATTTCTATTTTATTTCTTCTAAAAAGTTATAGATAATTTTTAAAAAAAATATTTTCTATATTATTTATGTATGTTTTTCATTTTAATTTTAAAAAGATAAATACAACTAATATATAAATTATCTTTTAATAATCTTTGGTTGTACATTTTAATTATAAAAAATAAATATGATTAATATATAAATTATCTCTTTCACATAAGAAAAATAGAAGTTATCCAAAAAATAATATATATACATATATATATTATATATATAATTGTAAGTATAAAAATGATTAAACTCATGAGTTGGCTCGTGTTCATTAAAGCTCGTTCATATAACTCGTGATCTAATTTTAGATCGATCAATAAATTCATTTATTAAATGAGCCAAAAAAATAAAGATCATACTCGTGAAAAGTTAAGCTGAGTTGAGCCAACTCATGAGTTTTAACTCATTTTGACACCCTAGTTCTTTCATCTCTGTACAAGGTAGGTGGAAAACGCAATTTCTAATTTGGCTTTAAAAATTGACACCCCAATAGAAATTAAACAAATCTTATCGTAATTTTTTTCTTTGCACATATACATGATGTGTTATATTAATAAGAAATCAACGTTATAATGTATTCATTTTTAGTTTAATTGTTTTGGGGGATTTTTGGGAAAAATTGGGTTTAGGGATTTTTGGACAAAATTTATAGTTTAATTTTTGTTATTCATTTTTAGTTTAATTTTTGTTATTCATTTTTAGTTTAATTTCTGTTATTCATTTTTAGTTTATTTTTTTGGAATTTTTAATGTAATTTTTGTTTCTATTTTCTAGCTATTTTAGTGATATTTAAATGATTAACGTGGCTATATAAAACAAAATTAATAAAAGTTATATATCTACGCTTTTTGTTTTTAAATTAATTTTATACAATTGTTTTAAAAATGGGCCTTTAATTGAAAGGCTGCAGTGGTTGCCCCTTAGCTAAGATGGCCCTGGATAACCAAAAAGACACAGACAGAGACAAGAAGTCGAACTGTGTGAGTTGTCCCAAGTGAGACCACTTAATTCACCTCAACAAGATAGTGTCAAGTGTGTCAAACACAATCTCACACAAAAAGGAAACAAATCACAATTCACAAAAATAAAAAGACGATAATCCACCAAGCCACACAATAAACGCCACGTGGAAGATAGAATTCCACAACACTATCACCTTTTAATCTTCTTGCCTCTCCTTAACACTCCCCACACCATCTCCACAAGCCAAACTCACACACACAAACTAAAAATCCTCAAACTATCTAAAATGGCTTCCACAACTCTCTCAAGCGCCATCGTCGGAACTTCCTTCCTCCGCCGTCAAACGTCTCCCATCAGCCTCCGTTCCCTCCCCTTAGCCAACACTCAAACCCTCTTCGGTCTCAAGTCAGGCACCGCACGCGGCGGATGCGTCACCGCCATGGCTACGTACAAGGTCAAGTTCATCACACCAGAAGGAGAGCAAGAGGTTGAGTGCGACGACGACGTTTACGTCCTGGACGCTGCGGAGGAAGCTGGGATCGACTTGCCTTACTCTTGCCGTGCCGGTTCCTGCTCGAGCTGTGCCGGTAAGGTTGTGTCTGGTTCTGTCGACCAGTCTGACCAGAGTTTCCTCGATGATGACCAGATGGCTGAAGGGTTTGTTCTCACTTGTGCGGCTTATCCTACTTCTGATGTCACCATTGAGACCCACAGAGAAGAAGACATTGTTTGAGACAAAAGCTCCATAACATGCTGCTTTTAATGGTTTCATAATCATTCATGTCTTTAAATTTTGGGTTGAGTTTGTTGTTACTTTAGTATCATCTATTGTTGTCTGTTGTTATTGTTCTTGGTTTGGCTCACCTTTTGTTAAGATCAATGGATAACTGTTTAAACTTATGGTAATGCAAACTATTGAGTGGTGCACCTTTGATGAAGATCTAACATTATCTTCCTTTTATTTTATTTTATTTTTATTCTTTGTTAAAACTCAAAATATTGTCTTTGAACATTGGAGAGACCTTTTTCAAATAAGTAGATTTTATATATAAAAAAATTCATACACTTTTTGAAAAATAGAATATAATAGTAATACATTATCTTTATGATTAACAATTTTTGATAACTTAAATGAATACAAATTTAATAAATTTATTTATTTCTCTTAAAATTTACAACTATCATTATTAACTAATAAAAATAAATAAATATCAAAATATACTTTTTGAAATAATTGTCTAAAAACACTGAGTTAGTATATATTATTTACTCTTTCCTTATTTATAAAATACCCAATATATGTATAAAATGATTAGATATAAATATCTAGAATTTTAAAGGTATTTGTAATATGTTCTACTCTTTTAATCAGTAGTTTATTTTTATATTTATTTTACCATATTCTAATAATGGTGGATTTGCATGAAATCGCTCTTATCTAGTTGGTGTTTGCATATCCAATTAAATTTTGATTTTTAGTTAGAAATTCAATGTGTTCCGTGTTAGATATTCAATGTGTTGTTCAGTAGTCGATCCTAGAAAATCTAAGACCATAATCAAAATTATTAAAGAATTGATTTCTTGTGAGATTTAAACCCAAATTGGACAAAAAAGATTGTAACTTTAAAATTTTACTATTAGACTAAGAGAAACTACACAAATATGTGGCTAAAACTAGCTTTATAATAACACGGCTGCAAGCTATTACTTGGCTTGACCCAATGAATGCTTCTAACTCTGTAGAAATAATGAAATAATTTAAATATATAATATAAAATATAGTGGAAATAAAAATATTATTATATATTTTTTTTTAATTGGTAACTAAGTAGTTAGTTTATTTTTATTTTTTCGTAAAGTTAAGAATATCATGATTTGAAGATTAAATCAACTAAATAACAAATCAATTAAAATTTACATACCTCTGTATTTTGGAACTTTTTAAACAGTTCTTTTGGTTAATTGTAAGTGCACATACTGAAGTACCTAAATGCAATAGAAAAGATTTCTTATTTCTTTTTCTAATGTCATTTAGGTTTGCATTTTGCATCTTATGGGAGCTAAAAATACTCTCAAATCGCTTTTTGTTGAGAAGAAAACTTTTTGATCAAAAAGTGATATTTTCACTTTAATAAAAAGAAGTATATAAATACAAACCATGTATTAATATATATTGAACTTGAAAGAATGCATTCCCTAACCTCAACATCAACTGCGGTTGCCAACATAACCTTGTTTGTAGCTAGCAGCAGCTTTAACAGAAGAAAGAATCTCAGAATCTAAGCCCAAATGGCAAGAGAAGACATGAGTCCAGCTCCAAGGAACAACATCAAATAAGAAACAATCTGAAGCCTAAAGTTACAACTCATTCTCGTACTCAAAAAATCAGCAGCAATGAGATCCACTAAAGCCATGTACACAAGTATCCCAGCCGAGAGAGAATCCAAGATACCTTCCGTGACCAACGCTCCAACGCTGTGAGAGTTGAAAGACGACGCTACTGCAGTTCCAATCCCTATCCCTATAGGTGTCGTGAGGGCGAAAAAACATGCCATTATGGTTGCTGATTTGTTCCTGAACTGAGCTTGGGAGATGCATCCACCGAGTGCAAACCCCTCAAAGAACTGGTGGAACGATAGTGCTGCTATTAGTGGCCGGATTGTGCATGGAGATTGAGATACTCCAAGTGATATGCCGATGATAATGGAGTGTGACACGATTCCAAGCTCCAAAACCTGAGAATAACAACAAGATGAGATTCATTTTTGGACATTTTGAAGCTGTATAATAATCAAGAATCAAGATTCAAGATTCAAGAATCAAGATTCAAGAATCAAGAATCAAGAATCAAGAATCAAGAATCAAGAATCAAGAATCAAGATTCAAGATTCAAGATTCAAGAAACAGAGAGTTTGTACCTGAGAAACAACAACATGCCTTGCTACACTTCCAAGCTCCAAAACCCCATGAGTGTGTCCATGTCCATGTCTAATGTCGATTTTACTATGTCCATCACACGAACCATGACCTTGAGAGTGACTATGTCTATGATGAGCAGCATGAGCATGAATGCCAACAATGTGAATCCCACCATTCTCTTCTTCTCCAAACACTTTCTCATCATCATTACATCTTCCTTCGGCAACCAAGGGAACAACAATACCCCGCGACTGTTCATCAGACTGATCATAAGCTTCCCTCTCTTGCTTCCTCTCATAGTACTGAGTCCCCATGAAATCCACAAGCAGAGTGATCAAAGCAGCAACCATCGCAAAGAACCCCGGGAAAGGAAACTTAGACCAAGGGAACTCCGGTAAGCACGGGTTCTTCAAAGCCTCCGTGCCACCGGCTAACATGTGGACAAACCCAGTGGCGAGAATCACACCGGCTGCAAAGGCTTTAGCAGTTACAAAGAGGCTACCGTCGGTCCGAAGGAACTGGCGGTTCCTGCCTATGAGTGGCACAGATACACCAGCAGCACCAGATAAGAGAATGGAAGCAATGGCTACTAGTTTCAGTAGAAACGCTGCAGAATCGTCACGACAAGGGTCTGATTCGCTGCCATTGCAAAGGATGTTTGATGAAGAAACAGCCATTGTGTCGGAAACTATCTGCAAACTGGACCCTGTTTCTGTTTTTTAGTACATAACAGAACCAAACATAAGGGAACAAAACTATGAATCTTTAAGCAGATAAACAGAACAGAACAAAACATAACAGAAAAAAAAACGAACAAAAGTATGAATCTTAATCAGATAAAACAGAACAGAACCAAACATAACAAAAAAAAAAACAGAACAAAAGTAAAACTTTTCTTGGATTAATATTGAGTATCCTGGCCTATGGAGGAGACCAGACTAATCTCCAAAGAAATATGAGGGAAGTGGGTCTACAGATAGACTTATTTTCAAGTATGCAAATGGACTATGATTTAGTTTCGCGCATAAGATCAAACTTGAAACAAGTCTTACCAGGTCTCAGACAGAGTAAGTAAGTTTAAACAGATAAGTTGGTGTAAAATGCTTAAAATCAATGTGAGATTGCCAAAAACTTCAGAAACCAAACATCAAATTACATGCAAAGACTTTAAATTGAGAAGAAATTTTAAAAAGTATGAATCTTTATTTCAATGGAGATTGTTGACGAAGAAATACCTGAGAGAGGAAATAAGTTCCAAAGAACCTAAACAATGTAACCCAGAATCAGTTGGGTGCTAAGAAGAAGAAGATCTCGTTGGGATCATGAAAAAGAAAGTGAAGAGATTTGCGTAAAGAGAATATCTCGGAAACATCCAATAACATGAATGAGTGGGAGGTAAGTACGAGAATCTCGATAGATTAGTTACAGAATAAAATAAGTTATGAGAAAGGAACAAGTAATGTCGACATAGTTTGCAGTTTGGGCAACGGGTTTAGAGTCGACTTTTTAAGACAAGGGACACATTTGGTAATAAATTTCTCGAAAATGTGGTTGGCACGCGCCAAGTATGTCGACATTTTTGCGTAATCTTTTTTTTTTTAAATTATAATTTGGTTGAATTTATTTTTCTTAAATAAAATAAACTAGAGAATATTGCTGGATTATAAAAATATTGCAAATTGTCACCATCTAAAGATTCTCAACTCATTAGCATATATCATCGTCTTCACCATCTCATGATCGCATCTAAATGGTCTTTTACTAAAGATAAAAATTTGTTACGGTAACATTTTAGTTTATGGTATATGTAAAAATTTAAAAGAATTGATTTGATAATCAAATTACATTTATTTTTTGGTTATATATATATTTACAACTCTAAAATTAAACGTGTTTGGTTAAAACAGTGGAATGGTAAGAAACTTATTGAAAATAATTTACAATATTATATAAATGAGGTCAAAACACGAAAAATGTCATGTTGTGATTGTATTACTGGTAAACCAGACTTTTAACTTTTTTTTAAGTAAACACATTATTAGTCACAAAAGAAACCCATGGACGAGTGAGTGGACGTGAAATATCCATTTATCCTAGACGAGTGAAATATTCAGGGGCAACATGTTTCTTTATAGCTAATTTAAGTTTTATTTTATTTATTACACAATTGAACTATAATAAAACGCCATATTAATAAGTAACTAGTGAAAGTTCAAGAAAAAGAGTAATTGGCGATAGTATCTGAGCGTTGATGATCATGTTAAGTAGATGCTTAAAATTAAAGATGACATGGGTTATTTTCTACCTAAAAACTATGTTTTGTAAGTTACTTTTGTATAAAACAAAAAATAAAATAAACTTGTGATTTTTTTATCTAAGTCGTTGTGACTAAGAGTGAACAAACAGAGACAACAAACTTACACGCAGTCATGGTTTTCAGTTCATACTTAGATAACAAACAACCAAACATTAAACAGAACGCAATACACGCACATCAATTCATAAGTGACCTTGTCAAATGCTCTCTTGCAGTCGCCAGTGCCTGACTTATCGTCTGAAGCCAAACAAAAAACACACACAAAAATGTAACAAGTTCTTTATTTGTTACTTGAGATAGTTACATTTTTAACAAGAAAACAAATCACATTTAGAACAAAAAATAATACCTGCTCGGATAGAAGAGTGTTATGGTCAATGCTATTGATTCCTGCCTTCTCTGCTATCACATTTGCATCCGTCTCCAGGACAATACTGATCAGATACAATAAGAGTAGTAGTATATTTAGAGTATACAACCCAATGTTCTAAAAAAAATCGCTAGGTTGTGGACAAACGTCTAATAGAGGATTATTATTTAGGTGAACAACTAAACCGATTGAAAAAATGTTTCGCTCATACTCATTTTCCGACTAGGCGGGCGCCTAAATCAATTTTTAGAACACTGATACAACCTATGGAACAGTTCATTTATCGAACTCAAATGTTGAAAAGAGGAGAAAGTTTCATACCCGCCATCGATAATTTCGTCAAAGCATAGAAAGATGAGATCAAGATTGTCCAATGCCTCTCTCTTATCAACATTGCCTCTGTAGTTTTGTGTTTAGAAAGAAATGAATAAAAACTTGAGGTAATATATTGAAGCTATGAAAAAGGCAAAACCTGAGGAGGAGATTCACTGCATCGAAGAGACCCTGAAGCACACTGGCTAAGATAAGCTCGTTTTCTTCTTCACCTCCCGTAACAAAGAAATGAAGATCTTGCACAAATTTGTACACAATAATGTTGTTCTCTAGTGCCGTTACTTCCACTGCGTATCAAGAACATAAATGAGTATATTACAAAACATAATTCACTAGGAAACATAAAAGACTTACCTTCGGTGCGAGCATTTGTTTTCTTAGTCTTTGAGAAGACAGTTTTTTCGAATGCTTCTTTAGCCGTATTTGTTGGCCAGTCATCAGAGTAGTACTTAGCCGCTATGCGCTTTCCTTCAGAATCAAGAAGCAAAATGTTCTTCACTTTTGGGGGTAACTCCTACGTGAACAAATCAAACACAAGAAAGCTCAAAGATTGCAAGATAATGCAAATCATCTAAGGATGATTCTAATGATAGAACAACATTTGAGACTAACTTCAAATTCTCAATTATACATTAAGAGAAACCCTAATTATCCTTTTTTCCTATTGAACTGCTAAACAAAATCTTCACCATCTGCTTCTCTTCCAACCTTATTACAAACTAAACTTCAAAAAAAAAAAACAAAAAATAACAATGAACATAAAAAAAATTAATTTTATTTTTTGTGATCAGTTAAAAGACATTTAACCAACACAAGCTAGAACCTCCTCCTGTGCCTTGTTAAGCTAAAATTCCTGATTTCCATGCTATCAATAAACTTGAAAGTTGAAATTTTCATATGCAAGTTTTACATGAATCTATTTTGTTTGAACCACTTACTTCAAAACTACTGCTAATTTCTTTTTAATTATAAACTCTTAACGGATCTTTTTTTTACAGAATTTAACATCTCGCATGCATTTCAGTTCTCTTTTGTTTCCGTCAATTTTCCTAGACAACGAAAAAGCCATACCACAATCCAAAAGTAGCTGAGAAACAGTGAAATATGTAGGAAAGAAAGACTGAAAGTAGATTATTATTTTTTTAATTACCATGGCTCAAGCGTAAAGGAGATGAAATCGGCGGAGAAAGCTCTAGAACTTGAAAGAGAAGATCTCTCTCTCTCTCTCTAAGTAAAAGTGTCGGAGAGGAAATTCTCTGATACGTTACAAATTATTATTTTTGGTCCGCTTTGAGCTATTATGACTCAAAGAATCCAAAGTGCTACTTCCACCCGTCACATTCTCCCGGTTTTCTCTAAACCGGATAGTTAACCAGTAATTAGACCGCTACTCCTTCTCTAGAGCCGTGGTTGTTAGCCCTGTTCGTTTACCCATCCCGCGACTTGCGACATGCGATCTGCGACCAATTCAAATCGCCCAAAAAATAATGACTAAATTTTTTAAAAAATTTGTCGCACGACTGGGGTCGCTAGTCGTGTAACACGTGACCAAATATGATTTTAGTTGCAGGTTGCAAGTCATATACGCAAATGAACATGATTTTAATTGCGGCCGCGTCACACTTAAACAAACACGGCCAATAATATAAACTCAGTAAATTAACTGAAAAACAAAGCTTTATTTTTTAGGGGTGTAAAAATGAACATGAACTCTTTAGCTGATTCAGCTCAGTTCGATTTTCCATAAACATGAACTATAAATAAGTCGGGTTGAATTATCTGTGAAATATGCAAATTTATTATTAGATAAGTTAAAATGAGTGAACTATTTTATTGTGACATCTCTAGCGCTGATTCAAGAATATATATATATATATTAGAGTTATGTTAATTCATTTTCCCAGTCACACATGACTAAAGATAAACTGATTTTTAGTTTCCCCAAAACACATTAGTTAAGTTGTACTCACGAGTCTTTCACCTAATGCTAAACCCAAAAGGCAAGAACAAGAAGTCGATCTTGTGTTTTCTCTTTCAAAGTTTATCTCGACCCTAGCATATGCGGATAGATATAACGGGTGACTGGTTGAGTTTTATCTTACTTCTTTAATTTTACATATTTTTAAATCATCAAGTCTTACCTATTTTGATTTAGCTTTACTTTTAAAATTTAAAGTCTACATCAAAAAATTTTGACCAAGAAAAAAAGTCCACATCAAAATTCTACAATTTTTTTGCCAATCATAGTTTAGCTTTATTTCTAAAGCTACATCAAATTTTGTTTGTTTCTTATGTAAATTATGCAAAAATTCTACATCTTTATTATTTATACTGTAGCCTCTATAAAATGAAAATTATGTATAGTAGCGAATTAATTATATAAATTGTAGGTAAATTTATTATTATTTTTATATTAACTTTTACTATAATTTTTAAAAAATTATACAGAATTTTATTTACTTTGGAATAGTATTATAAAACATTAAATTTTAAATAACATAACATTATTTATATATTACATTAAATAATAGTAATTTTTTTGATAATTTATATTTTACTTATTGATATAAAGTATTTTAATTGTTATAAAATAATTGTTTTATATATACATCACATATCTCATATGTACTATTTTAATTTTTTTACAGTCAATCAAAACCTTACAGCTAGGTCAACGTAACTACATCAACAATCTCTATATGAAAAATCTACATCAATAAATTTACAACAACAATCAAATTACTTACATCATAAATTTCACACCTAATTTTTCAGGGTTACAATCCAACCAATCATCTATATATATATCCGACTGTTATACAACATTCTGTTTGCAATTATTATGATAACATCAAATCTTGTGACTTGCCATCAACGCAAATCTTCTTCCACCAATGGATAGATGTGGCGTCACAGTCTCATAATCGACTCTAACACCTCAATCTTGCACTTTCTCTGGTTCACAAAATTTCAAGCTCTTTGGAAGTGCATTGAAAAGCCCAATCCACTAGAAGATTGGTGTCTCTTGGTGTTCTCTCCGTGGGCGTTCTTGAGATGTTAGAGACCCTAAACAATTTATTTAAAAAATTATTTAAAAAAATAGATTTAAAAGTTTTTTTTATGTAGATTGTCTAAAACAATGTTTCATTTGGCTATGCTATCATCACCCTTGATTTTTTCTCTTCTTTGTTATTCTTGTTCTTATAAGGATGGTTGGATTGTAACCAACAATGAATAATCTTTGCACAAACTCGTAGGAGGTGTTTTCAGACGTCTTCTAACAGACGTATCGATTTTAATACCGTGAACCGGACGAAATCAAAGTGTGTTGATTGAGTTTGAAGTCAATCCAAGGCGTCGAATCTCAACATATATGCACTGATAAATTCAGCCAATTTGTCTTTGTTGACCAATCATATTCAAAATTTCATTTTGCTGACAATTTAAACAACTTAAAACTAAAAATTTATGTAATTTTACGACAAATTGCATGATCATGCAACAAAAAAAGAACAATATTTGATTTTAGGTCGCGATCTCAGGTCAAATGAACATAATCAAAATAAGAGAATTAACTTTTTCAATATTATTTCATCTTAGCGAAAAGAAATCAAAGGTTCAAGTTTTGTTGGGAAAATTTACATTCCAAAAGATATTAAACTATGTGGTTTGAGCATATTTGTAGGAGATATAAGAGCCTAAAATTCATTTAGTTTTTTCTTTTTATAAAACAGAACATGTCCACATTTTTCTTTTAGAAGTGAAATGTACGCAATTAATCAGAAGAGGGCTATGCATATATGGCTCCTAATGGATAGAAATATCACTTTATTTGATTAAATCCAACAACATAAAGAAAGATAATAAAAAAAGAAAAGCTTCGAAAATAGTCTTTAAGAAAAACCATGCATGAAACTTAAAGTCACTTCCTATGCCAAGCTCCTTCGTCAGAAACTTCCTCTTTTCTTATGCCATTTTGTGAACTCATCAAGAGTAGTCTCGTCTGCTCTATAATGTTTCATTACGAACTCATGAAGCATAGACCATGTAAAATCTGGATAAGCTCTTTCACCTTCTAATTCGTCTGGTGGCCTCACCACTTTGTCCATTTTTGGAGAAAGGAAGAATGCAAGTGTCTTTCTTTCGGTTTTGCTATTCACTACGGCTCGATGCAAGCAACTCTTGTATCTTCCATTGCTTAGAGCCTAGAATAAAAAAAACCGAAAAACCGAAAAGTACAAAATAGTTAGAATTTCTTGTACTATTCATTAGTCTCAGTTCTCAAACTACTTTAGCTTCTCTGAGAATTTTATTGGAACTCATATAGTATTAAATAAAATTTAGGGAAATTAAAATCTCTAATTTATATACACGTTGAAAAGTTCCCATACAAAACTTTGTTTCAGTTTCTTGTATTCTTATTAGTGTCTCCATTTCAAACTATTCAGCACTTTCTCTGAAATTTTTATTACTGATTTTTTTTTAAATACACCGAAAAAACAAGATTGAAAGAATTTTTTTTGAGAAATTCCATATATATATATATATGATAACGTATCGCTTTAATTTCATGCATTGATCAAACCTCCCAATTTTTTTTATAGAAAATAAGTGTTTAAATTTGCGGATTTTATATAAAAAGTATATTTGACGGAGGATGTTGAAAATTTTGCGCTTTCATCCATTGATATTAAAAGCAAGGGAAACGTTACCATGAAAGTGTCGCCAATGTTTACCACCAATGCTTGAGGGTTAGGAAGTATTGCTTGCCATTGGTTGTCCACGAAAGCTTGAAGACCGTTGACTTGGTCTTGTTGAAGTATGGTTAGAGATGTTGGGTCGCAGTGTGGTCCTGACCCTAGTACAACATTAGGTTGCTTGCACTGTGGATAGTAATTCAATCTAAATATCGACTCATTGTCTTCGAAAAACTCTTTGAAATGGCTCCTATTGATACCAAGACTCATTCCAAGAAGCTCCATGATCTTCAGTGAAAGATTGCTCATGGCCTCCGCGTATTCTTGATAAACAATCCTGCACGTATGCATGGAACAAGATTTACGTACGATATTTACTACATAACATGTAAACGCAAATGTAAAAGTAAAATCAAATAAACAATCGAGACCGGAGAAAAAGAGTTACATATACCCAAAATCTTTGTATCCGTCACCCATCTTCTTAACAATGAAATCTCTAACGTCTTGGGAGTGGTTCTTGCTCTTTTCTCGTGGGGAGAATGCAAACGACAGCGTTTCCTTCCATGGGAGATTCTTTTCGAATCTCCCGACAAAGCTACTAGCATAACCCGAGCTTTCGCTCCACTTCCTCTGAGCCTTCTGTTTCTCACAACTCGGTGACTTAAAGAATTTGTCCATTAGTGTACATGCACTAGACAAGAGCTTCTCATCGACTCCATGGTTGGTGACTAGGAAGAAACCATGTTTCTTTGCAGCTTCCGCCACTAGTCTTGTAGCCTCCGAGACCAAGAATGGGTCGCCAGAGAGGAAACCGGCAAGGTCGATGAGAGGGACTTGGAGGATTGGAAGTTTTGTAGAGGGTTTATCATGGTCGGGCCATACAAACTCTTGAGGTATCTTGTCTGATTTATTATTTAAGTCAGTTGAATCAAAGATCATCGAAGGGCTGTTTTTGGTTGCATTTTCATTGAATGTTTGAGGGAGTGTTTTGATGGATTCCGTTTCAAGTGTGAAAATGAAATGATAATAAAAGATGTTTGATATCCGAAAGAAACAATAACTTAAAAGGCTTTTTAAGAGATAAAATAACGTTTTCAAAGGGTTGTTTTTGGTTGCATTTTCATCTATGATGGATTCCATTTCAATTGTGAAAATGAAATGATAAGAAAAGATGTTTAATATTTGAAAGAAACAAGAACTTAAAACGCTTTTAAAAGAGAAAATAACGTTTGATTTAAGCTTTTCTTTGTGTTGGGTGGTGTAAATGGAGAGGGAAAAGATATCCTTTATATATTATTTGAAAATCATTATAACATTTATGTTATGGTGATGTGTTATCATTAGGATAATATTTAGAGTCAGTATAGAAAGATGTTTTAATTACTAGGATAATGTTTAGAGTCACTATAGTAATTACAATACATGTCATTCATCATTTTTTTAACTTTTAAAAACTGTAGATATTTTAACTTTCAAATGGTGACAACTATAAAAATGTATTCGAATTTATTTTAGTTAAATACCATAATTTATAGCATCTTGAAAGATTCTATCTTCACCTTTTTAAAACTATTAGTATTTGAATTTACATATGGTGACATCTATAAAAATATATTCAGATATTTACTAAATACCATAATTTATATAGTTTCCACCTTTTTATTCCAATTAAATAAAGTATATATATATATATATATATATATATACATGTCAAATTAGCTATTTGAATTTTTGCCCTACACATCATCAAAATTAAATTTTGTTACCCTAAATGTTTAAAGATAATGCAGAATTATATCGAATAGCGTGGTCGTAGTCCATTTGTCAAAAAAAAAGTGGTGGTAGATGTCCAAATCTATAACAATAAACTTGGCTTTTCTCCCTTTTTAGGCTGTCCACGTCACCAAGGGGGATGGAGCTTTTTTGACACCTGGCAAGATCAAAACGCTGCGTTTTGGCCTATCTGTGCGGGCTTCCTGTTTATTAAAAACAGTTCATTTCGGGCTTTAAAAACAATTCATTTGGGCCCATAGAGTTAGGGTTTCCTCTTCCTTTCTCCATCTTGCGTTGAAGGATCGAGAAACCATAGCAAAGGTTACATCTCCCTTTTCAATTCTGTAACTGCAAGCTCAGCCATTAATGGAGGCTTAACTCTGAGTTTTTCATGAAAGCATCCACCCTATCTCTTGGCATTCCGGTAACCCGTTGAATCTTTGACTATAAGTACCACCCTTTCGCGATGGCGAGGGCAACTCACAGGAGATCCAGAAGAATACGGTTGTCTCAACTCCAACTATGGCGGCTTCGTATATCCTCCTCTCCGATTTGAAAGCCGGACGGTGCACTAACACCGCAGAGGTTCGCCTGCTTAGGTTATGGTCCATCATCGTAGGGTCCTTCTATTTGCTACTTCAACCGTCGATTCAGAAAACGAAACCCTAACGATCCCGATTCTATTTCCACGGCCAAGAGTTATGTCATTTATTGATAAAAACCCACAAACCCCACGATCCCCTCTTCATTACAGATTTATTTCGGTGTTCTTTACCTCTTTATTCATAGTAAGTATATATATAAACATTCCGATTGTCCTCATGTTGCTCTACCTTTCGTCATTTGAGTATCTCTGAAACTCTCACACAAGCTTTCCCATAATGATAAATTCACAGATTCACTTCTCCGACGTGAAGGCCGGCCGCTGCAAGGATGTCGTTCAGAACAGACTCTGGAGGTCAGTTGATGGCCATCGATATGCTCCTTTTTGATGCCAAGGTAAATTGCTTCATAAGTTTGATTCAGCCCATACACAACTTTAGATTTCGATTACTTTCAAATTGATAATCCATGTTTTTTGAAGAAGTGAAAGTTGGTTTTAACTCCATGAGCTGGTGAATTAGCTAGGAGCAGCTACTGTCCATGTCTGCACTTCTGAAGGTAATTATTTTTGAAGCTACTTAACATATTGTATTCTCAAATTAGTTTATTAGCGTCACATAATAGGCCAAGAGATATCATGAAATTGGCGAATGGGGTCTTAATGGATTTCATGGTACATCAATTGTTTCATTGGTAAACCTTTTTATTCTCAAAATTTGGTAATAACCGTGAAGTATTCATTTCTAGATGATAATCTAATTTTTGGTTTTATGAGATGAAAAAGATTAATGAGTGTTTATGGATATGAGAGTGTTACTTATTTGCTTTGCAACTGTTGTAGGACTGTGGATGTAGACACAAGGGGAAGAATGCTTTGTTATTCTATCATTAAAAAAAAGTCAAATCTTATTTTGTGATATAGATCTAATTGTTCAAATATGCTTATTTTAACGAGTGATCTTTACTTTCGGGTGAAACAACTTCAGATCTTTCTCAAGGACACTCCGTAATGGAAGTAGAAATCAACCAGTGAACAAAATTTGAGAGCTAATTATTAGTATAGTGGTGAAGACATTGACATTGTCGTCTCCAGCTCCCAAAGAAACAAAGATTTGTATTAGATGTCATGTATTTTATATATCTTGCTACGTCAATCTCGGTCTCTCTTGATCAATATCAGATACTGATGTGTGTAGTCTCCATATTTTGGATATATTTATGCCTTCGCTAAACTTGGTGTTGTTTGTTGCAGAATCACATATTTGTTGACGGATTACACTTTTATACATTGCTTATTTTTGAGAAATGATGTATTCCTGTACGAATCAAGGACGCTGGTGCCGAAAACTCACAGGAGTGGGAGCTTCCACAGTGTTTACAAGATATGGTGGGAGCACTTTGACCTTCCAATTGAACCTATCCCACTTCAACTTGATTGCAAAGCATCAGTGCTTTACTGTTTCCTGCATTTTAAACCAATCAGCGTTCACCACAGTCTAATTTTGAGGTTATGGTATGTTCTGTACAAAATTTATTCCTGTGCAACTTTACTACGTCGCTAATTACAGATTAGTATGCACTTTGACAGGGTGGGAATAACAATCCGAGAGATGATATGTAAGGTGCTGAAGCAGTCAAAAGGATCCACATTCCTGGAGTTAAGATAACCCCCGTGGATCGTGGTAGCTGTGTTGGCGATGAGCGGTTGAATGTGGAATAGCTGATGCAACTGCTACAGGTCACAACTCTGTTAATGGAAGGGAGAGGGGAGGAGTCACCAGTTAAGGATGATCGGTGCTCTGGAAAGAAGGCACCAACTGAGTGACATCGAAAGAGCAAGGGGAACCAAAGTTACAAGCATGATGGCGGTTACGTAGCATTTCTAGACATTATCCGACTACGTCAAAATTTTTATGTCATTGGTTTCCTTGGGGTTTTCAAACTCTACTAAATCAGACTTCTTAGTTATAAAATAAGGCATCTTTTGCCAAAAAGACCTTTTTCCTAACAAAACATAATCAAATATTAAGCAATTAGTGGAGAGGATGGACTGATGTGAAATGCATATTTACGAAAACCAAACATTGTTCTTAGATTTTACATTAACATGTCTCACTACTTTGAAAGTTTTATGTCATTGGTTGTTCTAACGTAAGACGTCCAGTTTGCAAACCCATTACCCTTTCCAAACAAAAATGATCAAATAGTAAGCAATTATTGTAGGATGGACTGATGCCAAATGCATATTCACAAAAAAGCAGACATTGTTCTTACGTATTAGTGATACATTACGAGAACAAAACAATCATATAACATAGGAGTCACTCCTACACAAACTTTCAATTACTTAGTAGCTATGCAATTTAATTTTATTTCTGTTCGGTCTATTCATAGGTTCTTAAAATCCTCTGTTATGTTATTGCGGCCACTCTAATATATTGTTTCATAATTACAAAACAAGTTTGTAGGTTTTTTTTCCAGTCAAGTAAACAAAACTAAAATTTACCAGTTCGAAATGCAAATTAAATATCCCTCAAATCTAAATATTACAATCATAATAGTTGTATAATAAGAATTAAGCTTATTAGTTGGGTACTAATATTTAACTTTATTAGTCAAAATTAATATATGTGTTTCTTAAATGAAAATGACTTGATTATTGAATTCGATGACATATGTACGTGATGGTAATTGTGGTGTGTTTTCTTGATGTAGTTGAATAGAACCTTATGTTTTTCTTAGTGATGTTTCTTTCTCATGGCCTCTAAGAAATTGATGGAAAAAAGGAAATTTGCAAAGCATGAAGCAGTCATGAAAGAGCCTGAAAACTTTCCACAGGAGAGATTACTGGCAATTTTCCAGTGTATGCAATGTGTCTTCTGTAGATTCTTCAGTTGGCAAGGAAGAAACATGAGAAGAAGAAGAAGAAGAAGCTAGGTGGCACGACAAAGAGAATAACAACATAATGCTATTCTGCTTCAAGTGGAGTCTTGCAGACTTCATATTCAAAAGCAAAAGCTGCCCATTATAAGGTAAGATAGCCTTTATTTTAGCTGTGGGAATTATTTTACGACACGAAAATTTAGTAAGAATATATAAGAATTTGGTCCAGTTTTTAATTATTTAGAATGACATATCTATTATTCTATTTTTGTAATTTCTTTTTGACACTGACGGCAACACCTATAATAGATAACCATTACTTGAATTATAATTCTGATTGAAAATCATACTTTATGGATCGTGGTACTTTCTCTCATATTAATAGTATAGCCATTGTTTTAGCTAAATTTGTATAATTCAATATACATATTTGTATGTTTTAATTATTTAATATTTTGAAGTTTTAATAAGATATTAAAAAATCAAACAATCTCAATTGACATCACAATCATCGTGTTATCAAATAAGATTTGCATAGGTAAAATCATTGATTAAGTCATGTCATCGTTCATGTCATTTCTTTAATGTATAATTTTTTGACAAAATTCATACGGTTGTCTGAGATTATCAACATATGGTTCCTCTGATCAGTTTACTGAAGCATTTCATGTCTTTTTATTAGCCTAATGTCAGCATATAAAGTCTACAAGATGATTCATCTGAGTCAGATGAAAATGGCCGTGATCACGGAAGGCACACTACCCAAAAAAAGGCTATGGCATGTAAACACGAGAGTGACAATGAAAGTGGCTCTAGCAGCTATGACTATGAGTCTATGACAGTGACAGTGGAGAGAAGAGAACAAGGAAGTTACAAATAAGCACATCAGTATCAAAAGAAGTCTCTTTTAAGTCTGAAGTTGAGAGTGATGATATACAATAAACTTAAAAAGTTACACAAAAATAGTCAACCCTACAACCAACCTGGTTCGAAAGAGGAAGAGGTATGATTTTGATGTTAGCGAGCATGAATCTGAGAACAAAAAAACAACAACTGCGCAAGAAAGAAGAAGCTAACCATGGAGGAAAAAATCAGATAAGAGATGTGGATGATATGGGGTCCAATCATCCGAAGAACATAGTTGCTTCAAGTAGCAAGAAAGCTTTGCAGTAAAGAACAAGAAAGAACATAGTCTAATGACAATGACAGTGACACCGAGTATCGAAACAAGAAACAACTTTGCAGTAAAATAGAAGTTTACAGTGGAGGATTGACCTAGAAAAACATGAAGTACGGTTGCCAACATGACAAAGACATATATAGGTGATTCTGTGGAAATAAAATTAGAAGAAACTTTGATAGTTTTGATGAGTATAAAAACATGAGGAAGCTAAGGATGAAAGTTCCATGTTGTTGAAAGCTAATTCTCAGAAAAAGGGTTCCATGTCGTTCACTGAGTCCTGAAAATAATCTGGAAAAAGCCTACAAATATTAAATTAATATTGGACAAAGATAAAATTAAATAAAAAGTTGAGCAAAGCCATTCACATAATAATAAAAATGACCGTTGAACAAATCAAATAATCCGCGTACCGCAGAAAAAAAACTAATCTACTCTAAGTCCTCTGCGATTATAGTCAACAAAACGAATATAACGTCCCTATATTAAAAATATTATTCCAAAAACATTATTGGATTACTACTCAACGATCGTTGACAGAGCCCACTGAACTATACAATAACATCAATCTATTTTAAAAATTAACTCAAACGTGTCCCAATCAAAAATTGTTATACTTCTTTTCTTTCACGACTACAATAAAGATTTTTTTTTCAAAAAACATTTGTATGCAGTTTGGTTCATCTTAATTTTTAGATTATTAATGATTACAGGAAATTTAAAATATTTTGGCTAAATTATGTGAATCAATCAAGTTATAATTTTAGTGTAACTCACCCGCCCGTAGGGCGGACCAACTACTAGTATATTCATATTGTGTCAGTTTGATTAGTTAAGTTTTCTTGAAAGATTCCACTTTTTAATTTTGTAAATCTCATTTCAATTTTTAGATGTTGACACCACGTTGATAAAAAATAGATGTTGACACGTATCAAAAGATAGTCAGATTTAGTCTGGTTAGATAGATAACTTTTGGAAAAATTATAATTTTAACATAAATTTGTTATCACTTTACAAATTTATCTTTAGTTAATGACAATTTTAAATATACGTTTAAATTATGAAATAGACTAAATTGTTTTTTTTAAATATTTTAAAAAAATAGAAATTCAACTCCATCCCTTCAACACTAAACCCAAAATAATAATCACTAAAGTGTAAACCCAAATGTTAATATATTTTTGATAGTGTGTATTTTTGCAAATTGGTACTTAACTTACGTTATTCGTAGAAATTTCTCATAACTTTTTTTTATGTAAGTTAAGTATCATAATTTATATCATCTTGAAAGATTTCAACATTTAAATTGTAAGTATTTCAATTTCAGATGGTGACATCTATAAAATCTATTTTAATTTCCAATTTGGAAAATAATCTCCCAATGAGATTAGATTTTGAAAAATACACATTTTTCTGGGTAAATACATTTAACTATAAGTCAAATGACTAAACTATCCAATTATATGTCTATAATTATTTTAATATTTCAATTAATAATTTTAATGAAAATCATAAAATAAGTTTTAAACTAAGTGTTTGAAAAATATTTAGAAAAAAATTCAAGAACAACGAATTTACTATAATATCTAATCAAATATACTCTACTCTTAGAAAAATGTCACCACCACTCATATTTTTGTTTTCTCTTTTACTTTCAAATTACGGAGCTTCTCTATTTTTTTAGAGTACCAGCCTAATGTTTATGAATTTCATAGGTCTGAGAATGTTAATAGACGTGATATTAATAATGAAACAGAAAGTGAATATAACTTTTATGATGTAAATATTACTGAAAAAGGTCAATTGTTTATGAATAAAACAGATAGGTTGTGGAGTATTAGTATACATTTGATGCTACGAAGAATAACTGGGCATGTGAATATTTCTAATAACAAAGTACGTCAGACAACTTTACATCATGTCTTTCGAGATTGCTTGGTTGGTAAGAACAACCTCAAAAGCTTATAAATCAGCAGAATTCAATGTATGTTTTTGATGAAATACATCTTATCGTCACATCATTAACTTATCCGGAGGAATAAATTTATGTTGTAAAAATGTAACATGTTTACAAGCAATTCGGTAATCAGTAAATGATGTGTTTATAAAACTCTATGAACAAAAAACACTCAGTAAAAAAAAACACTATGAACTACATAATGTCATCGAGTAGCTTTTTTGTTGTCGAAAATGATAACGATAATAATAATAATTTTGAATTTACCTTTTTAACTTTTAATTTAATTTACAATAAAATTAAAAGCAAGATAAAACTGTCTTGTCTTATAAGAAGGTGTAAGTTTCAAAAAGAAAAAAAAATCATTTAAAAAAAAGAATCATAGATAAGGTATTTTTTTTTTCAAATTATACCGTTAATTTAGTTATGTACCACAATTTAAAGAATTTGTGCTTTTTGATATTTCAATTAAGCGAGGTACATGATAATGAGTATTTTATTCTTGAGCTATTTACAAGCAGCACATAAATAAAAACAACGATTTGTGTTCATTATTTAATAGTTGACTATTTCAATTTTAATTTATGAAATCAATGATTAGTTAGAGAATAATTTTATGCATGTAATGCCGGAGTATTAAAATAAAAACTAGACTTTGATCTGTGATTTATGTTCAGAAGTAAATAATTTTTATATGAATTTCTATATAAGATAGTGTATTGGTCTTAATACATTTATACGAAACCAAAGAACAAAAACCAAATCAAATTCTATAAATAATTAAGTGGTGTCTATATCTTTGAAAGCAAAAAATGGAAACGAAATGGAGCCATATTGTGAACCAATTGGGCACCCAAACTTTTAAAATAAAAATTATATACCTACAAATATTAATTATATTTAGTTTCTAAATAATCAGTATCCTAAAAATACTATTTATAAACCGATTTACCTGAAAAACGAATTACCTGAATATTTTATTATCCAAAACTTTAAAGGTTATCAAAATTATATGGATTTTTTTTAAGCAACCCAAATTACCCAATATATAAACTTAAAACCTGAATAATCAGATATTGTTACCTATATTATCCAAAATTGCTCGAAAAAAGGGGAGAGAAACGAAGCGGACTTAGACCCATTTTTTTGGATATTAGCCGCTTCTAAACTTTTCAATCTGAATCGAATGAAAAATTGAAATATCCGAACCGAAATCAAACCAGACTGTGTAAATACCTAAATGGTTCTTAATTTTCTATAAACGAAAAACCGAAAACCAAAAATACATGAAACAAAATTGAATGTCAAAACCTAATAGTGTATCTACATTTAAATGATGAGGAGAAAGCATTCTATTTGTACAAATTATTTAACTCCTTTTAGCGGAGTGCATATATAATTTATTGACAAATTAAGATATAACCAATATTTTCATATTCGACCATGACCTGGACCCATGGTCAAACTGATAAACCTAGTGATTTGTATATAGTCTGGTTCAGATCTAATGAAAAATCATTAATTAAAAACTCAATAAAACCAAAAACCTGCTATTGACCTCACACATGCCGACCGAATAAAAATCCTGAAAATGTGAGAATGTTTCTAAAATAATTAAATATCTCATATACTTTTAATTGTATATAAAATTGAAATAAAATATTTTATTTGTGATAGTAGTTTGTATAGAATTTATATATATGATTACGATTTGGTATTAATATTTTTATATATCTAAATACAATCAAGAATTCAATACTATTATAACTTTAGTGTGGATAATTTTTTTTTTGTTTATAAGATATAATGGGTTTAAGCGATTTAAGAAAACTAAAGTTATGATTGTTGGGATGGACTTTCTGATAAATGATATTAATGGTTAGCTTTAGTTTTAGACCTAAAATCATATAACCCAATTATCACTAATGAAAATTGAATTTTGTTTGTAAAATTAAGGGTATTTTGGCAAATTTGGATTTTCCATTAAAATGAAAAAGACAGAAGTGTTCTTATTTTAGTAGTATTGATCTCATTTTTCACTATAATCCATTTAATTTTTCAAGTAAGAAAATACCAATCCATTTCTTCAATTCAAGCTAAAGATATTTATCAAGTTGGACAAAACCAATATACCAAATGTTTATTCAAAATAAAACCTAAGGTTTCTAATTGCAAAAAGTTCCGATAACTAAGTTCCTTCTCTTTTATTTTTTCTCTATCCCCACCTTTTTCATAAACTCCTCCTAGGTCGGCAATGTTGCCATTTTTATGTAGATCCAAATCTTCTATTTTCTCGAATATTTCCTTATTTGTCGAGATTTTAGTTTATCTTTTTTCAAAAATCTTCCATTATCAGATCTTCTTCCTTCTTCTCTCTAAGAAAAGTAACCATCATTAATATTGGAATACTTTACATTTAAGTCGTAAGTGGGGCTTAACGTGTTTTAGGTTGTTTGCACCATTTTATGACTTACACATTTTTATGATTTTTTTCAGTAAAATTGTCAATTCCCTCTGAGTTGTGATTTTTTTTTTTGTATTGTTGGTTTATGAAATGATAAAATCATTTCATTTCATTGGAAACACATCGGTGTTTAACTTAGTCTTTTACGACTCAACGTTTGTCTAGATTTTACGAAAAACAAAGTATTCATTGTATTCTCCGTAAAATATCAACGACAATTCCAATTGCAACAAAAAGAAGAATGTATCGCAAAAGATTCAAGAGAGAACATTATGGATAGATGAGTGGGAGATCAGGAGGCATAATGGGCGATGAGGAGTCTTGATGAGGAGCTATTGGTGATGAGGAGGAGAGAGAAAGAGGAAATGGCGATGAGGAGTGAGGGAGAGAGGAAATTGCGATGAGGGAGAGAGAGAGGAGGTTTTAGGAGATGAGGAGGAGGAGAGAGAGAGGAGGTTTTGGGTGATGAGGAAGGAGAGAGAGAGATAAGGGCGATATGTTCTTCTGATCAACATATATAAAACTATACAAAACACGTAAATATGAGTACATATCTGAAATGAAGAACCAAATTTATACAATGAATTAAACTAATCCAATTTGGCTTAATTAGAATTAGAAATAGTTGTACGTTAATTTGAAAAAATATATGTAACTCAATATACACAAAAAAAAATCAGTAAAATGACCATTCCAAAATCTTATACTCAAATCAAAAGTCTAACTAAAATAACAACATATTATTATTGATAGTAATTTATTTATTTGTATGCATATAAATTTTGGAATAGCTCAAATATATTAATAAATAAAATGAATTATTATCCAGTTGTTACAATTTAGTTATTTTGTAAAATTATATATATTCATGGGATTTCAAAAGATTATTGTCATAATCATTTATTTAATTTTGAATCGTTCAACAATTTAATTTATTTTTATTTGATTCTAAAAATGTATATTCAATTATACATAATCCTACTAAATATATTTACAAATCTAAAATAACAAAAAAACTAAATATTAATATCAATATTAATCAAATGTTATCGATTTAGAACAAAAAAATATTATGACTGAACTTGGAGAAGTAGTTGTAATCTAATGTATCTAAATAATAACAAAATTGGCTAGATATTATATATCCAAAATCACATGTATGTCTAAGTAAAACAACACACTATTATTTAAACTAAATCATACATACAAATTATAAAATAATAGAAAATTAAAGATTAAATATTAATGAACCACTATAATATATTTATTTTTTTGTAAATATTTATATCCATGCATGAGCATAAGAAATTTTCCGTTATACTAACGTAACACTTTCATTAGTTATGGAAACTTGACATATCATAACTAGAAATTCTAATCACATTCTTTAGATGATAGGTTAGTACTCATCCTTTTTACTTATTAAATTATATATTTACATATACATATGATACATGTATATTCAGTATGCCAAGAAAGTTCAAAATTATTTTGTTTGATTATTATTCAGCACACAATTGTCATTACAAAAGACCAAGTCTTTTACAGAACAAGTCTCCGTCTTTTGCAATATTATTTTGGACGAGAACAAAAGATGGGAGAGAGCAGAAGAACAGAACAAGTTGTGTTACTGCAGAGCTTGAAAAGATTGATGGTCTCTTTTGTTTGTTGTCTTCCATTGTCTCTTCTAGGTCTTCTTCTCATGCTTCTCTTAATCTACAACAGCTTCTCTGTCTTCTCTCTTCATCTTGATCCAATCCCACCCAATCCCACTCTTCCACTCAATTATAACCACCAGGTTCCTCATCATCATCCATCATTATCATCAACATTAACATCATCATCTAAGTCAGATTTTTCATTGTTGCTTGCGGTGAAAGAAACCTCATTAGGGCAGAACGTGTCGTCTAGAAAGACAAGGAGACCGAAGAGAAGAAACGGGTTAACACCCGAGATGACACATAAGCCACAAGGCAAATCACGACATATATTCAAGACGAGGATCAAGTCATTCTTGTCTAAATCCTCATGCGAGTCTCTGTTCTTCATGATCTGGATCTCCTCCATAGAATCTTTTGGTGAAAGAGAACGGTTCACAATAGAGAGTCTCTTCAAATCTCACCCAAATAGCTGTTTGATCTTGGTCTCAAACTCACTCGACTGTGAGAGAGGAACACTAATCTTGAAACCCTTTACAGATAAAGGGCTTAAAGTGCTTTCGATTAAACCAGACTTCACTTACATCTTCAAAGACACATCAGCAGAGAAATGGTTCGAAAGATTGAAGAAAGGAATGTTCAGTCCAGGAGTGATTCCATTAGAGCAGAACCTCTCTAACCTTCTAAGACTAGTCTTGCTCTACAAGTTCGGCGGAATCTACTTAGACACAGATGTAATAATCCTCAAACCTCTCACCAATCTCCACAACGTAATAGGAGCACAAACAGTTGATTCCATTACAAGAAAATGGAGCAGGCTCAACAACGCGGTGCTCATCTTCGACAAGAACCATCCTTTGCTTAAAAGCTTCATCAATGAGTTCTCAAGAACCTTCAATGGTAACAAATGGGGTCACAACGGTCCATACTTAGTGTCAAGAGTGGTTGAAAGATTCAACGTTTCTTCCTCTTCCTCGGATATGGGATTCTCTGTTCTTCCACCGTCTTCGTTTTATCCGGTGGATTGGACTAGGATCAGTGGATTTTACAGAGCGTCTGTGAATGAGAGGGAGGCAAAGTGGTCAAAGAAGAGACTTATGCATTTACGTAAACATAGCTTCGCTGTTCATCTTTGGAACAGAGAGAGTAAGAAGCTTAGGATTGAAGAAGGAAGCATCATTCAAAAACTCATGTATGATTCTTGCATCTTCTGTAACTCTTCATTTTTACATTAGTTAAAAAAAGAACATGTAAAGTTAATTTCCCACAAGAGAGAGAGAAATAGAGACTAAAGACAAATCTATCTGCATGATGTGAACATACAGATTTGATGTTCTATCTGCCACTTTTTTGAGGAGCCCTACAAAAACGCAATGTGTATTGTATACATCACAAGTCTGGTTTTTCTAGTTTTTTTATACCAATCCATTGAAGTATATAAAATACATTTATAGCAGCATATGTCACAACAAAGTATCGTTTGAAGTAGACCAAGAATCTCTGCCATTATAAGCCACTCAGCAATCAACCATTGACACATGAAACCTATGCGAACCTTTAGTTCTGTGATCTTAGAGTCTGTGTGATTCAAATAAACAATAATCAGCTGATCCAAATCTGGATACGCATATTGCAAACATCTTTGTCTAGTAGAAGCTTAGAGGATGTTGGCTCCACTCGCATACCAACTAAGAGTAATGAGATAAATATTGCAATCTAATATGATATCTCATTATATATAAATTCAAAATACGGTTGTGATTTCTATTAACATTTTTGCTACCATTAATCTTTTGTTAAATTTTCTTAATATGCTTCCTTTTGCCAGGTTTTGTCGTTACCATTTCGACTTGTAGCTCACAATTAGAATTAAAGAAAGAAAATGTTTATAACAACAAAACCATTATTACATATTGTGGCAACACAAAAGGTATTCCTTGACTCAAAAGGTTTTTTATAGGTTTTCACTAAAAAAAACTCTGCACCTTCGAGCTCCCATGAAACCTCTAAATCCTAATCTTTTTGGGTGGGCTTGACAATTACAAACTCAAAAGCCAAAACAATAGGTTAAATCTTATACATATACTTTTTATCATTCCATTTCAAACATTTTGGAATATTTTTTAGGTGTTTAAAAAGACAAAAAGGGAGTAGTAGTGTGGAAACTGGATGATCTTAACGATGGGAATCATCATGGGTTCTGAGTATCAGTTTGAATCTCATGAGCTAGCTCTCTGGTTAAAGAATCAGCTCGATCATCGTGTCCTCCAGCAAATGTGTAGACTTTGAATGCAAACTGAAATGCCCTCCACATCATTTTAGCGCATCCGACATTCTTCATGCTAGGCTTTGCATCAGGTGACACAAGCTTTTCATCTTTTTTTTCCTGTTAATTTAGTTGATCCAATATAAATTTTGGTTAAAACAAGCGTTACAAAAAAGAGAAATTGTTAATAGGTGGGGTTGAATTTCTAAATGATCATAAATATTTAGAAAAAAATAATTTAATGTATTTTCATCATAAATTTAGGGTATTTTTAAAAATAATTATTTATTAATTGTAAATTTGAAAAGTGGTATCAAATTTGCAGTAGAATTGCAATTTCCCCTAAAAAAAAATTTCAATACTTTTAGCTGTTTATTACCTTCAATGCGAGTTCCATGCAGTTTGATGAGATATCAACCATTGTCTCCTTGATCTGAAGAAGTACATTGAAGTCAAAGTGGATGTTGTGGCTCTTGAATTTCTTAGCTTCTTCATCTTTGGTTCGATCCAGCGTGTCAATATCTCCTTTGATCTGTTTATTTTGGATCGTTTAGTTACATGATGCTGTTAAAAAGTTTGGAAGTAAGTAAGCTAGTTACCTTTGTGAAGTAACGTTCTACTTTATCAAGAAGCTGAATCAGAGGAGGTTCTATCTTCCAGTTCTGTAGCTCTGTGATCACTCCATGCAGCTTTGAGTACAATGCAGCAG
This sequence comes from Moricandia moricandioides, assembly GCA_905132885.1. Lineage (NCBI taxonomy): Eukaryota > Viridiplantae > Streptophyta > Magnoliopsida > Brassicales > Brassicaceae > Moricandia > Moricandia moricandioides. The sequence continues at coordinate 800,042 of CAJHQQ010000001.1, forward strand.
CCATTCTTATTGCTTCCAGTTTCTTCTGAGGAAACCCTTCACATCGCGCAAGAACCTAATAATTTTAAAACATTTTTAGAATAAAGAATCACAAAACATAGACATAGAAGTGATGGTAATAAGATGTTTGAAGTGTTGCTGACCTGTGTCTCATCAGTTAGCTTTTCAAGAACTGATTCGACACGGCGGTGGAAGCTAAGAAGCTCAGTCATGTCTTTAGTCTGGAACTTAGTGATCTCAATCTTCAGCTCATTGATTGACTTCATGTATTTGGCAACATCTTCTTGTATTTGCTGAAAGTATGCAGACTTCTTTGTGATCTCAGCAAGAGCATCAGCCATTCCTTGCTTTCCACCGGCCGGAGCGCTTCCGACACCGGCTTTTCTTCCGCTTCCGCCACCCTTTTTCGCCTCGGGATCACGACCTTCTACTTTCCCTTTAAGGATTCTGTACAGGTTTCCTAATTGGGTGGACCTTTTCAGTTTTGTAGCGGCTTTCTTGGGTCGCAAGCTTCTTGCTGCTCCTGGAGGTGGCGGTGGAGCAGCTGCTCCGTTCGCTACACCCATTCGTGGTGGTGGTGGAGGTGGTGCTGCTCCGTTTGCCATAGGTGGAGCTGGCGGAGGAGGGGCTGCTCCCTTTGCCATAGGAGGTGGTGGCGGAGGTGGTGCTGCTCCATTAGCTTGAGGCATGGGAGGTGGTGGTGGAGGCGGTCCACCACCTGCTTTATTCGACATAGGCATTGGTGGTGGTGGTGGTGCTCTGTTTTGCATCGGTGGAGGAGGAGGTGGTGGCGCCGCTGCTGCTGTCCCTGGAGGTGGGGGAGGCGGTGGTGGCACCACTGCAGTTCTTGGAGGTGAAGGTGGAGGTGTTGGAGCCGCCACAGTTCCTGGAGGAGGAGGCGGTGGTGGTGGAGCAGAGCATTTTAACGGCACAAGCGATGGTGGAGTTGTGATTACTGCCACCACATCAGCCTTTGTAATTAGCGGTGGTGACGGAGGAGGAGGAGGTGGTGGTGGTGGTTGAGAAGGTAATGATTCAGTTCTTGTAGTGAATAGAAGAGGAGGTGGAGGTGGTGGTGGCACAGATGCTTGTGCAAGTTCAGATTCCACTGAAGCATTGTGTTTGGATTCAGATGTTGAATCAAGTGGAGATACTTTCATGATTGTATCATCAAGAACAACAGATTCTTCTGTCTCCATCTTCACATCAATGCTCTCTACCACATTCGTCTTCTGTTTGTTCTCTTCAACAACACTAATCTCTTCTTCTCCATTGCTTTGGTTTGGTTCCTGAGCTTCTTTCTGTGACAAAATGTGAATAGCGAGTCGCTTAACATCTATAGGACTAAGCTTCTCAAGTGCTTGAACTCTCATATTCCACAGGAGATGTGAAGCAGAGTTTGCAAAGTCTCCAAGTTTACCCGGCGAACCCATCATCGGTTCTGGAAGAACCGATCTTGGCGTGATTGGTGAACCGCAAAACGAGCTTCTGCTATCGGAGAATGATTCAGATGGAGATAAAACTCGACTGCTCGATTTAGCAGTCTTTGGACTAACCAAATCTTTCTTCTCTTCTACTTCATCAATCTCCATCATATCAAACCTCTCTTTCGACATCTTGATCAGTCCATCTAATGCAGCTAACACCTTTTCCACTACAAAGGAAACGTAACATTACAGATGGTGAAATGATTTTCATGTGAATGGTAATGTTTCTTGTTACCTAGTCGATCAGACTGATTCTTCCCAACGCTGCTACTCCAGTACTTAGATTTAGCTATCCACTCGGGGCTATCGATCCATGAGTCTCCAATGGATTTCAAAGCATTGAAGAAATGGTCAAGAACCTACGGTAAACACATTTGAATCATATTAAGTCAGGACATAGAAATGCATATATTCAGATCATGTTTTAAATACCTTATCGACATTGGCGCGTCTAATCTCAGAGATATGTGAGCTGTGGATAATCTCAGGACAAAGATTTTGGAGATCTTTCATTGTATGCATCACCATCTACCCAACAAAAAAAGCAAGTGAGTCTAAAACATGCAAACGTTTAATAAAAAGGATAACTAACTTTGTGGTGTACTCACATCGGTTATTGAAGGAGATCCCTCGAGAGGAGAAAGGTCAATGATGTCTCTAAAGGTAACGATCTTCCTGCGAAGCTCGACCATAAGAATAAAGTTTCCTGTCCATTTAGGTGAGCTGGTTGCCTTTGGGCTCTTAGCTTCTCTAATAGAAACATTCTTGAGGATGCCCATAGGCGAAGAAACACGTCTTGATGATGATGATAGTTGGCTCCCGGATAATACTGTCTTAGTTGATCTAATCGGTATAGGTGAAGAAGGTTTTGGTGAGGAAGAAGGTTTTGGTGAGGAAGAAGATTTAACATCGTTCTTGTTAATCTTGCTAACTTTAGGAGATGCTTGACTTTTTACTGGCTGTAAATTGTTGTAATGAAAAAACTATTAGTTCTTTTATGTTTCAACATTATGTAAAAAAATTATACTGATCTAACATGAACAAGATGAAGGGTTTATGAGAATACTGGTAGTTATAATAACTCAAGGGACAAGAAATTTATTGAACCAAGACTTTTCTATGAATTATTTGTATAATTTCCTGAATGTATATATGGAAGTTTTTTTTTGTGGATCTGAATAATCAAAATCAATCAAGAGAACTTTAGCATAAAAACAATCAAGAAAACAAGAATAATTTTACCTGTAACTTGCTCGATGATTTACGACCGAACAACATTGTTTGGATATCCAAACAGCCTCCGGCTGTCATAACTTGTGGGCAACTCCAACTTTATAATGTAACAAAAAAAAAATATTTTTGGGGTTTCTGTTGAAAACTTCAAAATAAAATATTATTATTTACAGACTTATTCAAAGCCTTACAGCTGAAAAGATTAATAAAGAATAACATCAGAATCGTGCAGGGCAGATCTATTTAGGGTTTGAGATTCAATTCAAGAGAGACTTGTTGGCTGTGTGGGACTTATGGAACTTTCTCAAAGAGAGAGCCAAAGGAAAAGAAATGGTGAATCTGTCTTATTTAAGGGCAAATATTCTCTAACCCCTTCCTAAACCTGTGTCCTTTTTTTAGTTTCTGTTTTTTTTTCACTTATCTGTCAGATTTCTAATTATATATTGTATATCGAAAAAGTAGTTAAAAGCGACTGGATTCCTTTAGCCATTCTGTTTTTCTGGAAGGATTAATCCTTTTTTTATTCGGATGAAATTGTAACAGAAAACAAAATATTATCTTGTTTCAAGTAACACAAAAAGAAAACAAAGGAATGTATTCCATAAATAATAAAGATTTTCTTAACAGATCATATTGTTGTACAGGTAAGACATTAAAAAAATATCACATACCTCTCAACACGATTTTACCTGTAGTGACGGTGAGCTTCTTGATTATAAACTAAAATCAGTATCCCTAATATATATATATATATATATATATATATATATTATTTTTTTCTTCAAATGTGCTAATATATCAAACTCATCTTCGCTCCCAAAACACATATGGTATGAATGTATAAGAGGTGAAAAATCTAACTATCAAATACATCACCATAAATTGTACATAGAGTTTTTTTTTTTTTTGACCTGGATCGACATGGCAATTCTTCCTCTAGTAGAAACCACTAGACCACCACGATGTGATTATATTGTATATAGATTAGTAACATTATGTATGAAACTTTTTTTTATTTAGATGCTATAAAATATAAATGCTATTCTTGGCGTCAAAAACTCCATATTTTGTCAGGAAGATTCAAGAGGGTGGTTTGGTGAACCATCCAACTTGGAATATGAGTTTCTACATGGGAAAAAAAAGCAAAACTATGATCTGAGAGCCTTTCGCAAGGCAGTTGGCTCGGACATTCATAGAACGAGGAATAAAAAATATGGAGCAAAAACTAAACATAGAATGTATGAGTGGAAATTCTTTCAGTTCAGCCAAAAATGCTGGCCATTCTTCTTCATCTTCAATGAGGTTGACAAGCTGAAGACAATCAGACTCGAAGGTTATCGAAAGCTGGTCCGAAATGATAGAGGATTTTATTGTCTACAACAGAGTGTTAAATTATGCATGAATGGGTGATAATAATTGGTTACTAGCAAATGAACCAAAAAACTTTCTCCCATCCTTTGTTTAAGGAGCCATTCCTCCTCCCAAAAGCTTATCGTTATGATGCCAGGAGGAGTCGAGCTGACATAGGTTCGATTCAGTGTCACAATGTGGCTTATGGATGCCCGTAGTGGTGTGAGTATCCTCTTCTGTAGATTTCGAGAGTAGGTTTGCCAAGCTCTAGTTTTCGGATTCGCTTATAGTGAGCTAGATTGTATCAAGGGGTGAGGTCTCCTTTTCATTGAAAATTTTTCCGTTTCGAGTTTTCCAAATATACAAATGGATCCATGAAGTACGGGAATATATTGACTTTAGGACTCTGAGCTCTTGGAGGCGCCACAGAAGATGGTCAATATTACTAAATACCGAGCCACATTGGAAACCTCCGAAAAGGGAGGGGATATCAGAAATATCCCATGCTTTCAAACAAAGGTGACTAATTGTCTTATCTCCGTGTCACAGCAAGCACAAGCTTGATCATGACCAAAATGACGATCCTCAAGTCTAATAGAGTCAGGGACGCAATTGGAAATTGCCTGCCAAATGAAGTGCTTCATTTTCGTGATCTCTTGACCTTCCAAACTTTGGCTTTAAGGGTCGTAGTGCTTGGCTCCAGGATTTGGTGTTTCTCAGCCACATTTTCCATAGAGTTGGCGAGCTCATAGCCTGTCTTAACCAAGTAGAGCTCGAATTTCGTTAAAGTCCTACATAAACTGTCTTGGATGAAAGGACGGCTGGGTCTGGGTCTGAGCTTACAGATGTTCGGGATATCTTCAGGTATAAATAAAGATTGAAGTAAATCAGCATTCTATTTTCTAGAGGGAATCAATGAGGTTTGACACACAAAGATTAGGGTCATTGACATTATTAATGTCTTGCACCAGTCTCGGAGGGGAGACCGGGATCCAAAGATCATCCCACACATGGATAGTGGCATCTGATCTGACTGACTTGTGTAATCCTTATTTGAGGAGTGGCTTGGCTGCCATTAGGCTTTGCCAAATCTACGACGGTGTGCTTACTTTCTCAACATCCAGCGGATTGGATTGACGAAAGTATCATCCTTACAGAACCCGTGCCAAGAGAAAGCCTGGGTACTCGATCAAACGCCAAAGTTTCTTCGCAAGCAGTGTGAGATTAAAATTTTTTAGTTCACGAAATTCAAGTATATCTTTGTCTGTCGGAGTACAAATTTTATTCTAAGCGATTCAGTGGAGACCCCGACTGTCTTGCTTAGAGCATCATTAATAAGAGTGCTTAGTGGGTCTCTTAGGGGGGGGGGGTGAGAGCACTAACACTACAAAAACTGTTTCTTAAACCCTAAGAGTCTCATTTGTCTTGGTTCTTGCATTGTTCACGGGCTCCACTGACATGTGGCGACCCGCGATTGGTTCATTTTTTAATTTGTTTTCTTTTTTAAATCAAACAAAAAAAGAGAGAATCCCAAATGGGGTTTTAGGGTGAATGGTGCTCTTAGAGCCCCACCATAACTTGGAATTGCGCTTGTGAGATGTTGGATGATCTTTTGTCGTAATAAAAAACACGACATCACGTAAGTTGGTAAAGCTTAAGCCACCAATTTAAATAGGACTTCCTTCCCTCTTTTAGAAAGTAACTAGGGATTTTCCCGGGCTACGTCCGGGGTATTTGTATAGGTTTTAATTAAATTAAAAAATAAACTTAAATTTGAATATAAAATTATATTATAATTAATTTTAAACTATAACTTAATAGAAAATTTAATTTGTTTGTATTTATTTATTTTCTTGTCTAACAAATTTCAAATAATTTAACTCATAATTTGTTGTTTGTTATGACTGGAAATCATAACTGTTTCTTAAAAACTGTTTCTTAAACCCTAAGAGTCTCATTTGTCTTGGTTCTTGCATTGTTCACGGGCTCCACTGACACGTGGCGATCCGCGATTGGTTCATTTTTTAATTTGTTTTTTTTTTAAATCAAACAAAAAAAGAGAGAATCCCAAATGGGGTTTTAGGGTGAATGGTGCTCTTAGAGCCCCACCATAACTTGGAATTGCGCTTGTGAGATGTTGGATGATCTTTTGTCGTAATAAAAAACACGACATCACGTAAGTTGGTAAAGCTTAAGCCACCAATTTAAATAGGACTTCCTTCCCTCTTTTAGAAAGTAACTAGGGATTTTCCCGGGCTACGTCCGGGGTATTCGTATAGGTTTTAATTAAATTAAAAAATAAACTTAAATTTGAATATAAAATTATATTATAATTGATTTTAAACTATAACTTAATAGAAAATTTAATTTGTTTGTATTTATTTATTTTATTGTCTAACAAATTTCAAATAATTTAACTCATAATTTGTTGTTTGTTATGACTGGAAATCATATATATAATGATGAGTAAGATGGAAATCATATTCCAGCCTTGTCCCAAAGATATTAGTCTTTACTTTTATGTTGGTTTATAGATTTGATTAATATTTATTTTAACTTTATAATCTAGTGTTTAAAAATGATATATATGATGAAGATTTAATTTAATATTCACAATTTTTAAATTAAATATTAAGATTATTGCTGAATGAATATAATTTGAAGCAGTGGTGACAATGTTGGTGCTCTTGGTCCAAGTCTTTAAATAACTATCCATGATTTGTTTGAGTCTCCATATGTGTCTATACAATGTTTATATTTATATAATGTTTGTTTGTTGTTCCATACTCTTTTTATATATTTTCTATTTTTTAATGTCTCATTTTTTCTATTATCATACTAATTTTTGTTGTAAATTTGAGACACTAATTTTATATTGTGAGTGTAGTATTATGATATAAAATCTTTTTATTTTAAAAAGTGGGTCATATTTGGTTAACAAAGAAGAATAGTAAATATATATATATATATATATCTTACATATTGAATGTTAGGTTAATAGGTTGCAATATGTTAAATTTATTATTTTGTATGAAATATATTCAAATTAGGTTTATCTATTATTTTTTATATAAAACTAAAAGGATATTATGTATCTATTTAATATTTTAATATCTTCTGCGCTTGTATTATCTGAAGCCAGTTGCTATAAATTCTATGGCATTTTGCAGTAAGTGTATTGTGTTTCTTTTTTCTTTTTCTTTTTGTGTTTCTCGTTAAGTTTTGTCTTTCACTAAATTACATGTTTTATATACTTTCTAGCAAATTGATTCATGTGCATTTAAATATATTACACTTACACAGTAACACTCATTTAACACCAACTGAGATAGTTGAAAATGAGAGGTCTGATCACCTAGAGATCCTAAATGTGGATCTTTATAGTTATCATAGTAAATAATTGCCCTTAACTAACTAAATATTCACCATTCACATCAGTTTCTTGGGTCAAAGCAATCATTTAACTGATGTAGCGTGTTTCTCTGTGTCCTAATGAATTCCGTCACTATATTTTCTTTCAATCCACGGATTTTCAAGCGATTAAAATCAATAAACCAAAACTAAGCACATAGTCAGGTCTTATTCAATTTCCTTATCATTCTCCTTGCAAGTCGCAAGAGAATCTCCCTAGTCAGTATCTATTCATCTTTGTTCCTCCAGATTTTGTTGATCATTATCTTGTACCTTTGAGGCTCTCTTTTTTCCTCTCAAGATAACTCGGCCACCCGATGGTGTCTCTTTGTCTCTACTTTCTATGCAGTTTCTCTCCTCTGCTACCTAATGTTATCTCTCAGTCACTATTCCTGCGTATCTACTTGAGCGCTTCTGTGGAGCTAAAAGAGGAACATGTGTCTTGACTTCAGCTTCCAACTTGTCCCAGTCTTTTTACCGGCTTAGAAGATGGATACACTGGCCTCTACAAAACGGTTCACATATAAACATAGAAATACATGAGAAGGGACAGCCTTGGTTTTGATTGTTTAATGTACTAAAAGTATGTACAAAGAGACAACACGAAAAAATTGTACGCGTGACCACAAAGGGTATGTGCATATGTGAATTTCTAATTCAGTTGGATAGCTATTTGAAACATCATAAGAAGCAGCTTCGTGATCTTAACACAAAACTGTAGCAATTCTCAACAACACACCTGCTTTTCAAATAAATAAAAAAAGTATTAGTTGAAGAAAATATACAAAACACCAATAAAAGAAACATTTGGTGATGAAATGTTTATTTATTAATATTTCATAAATCTATGTTCAGCAAGTGGGCTCATTGGAACACTGTAACCTAAGAATCGCAATGAGTCATACGAAAAATGAAAGAGAATTTAACGAATAAGAAGAAGAGAGGAAAATTCTCTACCGCACAATACTCAAAACTGTAAAATCCATGTGAGGAAAGAGGTTGAATTGAAGGAACTAAGATGGTCATTCTAGCAAGAAGAAGTTCAAGGCTAAAGAAAATCTCTACAGGTTCAGGTTTAGGAGGAATAAGTTAGTTCTAAAAAGCTTGTTCCTATTTACGGTTGGTGGTTAAAAGCTGCATGTGTCAAAGTTTGTACCCAGACGGCCAGATGTATATGGTTGATCATGTAGTTCTCTTTAGATTAAGATTGAAGAGTTAATGAACATTCTAAGAACGATACCGGGATACCAGAGATAGGAGGTCAACTGAAATCATCTTCTGAGCCATATAGCCCAACCCCATCTCTTCTTTTAGGTTCTTCAATAAAACAATACACAGATCAACACTAACATAATAATCCTTGCATGTTAATCTAAAATTAAGCTCTGAGTTAACATCATCGGATAAACTTTATAATGATTAACATGGAAAAGGAAAACTATGGTCAAAAGGGCTCACGTGGAAACAGTGGATTACGTATTCCGTCCTTCCAAAACAATCCCACATGTATACATTAATAATAGAGCCCCTGTTTGAGGAAAAAAAATTGGTTACACAGATATAGGCGGGTTTATTATGAAACTGCATCTGCTTGCTCTTTAGACTGTAGATGCGAGTCTCAACTACTTTCTTTGTCCATTCCCTCAAGAACCAGCTGTTGATGAGATCCATGTGCCCAACTACGTCAGCTACAATCGTTGAAGAAATTAGTTCTGGAGGGGAGCCTTAACAAAGATACAAAAGTTACGCTAATACTGAATTTAAATATTACCGTAGAGTCACTTTTTATACCACAGTTCGCCTCAAAATCTTCTAATGGATAGAAATTGTATCTATTCTGAGTCAATCACCACCTGGTTGTCTTCAAACGGATTTGTGTGTGAAACAAATGGTGAGACTGTGACAGTCAGACATAGATGTATTTGTTATTTTTGCAAAGAAATTGTTAAGTAATCCCATGCTTTAAGTGAAATATGTCTCGATAGAAATGGTTGGAGAAGATGATGAACCCATGTACAACAATACCCTTTGGTAAATAAAAGAAGTTAGTCACTGGATTTGGTAATTGAGACGAATAATAATAGGAAGAGGAAGATGATATCATACCTGTTCATCGGTCATAAGCAGCTCAACACCAATAAGCATGCCCCCTCTAAATGTGTATCGTGCTCCAGAAGAGTAATAACCGAAAACGGATCTCTACCTCTCCCAAACCAAGAGTGACGTTGTTAAAGATCAGAGTTGTTGGCGTCGTTCCGTTAGATTTCGCCATTTCTATAGCCATTGGTTGGGTGGGTTCGATTGTTAGGGTCTGATGAATTTTGTGTGGAGCCGAAGAACTGAAACAGTGGATAGCTTTGGATTATAGTAGTAATGAATGGGGTTTTATGAGCGATCGTGGTGTGTAGAAGACGTTTCAGAGGAATATTGGAGGTTGAGAGAACAAAAGGGATTCTCAGAGGAGAATGAGGAAGATGAAGTGGATGAGTCTGCGAGGGTTACGACCTTGTCAATGAATAATCTGTTTTCGGGCCATTGGAAAACATAATAAAACCAATAGCAAATGGGCTAAATGTGAAATGAAGGAAGCCTGAGAATTGATCAACGATTAATCTGGGTGATTTGAAGAAGCTGACATGTCACTCTTTAATAGGTTGGAATTAATTAGCCTACGTAGACAACTTAGAATTTGAGGATATTCCCTTTTTAGTATAGTAAGATTTTGCAGACCAAGAGTTTACACTGGAGTTTAGGTGTTCCTGGATAAAAGCAAAAGCTTGGTGATGAACCTATAACAATTTCAAAATTTTGAACATAAAAAGTGTCGAAATAGTAGTTACAAATTTTCTCAACAAAACTATTCAAAGGGAAATGTATTAGTAAGTTGCTTTCTTATTTCACTTTATATATAAAATTTAAATTAAATTGATTGACAATTCAGAATTTTTAAGAAGTAATGTTTTAAACATATAATAATGTAGTTTTTACTAGTGTCTTCGTTATATCAACAACAAAAACTTACCCGTTAAAATGCAGACTTTAAACAAAACAAAAAAAATGCATAAAGAGTTGGTTACTCGTAGAAGGATGCAATGCTTACACATTATCAATTGTAAAGTGGGTAAATGTTGAAATACTCACCAACTTCAAATTTAAGCCAAAAAATTCCAACCCACAAACAATCAATTTAATTATAAACTTTTCAAGCAAACATAACTAATTTCAATTTTTTGTTGATCAAGCCATTTTAGAAACGTTGTAAATCAACTATAATTTTGTTAGTAAATATTTAATGGTAGACTTTGAACAGGTCTAAAATAAATTGGTCAACCAAAATATGAGATTTTATTGATGTTGGCTTAAAATTTGGAGATTAATTTGGTTTACCTGAATTTAAGACTTTTATATGTATGATATTTTAATAAATCTTATAAACAAATTAGCTTTTGATCTTATAACAATTTGAAGGTTATAACTGATTAATCCAAAAAACAATCAGTTATATTTACGAACAAATAATGATATCAACAAATTCAAAATAATAAAAAGTAAGTTCATATAAAACCTAAAATATTAATTATATAACTTAAAGTGAATTCAGACAAAAAAAGAATAATCACAATTGTCTCAAACATGTGGTCATGTGATTGGTTTATAAGACAATCCTTGATCGAGTCACAGAAACATAATACTCACAGTTGTTCCAAAAGTTTCGTTATACCTTTCCTGCCAAAACTAAAAGTCACAACATTGTACAGAAACATAGAAATAAAAACCTCTTGCATCAATGGAGTATAGGAGCTCACTTTAGACGGGATCATGCGAGTGGCAGACTCATGAAGTCATGATCACTTATACTAAGAAAAGCTTTTGTAGTTTGAGGTACGGGATTTACTTCCAATGATGTACAAGCTGCAAAACAAGACACATATACTCATGGAGTCATGGATGCTTGTGAACAATCACAAGCATGACCACATATTAGAGATAAGTGTGACTCTATGAGTATTATGTTTATGTCTGAATTTACTTTAAGTTATATACTTACTTATTTTAGGTCATATATGAACTTACTTTTAATTATTTTCCATCTGTTCGACCTCAAACTTTTGTTCTGAATAGTATGCTACGACATACCTATGTTATATTATGTTGGTTGCATCTTAGTGACATGTTTTGTCTAGCTACAAGTTCCGCATTGTGTATATATTTGCGAACAACACGTAACATTTGTCAACTATTTTATCAAAAAACATTTGTCAACTAGTAAACCACATTTATTTATTTTTATTAAAAACGTATAAACTTTTATATTTTATTCTAGTCAAAGTTTAGAACTTCTTTACCATATTTTAATATTTTTCTCCCTAATATTATTTATAAAGCAAAACTATTCTCTCATATTTATTTTTTCTTCTAAAATAAAAATTACTACTTTTTCTCTATTTATAGAGAAAGATATAGTCTTTTTTATATTTTATCTAATATTTAGAGATTGCTATTTTAGAAAATATATTAGAGTAAATTACATCTTTATCACAGAATTCTCCATTTTAGAAATAAATAGAAAAACACGTTTGCGCAAGATATAACTCATGCATCTAACTTTTATTCGTGAGAAAAGTATTTAAATTTCCTTAGGTGGATCATTCAAATTGTTATGCGCGTTGTGGTTAGTCCGTAAAACACGATGAGTAATTAAATAACTAGGATAATACCTGCGTCCTAACGCATGGTGAAATATTTATTAAAAAATTATATTTTTATAGTGTAAAATCTGATTATTTTTGCAGATCCGTAAGGATCTGATTTGATTTGGTTCGGATCGAATCGAATCTTTACGGGTCTGGTTCGGGTTGATTCTTATGTACTTTAAACTTTTCAATAAAAATTAAAATCGATTGTTGCTATGATATATAGTTATGAAACTATGTGACAAACGTTATATATTAGTCTCACATAAAATTATTTCTTCATATGATCTTATATTCATTGTATCTTAATATAAAAAAATTAAACCTTAATCATAAATATTAATGTGAGATTTTTAACAATTTTAGTAATTTACACTCGTTTTGAAAAATTCAAAATACAACATATACAAAAAATCTAGATTTTTATTATATGATTAATGCAATTATGTAATTTGTTTTAATAATAAAGAAATAAACAAAAATGATAAAAAATACATATTGTTATCAAATCTTTATTATTTAAAATCATTAATTACTATATATATATTAACCACATTAGGAAATTCCGTAGGTTTTATTTAAGGAAAATCTGAGAAACAATAAAAATATGCGACCAACTATAGCCTACAAATATTATTTTGCTAGAGAGTATAATTTTTAGACTATTATTGTTGCTATGATATAATTTTTAGGATAAGACTTGCACCTTGCGCATGGTGAAATATTTATTAAAAATTTATATTTTTATACTGTAAAATATGATTATTTTTGCAGATCTTTACGGATCTGATTTGGTTTGGTTCAGATCGAATCTTTACGGATCTGGTTCGGGTTGATTCTTATGTACTTTAATTTTTTCAAAAAAAAATAAAAGTGATTGTTGCTATGATATATATTTATGAAACTATGTGACAAACGTTATATATTAGTCTCACATAAAATTATTTCCTCATATGATCTTATATTCATTGTATCTTAATATAAATAAAATTAAACTTTAATCATAAATATTAATGTGAGATTTTTAACAATTTTAGTAATTTACACTCGTTTTGAAAAATTCAAAATACAACATATAAAAAAAATCTAGATTTTTATTATATGATTAATGTAATTATGTAATTTGTTTGAATAATAAATAAATAAATAAAAATGATAAAAAAATACATATTGTTATCAAATCTTTATTATTTAAAATCATTAATTACTATATATATTTTAACCACATTAGGAAATTCCGTAGGTTTTATATAAGGAAAGTCTAAGAAACAATAAAAATATGCGACCAACTATAGCCTACAAATATTATTTTGCTAGAGAGTATAATATTTAGACTATTATTGTTGCTATGATATAATTTTTAGGATAAGACTTGCACCTTGCGCATGGTGAAATATTTATTAAAAATTTATATTTTTATACTGTAAAATCTGATTGTTTTTGTAGATCTTTACGGATCTGATTTGGTTTGGTTCAAATCGAATCTTTACGGATCTGGTTCGGGTTGATTCTTATGTACTTTAATTTTTTCAAAAAAAAATAAAAGTGATTGTTGCTATGATATATAGTTATGAAACTATGTGACAAACGTTATATATTAGTCTCACATAAAATTATTTCTTCATATGATCTTATATTCATTGTATCTTAATATAAAAAAAATTAAACTTTAATCATAAATATTAATGTGAGATTTTTAACAATTTTAGTAATTTACACTCGTTTTGAAAAATTCAAAATACAACATATAAAAAAATCTAGATTTTTATTATATGATTAATGTAATTATGTAATTTGTGTTAATAATAAATAAATAAACAAAAATGATAAAACAATACATATTGTTATCAAATCTTTATTATTTAAAATCATTAATTACTATATATATTTTAACCACATTAAGAAATTTCGTAGGTTTTATATAAGGAAAGTCTAAACAATAAAAATATGTGACCAACTATAGCCTACAAATATTATTTTGCTAGAGAATATAATTTTTAAACTATAGTTTATATAAAGTACTGCTCTAGAATTCTTTGAAATAAGATTTAAAAGGCATACACAAGTGCCACATAGGATTGAGTTATTTTTTAATTAGTACAAACTTGAGGTTACTTCTTTTTAAAAGATCCTCAATTAATATATATAGGGGATAGGGGATATTAGAGGTGTCATAAAAGTTTTAAAAAACTTGCTAATATAAAAAAAAAATTCATATGGATAGTGACATTGAGTATATATATTATGTTGTAAGTTTATACTGAAGTTTATAATCCATATTACAAATATAAAAATGTCAGAGATAAATAACATCACAAATCAACATTCTCATGAAAAAGGATAATTAATAGATAATCGTGAGTCGTGACACAAGCAAACAAACAAAGCGTTTCCGAGTCTGTCATTTGACGCAGTAAAAAGACGCGTTTTGTTTCCAACGGTTTTAACTGAATCCAACCCTTTTTAGAATCCAACCCTTTTTATAGGGAAAATTGGAAAAGCGAATAACTTTTAGATTTGTCTCAATGAGATTTTTAGAAAATTATTTAGGTAAATAAGATTTATATCCCTTTAAATACCATTATATTTTTTATTTAACCAAATTAATCTTAATTATTTTTTATATATTTCGTAACTGATTAAAGTTTTTATTAAAAAGTAAATAAAAAAGTATGGTAAAGAACAATATAGAAGATGTTGTGCGAGATTTACCGTAAATTTAGAAAAGAAAATAACTGAAATATGGAAATTTCTATTTTTTTCGTAATTGAGGTGAGATACATAAAGTACATAGATTATAACGAAGAATAGTAAGTGAGATACATATTCTTCCTCAGGTAGATTCAAAATTTATAGCTAGAACACTATGAAACATAAATAAGTTAAATTATTACCATAGAGTAAATTTTATAACACATATTTGAGATAAATGTAAATCATCGCTATCTGGCTATAATGCAACCAAACAAATTCTATCAAGAGTTGACTAAATAAGATTTTTTTTATGTTTTATAACCAAATTAAATCATTATAATTTAGTTTGTATATTACCAGAATGAGTACTCTATGCTTAGATAGAACACAAAATAAAATATGACTACATAATTTATTTTAAGAAAAAAACATATATATAGTATTACTTATGTTTCTAAAAGTTTTCATATTTTTTTAAAAAAATTAAAAGTTAATATACTATTTTTTCCATTACAAAAAGGTAAAAACATGTCTTAAAAGTCAAAATCCATTAGTACAAATAAATGTTGAAAGTGTTCCAATTTTCCAATTTTTTTTTCACTTCAACTTCTTATTTGGCCCCTTCACAAATTGATGAAGTTCGGTTCGAAGCTTTTCGAGATGCAGTAGCAGCTGACCTCTCAGCGATTCTTCTCTGCCTATCCATGATAAGATTCTCTATTCTCTTCCGCATCTCTTCTTCCCAATCCCAAAAATTAACCCGAACAAAAAAAAAGATTTCCAAACAATATCAGAACCAAACCAAATACAATATGTTCCGTATCAAACTGACCAAAACCATATAAAACCCATGAGCTTGGTACGAAACCTTGCACACCCGGAAAAACCTGATTCGGATTTGAACATTTAGATCCTAGATAGTTACCATAACCCAACATCACATCGAGACATGTGTATAATATCACCAATTGCAATAAAATAAATACTACCTTCGTTTCACATATCTTTTTTTTCTGTTTTCTATAAATACGCATGTTACAAATCCATATCAAATATGGACTTTTTTGTGTATAACATTCAAATATTATAATCATTGAGCTTTAGAGTTGCAAAAGAAAAGCCTGTATTGAGACAAACATGTCATACCATGAACAACTTAAGAAATGTAATATTGAATCAATATGTCATACCACAAACATGTCGTACCATGAAAACTTAGGGTACTTGATTAAATATGCCATACCACAAGCATGTCATACCGTAAACATATCATACATGTATCGTTAAAAGATACATTTTCTAAAATAATAAGAATCAACACAACTAATCAACTTCTTACATGATTGAAGTTAATTGAAAAATGATTATTCAATATCAAAATAATAAAAGAATTTTCAATTGTCAAATTAAGTTAAATAAAATGAAAAGAAAACACGCTTTTGTTATGTCTCCTTTATTATAGAATGACCTACGCCGATATGTGCTTGTACGTAGGGTTGATGCTCCTTAGTCTCCCCTCTTCAACGTCTAACAAGTTCTTCGTGACTGCATCCGATGCCTTGGCCAAGAACTCTGACCAGTCTCTACACAATAGTTTTAGGCGTTTTAAATTAGTTAGCTATAAAGGTCTCATTTGAGACACCAATTAAGAATACAATCTTGTTATATCTCTATTTAGCTTATATTCGTAGGGCTTCCTACAAGCATGAAAACTTATAATAAAAATTACTTCCTGATCATAGATTTTTCTACTGTATAAATAATCAATAATCGATGTGAGACCATATGTTTTTCTTATAACTAAGATCATTCTAAGCTGACATCGGAGTTGCGTCTACAAGTAGAGAAGCGCAAACGTAGTTAGTTAATTAGTTATGAATTAAATAATGAAACTGACATTGGGGTTTCCTACTATTGACTGTTTCAATCAAACGTTGTGTTTTGTCAAAACTATACTTGGTACTTTCATTTACATGAGTGCATATTTCTAGTGTTTGAATGAACTTCATATGTAAATCGTATATCAAATACTAAACGCCATCAAATCATGTCAAGATAAAAAATAAACCAATCAAATCATAACTGTGTTTGTATTTATGATTTCATGATATACATATATCTGTTATTCATATATTAGTGGGAAAATGTTTTATAAAGCCATTATGAAGTTTTAATTATGTTTATTTATTTAAGGTTATCGAAGAATATTAAAACATACGTTAGAAACCATTAAAACTATGCATTGCATATAATGGATAACAAATCCTAAATGATTATGTTTTGAGTAGAAAAGCGCAAGAACATACCCATTAGATGTATCAAACGTGAGTCCTACGGTGTATTTTGCTTCCTCTAGGGCCAACCGGAACCTCCGAATCTCAGCAGCCGGACGTGTCCGGTCGTCCTTAACGCAGAGTTCTGATGGCTTGACATCGCAAAAGATTGGGATGACTCTCTTCTTGCTCTCCATGAGCATGGTGAGTTCATGGAGACAGAAGTAAGAGTCACAGTAACGAGGAGAGAAAACCGCGATACCAGCACTGCACTGTTTGATTGCTGCATTAATCTCCACGAAAAGTTTATCCCCAGGCTTTAAGTTCTTGCTATCCAAAAAAGAGTTCAGACCTAACCTAGTGAATCGATCATATAATAAACCTGAAATGGTCTTCTTGGTATCGATCCCACGATGATTGATGAAAACATCACACGGGTTTGGGTTACGTAGGGTTTGGTTTGCTAAGTATCTTGTGTATGCGAGTTTTGAACAAGGTGCTGACAAACGTTGCATCGAGTAAATTTGAATTGAAGAAAAGAATGAAATAATTGGATCAATCAAAAAAGAATGATTTAGAGATGAAGAACTAGTTTTTTTTTTAACTTTGTTTGAAAAAATAGTAATGGATCTTATAACAAGAACTGGTTTTAGTTTGGCAAGAAATAGATATATGTGCCTTTATTTATAATGGTTTGTAAATGTTGGTTCTTCTCGCGCTGGTATGCAAAGAAGAATTCAACCTTTCATTTTCTAACATTTGGACTTCAAGAAAACACTTGGTGTGGTTTTCAAGCTTGGGAAACAAATAATTTTGAAGCATTTTTTTCTCTCTTTGACTTGCAAGTATTTGCGTCTTCTCTCATGTAGTTTGAATAAGAACAAAAAAAAACCTTCAAAGACGTATATACTTTTATATCAAAAAGTATTCTAATTACTTTTCCGTTGTAAACCATTAGGAAAGAAGTAAAACATTCTTTGAAACGGTCACCATCCCAAAAGCAAAATACTTAAATAGTACTCCCTGAAAATGCTACGTTATGCACTAAATTAGAAAGCTGTATCAGCGTATACGAATAATAAACTCATACATAAGATAAGCCTTCAAATTAGTTGCAGATATAAGTTTTTTAAACTATCACATTAATTTTTTCAGATACTACTATTTTCAAATTATATATTAAAATATTATTAGATTTATTATGGAACGATTTACAAAAGTAATAACATGATATAAATATATATATGGTTGCTTAAAAACAACATTTTATAATATATCTCATATTTACAACTCAGATTTACGGTTGGTAAGAACAAACTTTAAGGATGCCGACAAAAAAAAAAAGAACAAACTTTAAGGATAGGGGCGTGCGTTCGGATACCCGTTCAGGTTCGGATATGAAATTTCAGAATTTTGGGTATTTTGGTATAGCGGTATAGAACCCATTCGGATATTTTCAAATTTCGGGTCGGGTTTCGGTATTTGAAGTTCGGGTTCGGGTAATTCATGTCTGGTTACGTTATTTAAAATTACTTAAAAAACAAGATCGAAATGAACATAACTCATACTCCCTCCGTTTCATTATAAGTGTCACTTTAGGTTTTTTCACACGGATTAATAAAACAATTAATTTTGCATATTTTCTATATAAAACACAATTACCTATACACCTAACCATATTTCAACCAATAGAAAAATAAACTGCAGCATAAAATTAATAAATTTTGCATCGAAAGTCGAAAGCGACACTTATTTTGTAACAAAAAAAATTCTCTAAAATGACACTTAATATGAAACGGAGGGAGTATATCAAAACAAAAAAATGCATCAAATAGAAATGTGTACGTTGTAAGATAAAATAATATAGTCTTAAGTAAACAACAACGAATTAGATTGTTAACCAAAGAGTATGACATTAAATATTCAAAGATAAAGAGCAATGTTTTACCAAATCAACCTTAGAAAAGTGTGTAATCTTCAATAAAATTAAAATGTGTGGAGAAATTAAAAGCGAAACCATAAAATTCACGGTGAAGAGAAAGTTAGGTTTAGCATGAATTATGAAAAAGAAATGAATGGATCTAAATTATTAAAAGGATTTGGGGTTATTATATATATTTCTGGTATTTCGGGTATCTATTCGGGTATTATCCTTCGGGTTCAGGTATCTAATCTTCTCCAACTCAATACACATTCAGATATTTTCATAGATCGGATCGGGTTCAAATTCAGGTTTTTTGAACCGGGTTCAGGTTTAGTTTCAGATATCGAATAAAAGTGCCCATGCCTATTTAGGGATATCAAATTTTGAGAGAATAAATTTATATATATAAATTGCAAAATCATACTTTTATGAGAGAGAAACTGAATGATCAGATTAATGGTTGGACATCAATTTTTTTTTTCTGTGGGTGACAGAAATTCTTATTAAATCACTTACAACAACTTTGCTATTCTTTTTTTGATCAAATCAACTTTGCTATGTCCTGTTTTAGAAAATCCAAAAAATCCATCACTGTAAAATTTCTTAATGAGATATATATCAAATGTTCAACAGAAATTACATAGTTGACGTGAAAAAACTATGATGGGGTAAATCAAAAGGAAATTGGCTTGCCATCTGTACAAGATTTTAATTATGTTTTATAGAGGCATTTATAGATTGTTATTTTGGAAGACTTGTCTCGAGGACCTAGTCAAATTTTATTCCCATCCTATGGAATGTATGAATATCATGTCTGACCTTCAATTAACAAATGAATAATTAAACGTTGGTTTCATAACATCTATATATAAGTATAAAATGATCTTTGTTCACTGGTTACTTAACTGAAATCAGCAAAAATGTAAATGGCTTAAGTATTATCCAAAGTGTACTGTTGACCTAACAAGTCAGAGCAACTCTAATAGGGATTTCAACACAATTTTTTTTTAAAATACATATAATGTGTATATATATATTAATATTTAATTATAACTATTATAAAGTTACGGATTAACCAATCCAAAATATTTGGTTTAAAATATTTATAATTAAATATTAATATATATATATATATAATATTTTGTTGAGAAATTTACTCATTGGAATTGCTCTCAGAGGTAAAATATTGCAGTATTAATAAGCACCGTCTTGAACATACAAAGTAAAATATTGGCATTGAACCCATAAGTTTTTAGAAAACATTTATATAAAAAAAAGATTCCAAATTTTTTAAAAATCTTTTTATTAAACCCTTATTAAATTATTTATAACCGAAACGTTAAAGGGACTAGCCCCGATTACTCGTTAGAATAATCAACCTGGAAGATGTTATAATTATTCGAAGCATTCCTTCCGTTTTGTCAGAAATGGATATAATCGGCTTATAAGACCATCATTATCTGGGGTTACCAAGGGATTTCTTAGCTGGTGAGCCCCACCTTTTTTAAAAAAAAACAGTCTCTAAAGCTACCAAATAAGAATTGATTTTATGAAAGTTTTTGTACTATTCACGGACCCCACTGATACGTGGCGGTCCGTGATTAGTCCTCTTTTTTAGAAAAAAAAACTCAGAAAAAAAAAGAATAGGAACCCCTTGTGGGTTAATGATGCCCTAATCACTCCGTACAATAATCAATCCGTGCTTATAAACTGGCTAAATTTAAATGACATTTCACTAAATTAAGAAAATAAAGGGTCATGTTGGGCTATTACATTTAGCAGGATTTGTTATTGTCCGGCCCATAATTCTTTTCCGTATGGACCAAGCATCCGACCTTTGCATAGATTTACACGGCACTAGTAATTCCGAAAGTGAGAAAATCTAAGAATTAGTGATGTTCGGACAATTATGTTTTAGTAGTATAAATTTATTAATATACATGATTTTAAGATTCATATATTTTAAATTATTTTTAATGTAAAACTAAGAAGAATACATATATATATATATATGTATATAATACTTTTGGATAAATTTTATGTTGGTTTTTTAGATTATTTGGTGTATAAAAAATATGTACCATTGTTAGAAAAATATATGTACCATACCTTTGTATGTATTTTTTAAAATAGCATCATAATATTTTAGAATATTTAGAAAAATTAAAGATACATCATTGCATGTGGTTAAAAATAAAAGATTGCATGTTTATATATTAAAAGTTTTATAAATATTAACACTAATTATATTTATATTGAGATTATATATTTTCACAATTTTTTTTTAAAAAGTTACTATTTCAGTTTATCAAATTGGCAACGCAATAACAAAACTATTTTATTTGGAACATCTTTCACAATCTTTAGAGAGAATTCACCAAGAAATCGAGGTCTAAGTAAGTGGATAGCATTTATTCCGGCTGATCAATCGATGCTTTATGTTTTTTTTTCAAATATATTTTCTCTTTCATGTTATATTTTTCACTAACCCAACTTCAGCCTCATAAAATTTAATAATTTATAAATTTTATTTTATAAATATTAATTTATAAGATTTTTATAACTTTTAAGATGTGCAGATATTACATTAAAATTTGTGAACCAGATGGATTAGTTGGTAACTAAAGTGGAAAAGGAAATAATTAATCATTAAAGTTTAACTCGCACATATGTGCAGTATTTTTCCTTTTATAAATTATAACTTTAATATTATCTGAAATATTTTAAATATATGATTTACATTTTAGTGTTATATATTGAATAATTCTTTAGTTTTATTGTTCATGCTTCTTATTACAATATGTAGTGACTTTTTATACATTTTAATTTTTATTAATTGTTATTATGTTTTCGAATTTGGTACAATAAATCATAATCTGAAATAATTAATTAGAATTTTTTTTTATTGATTAATATAAATAATCTATGTAATTAATTAAATAGTTTTACTATGACTTGTCAATTGTAGATAAAAGTGACTCTATTTTAATACAATGAGGAATTTAATTTTGCCACAAATTTAATATCACTTCAAAAAAAAGTTCCCTAAAAACTAATATTTACTCACCATTTAGCGCTTTTCAAATGTATCCTTAAATGATGACTATTGGCTTAAATACCCTAAGTTTTTGACTAAAAATAAATTAACCCTCATAAATCATTTAAATGTTTAAGACTAATTTATAAAATATTTATAGAATTTTATAATCTCAACCTAATCCGCTAGATACTAAACACTAAATTATAATTACTACACTCTAATCTAAATGTTAGGTTATTTTTTGATTCTGTGTATTTTTAAAAAAATGATAACCTTAATACAATATAGATATTATTCCCAAATACCCACTAATTCAACCAATATGGACTATATATCAGGTTCCATGCGGTTCAAGATATTTTCCAATCACATCAATTATTTTAAGAATATTATTGTTTTCTGAAGACTCAAATTATTTTAAGAATATTATTGTTTTCTGAATTCAAATACTCGACTGTAACTTAACAAATATTTTTCATTCACTTTTTTTTTTCTGTAAATTTTTTAAAAAAATTGGTTTCAGTTTAAATTATTGATAATCTTATCATTTCTAACATACAAAATACGCTAAATAATCTAGGAAAATTTGTATTTCTATTATCATAATTTATTAAAGTTTGATTGCAAACAAGAACACCATTGTAATGCAATATATAAAAACATATATATGTAAGCCAGAATTCCCACATTTATATTTTTAATATAAAAAAGGTTTTACAAAAACCCAAAATGAGGTATGTGCGTGATGTGTAGCATAAGAAAGGCATGACATAAGGCAGTTCGAAAAAACCTGCCTTTTCTCCAACATTTAATGCACATTGGCCGCTTATTCTGGGCCCCACGATTAGCCACGTGTCATTTTCTCATTGAGGGACCCAGTTCGGTACTCGTATGCACACACAAACCTAACACCTATTTCTTCTTGCATCTTATATGATACACACATTCACTCTCCAAAATATCAAAATCCTCTTCCTACATATTCTCTCTTGAGTAACCTGACATGGTCTTCGTAGAAAGCTCTTGAAAAAGTAGCGAGTTGATGGAAAACATGGGGGATTCGACCATAGGACCGGGTCATCCACATCTCCCTCCCGGGTTTCGGTTTCACCCGACCGATGAGGAACTTGTAGTTCATTACCTCAAGAAGAAAGCTGCTTCTATTCCACTTCCGGTCTCAATCATCGCCGAGATTGATCTTTACAAGTTCGATCCTTGGGAGCTTCCAAGTATGTCTGATTCCCTATATATTTGCTAATTTGGCTTTGTTGTTTCGATTTAAATAGTTAGATTATGACCATTGATGTCTAACTATAGTTTAAGTTTGATATAGATGATGATGGATGATCACCACTTGGTTAATGGTGATTTTGAATGATTTAGGCAAGGCAAGTTTTGGAGAGCAAGAGTGGTACTTCTTCAGTCCTAGAGATCGAAAGTATCCAAATGGCGTTAGGCCGAATCGGGCAGCAACTTCTGGTTACTGGAAAGCCACGGGAACTGATAAACCGATATTTACATGCAATAGTCACAAGGTCGGTGTCAAGAAAGCACTTGTGTTCTATGGTGGGAAGCCTCCTAAAGGGGTTAAAACAGACTGGATCATGCATGAATATCGCCTCACTGATGGTAATCTTAACACCGCTGCTAAGCCACCTGACTCAACCACGTCAAGGAAAAACTCACTACGGGTATGTGAAATTATCTAACATATACTAACAAGTTTTGGTCATCAAGTTTGAGTCTCCTTATACAGATTCTAAGATATAAAATAAGGGCCTCATATCATCACCACGTGGAAAATGATCTAAAATCTATTATATCTTGTTAGTCTACAATATTTTTTCACGTGGGAAACTCGAACCAAAATTTATTAGTCTCTATTGGTTTGAGTAGATGCGACTAACACGTACGCTATTAATTGTTATATACTATATATGTAATATGGTTGGTGTATTTATTAATGTGTCACGAGACAAAATATTGCAGCTAGACGATTGGGTTCTATGTAGGATCTATAAGAAGAATAGTTCACAAAGACCAACAATGGAGAGAGTATTACTAAGAGAGGATCTCATGGAAGGAATGCTCTCAAAATCATCTGCTAATTCATCTTCCACATCGGTCTTAGACAACAACAATAACAATAACAACGAAGAACACTTTTTCGACGGTATGGTCGTTTCTTCGGACAAACGTTCCTTGTGTGGTCAGTATCGAATAGGTCACGAGGCCTCAGGATCGTCTTCTTTCGGATCCTTCTTATCGAACAAGAGGTTCCATCATACGAGTGATCTCAATAACGACAACTACAATGTCTCATTTGTCTCAATGCTTAGTGAAATTCCTCAGAGTTCGGGGTTTCATGGAAATGGAGTCATCGATACGACGTCGACTCTAGCTGATCATGGGGGTTTAAGACAGGCGTTTCAGCTTCCTAACATGAACTGGCACCCATAATCTATTTAAGATATGTATGTATCTATCTATCTATGCACACACAATATAGTTTATACATTATATATAGATATATATATATATACACACACATGATCTCACATATGTATACGTATCTGTTTACGTCAAGAAAGGTCTATACGTCTCTTTTTACTCCATGGTTGAAAGATGTGTACTAATAACAGAAGCTGATTAATTACAACTATGAAAGTGTATTTTCCTCCTAGATATGTTAGCTAAACAAAATATGACACATGTCTAAAGGTAATTTAATTTAGGGGTTTTAGTGATAAATCCGGTAAACTGTTTTTGAGTTGGAAAAAAACTCCTAAACTATTATTTAACATTTAAACATTCAATTTACAAATTGTTAATATATGTTACCATCCGCCAATAATTCTATCTATTTTGAACGGAAAACAATTAAGATTATAGTTGGGGGGCTTAAAAACTTGTAAAGTAATTTATAAAAATTTGTAAAATCAGATGAATATTTATAAAACCAGTTTATATGCCTTTAAAATTAATGGATTTTTAGTGATAAAATACTTTTTCAATTTATTTATAAAGTCTTATAAATATTTTAATATATTTTTTTATCTTAGACTGTCTTTCTTCTCTGTAGAAGGATATGAATGATATTTTTTTGGATTCAGAAGATTAATAACGCCTTATCAATGATTTTATAAGTTTTTTTATAATTTATTCTACATTGCTCTTTTTTGAACACCCTACATTGCTTTTTTTTTGTCATAAATTTTTCTACATTTCTTATAATTTTCTATAAAATGATTTATAAACATTATTCGTTGTTTTATAACTCTTATAAATACAGTTTATAATTCTTTATAAATATTTATAAGCTCATATATAGATTAAAAGATTTTATAAATAGTATTATAAACTTTTTAAAACACTTATTCTTTATTTTTGAACTCTTACAACTGGTTTTATTATACTTATGTGATTAATAAGGTTCTATAAATATTATCTCTTTATAATCTCTTATATGTTATTCAAGAAATTTTATAACCAATCTTACAAGACTTTATAACTAAATTTATAAATTTTTCATTGTAAACCTCAATTTTGTTGACCAATCCGTTTTAGACATATGAAAAGTCAACATTTATATCTGAAACGGCTTGTTAAACAAAACTAAAGTTTAAAATAGACAACTTTCAAAAATTTGGGATTAAAATGGTTTAAATGAAAGTTTAAGTTGCTGTTTCGCTTTGAAAAATCTAAGTTTTTAACAACTTTCTCTTTGAATTTGAAAAACATAATTGTAATTTTTTCTCTCAGTTCACATTTTTGTGGTGTTTACAATGGATTAAGCAAACATTTATAATATCAACGAATATGATTTAGATACATTTCTCAAACTAGCTGTTAAGTGGTCTAAGAACATGGTTGCATATGTATTCTCAAATACCAAAGTTGTAACTATAAACCAACATGACAAACTTATTTCAAAATCTAAATTCTATATTTTCACTGATGTGTGTGGAGCAATCGTATCAGCATATAGCAGGATGGACTCTCGTCAAACTAACAGTTTTGGCATTTCAATATCGATCGTCTTGTTTCAGTAATATGCAAAGAAAGAAAGCAGTCAAAAGTAAGATTTTTCAAAACAAAGCTAAAAAAAAGAATTTTATTTCAACCATTTTAATCTCAGGCATTTGAAAATTATCAATTTTAAACTTCAACTTTGTTGATCATGCTATTTTAGATACCCAAAAAGTTAAACGTAAAATCAATTTAACGGTTGAATAGTGTGTATCTGAAATGATTTGGCCAACAAAATTTAAATTTTAAAATAGATAAACTTTTTAAAAGTTATAGATTAAAATGGATTAAACGGAAACTGAAAGTTATTTTTGTAAGGTTAGGTTTTTTGGTCAAGAGATATAAATATATATATTTAATATATATAAATATATATATATATATATATATTTAATCTCATTAATAAAGTTTATTTTGGTCATTTTTTCTTGAGTGTTATTTTAAGAACAAAATCTTTTTAGGTCTATTTTAGTATTTTTCTCTTACTAAATTATACGGGTCGACGAGCTATTTCCCCACGAGAACTATCATATAGCATCAGATCCCCACCAAACTATGACCTAAAGTCAAATCTCCACGATTAGAAAGTTATAAACCTATTTTCCACGAATTAACAATTTTGAATGTATTTCTCCTTGAACCGATACTTCAAAACTTAATTACCCATAGACCATGGTTTTATTGGTTTATTATTAACCAAATAGTTTAAATCGGCTAAACCAAACCACAATTCATTTTAAACAATTTTTATTAAAGAATCTTGTTTATCTTCTTGTTGAAATTTCAAAATATAATTCTTTTTGAATTCAAAAAAAGATTTCCTAAATTTTTATATATTTTTGGGTTTTCAAAAAAAATTACATCAAAATTTTATGTTAACAAAATTTAATAAAATTACAATGAACAATTAAAATTATTAAATTTTGTAACTTTTTTGAAATTTGAAAGGAAAAACAAAAATTTGATAAAAGTATATTTCAAAATCTATGTTTTGTTGGATTTTGATGTAAATCAAATTTGAAAGCAAAATTATATTTTTTGACATATATTTTTATCAAAATTTGATTTTTTTCTCTCTCAAATTTCAAAAAAGTACAAATTTAACAGGCTTATTTGTTCATTGTGATTTTATTAAACTCTATAAAAATGAAATCTTGATGTAATTGTTTTTTTTAAATTTTAGAAAACACAAAAATGTAAACCTAAAACAATATTCTTTAATAAAAATTGTTTAAAATGAATTTTGGTTTGGTTTAGTCGATTTAAACTATTTGGTTAATATAAACCAATTAAAACCATGGTCTATGGATAATTAAGTTTCGAAGTATCGGTTCGGGGAGAAATACATGCGAAATTGTTAATTTGTGGAGAAATAAGTTTTTAACTTTCAAATCATGAAGATTTGATACTAAGTCATAATTTGGTGGGGATCTAATACTATATGATACTACTCGTGGAGAAATAGCTCGTCGACCCAAAATTATACTAAAAAAATAGTAATCTCTATGTTTCAATGCTTCAAGTGAGATCATCACAACCTGAAACCTAACTGGCTATAAATGTAAAAATACTTGTTCCTGGTTACGTCTGGTTCAATTTTTGTTGGGCCCTTGTAGTGATGGGCTCTGAAAGAGTAACAAGAGAAGGAAATAATATGAGCCTTCGAGAAGCTGAAGCCTATGTCGAGTCAACCCGTTGTAAGGCTGTTGAAGAGACATCAACAAGAACATATCAAGGATTAGATCATCTGTTCTTTGTTTGTTTAAATGCACATATCTTTATTTTCAAAACGTACCATAATGTTTTAAAGAATTTATGTTCCGTTATTCCTCTCTTATCTGTGGAACACCAACAAAAGTGGACTTTTACTACATTTGGTTAAATCCATTGCCGCCAGTTTGCTGATTTCTACTTTTTTTACTCAACCAAAGAAGATTAACCATGTAATAACCCTCGATAAAAAAAAAAGAAATGGACGAAGCTGGTCGAAGAGAAAATTGTCGAAGTATAGCCAAAACTATAGTCGAAGGATGGTTGAGTAAGGAAATTCAAACTATGCCGGTTTTGATGAGCGGCCTTGGTTTTAGTGGGCAAAATAAATCTGGATAAATTATTGAAATGAGTTTGGCACAAAGAAATAGTATAGAAAATTGAATGACTGGATCAGTGTTAAGTATTGGAAAATTCATGAAGCTCTAAAAAGCCAAAAGTAGAAATGGAAGTGTTCAAGGAGGAGACATCAGAGTTCAAATGACAAAGGGCTTAGAAAAATTATTAGTGGCATATATTTTTAACTTAATCAAATATTTAAATTTTTATAGAAATATTTTAAATACAATAATTTTATAGATTATATGTCGTAATTAATCACTTGTTTAAAACGTCACATGTATTTATCGTTTTTATTATATACTTATCTTATTAGATTTTCATTTGATTATTAAACGAATCAATATATTCATGAAACAACATATATTTTTTATGTTTTCTTATCTGCACTTCGAAGTATTAGATTAATTTTTAGCATTTTTATGTTTATATATGTTAGATAAAATATTCTTGTATATATAAAATTTTAAAATATTTATTTTTTGTACATATATAATGTAGTATAGTGTGTTAACCCGTTTTGATTATATATATTTTTAATGTAAATATTTATATTTTTGAGAATAATATATATTAATGTATCAATATAATATAATTTTATCCTATTTGATTCAGTATAATAATTTTTATATATGATTATAAGATGAATAAGATTATTATAAAATTTTTATTTTGTATTTAATAAATGATACTATATATATAAAAATGAATAATAATAATTTGTAATTAATTAGGAAATTAGTGATATTTACATAAAATTTATAAATTGAAATCTTGTTAAAATATTTTTTTCAGCAAATACGTTAGAATTTAAGGAATATATATATATATATATATATATATATATATATATTAATTTAAAATAAAAAGATATTATGATTAAAGTAGTTATACATATTTTATATTATTAGTTTAAAGAAATACATTTATAAAATTTTAGGGAAATGTCCAACTAAAAATTCACACATAAAAGAAATAATGATTTTTATTTTAATAGTATAGATAGAAGATTGGTTATTACAAATGTACACGTATAATTTACCATTGCCGTGTTAAGAAATTAGTATGCAAAAACATTATGCTGCTGCTGGTCACAGTACTTGCCACAATGATCAAAGAGTCAAAACCATCCCACTTTTGACTGGGTTAACGTAAAACAGAAGTAAAGTCGTTGATGTTTTCAAAGGCATGTTTAACACTAAAGGGCCTACGAAACAAATAATTGTGAATGACAGACAAAATGTCATTTTTTGCAAAACTGTTCATTTATCGCCTTGCGAAAAATTATAAATGAAAATCAAGTTTTCATTTTGGATCTTTCACACTTACCCAAACAATGACTTACACAGTCAGCCCCTTTCCATTCCACACCTGTTTTCTTTCAACAAACCCTACCGAAACCACAATTTGGATTCTAACTCTGGGAAATAAAGAAGATGTAAGATGTCTGTCCTAAATTAGAAAATAGTAGCTGACGTAATTGCTAATGGAAACGACGTGTTGAATGGTGAAAATCATGTGAAATCAAAGTGCTAAGCTGAAGTCGTGTAGACTTAGAGAGCAAGTGTGTATATTGAAGAAAAGTCAAGAGAAATAAATTTGAAGAGCAAATCTTCTCTATTAAAAGAGAAGTACAAATTTATCTACCATAAAAAAATCATAATAGGTCCATTTTCATAATTACATATATTGATTATATACATTAATTATTTGAATATATAAGATATCTAAAAATCTTAAGAACTATAAAGATATTAAATTACAAATTTGTTCAGAAAAATCTAACAAAATCTTACTAACATTTTTAAATATCTTTTAATTAATAAATTAAAAAAGTTTGTAACTAATTCTATAATATTATTATAAATAACTTAAAATAAAAAAATATTTTAAAAATAAAAATAAAATTATATCCTATTTTATAATTATTTTTATAATATATTAAAATAAAAAATATAGGAATTAAATATGAAAATGATATTTAATTTTTAGATTAAAATATTTTTAAAAAATACTTTCATTTAGATAATAAAATAGTATTCACCATTTAAAAAGATTAAAATATTATTCACCATTTAAAAGAGTAAAATTTATAAATTATGTAATATTTTATATAAAAATAAAATTGTTAATATATGTTAAAATTTTATATCTACAACTATATATTATCTATTTATTTATTTTAGAATTACAATAACATATTATCTACAAATGATTATACACAAAATATAACAGAATATATCTAACACTTACTTTAAGTGATATTTACAAAATATGTTATTCAAAAAATTTAAATTTTTAATTCATTTAAGAAACAAAAAATTATTTATAATTATAAATTTAGTGTTTATTTTTGATTATGACAAAATATGTTGAAAATTTTATAAATAATCTCACTAAATTTTAGCTTTTTATATAAAATAATGCATTAGTTTAGTAACAAAAAATTAAATATATTTTTTAAGCTTAAGAGTTATAAAAATAAAAAGTTACCTGCACGTCCGTGCGGGTCAAAGTCTAGTGATTCTTATTTTAGCTGCTGACAAAATAAACTACAACAACTTTCTGTGACCTCAAATGGTTACTTTTTTTTCCTATATCCTGAAAATACATCGTGAATTAATAACAAAAAAAGGCAGTCCAGCGATCCAATGATCATTCCATTAAATCACCACTTCACGAGGTAAGCCTTTTTCTCAATCTATAAAAAATGTATTGTTGTCTCTACAAAAAAAAATCTACTAGGCAAAAGTCATAGCATGACCATTTCAATAATTTATTATTATAATCTTTTTTATTATTTTCTTTAATCAAGAAAATATATATACCTTTAAAATTTTAATGAATCAATTTTAATTATAAATTTAATTATTTTTAGTTTAAACAAAATCAGTTGAGGAAAATTTAACAAAATCTAATTAAAATGTTTTAATGTTTTTATAAAATAGTGCATTATTTAATTTCGTAATTAGTATTATTAATACTATTGTAAATTATTTTTAAGTAAAATTTAAGAAGAATAAAATTATATGCTAGCTTTTATAAATTTTACAATTATAGTTTATTGATATTAAAATAGAAGTACTATATGAAATAAATGTTTTCATTTAAATAAATAAATATCATTCACTGTTAAATTAGTGTTAAAATTTGTATTTTTTTATAAAAAATAAAATTGTCAACATTTGTTAAACTTTCATATCTAAATAATATATTATCTTTTTTTGGAGACTCAAAAAATATAAAATTACTAAAATATTAATATCAAAATATAAATTATATAACTAACCTTTAATTCATGTTTATTCACAGATATGCTATTAGAAAATTCTAAAATTTAATAATTCATTTAAAATATTAATAACAAATCAATTTAAATATAAATTTTAATGTTTTCATTTATAATAAATAGGTTGAAAAAATATAAAAAAATATTTACCAAAAAAATCAACTATTTTTTATATAATTAATGCACTATCATAAAATAATGTCTGATAAGAAAGATAAATAATAAGATTATAGAGTAACACAATATATAACACTAAAATGTAAATTATATGTTTAAAACGTTTACAATAATATCAAAGTTTACATTTATAAAATAAACAAAAACCCGCACGGATGTGCGCGTCAAAGTCTAGTTTCTGACTTAAAAGAAGAGGAATAAGTACATTCTAAAAAATTAAATTAATTTAGAAGGGTTTTGAGAACGTGGAGAATCCTCTTCTATATTAATTTAGAAGTCACATTAGTGATTTCTGCAGACGTGTCTCTCAAATGATAGTTCTTCAATTAATTAATATATTTTGATTGGTTGATGATATTTTTATTCATTTGATTAAAAATTTTAAAGAAAATTAATCCTAGAACTACATAATATGTTTTATGTTTCCAAATAAACAATTAAACATATTAAATATAGATAAATTAAAAGAATTTTATCAGAAAAATAAATAAAATGTCATAGATTACATTATATAAGTTTATAATATACATATAAATACATATGATACTACATAAACAATTATAAAATGATTTTAATATATTTACATTAGTAATGAATACAATAAATCATAGATTTTAGAAAATTAATTAATAGAAACCTAATAATATTAATTAAACTCACTCATTCGCTATATATATATATATATATATTCTAAAATATGTCAAATCAATGCGAAAAATTTAAATATATAATTTTCAGAAATTTCAATCATTTTTCAATAACAATGTGATATCATAGATCATTTATAACTTTTATAAATGATTAAAATATTTTTATATTTTAAAACATAATTTTTTTATGGTAAATCATTTAAATTTATATTAATCAAGAAGATTTTTATTTCATTCATCTGTTAATATAAACAGATGAATTAAAATTATTATATGGTATGTGATTTATTATATGGTAATTCATTTAAAACTAATATATGGTAAGTCATTTAAAATTATATTAATCAAACACAGACTTTTCCTAGAGTTAATATTCTATTAATATAATTTATATAACCTTTGTTATAATATAATTAGTACGCTTATTTTTAATAGAAAAAAAAGAAAGGAGATATAAATAAAAACACGAGAAAATAATAAAATATGATTGTTGTGTTCTTTATTCTTTTATATTCTTATGATTTAATTTTTATTTGTTTGTTGAGATATTTGTATTTTTGTGTTACTACAATGTAAACTAATTATTTTATGGGTTTTTAAAATGTTAAGATAAACTTATAAAGGAATATCAATAAAAATTACTAGTTCTACAACTGTTAAAGTCAAAGATGAAAATATATAATTCAAATAGAAATTAAGAAAATATTATTTAAAAAATAATAAGATGTAAATTTTTGCGGTATTAAAAACTTTTAAATGTACAATAATAAAAAATTAACAAATTTTATACATATAAAAAATCTTATTTTGATTTAACATTGAATCTCGCATTAATATTAAGTATATATGCCTAAATAACGACATTGCGTTAGTTAAAGTTTAAATATTATTTTTTCTTTTATATATAATTAGTTAATAATATTTAATTAAAAATTTATGTTTTAAAGTAATTTAAAATAAATAAAAGTAATACTTTTAAAAAGATATCTAAACTATGCTTAGTTTTAATTAAAAAAATCTCTGATGAATTAGTGTTTGATAAAATAGTGTGATGATCGGAGATAATTAAAGAAATAATTTGCCCATTTGGTTTATGTTAAACACAAAATTAAAAGAGAAAGTGTCATTTAACAAAATTATGAGAGAGTTGCTTAAACTACCATTTCCCAATACATGTTTTCATGTTTACTTTAACCAAATTTATCTTTAAATTTAAGGAGATAAATCGTATTATATATTAATTGAAAAGTCACTTAAGTAATTTTTTATGTGTCTTTAATATTTTATGTGTCTTTAATAGATTAAGTTTTAAAAAATAATTTTAATTTAATTGGTTGTTAACTTTTATTAGTTAACTTCTAAAAATAAAAGATAACTTTTATTAGTTAACTTTTAATAAATTTGATGGTTACATATTCTTATATATAAAATTAGATTTGTAGGTAAGAAATTATTAGAAATTTTTAAGGTTTTTAAAGTCTACAAAAATCATGTACAAAAGATCTTCATGATAAAACCTACTAATTATATTGCTCCTATTTTTGAAAGCTAGAGTATTTTTTTTTCATGTGTTAAAATAAAATATAAAATAATTCTATATGATTATTAAATTAATTATAATATTTTTTCTATAAGAGAATTTTTTTTATTAACTAAGGTTTATGTTGTTGAACTATTTTAAATCTCACTTATCTTCTAAAAATATATATTGAAATTTATGATTATTCAAAAATTAAAAATTAAAAAATAAAAATTAAAAATTAAAAATTAAAAATTAAAAATTAAAAATTAAAAATTAAAAATTAAAAATTAAAAATTAAAAATTAAAAATTAAAAATTAAAAATTAAAAATTAGAAATTAAAAATTAAAAATTAAAAATTAAAAATTAAAAATTAAAAATTAAAAATTAAAAATTAAAAATTAAAAATTAAAAATTAAAAATTAAAAATTAAAAATTAAAAATTAAAAATTAAAAATTAAAAATTAAAAATTAAAAATTAAAAATTAAAAATTAAAAATTAAAAATTAAAAATTAAAAACTAAAAATTAAAAATTAAAAATTATAAATTAAAAATTATAAATTATAAATTATAAATTATAAATTATAAATTATAAATTAAAAATTAAAAATTCTAATTACTATTCAAAAACTATAACAGTGTAAAGATAATATATATATTTTGATATAATATATCTACCCGCAAAATTACGGACAAACACCTAATAACTTTAATTGCTATGAGGTCGTTTGTATTGAAACATAAATATAGATGTTGATTTTATAGAAAGATAAGCTCTTGGAAGTGTTCATGGTCGTCCGGAAGCAGATGCTGGTGTATCAGGCGAGGAAGAGACAATGTTGAGTAGATTAGAAAACTTTCAGTATCGTGCGTTACGGTGTTAACACGAGACGTGTAAAACTAAATAAACAAAGTTTTGTAAAAAAATTTAAAGGAAAATTTTAATAAAGAAATAAATGTTTGTTTGTACTTGATTATCTCGAATTATTTTTTATATTATTATATTGTGGTGTCATCTTTGCATTATATACAGACAAAACAACCAAAACGTACATATGCAGCTGTAACCAAAACAACCCACGGGAACTGTTGCCTGAAGAATATGGACCTTAAATGTGGAGTGGTATTTCACCAATAAGATAAATTTACAAAAAACAAAAACACTCAAAAACTCATGTATAAAAGCTTCTGCGGAAAGAATTACAAAGAGTTCACTAAGCAAAAATATACTAGATTATTCTTTGAATCAGTATTTTCATATTTTATTTATATAATAATATTTTAAAACTCTTAAAAGAATATTATATAATTTTTTAATGTTTTTAAATGTTACATAATCATCCAACAAATAAGATTGATATAATTTAATTTTATCATATTATATAACTATCATTATAAACATATTAAAATAAGCTAATTAATAATAAAAATAACTATATTATTTTCGTAAATAACCTATTTAGTTATTAAAATTTATGATTTATTATAATATTTCAAATATTATATAAATACTTAAAATTTCATACATTAATTGATAATTAAAATAGTTACTTATACATTTTTGAAATTTGAATATGATTTAATGCTATGCAATCCCGCTAAATTATCAGTTCTTACAAAAAGAACCATTCAATTTTTACGTAATAGATAAGCCCTTTCTCCAAAAAAAATTACTTAATAGATTTTTAATCTTTTGCAGGTTAATTATTCTTTGTAATTCTGAGACTAAGTAATGTTACCAGAGTCATGATTTCTTCTCAACCAATAATTAATACTATAATTTGACCTGCGCGGGGGCGCAGGTGTTTGTTTTAACTTATGTTGAACGTAAACTCATAAACCGTTAGTTTTATAAAAAATCTCATGTATAGTTATTATGTTTTGAAATTTGCATATAGAGTATAATATATTATATTATAATATAGATGTCTGATAATAGTTTTTTATTTGTACATAATATTATATTAAAAATTTATAACTTGATGCAATTTGATGTAATTGTACTATTCATATATTAACATGTTGTTTTATTAATTTTATTTTACAATGAAACAACATGCTAAAAAAAATTTAATGGTCAATACATGAATATCAATTTAGTTAGATAAACTTTAGAATTGTAGTGTTATTCATGTTTCGAAACAGTACCAAAAGGTACTTCAGTTTTAATAATATATATTTATTTTAAATACAGTGCCAATATCTGTAAATAAAAAAAAATATACAAAAATGAAATACTTAATTTCTTGTAAATGCAAAGACTAAATTTATAAATAAAAAGAAGTATTTTTTTTAAATTGATATCCCTGTGTCCAAACAATTTTCAATCATAGTGTTATCCATGTTTTCAAACTGTATCAATATGTACTTTAGTTTTAATAATATAGATTTTAAATGCAATGCTACAATCTGTAAATAAAAAAAGATATACAAAAGTGAAGTACTTAATTTGTATAAATGCAAATGCTAAATTTGTAAATAAAAAGAAATATTTTTTTGTATTGTTATCCCTGTGTCCAAACAATTCTTAATCATAATGTTATTTATGTTTTCAAACAGTACCAAAATATACTTAAGTTTTAATAATATAGATGTTTAAAGTTTTTATCATCTAGTCAGTGCTATGTCCACTAAAAGAAATTTAGAAAAATTACTTAAACTATCACATTTTTAGTACGAATTTTTATGTTTAGTTTAACAACATTTATATTTAATTTTTAACGAAAACAAATAATGTGATTTTTGGTATTTAGAAAATGTGCTTAAACTACCACATTCTTAATGAAATCTCATACTTCAGATTTGTAAAGATGACTCTTTACTAAAAGTAAACATAAAAAATGGTACAAGAAAATGAGGTAGAACCAGAATTTTCCAAAAATTTAAACATACTCGTAAGGCATCAGATTCTCTAAACAAACTAATTTAGATCTGTTTTATAAATGAATAACGTGATGTTTGGGACTTTATTATTTGGATGGACTGCTGTAGTGGTGACATCCAAAATTGATCAGCATATTTTATATGCAATAACTCTTTTTATTTCTGTTTCTACTCACCTCTTTTTTATTGGAAACCAATTCTTCATATTTTATTTACTTTTATCAACTTAGACTAGTTAGAAATTTTCCATAATTTATTTTATTTTATTTAGTACTATGTCTAAGTTATGTAGATTAATTTTAACCAATTTTTATTGATTAAAAATATTATTATTTACTCCCTCCGTTTCATATTGAGTGTCGTTGTAGATAATCTTTTTTGTTACAAAATAAGTGTCGTTTTCTGATTTTTGATGCAAAATTTATTAATTTTTTACTGCAATTTATTTTTCTATTGGTTGAAATATGGTTAGGTGTATAAGTAATTGTGTTTTTATATATAAAATATTCAGTATTAATTGTTTTTTTAATCCGTGTTCACAAAGTTAAAGTGACACTTAATATGAAATAGAGGGAATATATGTTTAGAGAAAACTAATCATTAGTAATTAATTTGTCAAATATTTTGTGTTATACTGTAAAAATCTATGTTGGAAACTCTGAACAAAAACAAACCTTATTTTTGTTTATTTATGGCATCTTAAATAATAAAGACTGCTCTGCATCTAGTTTGTTTTTAATGAATTACTTAAAGGTGTGTTTTACCTAAGACTATCTCTAATATATTTTGTTATTTGTCTTTGAAATAAAGGTGAAATTCTAATGTTTTTATCTAAAAATGATAACCTCTAATTTTAGAGTAAAAAATAAATAGTTTATATTTCTTCTTTTATTTGTAGAGAAAAAAATAATAATCTCTATATTAGAGGAAAAAACATAATTGGTTGGAGTAGATTTTTCTCTAAATACTATTATAAAGACAAATATATGGAAGGGTTATAAATGCTCTAAATTCAACTAATCAGATAAAAGGTAACTAACTATATACATTTGATAGTAACTCGACAAGAAGTACATAAGAACAAAAGTGAATGACTTAAAACAAATCAAACAAAATAAAAAAATATGTCGCTTAAATAAAACAAAAGCATTATTTCATTCAAAAAATCACAATTCTGGTATTATACAATTTAGTCAATCGTAATGATTTTGACCATCATTATTGTAATACCCTATATAATTAAAAGTTGCATAGAAATAATAGTTCACAAATAATAAAATCTTCCACATTGAAACAAAAACAATATCAAGACAAACACTTAATGAAGTCAACTCTTATACCGTAACAACTCTATAAATTAATGAACACCATAAATTAATAAATTTCCCCACTCCCAAGTTAGACTGGTTTAAAATATGATAAAATCAATAAAATAATAAAATAATAACTTTTTAGAAAATCTTATGTAAATAAATGGTCCCATTAAAATTTTAAATTAATAATTTATATATATATACATATTATATAGTACAAACAAATCATTATATTATTTGTTTTATATTCACAATGGAATTAGCTTTATATTTTTTTAACACTTACTATATTTTGATGAGATTTAATAAAATTATATCAAAAACCAGATATAAATTCTGTCAAACATATATTATATACACCAAGTAATATCATAAAGCAATATGAATAACAAATTTCAATAAATTAATTAATGTATATATACTAAAATTAAATATTTTCTGAGTTTAGAAAAAATATATTTTAAAATAGAAAAATCTATCAAAAATTTGTAAATTAATAAAATATCAAAGTTTCGATATTATTAGTTTATAGATTTTTTACTGTATGTAATTTTAGAGATTTTCTTTTCATGCAATTTTGCATAAGTTCACCCAACAACTGGACATTTATGGGACTTTCGTATGATCGAATTATGAAATCATGTGCTGTCAAATAATACGAGTTTTAAAATTTTAGTTTTCCTATTTAGAAAATACTAGATGATTACCCGCGCGCATGCGCGGAGTAAAATTAATATATTAATTATCACTAAATATTAATTTTGATTGTTCAACCATAATGTCATAAGTCTCCAAACATATAGTTATGGATCATCAATATAATGTTGATGAGTAAGGTGGTGTTTGTTGATATTTTTCTAAAACTTATTTAATTTACATTGGGACTCAATGATATCATTTGAATGTTATAATTCACCATCTCACTTCGATATGAAGAATCATATTTTTAAAATAATATGATCAATTAACATTTGATATTCATGCTTGCGCAGAATGAAGATTAATTATGTATACAAATTATTTGTAGATAATATTATTTATTTTGTATTAATTTACATATTATGCAATAATAAATATATTGAATAATTAAGTAGCGAATAGCTATTACGTATACAATTAAATTCGAGTAAGAACATAAATAAAAACAATCTTTCTTTTTATTTACAAAACTTTTTGTTGATAAAAAATAAAATAAAACATTTATTTATTTTATATAGTATATAATTAAACTCAAATGATATTGATATAGATATATAATATATTTAATATAAATATTTATTTATTGAGGCTTGATATTCATATGATTTTATTAACATTTTTATATTTGTTGTGACAAAAATATTATTTTTATTATATGAATATTATTTTTATTAACATGTTTATGTATTATATATATATATTAATTTAAACGATATTGAAATAAATGTATATATATATTAAATGAGACTTCATATTTACATGGTTTTATGATCATTTATATCTTGTTATAATAAAAAAGTTAAACAATTGATCAAAACAATTTCATCATAAATTTTTAACAGCCTTAGTAATTTATATTAAAAAATTTAAAATATAGTAAATTAGAAAAAATCTATATTTTTTATTATATACTTATGTGATTTTTAAATGTCTTTCAAGAATATAAAATTGAACAAAAATGATGGAAGATACATATATTGTTATCAACTATTTATTATTCAAAATCATTAATTGTCCCATATTTTTTAATCATATTAGATAATTTCGTAGCTTTTATTTAAGTAAAGAATAAAAATTATTATTTTATACACGAATAACTAATCTGATAATTAGTTTAATAAAAAATATAATATATATTTAGATAGACTAACTTATTTCTTAAAGATTTTTAAAAATCAGTGTAGTGATGACATGTACTACCAAAAAAGTTCGTATATATAGTTCCATGATTAATATATATAGCTCGTACATATTATAAAATAATAAAAATATATACATATATATATTAAATAATTGAGAAATCAATAACTTACCTAGGATTGATAACTTATTTTTAAGGATTTTAATATTTCACGATTAATATATATAGCTCGTATATTAATATGTTATAATGACATGTGTGTACCAAAATATGTTGTAATGATTCATCTAATTATAGAATTAACATATATGTATTTTATATGATATATAGTTTCATTTAAACAATATTAAAGTATATATATATATATATATATATATATATATATATATATATATATATATATATATATATATATATATATATATATTCAATCTGAATATATATTAAATGATACTTAATATTCATATGATATTATGATTATTTGTATCTTTTTATAACAAAAAATAAAAATATTGTTCACAAAATTTTGATTGTAATTCTTTTACTGTTTTAGTAATTTATAGTTGTTTTTAAAAATTCATAATATAACATGTCAGAAAAAAGTTAGATTTTTTATTATATGGTTAATATGATTGTTTAATTTTTTAATAATATAAATTAAAAAATGATGAAGAATACAAAATACATTATCAAATCTTTACTATTCAAAACATTAATTGTCATATATATGTTAATCATATTAGGTAATTCCGTAGCTTTTATTTAAGGAAAGAATGTAAAATATCCTTTTATGCACTACTAATCAATATGAATGTTAATTTAATAAAAGTATAATATATAATTAGATGGACCAACTTTTTTCTAAGTATTCTGAGAATCATTCTCGTGATGACATGTAGTTACACTTAAAAGTTATAATGCTCCAGGATTAATATATAGGGGATGTGGCTTTGAATCACATGGTTATACCGTCACCCTATAATATATGGTCACCATTAATTGTTCTATTCCACATCACAAGAATCAAAGACAAAGACAAAGACAAAGACAAAAATAATTTTCCATTCGTACTACTTTTTGTTAATGATTCTTGCATTTTTCATTTTTGTCTTCGGTTCAAACCAGAGCGATTCGTCGTGAACTCGATCTTATCATTATAGTGCTACAAAACCTAAAGAATCTCTTAACATTACACCAAAAAGCACTAAAGAAGCTATCATATACTGATGGAAGATCATCAAAATCGACGAAGATGATCAGAATAAATCGACAATATTATCTATTTTATGCTAGTTTTAATGTTTTGATCATATAAATTACTTCAATAGGTTTTCACTGTGTACTTGTTTATAACTATTTTGGTTATATACCTATATTTTAGCATAACTTGATAAAGGTCACCAAATCTATCTTATTAAAGTAGAAGTACTTTAGGATTTTGTTTGGAAACATAGATAGTGAGGATTGTTTAGATACATGGATAGCAGTATTAAAAATAATTTCTTTTATTTACAAACTTAGCCTTTACATTTACAATAAATCTATCTTATTAAAACTGTAGTACCCATAAAACTTCACCGTTATTTTTTCTTCTTATTTATCATTCTATGCCATTGAATAATTTAAAAGAAATTTTATTTACGGGCTGACTTAATAATTTTTTTATCTAACCGAATAAATTCAAAAACAAACATAATATTAACAAGATAGATCCAAAAATCTAGCCCTTACATTAACAATACTTTTTATTTCCAAATTACAACCCACAAAATAAAAGAAAATTCATCAATCAATTGAAACTAAAATCTAGAAGTTTTCATATATGAACAAAACGTAATAAATTGCTAAAATTGAGATATTCACTTATTCTTATATTTTAAATCATATATTTTCTGTGTTAGACAACCATATTAATTTGTTAG
Organism: Moricandia moricandioides; assembly: GCA_905132885.1. Taxonomy (NCBI): domain Eukaryota; kingdom Viridiplantae; phylum Streptophyta; class Magnoliopsida; order Brassicales; family Brassicaceae; genus Moricandia; species Moricandia moricandioides. The sequence goes on from CAJHQQ010000001.1 coordinate 841,881, forward strand.
TTATACATTTTTTCTTATTTCAACAAAAATCTAAAATAAAAAAATAGTATTTATATGAAATAATTGAATATTACATAAATTTTATTTTCTAATAGATCAAACAATAATAAAATATGAACAATTTCAAACATATAAAACACATATAAAACCAAACACAATTATATATGTTATATATTACAATTTACTATAACACTCATGCGGGTGTTAGTCATGGTCATCTAAGTACCCATCGACTACAATTCGGTCTTTCTGAATGTTGGGGTTCAAAATGATTTTACATGAATATACGGACGGTGTCGAGTAGGATCATTCAAGGTCCAGATAAGTTTGTAGGAACCTAAAAATATTTTAAAACTGTTGGTTTACAAATATTAATAAATAATTTTAAAAATAAAAATAAAAATTAAAATCAAAACCTGCGCTTTGTAAGCGCGGATCAAAATCTAGTTTATTGTTAAATCTGTTTTCATCTACGACGTGGTATTGAAAAGTCAAACAAAATATATTTTGATTATTTTGATGTTACGGAAAAGTCAATAGAAATTTGCGTGTGTATTTATTTAAGGTTATGGAAATTCTTTTGAACTTGTATTCAGTGTCTCACGCATACAAAAATTGCCGTTTTCTCTGATGGTTTTTTTTCTCCTGAATTTGATCTTTCATTCATCCTGACTTACTAATATCTGAAATATTAAACATAAACCTATATATATATCAACTTTTTGGCACAGATTACAGCATATATTCAGTCTGATTCCTACAATTATTCCACATGTAATTATGTTCCTATGTCTATACTTATATACCTTATCTTTTAATTGGCATCAAAATTATTAATAAAATTGTATATATGCTATACAAAGATTATTTTATCTTTCAATTATATTGTCAAAATAGTTAACTTTTTTTCGTTCAAGAGTCAAAATAGTTAACTTAATTCTATTATAAACCAAAAATCAACTACTTATATGCATCCATAATGAACAATTTTACGACCAATAACTCTACGATACGGAGTTTCAAAAAAAAAAAAAAAACTCTACGATGCAGTTCCTTGCAACACACAGATTTACTATGAATGGTTACCTGCATTATATTCAAGATGGAAAATTCCTGATAACACTCAAAACGGAGGGATGATTCTACTTGTAATATTCTAGTATTTGCACTAATTAGTTCATCTATAAAAATTGCATTTCATGGGAATCAAAACTAATCTTATACAAAAGCCTTAAAATTGATTAATGCCAAGCGACTTCCACAATTCCATTAAGTTTTGAATGTTGTTTGATAAATCTACGCTAGTTACATATTATTCCATCTTCCAAGTATTTTTCGTTGCTTAAAGTAAAAAACTTCAGAGGTTTCCTTTTCATGCAAATTTACATGAATTTTAAGTGGATGTTTGTGGGCTCATATGATCAAATTTTCAAGATTTACAACAATTATATGTTTTAACGAGTTTTTAAATTGTAGTTTTCCCATTTAAAACTGATTGTGGTCTTTCAGTCACTTAGTTATGCCGTACATATGGCTAAGATAAGCATAAATTGAATATTCGGGTTTATGAGATATTCATAATCTGATTTGTTTTATTTAAAGAATCACTTATTTAATTCAATTTGATCTCTAGCTGGTGTTTGGATATCAAAAAATATATTATATTTTAAGGGGATATATGATTCAAATCATAGAAATAAAATTAAATTTAAAATATAAATAAAAGCCAAAATAATATTAAATAATAATGATCTATTATATATATTTTACATTACAATTCTAATACCTAAAATATAATAAATAAAATATTATAAAACTTACATAAATATAATAACTCAATAATTATATATAATAATTCTTTAAATATATGTACATTGCAAGTTACCGAGAGGGCTTAGTTGATTCATGATTTATGTTTTGTCTTTTATTTCCTTTTCATTTGTTTCGAGAAAGAGACCGACAAGTTCCAATTATATATATAACGAATCAGAAAGTATATGCGTTCATAATTAGTACTCCCTCCGTTTTTTTTTATTTGACGTTCTAGGATTATATACGTAGATTAAGAAACACTTAATTTTTTATCATTTTCTAAACAAAAACATCATTAATTGTTTACCTAACCACAATACAACCAATAATAAAATAGGAACTATTATATCATTGGTCATCTAATATTAATTACTAATAAATTTTACATAGAAAATTGAAAACGTCAAATAATTTGGAACAAAAAATTTCTTCTAAAACGTCAATTAAAAAAAATGGAGGGAGTATTTTTTATTTGCTTTATTTCTTACATATATTACATATTAGTTTTTTTTTTTGTAAAGTTACAGCTGGATTTTTAGTTCGAACTAAAAACGTATAAAAAATCAAATCAAAAGTTACAAATATTTTGTACAATCTACATATGGCCCACCATTGTTTTATTCCACACCATAAGAATCAAAGGCAACGACAGAAATTAATGTCCTTTCGTACTCGATCAGTCTATTCACTCGTACTAAACAAAAACTAAGACCACCTCCAACGATAAACTCCACATGGGGTTCCTAAGTTTGTTTTATGATTTTTTTTAAAGAAAATATAATAGAAAAAAAAAAATTCATCGCAGGCCCCCACGTGTCAATAAAGTTCACGAACAGTGCAAAAACCCATAAGAAATCGATTCTAAACCGAAAATTTTTGAAACCAATTTTTTGCATATTAATGGGCCCCGCTCCCTTTAAAACCCCTCAAAAGACTCTATTGGAGGTGGTCTAAAGAGCTAACATATACTGATGGAAGATTATAAAAATCAATCATCTCCAATGGTTTGTAATACTTTTCCTTCAAAATGACGTAGATTCAAAATAAGTTTGTAATTTGCTCCAATAGTTTTCTCATTTTTTCCCCATATTAATTTATCAATTTCTTATATATATATTGCTAATAACACTTTCCATTTAATAAATTTGAAAATTAGGCTCACTTATTTTAAAATTTTAAATTTTAAACTAAATCTGATGGTACAATACAATATTCAATTTTATTTAAATGATAATAGTATCGTTTAAATAAAATTTAGATTTAGTTTAAAATTTAAAACACGTACAATACAATAGTAAATTTTATTTAAACGATACTATTACTATATCTTTTGCCAATTAATAAATCAATGCATGTTATATGATTTATTAAGTTTGTATGTGATTTTAAATTTGTATTAATTATGTATTCTAAGTTTTACTGCTTATTAGTATTATAACAATATTAACTATAAGTATACATGCATATATATAAGACAAAAGTTTATAAAATAATATTTTGTGTAAATATTTTGTTTATGCTTAAAATAAAGTTTTATCAAAAAAATAAAGATTATTGCAGATAAATTCAACATCAAAATGAGTTTGCGAATAGTGTTTCTTCAAATATGATGTAATATTATTCACAGACTCATTTTTCTTCAAAATGGTGATATTATTTGATAGGAATTTTCCTCATTTTTTTATTTTATCCCTTATTTTGATACACCATTGAAGATGCCCTAAACGACAATGACCAGAATAAAATTATAGCATTAGCTATAATATGCTAGTTTAAATGTTTTATCATTTTAGTTACTTAATTATGTATTCACGGTGTACTTGTATTATAATTTTATTTTTTGAAACACCGGTGTACTTGTATATAACTTTATTTTGGTTATATACTTACATATGAGCCTGTATTTTGAGCGTATCTTTTATAAAAGTAGTACCCAAATTATGATTAAAATCTGTTTAATTGATTTACGAGGTGGTATTGAGAAATCAAAATAAAAACATTGTAATCCTTTTTAAGCTCATAAAAAGCTCCTTTAGGTTTTGGCTGTAGATGTTTCTTGACAATAGTCAATAACTATTGTAGAGGGTTCTGGATTTACTTATTTTCAGATAAGACAAGCTCTTATAAAAATTCAACATTTTATTAATTCAATTAAAATTTTGAGAAGAAAGCAAAAATAATTAGAAATCAAAGGGAAGAAATTTATTTTTTTAATTGAATTAATTTCCCAACATAATGGTCGCATTAAAAAAACATGGACACAAGTTTCAAATTTAGAGGAAGATGTAGACTTTTCTATTTTGAGTAGTTTATGGCACATCATTGACAAAAGTTTTATTCTAAAATAGAGTATAAAGGTAAAAGGTACATACAGTAGTAGTTTTTTTTTTGAGAAAAACTTTAAAAGTTTAAAACCTTATAGCGAGATAAAATTTACATAATAACATCATGATAGATAACATCTCATACTTATAAAACTATTTAGGTAGAAATTAGTAAAACGAACAATAAAATGAAAGATAGTAGCTAGCGTTTAGAACCACCACCACATCGGCCATGTTTTCCTCTCTCTTGAACCATCTTCCAATCCAAATCTTCGTACTTGATAGGAGGTACAGACAATAGTTGAAGATGCTTCTTAACAATTACATAATAGTTTTTTTTTGTTAACAACAATTACAGAATAGTAAAAACCTGTAGTAATTTTACAAGAAGAATAAGAGAAGGTTTTATATAGTCACTATAGTGATTGGTAACTATTGAGCGGTAAAAGATATACCACATAGGTCCAAAATTAGATCAAACCCAATATGTATCATAATTATAAAAGAAGAACATGAGAGATTTTCTCTATTTTTGTATGTTTCAAAGTAATTTACGAGTGCACAAACGTACTTTTACTAGTGTATACCTTTTTCGTCATGACACCATTTGTCCTTTTCATCCCAACTTTGGGGTAAGTCTGTCACAGCGGAGCACCACATGACTTTGCTTCAGTTGTATAACTTTTAACTAAGTGCATATATATTAAAAATTACTTTTAACTAAAACAAATACTACAATATAATTTAGAAAATACTTTAGTATAGTCATAAGAAATTTTTTTCACAAATATAGTTTCTAAAGATCAAAATGACAAAATTGTTTCAGTAAATAGGTAAATACATATTTTTACTCTTACGGTTAATTAATACAATTTAGAGTTTAGAGTTAAGTGATGGAGTTTTGGGAGTGAGATTAAAAAAATATAAAAACAAAAGTTTAAAATATTTCAAAAAGCATTTCGAATTTCAAAAAAAAAATTTAAAAAATTTAAATAAAATTTGATAAAACAAAATTCTAATGTTTTTAATAAAAATTTTGGAATTAAAAATATATAACTCAAACCTATAAAAATTGTTATTTATTTTTATTTGTATTTATATATATATATATAGGATATAAGAATCTTTAATGAAACATTTTGCTCATTTTTTTTCTTTGCAGATTTTTTGTGAAAAAACCAAAAAAAATCTATTTAAGAAAATTGCCCTATAATTTAAAATTAATTTATTTAATTATAATGTAAATAATAGAAATACAATTAGTTGCACACAGTTTTGATAAAATTAAAGTTATTTATATTTTTTGTAATTATTGTACATTATAAAAAAACAAAATTAAAACATCATATATATTGAAAGAGAGGGAGGAATAAGATTATCTCTAATGTATTTTGCTATTTTTACCTATAAAATAAAGTAATTTTATATAGAGATGAAATATGTTCTAATGTATTTCCTTGTAATATTTATTTCTAAATATGAATACTATTTTTTCCTCTATAAATAGAGCAAAATAACAATCTCTATTATAGAGGAAGAAATTAAAGTTGGTTAGAATAATTTTACTTCTAATAAATGTAATTATAGAGGTAGAAATAACCATAAGATGAAAATGTTATAACTTATAACTCGTTTCTCCATTAATATACTGGGAGACCAGGAGAGGAGTACACCATTCCTTGTAATAAAGGGTGTCATTCAAACTTTTAAGGGATATCATTCAAACTACTCATCTCCAAACGCGTTTTTCACATTGTTATATTTGATACAAAAATTCATACTCTCTTCTCTATATAAACACACCGAATTAGTGAGCTATCCATTCATATACATAATCTAAACACTATCTTGAGAAAGAAAAGAGAGTGATAGAGAAAATGAAGTCCCCTTACGATTCTTCTTCTGATGATATCCACGATTTAGTCAATCAGATAAAGAGTGAAATTCAGTTGTCCACCATTAACTTTGATCCCTACGCATTTGTCTCTCCTTCTGCTTACGATATGGCTTGGTTAGCTATGGTAGAAGAAGATCACAACGTAGATGATGAGCTTAAACCTATGTTCCAAGATTCTCTAGATTGGATTTTGTCTAATCAAAATGCAGGAGACGGTTCCTGGGGAAACTCCGGCTGTCTTAGTCCGGTGTCTGAAGACAAAGACGACATGTACACTCTAATTTCCACTCTTGCTTGTGTTGTTGCTCTTCGCAAATGGAACACTGGTTGTTATCATCTCTCCAATGGTAAGTTACATTGACTGAGCTGACTTTGGTTTTGCATTATTGTTGCCCGTGAAGAAAATTATCATTCACTACACGCGCATCACATTCATCATGCATGGCCTACTGCGTTATTCACGTGTGTATACAATTAATATACGTTTTTCTATAGAAAAACATGCGTTTGATCGCATTTTTGGCATGTTTTTGTATCCAAAAAAGACCTTTTGGTATGTCTTTGCTAATTTGATCATAGTGAACATGCAAACGTATTTAAAAATATATTTTTTATCATAAACAATTGTTGTACCCGGAAATGAACATAAAACAGATTTTTTTTTCTTCAGAAAAACTGTATTATTAAAAATTGGTTTGTAAGCACTATTAAATAAACACTATTTTTATTTTTAAAATTATACAACTAACAAAAAGATTGTTTATGGTTATTCTTTACGATTTTGGGTTTATCTGAATTACATAAAGAGAGGCCCGGGTAAACATAATAAAGACTATTTGGGAATTCTTGTTTTTAGTTGATCTATTAACATAAAAAATACTTTTTTCGTTCTATATTTTTAAACAAAATTTGAGCCTTTATATTTTAAAATTGTGTTTTTGTATTTTCTTAAATGTTAGGGCCAGTCATTTGATCCCTTTTTATTCATTTTTGTGAAGAGATAGATAGTTTCTTTCTTTATAATATTCTTACTGTTACTTTTCATAAATAAAAATCCTAAAGAAGATAAATAGTAGTTCTTATTTGGAAATGTAAAAATACATCTATTGAGAGCATCTAAATGCATATCCAAAAATAATAAAATAGTATTAAACTGAAAATATTTTTAAATATGTAGTCTAGATTCTAAATTAAAATAATTTTATAACCTCATAACACTTTTTAAGAACATATGTCTTTTTTACAATAGGTTCATATATTCTTTATGTAATTCACAAAAAATTTATAAGCTTAAATTAAATAGTTTGTATATATTTAATAGTTTTCTATAAATTTTGCAATAAAATTATGGATCTAAGAAGATATATTATGCATGAAATAAAAATTATGTATCTAAATCATATATTAATATTATCTAAATCATATATTAATATTATTTAATTGATTTCACGTATTTTTGCAAATCGGATATTAGGTCATTTAATTACCAAAATATTTTTTTTTTGCTAAAATTTGGTAATTACCTTTACCAAAAAAAATTTGGTAATTACCAAAATCTTATATCGATAAGATAAATTCACTAATAAGATTATATATTCTACTGTCTGATATGCTTTTAATTTACTTTTAACTAGGAAAGAGATATATTGAAAGAAGAACGGAGATGATAATTGGGAGACACAACAACGAAATGGGATCTTATCCTCGTTGGTTCGTTATCAAATTCATAGGAATCCTCGAGCATGCTCAACAACTTGGCTTACACTTTGTCTTCTCTAGTCGCTGTACTGAAATGATCAAAGAGGTGTTTTATCAACGCCAAGAGATTATCAAAAGGTAAACGTTACACTTACATGAGAAGAAATCTTGATAAAAAAAATATTTTCCTCCTTTAAATATATAAAACATAACTGACTTTCTTTGTTTTCCAGAGAAAAGTTGTTGGATGATCGTAACCATATACCTCTACTGGCATATCTAGAGGTCTTGCCATCGAGTTTATATGTCAAAAACCATGAAGACATAATAATTAAGAGCCTCAACAATATCGACGGCTCTTTATTTCAGTCGCCTTCAGCAACTGCATCAGCATTTATGATCACCCGCAATGCAAAGTGTCTGGCATATCTTCAAAGTGCAGTTCAAAGATGCCCTAATGGAGGTAAAATTTAACCTTCTAGCTAGTTAAGCCAAAGCTATGGAATCGAATATGTTTAGTGTTTAATTGCATTGTAATATTTTGTAACAAGAGATGTATGAATAACTTGTCTCAGTGCCACAAAAGTACCCTCTCAATGAAGAACTCATAAAACTCTCCATGGTTAATGTTATCGAGAATATCGGTTTAGGAGAGTTCTTTGGTAAAGAGATCGAGCATGTTCTTCAACAAGTTCACAGGTGAGGCTAAATTCATAATCAACATTTTTTACATATCCCTCTCGACATAAGAATATACTTACAATTGTTTTTCATTTCGTGTATAATTAAGGAGTTACGAGGAAGAAGATATCAATAGAATGTCCATCAGTTACCTAGCAGATAAACTGCACAAAGACTCTCTTGCATTTCGGATGTTAAGAATGCGAGGTCACACCGTTTCGCCTAGTAAGAACTTAACTCTTATTTAGAGTACATTTCTTTGTTCTTTTCTTCACGGAGTTTTAAATCCATTGTATAAATATTTTCCAGGAAGCTTTTGTTGGTTCTTGAATGACCAGGAAACTCGAGATCACTTAGAAAGAAATACAGACTCTTTGTTCCTAGTCATTCTTAGTGTTTACAGAGCCACAGATCTCATGTTTCCAGGAGAGCAAGAGCTTGAAGAAGCAAGAGAGTATACTCGGAATCTACTCAAGCAAACTCGGTCCATCGATGAACCAATGGTATTAGAATTTTTCAAAATGTTGAAGTGTTTTAAGTGATTATAAATGCATGAGTGGCTAGCTTAATGATTGATATAAATAATGATTAATTTCTAGATTAAGCATGAATTAAGTACACCATGGATTGCTCGACTCAAACACCTTGATCATAGGATGTGGATTGAGGATAAGAACTCAAATGTTCTCTCAGTCGGAAAAGCCTCCCTATTAAGGTATGTACTATCTATGCAAATCATCTATTTAACCTTGAATACTTCAGTCACCAGCTAATTTCAAGTTTATTTTTATGATTTATGAATCAGACTACATGGTACATACATCAACAAACTGACTCATCTTGCAACAAGAAACTTCTTATTTCGACAAGCCATGTATAGACGTGAGCTAGAGGAATTGACAATGTAAGTAGAGTTTAGTGTAAACACTACCTCTTAATTTTGAAAGTAAAAGCATTTCTCTATATCAAAATTGCGTTTTTGTGACAGGTGGGTAAAGAAATGGGGACTAAATGATATTGGTTTTGGTAGAGAAAAGACAACATATTGTTACTTTGCAACTGCTACTTCATTACCCTTTGAATTTGCCATTCAAGTTGGAAAGCTCACAGCGAAGATTGCCATCCTTGTCACAGTTGCTGATGATTTTTTTGATGAAGAAGGTTCTTTGGATGATTTGAAAGCTCTTACTAAAGCCGTTATAAGGTACATAACTACATATGTTTTTTTTTGGTCAAAAAGGTACATTTGTTAAAGATCAGCTATGCTGGTGTTAAACCCTAGTAACTTAATGATCTATAGTTATTTAGATTCATATTATAATCTTGTCATTCAATTATTGTTTTCATATAGGTGGGATGGAGACGAGCTTGAAGGTTACGGCAAAATCATATTTAGGGCACTTGATGATATAGTAAGAGAGACTACAGAGGTTTGCCGTAAGCAACATGGAACTGACATAACAAATCAACTTCGCTACATCGTATGTTTTTCTACTCCACCTGGTCCACAATTTTTTTTTAAATTAAAATTGTCATATTTTTGAACAATTAACTTATACACCGCTTTATTATTGATATTGTTTGATAAAATTCATAAGAGTCTACTGAGGATTGATCATATACTACAAATAGATTATTTTTATGAATTAAAAGGTCACTGATTCTATTAAAATTTAATTTAAAAAATCTGCAACTTTTCATAAACTGAACCCATAACTAAATGACTTGTTACGATTTTAGAAGTTTTTTTCCTTTTAATACCAACTTATATTTTCTTGCAAGTTCAGAAAAACTTATATTTTCTAGCATATCTATTTTTATGTTGACATACTAAAAATAAACAATATAGTCAATCGTTTTTAGTAAATTATTTTTCATATAATTTTCAAATATTTAGTCCAGTTTACAAAAAGAAACAACTTCGAAAGTATAATTCTTGAACTTTTTTATAAATTACTCTGCATCATTTTCTTATTATAATATGCGCAGTGGGGTGAAACTTTTGAGGCATGGCTACGTGAAGCCGTATGGAGTAAGAAGGGACATACTCCGTCGATGGAAGAATATCTACACAATGGAATGATCTCAATCGCAGCACACACCATTGCTCTTTCAATCTCGTGTCTCATGGAAACTTGTTTTCCCCAACACAAACTCAACCCTGGAAAATACGATAGGTTAACCACATTGCTCATGATCATACCTCGACTTTTAAATGATCTTCAAAGTTACCAGGTGATTCGATTTTTAGATTTTTTTGTCTCTATTTTTACGTATATAGATCCCTTCAAGTGGTCATTTTTCGAATTTGTCAAGATCAACTGATCCAGCATTGATTTACAAATAAAATAAGGAGCATTAATGAGTAACTTGGCAAAGTGTTTTACCAAAAAAAAAAAACTAGGCAAAGTGTAACGTGAAAGAATATTTATATATATATATATATATATATATAATTGTTTTCATACGATACTCTTGTACTTACACGATCAAACATGTCCATGCAACGTAAATTCACAGAGGGAACAAGAACAAGGCAAGATCAATTCCGTGCTACTCCACATGAGGAATTCTTCAGGTCTCGACATTGAAGACTCGATCATTCATATCGAAAAGATAATAGATTCAAACAGGAAAGAGTTTCTGGAGCATGTACTAATGGATGGACTAAGTGATTTACCCAAACCGTGCAAAGAGATTCACATGTCTTGTTGCCAAGTCTTTGAGATGTTTTTCAACAAGAAAAATCGTTATGACTCCGACACAGAGATGCTTCAAGACATTAAAAAGGCTTTCTACGATCCAGTGAAAGTAAATGAACTCTCAGAGATCGAGCCTAAGCCACTGATGGTACATGGTGATGAGTTTCTGATGCTTCCTATGCTGAAACTATCACCAAATCTTCTTGAATCTAAGAGGAAGGACCAATCCGGGGCGGTGAAAACATCCATGTGCTTGAGAACAAGTTTTCATGCTCATAAACGCGCTATTGCCTTACAGCCTCTCAAGATCGTTGCCTCACAGAGTATAGTGATACCAATGATGCCAACAAAATTCGCACCTTGCTTCTACTGATTAAAATATCTAATTATCTATGTATGTTATGTTATATTATATTGATTAGTCAAATAATCTTTACGTACGTGTCTAAAAGGTAAAGTGTTCTCTTCTTGTTTAAATTTTAAGGAAATTATGTGTGTGTGATTGTGAAAGATTTAGAAACTATGCAGTTTTCAAATTGATTTTTGCTAGCTATACGACTAGAAACACTGTTACATTCTCACACTATGTTACTCTTAACTGTTCCATTATTGCTTCCTTCACGTGTCTCCAACAACTTTGCCCATACTTAGACCATTTCATATCGATCTCTATTTTTTCTTCTACAGTACATGAACTCTAAAACAGAGATGAGTTTTTGCTGTAATGTATTTCTCTATAATATATGAGTGTTATATTTTCTCATACTATAGAGTAGTGCTATTTTTTAATCTCTATATATCTCTTGTTCACAGAGTTTTTTTTTGTAAAAAGGCTTTCTATTAGAATGCAAATAACAGTACAACTATGACAAAGGTCATACAGTTTTTTGAAACGTATAGTAGAGAGAAAGCAAGAGCTTAACCTAGTGTTTGGAATCATACAAGTTTGAAAGCAATACCAATGCTTAACAAAGCTAGAAAAGAAATAGAGAATTAACAAAGAGTTCTGAAAACTCAACCACTTGGAGAATACAAACCTCCACAACGACATCACATATTAGATTAGCCACGACCACCTATATTACGACAACGATTGTGGTTACCACGTCCACGAGCTTCGGAATACAACTGCATCTCTTTAGTCTTAGTAGAGGGTTTAACCGGCCTTTCACGAAAACACTTTACGTGAAGGAGACAAATATTCCTTTGGGACCAGCTCATCAAATGAAGTTAGAGTTCCATCTTCATCATCTGAAGATTCTAAACATCTAAATCGATTGGTGAGTAAATTAGAGCTTGATAAGCTCCAGAGGATTGAACAATCAGCTGGAGAATTTGTTGAGACATGATTGAAAGAAGATAAAGTCTCTTTTGAAGAAACCAAAGGTGTGAGAGAGCTGATTGTATTATTACATGTGATTGAGTGTGTAGAAAAGTGTTCAGAGCTAGTATTTGGATAGCCCTGTCCAACCTTTCCTTTTAATGAGAATGAAGTATCTTTGCTTTGCGTCCAACTTTGAATTGTCCTCAGCATTGGTGATCTGATCGCTAGGATTGTTTGTGGTAGCTACTACAGCCATGATTGGATGAGAAGTAGCATCCACACTTGGAGTTTAAGTGTGTGGGAGAGGCACGCTCATAACTGAATGGTTAGGAGTAGCATCTCTTTCCTCTATATCCCTAACCATATTATTTTCTTCATTTGCTAAAATAACATTTGATTCAACATCTGATGATATTGGAGATGATGTCTTGGTGATCTTAGTTGGATCTAGTGGCTTTCCCAAACATCGTGACGCTTTATGGCCCAGCTGACCACACTTTGCACACTCCGAAGGCAGCCAAGACCCACTCTCATCCTCAACAGCTACTCTCTGAGCGAAAGGCCTATCTAACTTGATCTCAACCAGAATGTTTGCTTCTTCCATTAGAGTAGGATCAAGCCAAGACCCACTTGGCTCTCCAATGCCTGAAGCGATCCACTTGATTCCTTAAAAAGAGTAGAGTTGATTTGGTATGTTCTTGAGAGATAAACAAAGTAATTGTTTCAGCCGGAGACCAAGCAGAAACAAACATCAAACAATCATTAATATGCCATATTCTCGTCTGGATAACAAACTTGCGAATTGGCATGATCCGGAATATGAAACAAGTATGATGATTCTCCTAATTTTTTGGTGAAGATACGACTGAATTCCTTGAAGAAGTACATGACTTGGGACAGTTACCTTAAGGGTTGCATCCTCCAAGTAATCAGGAACAATGACCCTGTTGAGATTGCACACTGATTTCATCTTTGCTTGCCATGGATATTCTTGTGAAGCAGCCTTGATAAGAGCATGATTATCCGGGGTTCTTAAAAGAGTTTCTTGCACTGTTCGCGTCAGTGGGGCCCATGAACAGTGCAAGAACCGCTTCTAAAAACTACTAAATAAGAACCGGTTTTAAAGAGTTTCTTACACTGTTTGCAGGTCCCACTGATACGTGGCGGCCCGCGATTAGTTCATTTTTTAATTTTCTTTTTCTTTTTTTTTAAGCAGTAAAAAAAAGCAAAAAAAAAAATTTAAGAACCCCTATTAGGAGTTCTATGGATAATGATGGCCTAAAGGACTAGGTTGCTAGTAAAAGGTTATTCTAGTTTCTTGGTATCTGGAGAATATATGCTCTTTTCACCAAAACCTTTAAACCAAACTATATAAACTATTGCTTACTCCACCACGAAACACCCCACATCTTTTTACTCCCCTTTTCATTGTGTCGCACAGAAGGATTATTACAAAAAAAAAACATGTCAGATTTCGACAGAATATCTGAGAGAATAAATTTTGACGAAATTTCGAAGACTTTTTGAAATGTTTTGTCTAAATTTTTGTTGTCATATTTTCTTGGAATTTTTCGACTAAAAACTGATGATTGTCCAATTGATAATATTTTTTGTCAATTGGAAATCCGACAACAATCCATTCACACTGGTATTGAATTTGGTCAACGGAAATTTGTCAGAAAGTTTAGAAGATTTTCATGAATTTCTATCACTATACATGTGAAATGAAAAAAAAAAATCAAAATTATTTAATTTATAAATAAAATATGAATAATGAGCTGTCTGCAACTAGAACAGCTAATGTCTTTCGTCTTATTAGAACATTATGTTATCTCCAATTTTTATTTTAGCCTAAAACACTTCCTCAGCCTCAGCTTTAGTGATATTTTTCTCTCTTTCAATCACCATGGGGAATTGCGTATCTTTTCAAATTTCTTGTGATCAAACGCTGGATCGTATCTCGACTTTCTTATTTAGTAGAGGTTATATTGGAAAGCTTAAGGAGAATCTCAAGTATCTGGAGAGGGAAATGAAAGATCTCATAGCAATTAAAGATGAAGTGATGAACAAAGTTGAGAGGGAGGAAAGGCTACATCAGCAAAGGCGTCCAAGTGTCCGGGAATGGCTTACACGTGTGGAGGACGTCCATGCGCAGTTCAAAATTCTGGTTAGTACTAGTAGGGCTCAGCTTCAAAATCTGTGTCTCTGTGGTCTATGCACAAAAAATGTATTATTAAGCTACAAATATGGGAAAAGTGTATTCTTGTTGTTGGAAGAGGTAAAGAAACTCAAATCAGATGGTGACTTTAAAGAGGTTACTGAGTTGCCTCCGAGACCTGAAGTCGTGGAGAGGCCTACTTGGCATACGGTTGGTCAGGAGGAAATGCTTAAGGAGGCATGGAAGCGACTTATGGATGATGAAGTCCTATTCATGGGTCTTCACGGTATGGGAGGCGTAGGGAAAACTACCCTTTTCAAGAAAATCCACAATAAGTTCTCTGAAATAGCTGGAGAGTTTGACATTGTGATCTGGGTCGTGGTGTCTCAAGGTGCAAATATTACAAAGGTTCAAGAAGATATTGCGCAGAAGCTAAACCTTTGTGGCGACGAATGGACAAAGAAAAATGAAAGTGACAAGGGCGCAGAGATGTACATGGTTTTAAAAGGGAAGAGATATGTGCTGATGCTAGATGATATATGGGAGAAAGTGGATTTAGAAGCCATCGGAGTTCCGGAACCGACCAGAGAAAATGGATGCAAAGTAGCATTCACCACCCGTTATGAGGATGTATGTAAGAGGATGGGGGATCATGAACCGATGCAGGTCAAGTGTTTGAAAGAAAATCAAGCATGGGAATTGTTTAAACTCAAGATAGGAAATGAAATGTTAAGAAGAGAGCCACTCATTGAGGGCCTCGCTAGAAAGGTTGCTGATAAATGTGATGGTCTACCACTAGCGCTCAGTGTCATTGGCGGGACAATGGCATCTAAAACTAGAGTACAAGAATGGGAGGATGCAATCTATGTTTTAACCAGAAACGCTGCAGAATTTTCTGACATGGAAAATGACATTCTTCCAATTCTGAAGTACAGCTACGATAAACTTGTGGATGAACAGACCAAGTCATGTTTCCTCTATTGTGCTCTGTTTCCGGAAGATGGTCGGATAGAAAAAGAAAGGTTGATTGACTATTGGATATGCGAAGGATTCATGGGCGAGTACCAGGTTTTAAAAAGAGCAATTAATAAGGCTTATGGGGTACTCGGTGCCCTTATCCACGCAAATTTACTGACAGAAGTTGATACAGAAACTGTTGTGATGCATGACGTAGTTCGTGAGATGGCTCTTTGGATTGCATCTGATTTGGGGGAAAACAAAGAGAATTTTGTTGTGCATGCAAGAGGCTTACGTGAAATACCAAAAGTCAAGAATTGGGGAGCTGTGAGAAGGATGTCACTAATGGGTAATATGATTGAAGATATAACTTGCAGTTCCATGTGTTCTGAACTTACAACTCTGCTCCTCCAGAAGAATTATCATTTGAAGAACCTCTCAGGTGAATTTATCCAATATATGCAAAAGCTAGTTGTTTTGGATCTATCAGATAATCACAACATCAAGGAACTTCCGGAGCAGCTATCGGAGCTGACCTCACTGCAGTATCTTAACTTGTCCTATACAAGTATACAGCAACTGCCTGTTGGTTTCCAAGAGTTGAAAAAGCTAACTCACCTTAATTTGAGTTTTATATGGGATCTTGGTAGTATCAGTGGGATATCAAAGTTGTCAAGTTTAAGAAGTTTAAAACTATTTGATTCTGGTGTTCGAGGAGATGTTAGCTTAGTGAAGGAGCTGCAGCTTTTGAAGCATCTACAATTTCTAACCATGAATGTATATACAGAGTTGGGTTTGGAGAAAATATTAGGAGATCAAAGGTTGATTAATTGCATCTATAGCATGCATATCCAGGATTTTCAAGAAAAGCCATTCAATCTGTCGTTGCTGGTGAGCATGGAGAATCTTCGAGTGTTCTGGTTAAAAAGTATTCATGTCTCCAATACGAAGTGCGAAGGTAGTGAGATAGACTCGTCTGATTTGCACAATATGGATTTACACAATCCAACACGTCCATGCTTTACCAACCTCTCCAGCGTATATATATTTAAATGCAGAGGCATTAAGGATCTGACTTGGCTATTGTTTGCTCCAAATCTTGTTAAACTAAACATTCAAGATTCAGGTGAACTAGAAAAAGTTATAAACAAAGAGAAAGCAACAAAGCTTACAGGTATTTCACCACCCTTTGAGAAACTAGAAAAGCTACACTTGAACGACTTGCCTAGACTGGAGAGTATCTACTGGAGTCATCTTCCCCTTCCATTTTTGAGGAGCTTATACATAACAAACTGTCCAAAGCTAAGAAAGCTTCCCTTAAATGCTACCAGTGTCTCACGAGTTGTCGAGCTTGGAATATCACTTCATCCTCGAGAGAAGCAAACTGAGCTTGAATGGGAGGACGAAGATACCAAAAATCGTTTCTTGCCTTATGTGTCAGGTAACTAGTTCTCATGTTCCGCTCTAAGTTAGCATGATGTATGCATCATTACTAGACTCATATGATCCATTTGCTTTCAGAAGATGTTGTGCCTTAAATTTCAATGCTTTCCAATTAATATCACTCACTTTGTTTTAACTTTTCTTTGTTTTTGTTTTTGGTATTCTTTAGGGCTAAGCCTTCGTTACTCTCAAATGCTCACCGTCTGATTGAGAATCCACGCTTCTTCTTCTGATGTATGTCTTTCAATTTGTTACTCTCATTCGTCTTACGTACAATTGGAGTGTATTGTATCATTGTTTTTCTTTATTATCTCTGTGTGGATGTGTTATGTAGTTGACTTGGATTATGTTTTCCTATTGTTTTACATAAGATGGATTATTGGATTGTATCTTTTTCAAACAATACTTAACTATTCTTGATTTACAATCTAACCAATACTTTTACAGAGCATTTTTATTTTGGATTTACAATCGACCAAGCTCCATGGATGTAAAGACAACTCAACACCCCTAAATCGACCAAGCTCCATGGATGAGCTATTGAAGAACCAAACCATGAACTGTTCCAAAACTGAAACATCATGTCCCAATGGTAAGAACTCAACATCTCCGCTCAATGCCTTGTAGAAAGTTGCCATATTACTCTGTAAGTATCTCATTTCTCCATTCTTGTAATGCTTAGATCTCTAGAAAAAGCTGACTCACTTTAAACTGGAACAGTTGCGATCAATATTCTAACACACAAAATAGAGATTCTTAACATTGGATATGTTTTCACAATTAGCACCGGTGCTCACTAGCTTATTGGGAAGCATGACTGGAAGGTAAATGATCTTATTCTTTTCGTCCTTTTGACTATGATTTGCTTTGAGTTTAAGATAGTGGTTCATGTCGAAGAAAGGTTACTTTTCGCTCCCCTGTTATCTTCATGACATGCCTTCTCTCACACGTCTTATGTAGGAAAGTAAAACAAATTGAGAAAATGTAGGTTACAGATCTGCCAAATTCGCTTTGCGGAGTTGCAAAAGGTTCAAATGATTCTCATTGTCAAGGCAAGAACATATGCTCCTCTCCAGTCTATCAAAAAATGTTAACAGTGGCTTCTTTACTATGCGGTGTAATTGGCCAATGAGAAGCCTCTGAATCTTCCCAACAGGAGCTTGAGTGTTTGTTGCCTTTGTGCCATCTCTTTCTCTTAGCATTCCAGCACTGGTAACTGTAGCAAGAGCTTCAATTTTAGTTCCAGATAACAGTCTCCACAAATGTGCGATACTATACTCAGAACTAGAGAAACTCAACCACTGAAATTCTGCAGATGATCAATCTTGTTGCTGCTTCAAAACTCGCTTTTGCTCATTTGAAACTGAACCTACTCAACCCAGTATAGCACACCAACGATATATATCAAACTCTCGTTCTTCTTGTCAAACTTGACATCTACAGTTTTTCAAAATCGCTTTCCTGGCACATGCTATGTGTGGTTTCTGCAACTCAGTTGTCGAAACACGCGATCCTCTTCTTTGGCTGTCCCTACTCCGAGAAGATATGGCAGACCCTGACGAAAAAGCTACTGGGACAGCGTTACACGTACGAGTGGAACCGGGTGCTTGAACTTGTCTCTGCTGGTACTATGTCAATTACAACTCAGTTTCTTGTGAGATAGTATTGCAAGCTCTAGGCCATACGCTTTGGCTTGAAAGGAATGGAAGGAGACATAGCTCAGTTCATCAGCCTCCAGGAATAATTATCAAATTCATTGATATGCAGGTAAGGAACAGAATAAGCTCACTACAAGGGAGATGAAGGAAATATTTGATCAATGTGATGGCGAAGTGGTTTGATTCTCGAAAATAGAGAAAAGATTTATTTATTTAGATTCCTCAAAACAGCAATTTTCTGAAACACTTTAGATTAATGTTGCATCAGTTTGTAAAAAAAAAAAATTGTTTGAATAAATTTAACATTCTTTCAACAAAAAAAGTTTGAAACTATATAAATTATAATAAAATAAAATCTTAACAAAAACAAGCGCAGGAATTAACCTAGCTAGCAAATACTAATATCTTAAGTTTTTGAAGCATCATTGGTATTTAACCAATACTACAAAGTTAGTAGCCAATAAAAAAGACAAATGGAGATAGAGATTCTACAAATGTTTTAAGAATCTCTCGACGAGAAACATTTTTTATTCTCGCTCTTACTATTTATTTTTTTAATACTTTTATGCGGATAAACCTATTTAAATACTGTCAATAATAATGTTCTTAATATGATGTATAATATTTTTCGTGTGAACTAGTCATATCGTTTTGTCAACTAGAATTAGTCATATATAATCAAAATTATATACACTTGGTCTTTCACAGAAATATAGACGTCTGACCTTATCAATACTTGTATATAATTTATAAAGACATGATCATGCCTCCGTCTATATATAGATTAACCACGTTCAATTCAATTGTTTACCACAATAATCTCTGATCATCACGTCTTCTTCTCTCCTCAGCCACCAAGGTCACTTCTCTTTCTTTCTCTTTCTTTTTCTCTCTCTCCTTTCCAATATTGCAGAATTCTATATGGTTTATCCCTGAAAAATCTTACTAAATCTGAAATCTGGTCCAAAATGTGTTATGTAAATGTAATGGGCATTTTGTAAGAACTTGTCCATGTACAACATGAAATGTTGCTAATTAATCTTTTCTCCGTTTAGAACTTTCATCATGAAAGGGTATTTTTTTCTCTATCAAATTCCCAACGTAATTAAATAAACACATGCATGTGCGCAAGAATGCAGTATATTGAGCTAAGAACTGATTCAATACACTTTCTACATGTATCTAGATAAAAATCAGTTGGTGATGGCTCAAAAATTGGAAGCCATTGGTAGCACAAATGGCTTTACATTCGATGATGGATCTGACCATGACGGTGTTTCCAAGATTTTTGTTGGAGGTGGTCTTCAAGGAATTCTTTACATGGAATTTGAATATGTAAAGAGTGGACAGCTTAAATTTGGATCACTCGTTGGTCGCCGTCATCGAGGTTTCATAGAGACGGTATGTATGAGTCTAACGTATAAAAACAGAGATGAGACTTAATTGGAATAATATATAAGTGAGATGAATCCATCAAATCATGGAAACTAATTTTGAGTTGAAGTTGAAAACTGTTTCTATTGGTGTACTTTATGATATTTGTTTTCACATCTTTTTCAGTTTGAGATTAACCATGTCAAAAATGAACATCTCGAATCTGTAGAGGGTTACTATGATCATGAATCCGGTTACATTCAAGGACTTCAATTCAAAACCAATTTCAGGGTTTCAGAACTGATTGGATATGAAAAGGGTTATAAGTTTACACTTGAAGTTAAGGGCAAAAAGATCAGTGGCTTTCATGGATATATGAGGAAGAGAAACATCATCTCCCTTGGAGCATACTTCACTATGATTCTTCCTAGTAGATTGGACGTGAAAGGCGGCAAGGGAGGCCATCAGTGGGATGATGAAGCTAACCATGACGGTGTTACAAAGATTCATGTACGAGGTGGTTTTGAAGGCATTCAATATATCAAATTTGATTATGTCAAGAATGGAGAAACCCAAGATGGACCAATCCATGGTCTCTCGGGTAGCGGTTTCACACAGACGGTATACATTATATCGCCCTATTCTACTATTTATTTTGTTGTGAACAAATGTGAATTAACTTTTAATAAAGTAAAGAAATTTAAGAGAGTAAATCATGATTGAGTTAATACACCTGATTAGAGTTTGTATATTTATTATGGGGAATATTGCATTTTAAATACTCAAGTTGGCTAAAGTTTGCACTTCAAACCTTGACGTTCAACAACTAACACTTTAAACAATGAAACTAACTACAATAACATATTAAACCTTGAAACTAATTTACTTGTTCGCCACGTCAAAATTGTGACCGGTACTGTTCATTAGCAGGTCAAAATGATGATGTGGCGGTTACGTTTTTTTTTTTTTATTTAAAATAAATCAATAAAATGATTCAAATAAATAAAAATAGGTAAAATAAATAAAACTATCTTACAAAAAAAAAGAAAACTTAAATTTTGTATTTTTAAAATAATTTTATAAGTTTTTTGAAATTTTAAGTTAGTATTTATTTTTTAAGAAACATTTTGTATTTTTAAAATAGTTTTATAAGTTTTAAAATTTTTAGTAAGTTTTTTTTAAGATAATATTATTTATTTTATATTTATTTTACCTATTTTTATTTATTTTAATTGTTTTTATTGATTTATTTTAAAAAAAAAAAAAAAAAAAACATAACCGTCACGTCATCATTTTGACCTGCTAATGAACAGTACCGGTTACAATTTTGACGTAGCAAAAAATTAGTTTCAAGGTTTAATATGTTATTGTAGTCACTTTCATTGTTTAAAGTGTTAGTTGTTGAACGTCAAGGTTTGAAATGCAAATTTTTGCCAACTTGAGTATTTAAAATGTAATATTCTCATTTATTATGTGAATGAATAAATTTATAATCTTTTACACTCATGTTCTTTTTCTTTTCTTTTTCCTTTAAAAATCATTTTTATCTTACTTAAGTTATTATACTTGATAAAGATGCTTTTACTGATGCACGGATTTTAAAATATTTAAGTTACTTCCAAAAATAACATACTTAATTTGTAATATTTTTGTGTTGACCAATTCCTTGTTTGGCAGTTTGAGATAAACCATTTCAACGATGAACATTTGGTTTACGTAGAGGGTTACTACGACGATGCATCTGGTGTAATTCAAGCACTTCAATTCAAAACTAACCTCAAGACTTCAGATGTTTTAGGATATGAAAAGGGTAAGAAGTTTTTACTAGCAGAAAAAGGTAAAAAAATCACTGGCTTTCATGGATATGCTGACAAGAATCTCAATTCTCTTGGAGCATACTTCACAACGGTTTCTCTTACCAAATCGGAACGCCATGGCGGTTCTGAAGGCATATTTTGGGATGATGGTGTTTTCGAAAGCATAAGAACGGTGTATGTTAGCTATGATACCACTAACGTAAAGAGTGTCACGTTTCACTACCACAACCGCACAGTTATAGAGCGTCAACATGGGTGGCAGACTATACAAGAGGATGTAGAAGAAGAAGAGGTTATGTTCAAAACTGGGATACATTCATGATTATATACAAATTATTTATATATATGAGTAATACCATTAAATAATGGGGTCATACTTTGCTTCTATATTAGCAAAATTCCAGGGAGAGTTTTTTCAAAATATAAAATGGTTCATTTTATTTTACATACTTTTTATAAATATCACTAGGTTTTGATCCGCGTTTTCAAAATGCAAATCTGTTTTTGGTTGACAAAATTGGTATCTAATTAAAGGAAGTATATCATGTTCTTGTATCGGGTGACAAAGAACACCATTTTCTTACAACTAAAGTGCACCATTTATTTGCAAAACTATGTGTATCTTTGCCAATTCATATCCCATACTAACATCATTATATATATGTACACACACACATCTTTATATATACATATATTAATTATTCTTTTATGAGATGTATGTGATTAATGCATGCAGTTTGAGCTAGACTATCCAAATGAAGTGATTACATATGTAGAGGGGACTTTCAAAAGATTCGGGCCTGGCAAGACGAAGGTTACGTCATTGATTTTCAAATCATCTGAAGGGAGAACCTCTCCGACATTTGGAGTAGTGTGTGGCACCAAATTTGTGTTAGAGAAAAAAGGTTGTGCTGTGGTTGGGTTCCATGGACGGCATGATGATCGTGATCTTGTTTCTATTGGAGTATATTTTTCTCCAATGCCTCCTCCTACTGCAGAGAAACTACGACCACAAGGTGGTCTTCGAGGAGAATCATGGGACGATGGTATTTTCGATGGTGTTAGAAAGTTATACGTAGGACAAGGTGATAATGGTGTTGCATTCCTTAAGGTTGTGTACGGGAGGGACACTCGTATTGTTATTGGTGAAGATCATGGAAACACAACACCACTTGAAGTCAAAGAGGTCAGGCTTTTTTCATGTTTTTAAGATTTGGGGTTTATAATGTTTACATTGACATGTTTTTATTTGGCAGTTTGAGCTCGAATATCCAAGTGAATACATTACATCCGTGGATGGTTGTTATGACAAAGTAATTGGAAGTGAAGTTGAAGTTATAACTATGCTTAGGTTTACAACGAACAAACGAACATCTATTCCGGTAGGATTCGAATCTACGTCGAGCTTTTTACTTTACAAAGATGGCTTCAAAATTGTTGGATTCCATGGAAAGTCAAGTCACATGATTAATCAAGTTGGGGTCCATGTTCTGCCCTTCACTTATTGATCACCTTCTAATCTCACATGTTGATCATTGTCTTGATTATGCCACATCTCTCGTGTAACTATTTCAGGAAATAAAAAATGTTTGGACCTGTCTAGTACATACTCATGATTTTTTACAAAATTATTTTATGATAATTTAATTTAGTAAAATAATTACTGTAGAAGTTGAAAGATAATGCGTTTTATGTTGGTTCAAAATATTTTATGAACTTTGAAAGCTCAAGCAAGAAAGCTTGAGGAGATATGAAGTGGATAAAATATCTTCTTATTATTTCCAACTTAATCAATATTTACATCCTCGAGTCTCTTATATACACACTAGATGACAAGATTACTAAATAGGACCTACACGTCATTAGTGACAGATCATTGCACCAGACTGTAAAGCAGAATAACGGTTGTGTATTTGGATACATCTCGCTGTCCTTTTGGATACATCTCGATGTCCTTCTGGTACAAGGACCAGCTGGATTGGTCAAAGCTGAACCTTTGTTGCCGTTGGAAAGAAGAGCTGATGTTTGCTGGATGGGCCTGAATGTGGTGTTGTGGGCTTGATGAACTTGGGATTGTGAACTTGTATTGTTGTTGCAGAGCCCAGCATCTTTGTTCTTTACACACCCCCTCAAACTCGTGTCGGGTGGTAACATGACACCGAGTTTGTAGCGCAGAGCAAAGAATTCCTGTTGGGGAAGGGACTTTGTAAAGACGTCGGCGAGCTGATCAGATGCAGGGATTTGATGCACAACTAGAGCTCCTAACGCCACTTTTTCCCTTACATAGTGAAAGTCTGTATCAAAATGTTTAGAGCGATTGTGTAAGGCTGGATTTGCAGTCAGATAAACAGCGGACAAGTTATCGCAGTAGAGCTCAGGTGTCTTAGGTTGCTCGACACCCATTTCACCAAGAAGAGAAGAAATCCACTTCATTTCTGTAGATGTTAAAGCCATTGTACGATACTCTGCTTCTGTCGAGGACCTCGAGACTGTGGGATGACGCTTTGCAGACCATGAAATAATATTCTGACCGAGGAACGTACAGAAACCTCCAGTGGAGCGGCGAGTGTCTTTGCAACCTGCCCAGTCGCTATCACTATAAGCACGAAGGGTAAAGTCAGAGTTGACAGTCATGTCAATACCCATATGTATAGTGCCTTTGAGATAACGCAAAATACGTTTGACATTAGCAAAATCAGCCATCGTTGGAGCATGCATCTTTTTACAGACGTAGTTGACAGAGAACTGAATATCGGGCCTGGTCAACGTGAGATATTGCAGTTTACCAGCAATGCTCCTGAAATAGGTTGGTTCCGGAACAGGACATCTTGACCCGGAACCTTATCAAGCTGAAGTGGAAGTGGTGTAGGCATTGGAGCACAATCCTTCATACCCGCAGAGATCAATAAGTCAGAAATATACTTCTCTTGACAGAGAAAGAGACCATTTGTATGAAATTGAGCTTGAACGCCTAGAAAATAATGAAGTGATCCCATATCTTTCATTCGAAACTGACTATTGAGACTGGCCATCAATGTAGTTATCAGAGTGTCATTGCTTCCTGTGAGCAACATGTCATCTACATACAGTAGCAGATAGATAACATCTTCACCATGAAGATAAACAAAGAGAGATGGATCTCGCAAGGTACATACAAAGCCGAACTCAAGGAGAAATGTACTGAAGCGCGAGGAGCATGTTTTAACCCATAGATAGCCTTCTTCAGTTTACAAACATAAGTCGGTCGTGAGAGATCTTCAAACCCCGGTGGCTGAGTCATATAAACTGTTTCTTTCAAATCACCATGTAAGAAAGCATTTTGAACATCAAGTTGTTTCACCTTCCATCTTTTCGCGGTAGCAACATGAAGCACTGTTCTAACTGTAGCTATTCTCACAACTGGACTGTAGGTTTCAACAAAATCAATCCCTGTTTCTTGTTCATTTCCTTTGGCAACCAAACGTGCTTTCAACTTGTCTTCACTTCCATCAGCAAAGAGCTTTGTTTTAAATACCCATTTGCAGCCAATTGGTTCAACATCCTGAGGAAGTGGGACAAGATCCCAAGTGTCAGTGATTGCAAGATTATCCATCTCAGTTCTCATTGCTCCATTCCATCTTGTATCTTGGAGAGCTGTCTTTACTGACTTTGGTTCTGGATAGCTTGTCTTGACAGTATGCAGAATATATCTCGGATTAGGCTTCCGGATCCCAGCTTTTGCTCTGGTTTGCATTGAGTGCAACGGTTGTTGAGGCTGAGGTTGAGGGGAGGGTGAATGTGGAAGAGGTGGGAAGTCATTGTCATTCAGAATAGAATCGTCAGAATTGGAGTCCTGAGATTGGTTTCTTGAAGAAGAGGATCCTGGAGTATCAGAATCAGAGGATTCTACAAGAGGTACAACAGGAGTATTATTGAGTGGCACTGTAGGTGTAGGCATCCTTCTGACGATCACACATGGTTCTGGTATAGACGAAGTAGTGTCATTAGTACCAGAGGTTGCAGAACTGTCAGATTCTGCAGCAGTGGAGGGAAGAAAACATGAATGCCAAGCTGAACCTAACTTTGAAGAAGGAACTGGCAGAAGATGTCGATAAGCATTCTCATATGGAAAATCTGTTTCATCAAACAAGACATGGCGATTGATATAAACCATTCATGTTGGTGGATGAAAGCATCTGTACCCTTTATGATTAGGACTGTAACCAAGAAACACACAGAGCAAAGCTTTAGGATCAAACTTATTTGAAGCGTAAGGTCTGAGGTAGGGGAAGCACTTTGAACCAAACACTCGTAACGCAGAATAACTTGGAGACTGACCAAGAAGAACCTCGTAAGGACTCTTGTTGTGAAGCACTGTTGACGGAAGAATGTTGATAAGAAAATTCGACGTAAAGAATGCTTCAACCCATAAATGTTGTGGGACTTTGCTCTGAAACATCATAGATAGACCTAACTCTGTGATGTGACGATGCTTTCTCTCAACTAATCCATTATGTTGAGGAGTATATGGACATGAAATCTGTTGTTTGATCCCACAACTAGCCAGATGAGACTTGAACTTATGACTCATAAACTCACCCCCACCATCACATTGAAAAAGAAGAATGGGATGACCAAGTTGAGTTTCAACCATCTTCTGAAAAGAGATAAAGACAGAGTAGAATTCACTTTTGTGCTTGAGGGGGAAGAACCAAGTATATCTTGAGAAATGATCGATAAACATGACATAAAATCGAAATCCTTGTGTTGATATTACAGAAGATGGTCCCCATAAATCACAGTGAATGCGCTCTAGAGGCTTATTTGAAACAAAAGCAGAAGATACAAAAGGTTGTCTGCTTATCTTGCCCATCTGACAAGCATCACAAAGACCAACACCCTGTTTATTGATGATTATTTCTTTATTCCTTGATAGTTGTTGAAGAACTTCCTTATTAGGATGGCCTAACCGCAAATGCCACAAGTCTTCATCTGTAGCTTGTTGACGTGTAGAATAATAAGCCTGAAACGAATTGTTCTCCAACACATAGAGATCTTTATGTCTGTTTCCTTTGGTGAGGAGTTGCTGCGTCTGTTTGTCCTTTACAATCACAGTGTCAAAGTCGAACTCAATAGAACATGGGTAATCAGCAGTAAGCTTAGACACAGATAGAAGAGATTTAGTGATTCCAGGACAAACTAAGACATCTTGTAAAGGTAAATTACCTCGGGAGCCTTGAAGCACAGTGGAACCAATGTGAGTGATGGGAAGAAAGTCACCATTCCCAACAACAACAGAGTCATCACCATTGTATGGCTGAGAATGTTGGAGCTGAGCCGCGGAGTTGGTGATGTGAGCAGAAGCTCCTGAGTCCGGATACCATTCATGACCTGCACCTGGAGAGTCTTCATCAGTAACACGAATAGCAGCAAGAACATTCGTATGTTCCCCACTGTCATAGGCATGATCAAAGCGTTTATAACAACGATTAGCAGAGTGTCCATATTTCTGACAGATTTGACAAGTGGGACGAGATCCTCCACCAGAAGTAGAGCCACTGGAGATTTGTTGGTGGAAACCCCTGCCTCTGGTGTTGTAAGAACCTCTTCCTCTGTAGATGTTGGAACGTCCATAGCTTTGACCACGGCCACGATTAGGATAACCTCCACGAGAAGCATAAAAAGCCTGATTAGTGTTGACAGAAACCTCTTCGTACTTTTGAAGTTTGTCATCAAAGCCTGTAAGCTTATAGACAACATCATCAAAGGTGAGACCAGGAAAAGAATCCATAGTAGTCTCAATGATTGTCGAGATGGATTCATATTCTTTCCCTAATCCATTTAGAACGCCATAAATCTTTTCATTCTCAGGGATGGGAGATTCAATGGAGTCTAGCTGATCACATAAGCTTTTTATCTCTGATAGATAGTGAGCCAATGTTTTGTTACCCTTCGTTGTAGTCTGGATCCGTCGTTGAAGATCAAGTTTACGTGTAGGAGAGACTCGGTTGTACTCTTGACCAAGATGAAACCAGATTTCTTGAGCCGAATGGAGACCATAGATACACCTTATAGCATCTTCAAAAAGATATCCAACAAGCCAAGCCATGACAAGTTGATCGGTACGTATGCACTTCTCAAACTCAGGATTTGGTGTCTGTGTGACTTGATCACCATTACGGACTGCTATGGTCGGGAGAGGTCGAGCTGTAGCACCGGTGACATGTCCCAGCAAACCTTGACTGTTAAGAAACTGCTCAAACTGATATTTCCAAAACAAGTAGTTCTTCTCCGAGAGTTTCAGCGTAACACATTGAGAAATGGTTAATGTGGAAAAAGAAACAGGATCATTAGGAGCATTCATGTTTCTGATACCATGAAAGCTCAAGCAAGAAAGCTTGAGGAGATATGAAGTGGATAAAATATCTTCTTATTATTTCCAACTTAATCAATATGTACATCCTCGAGTCTCTTATATACACACACTAGATGACAAGATTACTAGATAGGACCTACACGTCATTAGTGACAGATCATTGCACCAGACTGTAACGCAAAATAACGGTTGTGTATTTGGATACATCTCGCTGTCCTTCTGGTACAAGGACCAGCTGGATTGGTCAAAGCTGAACCTTTGTTGCCGTTGGAAAGAAGAGCTGATGTTTGCTGGATGGGCCTGAATGTGGTGTTGTGGGCTTGATGAACTTGGGATTGTGAACTTGTATTGTTGTTGCAGAGCCCAGCATCCTTGTTCTTTACAAACTTTACACAAAATATATGTTTAGATATTAAACAATCGTTTAAATTTAATACTCTATAACTGAATTCACCATTCTTTTAATTAAATGTAGTTACACATTAATAAATGTTCATGTTTTACAACAATCACAAAACGTTATATAAATCATTTTATGCACTTCAGACCTTTTAAGATCAAAAGTTAGTTTTCTTTAAGTTTGCAGTTGCGTATGAATATAAACAAAAATAAATCTAAAACAACTTCATTTAAAATGTTTAAAAACTAAAATTAAATATAGATATTATAAATAAAAATATATATTATATTTTATTATTTAAATCCACTAACCAAATCATTAACGTGGTAACCACTAACGTGTATATATACATATATGTTAATGAAACCAAAAACTTATAAAAATCCAATATTAGTTTTTATATAAGAAAAATTAATTCATTAGAATATATAATGTTCATCTAAACTATTAAAAAGTTAAAAAAATAAACATAATATTATTATTAATTAAATTTATTTTTTATTATGATAATCCGATTTAAAATATTTTATAAGTGTACAATGTGGTAATATTGTCAAATTATAATTAAAATGTTGATGCATCTGCTAATCAATCAATCATAAGTATTCTATAACCGTACTCATTTTTAAATGATATGCTAGTTAAACAATCGTTTAGTAACGATTGAATCTACAACCACATGTATCCACGAACTCTCTCCCACACTCGCTCATGCAGTTGTTGCGTTTAAAAAACTCATTCAAATATTTATTTAATTGGGCTGGATCGATTTGGTTCCGCCCAAATTTGGATTAGTTTGGGTAAATTGATTGAAATTCAGCTAGCCATGGATATCCGTCATATATATGGGCTTGTTCGTTTCACCATCCAGATGAGTCATCTCGATGGAGATGAGAGTTTTGTTTGTTTAGGCACTAAAAGTACAATCCATCTAGATGGTTCATCTGAATGACTTTAAAATTTAGCATCCACCTAGATGGCTCATCTGAATGACTTTAAAATTTTAGGCTATATTTTAAAGTCAATCGGGCTCAACCAATTTGGATCATCTCGATGAAGATGGTTCTGTCAAAATGGTATAATGTCTATTATACCCCTTATACATTTAACAAATTATAAGCTTAAATATAATATCATTTTTCACTCACGGAAAATTACAAAACCGTATTTTCCTACTAAAATAAAAAATATTTTTTTCCGCTAAAACCACAAAAAAAATTATTTTTCCGCCAAAAACGAAAAAAAAATCTGTAAAAATAGCAACAACGCATTTTCCCGCCAAAAGCCGCAAAATGTTTTTTACCGCCAAAACCGTAAAATATTTTTTCCCGCCAAAACAACAAAAACACGTTTTCTCGCCAAAACCGCAAAAAACACGTTTTCCCGGCAAAACGTGTTTTTCCGCCAAAACGCGTTTTCTCGCCAAAAGCGCAAAAACAAGTTTTCTCGCCAAAACCGCAAAAACGTGTTTTCCCGCCAAAAAAAAAAACAAAAACGTGTTTTCTCGCCAAAACCACAAAAACGCGTTTTCCCGCAAAAACCGCAAAACGTATTTTCTGCCAAAACGCGTTTTCTCGCCAAACGTGTTTTCCCGCCAAAACCGAAAAAACGCGTTTTCCTGCCAAAACCGCAAAAACGTGTTTTCCCGCCAAAACCGCAAAAATGCGTTTACCCGCCAAAACCACAAAAAATGTGTTTTTCCGCCAAAACTGCAAAACACGTTTTTTCACCAAACCCGCAAAAATGCGTTTCCCTGCCAAAACCGCCAAAACGCGTTTTCCCGCCAAACCGCAAAAACGTATTTTCCCGCCAAAACCGCAAAAACGTGTTTTTCCGCCAAAACCGCAAAAACGCATTTTTCCGCCAAAATCGCGATAACGTGTTTTCCCACCAAAAAAAAAAGCAAAAATGTGTTTTCTCGCCAAAACCGCAAAAACGTGTTTTCTCGCCAAAACCGCAAAAAATACGTTTTCCCGCCAAAACCGCAAAAACACGTTTTCTCGCAAAGCTGCAAAAAAATGCGTTTTTCTGCCAAAACCGTAAAAATGTTTTTCCGTCAAAACCGCAAAAATGCGTTTTTCCGCAAAATCATGTTTTCCCGCCAAAACTGTAAAAAACACGTTTTTCCATTTGTTCAAATTATCACAAAAGAGGAAGTATTCATAAATATATGAGTTTTGTAAAATTTGAATTTATTTCATATAAATTAAAAAAATTATAAATGTCAAAATGCTAATTTTAAATTAATTTTAGTGTAAATATATTTTAGACTAAATAATAAAAATTAGTTAAGTTAAAATTAATATCAAACAAATGATTAAATCAAAATAGGGGTATATTTGTAATTTATTTATTAAACTCATCTAGATGGAAATAGAAAAAAAGAAACGAACATAAAATTCATTCGGATGATTCATCTAGATAACTAGATGGCTTATCTAGATGGAAAAACGAATAATCCCTAAAATCTGGATGGATCATCTAGATGGATCACATAAATGGATCATCCGGATGGAAATGACAGATGGAGAAACGAACAGCCCCATATTTAAATCAACCATGAATATGTTTCAGTTTGGATAATTGGTACTCAAACCAAACAAAATTTACCCAAAAATCTTGTTGGGTATAGTTTGGATCAAGTATTTCTATATGAAAGTAATGACGCATGTGTTATGGTTCCGGTATTTTATATCTAAACTATCTAGTTTTACGTAATATACTTATTACGAACAACTACCGAAAATAACTAAATATATTTAGATTTATAATTGTAATTTTGAGTATCTAGATTATTACAAGTATCTAATCTATTAAAAGAGAAGTACAAATAGGAAATAATCCTTATTTTTACTTAATATTTACAATGAATGCCACTGATATTATCCCTACATCCAAACACTAATTCTTAATAAGGAAAAAATAAATTTGGGCTAAGCCCATTAACAACTTTTGTCATTAGAATTAAATATTTTACAAAAAGTGTATATGTGTTTCCAAATTTTTATAATAAAAACATAATTACATATATATATATATAGCATTACTTTAATTTTACTTTTATTCATATTTATATAAGCTACCCAACTATATTTGAATTATAAAAAAAATGTTAATAATTTTTTATTATAATCTGAACTTATTCATTTATAATAACAAAATTATGTATCTTTCCATAACAATTTACTGACTAAAATACATATTAATATTTATTATAAATGGTTATATATACAAACAAATACAATGTATTATTCATTTGTACGATATATATCTAATAAAAATAACTTATGTAAAATTTTCAATCACCATATAATACATATGCACAATTAGGTCTAGGACGGATCGAATATCTGAGGTATTTTAGGATATGCGGGTTCGGATATGCATTCGTCGGATTCGTAAAATTGTTATCTGGATCCGGATATTCGGAGTTAGGATATTCGGACTAAAATCCGAATACACGCGGATATCCAGACATGTTTTTTTAATTAAAAACAACTATTAACCTTCTTTTTAGTCTATTTAAAATTATTATTTAAAAAAATTAAAAATCATTAAAATTTAATAAAATTGAAATTTTAGTTATTTTATATAAGAGTATATATATTATACATAGATAAATATAATTAAATTTTAAATATTTATATTCAGATCCGGATATCCAGACCTAAATTTTACTATCCGAATTTGTACCTATATTAGTCGAATCCGTAAAATCACTATCAGGATCCCCAAATATCCGTTTTTCGAAACGGATGGGATCCCGGATCAGATAACGGATATCGAATATTAAGTTTCAGTCATATATACAATTATATCAAACAAATTAATTAAAATATTTGATATTTATAAAAATAACACCCGTGCGGGTGCACGGGTCAAAGGCTAGTTATTATTATAACTAATATTTTGGTTATACCTTTATTCAGATACTTTAAATATTAATTCAGTTTTTAGTTCTTGATGGATTTGGTGTCGGTTCTTCAACAATTTAAAAACCATTCAAATATTTACACCGGATTAGATTCAGTTTGGTATCATTAAATTTAGTTCGGTTTCAAGTTAGCCATTCGGATCTCTGGATATTCTGCCAGGCCTACTTGGAGCAATATATTTCACATATGTTCCTCTAACTAGATTTGTAAGCAATAGGTAGCAAGGAGGCAAGGAGTGGGATGATGGAACCGACACTAATGATGTAAAGATTTATGTACGAGTTGATGGTAAATGCATTCAAAGCATTAAGGTCGATTAGGTCAAGAGTGGACAACAAATAGATGGAGCAATCCAATGTCTCCTTTCTTTTAGATGATCTTAGATCATGTAATTCGGATACTCAGATAGCTTAAATCCAATATAATAAGCCATAGATGGATTACTCCGGTTTAAGGTTTAAACCAACTTTGACAAAACTGAAAAACAAAAGCCAAACCGAAACGGAGTGAGAGCAAGAAGTCATGTTGTAGTTGAACAACTCGAGGCAGTACCAGAAAGTTTTTTGGTGCTTTGAATTGGAGTTGCTTTAGGAACAAACCACAGACACTGATGTTTCTGTCTCTTTATTAAATAATTGAGGCAAACGCAAAACATGTAAAAAATCATTTTTATTTATTTTTCAAGCGACGCATAATTTAACTCTTAAATATGATTAATTAATTAATTAATTAATAATATTTCTTATAAATAATGAGAGATGACACGAGTCACTCAATGACTCCACACACCGAAGCTTTTTTGTCTGCTTTTTGGTCTTCTTTTAGAAACTAAGTTGTTGGGTTTGGTTTCGATCGACTCTTGAAACCTGTTCCGCTAAAAAACACGAGTTTAAAAGTGAAGACTCTCTCTCTCTGTAAAGCTATCTGCTTCGAGCCATTAACGAGCTGGGTTTGCTTCATAACTCGCAAGTTCTCTTTAAGGTTTTTATGTTTATCCTTTGTTTTCTCATGTTTAATGTTGTTGTGTCCTGTAATTAAAGATCCCATCTTTGAAATTAAATGCACCTCCTTTACTTTTCTTTTTTTATTAATTGATGGTTAATGATGCTGCGAAAGCAAAGTTTTTTCTTTTAATTTCTCTTTGCTGCCCATATCATCGGTTTAATGTTTATTTACTTCCCCTTAGATCTGGAGAAAATTATAAAAATCTATTAAAAAGAAAAAAAAAACTATTTGTCTTCTATTCAATTCCTTAGGCGTTTCGCTTTCGCAGTGGCCCATAGATTGTTCGTCAGTTTCTGCGAGTGTGTGAGTAAACTCTGTTTGTTTCTTGAGCTGTTGGGTTATCTTCTCATCATAATGTCGGAAAGTATATCTCACTGATGCTTTTTTTTCCTGAGGAAAGTTTGGATTTTTATTTGTTTCTTGAGCCTCTCTGATTCTGATTTTTTTTTTAATGTGTGTTTCGTTCACTTTGTTCTCGTGCAGATTTTCAGACGGATTACCTTATTGCATGTGCCTATAAGAGAAACTGAGATTTGTTGTCCGAATTGGTTTCTTTGTTCATCTCTGTTTCTTAACACAAGAACCGTTGGTGAGTTTCTAATAGCTGTCTTTGTTTTTTTTTTTAATGTATGGAGAATTAATTAATGTTGTGCTTTGTGTTTGATGCTTGTTGTAGGCTCAGTAAATAGATTATGGAACATGATTTACCGTCTGTTAAATCATGGAAATCACTTGTCAAGAGAAGAAACAACGCTCAAGAAGGGGTAAGATCTTGGTTCTGTGAAGCTCTATGATCTCTGTGCTATTCTCGGGTCTATTTGCTATTGATTTGATGTGGGAAAGCTGGAAACTTTCCAGGGCAAATCATCGTGGAAGATGAAACCTGTCATGGCTCTCATGTGTACAGTTCTTTTGATCTTTTGGTACAAGACCACAAATTTTCAGTATGAACAGACAGAGGTATGATGAAATCACTTTGGTTTCTTACCAGTTGAAACACTTTTGATATGATAGTAATTCACTTCTTTTGGCATATGCATGCATTGTTCAGATAGAAGAAACAGATTATCCCTTTGAGATGGCAAAGGTAACATTTTTTATTGTTGTGCCTCTCCTCTTTGTCTATATATTGTTACTGCATCGCCTGTCTAGTTTTGATTGCATCTTGTTCAGGAATCTGAACCGGTGAGTGAGAAGTTGAAAGGCTTACCTTATGGTATCATACAGCCTAGATCAGATTTGGAGTTAAAGCCACTTTGGTCAAGTACTACTTTGAGGTCAAAGGTTAGATTTTTTTCTATAAGTTTCAGTTAGCTACAGAGGAATCAAATATTAGTAGTTGCTCTATATGATCTTCTGATGGCTTTATTAACAGGGAGGCGAGTTGACGAACCGTAATTTGTTGGCAATGCCCGTAGGACTTAAGCAAAAGGACAATGTTGACGCTCTTGTACAGAAGGTAAGCATGTTTTGTATGTGTCAGTGCATTAGTGATGAGGTTCTGTCTCTATTGATGTCAGTTTGTTTGTTGTATTCAGTTTCTTCCGGCGAATTTCACTGTTATACTATTTCATTATGATGGAAACATGGATCAGTGGTGGGATCTGGAGTGGAGCTCTAAAGCCATACACATTGTTGCACATAACCAAACAAAATGGTATACACATTGTTGCACATAGCCAAACAAAGCCATTCACATTTGTTGAACAGGGTTTGTTTTATACTCAGGTGGTTTGCGAAACGGTTTCTCCATCCTGATATTGTCTCCGCTTACGATTATGTTTTCCTTTGGGATGAAGATCTTGGAGTGGAGAACTTCAACCCGCAAAAGTAAAACTCTATTCACCCCTTCACCTGTAAATTTACAACCATATCTGTGAAATCTTGGCTTATAAACAGTCTCTCTGCAGATACTTGAGGATAGTTAAATCAGCAGGACTTGAGATATCTCAACCAGCCTTACATCCAAACTCAACCGAAGTTCACCATAGAATTACAGTCCGGTCTAGAACTAAAGTATTCCATAGGTGAGTGGGACTGTTAAGGACTTCTTTTTATGATTTGTATCACTCACACAAAAATGGTTACAAACCGCAGACGAGTGTATGATAGTAGAGGCAATATGAAGTGCTCTAATGCTAGTGAAGGGCCTCCATGCACCGGGTAATACTTCCAAGTAACATAAAAATATTAAAACTTCTCTATTCGCGAAAAGACTTGAGTTTTTAGTTTAATGTCATTGTATTAACAGATTTGTTGAAGGAATGGCTCCAGTATTTTCAAGATCTGCTTGGTTTTGCACTTGGAATCTTATACAAGTAATGTTTACGAGATGATCTGTTCTTCAACATCTGCTTAAGCTAAATCTTTGTCATAGCTTTAAACATACTTTTAATGAATTTGCATCCAGCTTATTCTTGATTTCTTGTCGGTTTTGCAGAATGATCTGGTTCATGGATGGGGAATGGATATGAAACTTGGCTACTGTGCTCAGGTAAACATCAAGTTTCTTGCAACGTCACTCATTAGCCATTGCATTGTCATTTGTGAGTATGAACCGGGTTTGAAAAATGTGGTTATAGGGTGACCGTAGCAAGAAAGTTGGCATTGTAGACAGTGAATATATCTTCCATCAAGGCATTCAAACTCTAGGTGGAAGTGGTTATCCTGACAAGAAGGTAAGATCCTGTCTACTTCCTACAGTATTATTCCTTGTATATACACCAAAACCTGATAAACAAATGATCTTTTCTTTATTTCTACAGAACTCAGCTCGCAGTGGAGTTAATAGAGTAAGCTTAGTTTAACATCCAAACTCTCATTTCTTGACTGTCAGAAGCAAAAGTCTCACAACTTTGGTTACTTTTGTTTGTATACAGAGACGTGGTTCTCCAACTTTTGATTCAAGAACAGAGGTGAGTTGTTCTTACGCAATGTGTCTGCTTTAGTCTCTCGAGCAGGAGCGTAATTTGTATGTGTTTTGGTGAGCAGATACGGAGACAGTCAACATGGGAGCTTCGAACTTTTAAAGAACGGTGGAACAGAGCGGTTGCGGAAGACAAGAACTGGGTCGACCGGTCTTCATCGACAAGGAGCCATGTCAGCAATAACCGGAGATTTAAACGGAGTAGTGTGATTTCAAGTTTATTGCAGAGGCAAGGTGAAGAGACTATAAAATGAACACATGCAGTTTTGTAATCAGATCAGATAAAATATACAAAACGGTTTTTCTCATTGTTAAATATAAGTTAATAGTTAATTATATAACTCTCTTTTGACTAGTGTAGTTTTCATTATCTTCTTTATATGTGGCTTAGTCTCTCTTCCTCTTTGATTAATTCCAATTGCTAGAGCATGTTTTTTCTTGAAAATGTTCATATTAAATTGGGTTTTTATAAAATGCAGATAAAAGTATAAGTCTTTATTCTATAAACACCTTTTGTGCTGTATAAAGCTGTGGTAGTATATCATATTAGACGTTCCACCATTTTCATATAATTAAAAAGGATGAAAAAACATGTATCTTCTTGTCTTTTTAGATTTTAAAAAATTTATGTTTCATCAATTTCGCTTTGTTTGCACACTGTAACTTAAAAGTTTTCCAAATGAAAACTGATAAAAGACAGAAAACAAAAATTAATGGGTTTTGTAATAATTCTGAATTGCTAATCAAATGAGATTTGGGTATGTTTATTTTTGCTATTTATTTATTTATAATTATGAGAAGTTTGAAATTTTGGCGTAGGAGATGGGGTACTTTTCAAACGTTCTTGAAAGCAGACAAGATCATTGACCAAAGGACCATTTCAATGTGTTCCTATGTCCTCTCTCTCTCTCTAGAAAATTCAAATTATTTGAAAACTGAAGTCGTTGAATGGAATTTTTTTTTTGTAATAGCTAATGTTTATTAAGACAGGCTTACGTTTCTAATGACATAAAATATTTTAACAAAGCTACTGATTTTTACAAATAACAAATAATAAGGGAAAATTTTCTTAAATGATCATTTTTAATTTTGTACCATCAAAATAGCATTAAAAATAATTAAATAGTATTTTTTACTTCAAAAAATTAATTTTAATTTTTAATTTTTTAAAATTATAAATCAATTTTTAAAATATCACATTATAAATCGAAGCATTTTAAATTAATTAACTTTAATGATATAAGTATAAATTTACGTATTTAATAAAAAATATTTTTAGTCATTTTTCTTTTTAAAAATTATTTTTGTAATTAGATCTATTTTAATGTATTTGTCGGTAATAATAATAAGTGCTAAGTACTAAGAGATGAAATGATACTCCCTCCGTTTTTAATATTTGACGTTCTAAGATTATGTACGTAGATTAAGAAATATTTAATTTTTTATCATTTTCTAAACAAAAATATCATTAATTGTTTACCTAACCACAATTCAACCAATAATAAAATAGAAGGTATTATATCATTGGTTATTTAATATTAATTACTAATAAATTTTACATAAAAAATTGAAAACGTTAAATAATTTGGAACAAAAAATTTCCTATAAACGTCTATTATAAAATAAAATAAAAAAGAAACTATAGATTATAAGGAAACAAAACTCTTTTTAATATTAAAACACGCTTTAATAGTAATATAAAAAGCTTGTCTTCAAGGTTTGCCTTATTCTCGGTCCGTGTGCTAAGATCTTAAATCGACTTCAAGTCTTCCTCTGAAGCTCTAATCTTCTTCAATCCATGGCTAATCGCTATGATCCGAATCCTTTCGCTGAGGAAGAAGAAGTCAATCCTTTCGCTGTAAGCCTTCTTTAACTTTATCGCTCTCCAGTCTTGCTTCTCGGAATCTGAGAAATGGGTTTTACTGTGTTTCTGCGTAGAACCTGAAGATGGGTTAATCGAATTGAAAAATTTATGAGAGATTTGTAGTTAAAGTCTGTAGCTTTCATTGGTTTAATCAAAGGTTGTGATGATTTTTCTTTAAACCGGTTGATGTTTGTGAAGCAATAAAGCTTTGTGCTTTTGTCAACTGATTCATCAATTTACATTAATTTTAGAATCCAGGGAGTATCCCTCCAGCATCGAACTCAAGACTCTCGCCTTTGCCTCCTGAGCCTGTTGGTTTTGATTATGGTCGGACCGTAGACATTCCTCTTGATACTGACAGATCCGGTACACAGGTTGGTTTAGAGACAACGGAGTTTGATTAAATTATATGTTTATTGTGGTTAGGTGGATCTTGGAGTTAATTATGATAAAAGCTTTTGTCTTGTTTATTTGTTGGGAATGTTTAGAATTTGAAGAAGAAAGAGAAAGAACTTCAAGCCAAAGAAGCTGAGCTAAGACGACGGGAGCAGGTACTGGCTGCTAAAAACTTGTAGTAGTTATGCACTATTGAGTATGTTGTGTTTGATTAGTATTACAAGAGTCTTAAACTCTTCTTTTGAAAATTTACAGTCTTTTGCAATGGTTAAGTATGTGTAGGCATGATTAGTTTGTTTTGTTTTCTAGGTTTCATGATCAAATCTCTAAACTTTTCCATTTCATAGATGCAGTGTTGTTGTTTCTCTGAATGTTTTGTTTTTTGTTTTGTTTTGGTTCCATTTAGGACGTCAAACGCAGAGAAGATGCTGCTGCACGAGGTATTTTGCTTATGAAAGTTTAGTCGACAAGTTACTCTTTTCTCTTTCTTTCATAATCATTAATTGTGTGGTGGTGCTCTCTGCAGCTGGAATTAATATTGAAGTGAAAAACTGGCCACCTTTCTTCCCGCTTATCCACCATGACATTGCCAACGAAATCCCGGTTCATCTCCAAAGGCTACAGTATGTTACCTTTGCAACTTATTTAGGTATGTATATTGTTATCCTACAGTATGTTATACCTTTTCTACAATCTTTAGATGTTTATTCTTCTTTGCTCTTGTTCGGCAGGGTTGGTTCTTTGTCTCTTCTGGAATATTATTGCCGTTACTACAGCTTGGATCAAAGGAGAAGGTTTGTTTCTCAAGTTTCTTCTTTCAGAGACCTTCACTGCATCATAGCTAACAGACTTAAAAGAGTGTGGTCCAATTTTGTTCAGGAGTGACAATATGGCTTCTTGCCGTTATTTACTTCATAGCGGGTGTCCCAGGAGGCTATGTGTTATGGTATCGTCCTCTCTACCGTGCCTTCAGGTCCAGAGTTTTGTACTTTTAAAGTTCTGAGTTTTGATGTTTATGTTGTTTTCCGTTACTGAGTTCTTTCACATGTTTTGTTTTCAGAACTGATAGTGCTTTGAGCTTTGGATGGTTTTTCTTGTTCTATATGGTGAGTGACTAGTAGCTTTTGAACGTTTTTGCTTTTTGTGAAAAGTGAAAACCAATTATGAAACCTTGAATTTTGATTGCAGCTACACATTCTTTTCTCTGTGTTTGCTGCGGTTGCTCCACCCGTTGTCTTCAAAGGAAAATCTCTTGCGTGAGTTTTTCGTTTCTCCTTAAAATTTATAAGTTCATCTAGTCATTGCTTTTGGTATGGAGAAACCATTCAACTTCATTAAAACGATTTGTGTTCATGTAACAGTGGGATCTTACCTGCAATAGATGTCTTAAGCGGTAATACATTGGTTGGGGTAAGGCTCTCGCTCATCTTTTTTGTTATCTTGGTTTGGTCTTAAGAAGCATGAAGCTTTTGATCTATCTATGGATAATTAACCTTTGCTTTGATTCTTTGTTTACAGATATTCTACTTCATTGGTTTTGCATTCTTTTGCCTTGAATCAGTGGTCAGCATTTGGGTTATTCAGGTATCTCTTCAACATTTTCATAACCACATTATCAGTCTGTTGAACATATTCAGTTTCAATTTGGTTTTTCAATTTGGTTTTTGAACTTCTGATTGTTGGGATGGGTTTGGTTTTTTGGTTTGAGCAGCAAGTGTATATGTACTTCCGAGGCAGCGGGAAACAAGATGAGCTGAGAAGAGAAGCAGCGAGAGGAGCCCTGAGAGCTGCCGTGTGAGAGCTTCCTGTAACACTTTGTTTTGTATGTAATTTTCACTGTTTCTTTCCTTTTCAGATTGACTTCACGTTATAACTTTATGTCATGTAAATTTGTTTGTTCAAAAGTCAGAGAGTTAAAGATTCTACCATTTTTCCCATTTTCATAACCATTGATAATAATCTATAAAATCAAATATAAAAATATTACCTCTGAGATGCACCCTGTGGAGAAGAAGTT
The DNA here is from genome assembly GCA_905132885.1 of Moricandia moricandioides. NCBI lineage: Eukaryota > Viridiplantae > Streptophyta > Magnoliopsida > Brassicales > Brassicaceae > Moricandia > Moricandia moricandioides. The sequence goes on from CAJHQQ010000001.1 coordinate 882,624, forward strand.
GAAGCCACCTGAGCCCATGGAGGAGGAAAAGAAATAATAATCTTGTGCTGTCTCCAGGAATTCACAGTTAACATTCAAGTGCCTAGCCGCACTAAATCACGTATTACCTGTGAGATCAGAAGAACAATCTGAAAGTTAGGGCTCAAGGGCAAGATCTAATCATCATTGAGAGTTCTTCAACAATGTCGAGGATCAAAAGGTGCTATTGTCACAGAGAAAGTTGAACCAGAGAACAGTAAACTTGCTGATCTCGACCTCCAAACTCACAGTGCCGTTGAGAAGATTCTGTTTGATCAAAGGCACAAGGAGATGAGACTCCACACGAGTGTTCATCAGATAGGGAAGCAATATATTATCAAGAAGTTTATGGCTCAGCATCTTGTTTTGGCTTATGATGAAACCTGCCTTTTGGTTTTTATTTCAAGACAGTTGTTAGTTACTTTTAACATACTACCATTCTCAATATAATGTTTTACATTATTTCCTTACAACTTTACTTGGAAAATATTTAAAAGGGAGCATGTAAAGATTCTAAACCCATTCATAGCCCGTCTAAAATCGATTGATGTTTTTTTCATCGATTTGATCACATCAGAATATTTTAGATGGTGGTTTTATTTGCGCCATCAGCAGCACCATGGGTTTATTAACATTTATTAAAAGATACAATCAAAACATGCAAAAAAAAAGATCAAGAAAACAAAAATAAAAGGATTATATTACTATATTTTAGAATGTTTTCTCCCATTAACACAAAAGAAAAACATTTTCCGTAGATATTACATTTCAACAATAAGCCACACATTTCTTCTTACAGTCGATGGTACAGCCACCGCCTCCACCACCACCACCGTATCCTTTGCCCGAGCGGCTAAAAGACTTGAAACACTTGGCCGGACACCTCAGCTTCTTCATGTAGCAATGACCTTTCTCTTTACACACCACCGTTGGTCTCACCACACCTCCTTTGCTGTATCCACCAGTAGGTCCGCCGTAACCACCACCGTATCCACCTCCAATGTTTCCCCAATCCTTACCAGTGAAACCCGGTAGTCCAAAACCTGTTCCTGGTACTGATCCAGTTCCGGGGCCAAAGTATCCTCCTGATCCATAACCCTTGTTATTCTTGTTATTATTACCTTTGGAGTTTTGCTTGAGCTGGTCCGAGACAGATTCGGGTCGGGTCGGGCGTGAATGAGAGAGTGTTAGTGTGAGAAGCAAAAGCGTGAAGAGGACAATGAGTTTTGCAGTCATTCTTTTGGGAGTTTGATTTGATATTTTAGATGGAGTGGTTCATGAAGAAAAGATAATGGTTTATTTATAGAGAGTGGTTATAGATATACTTTATGTAAGAGAATATAAAAGGAATAAGTATTTACAAAATGCATTTAATTGATTTGGAGTAGAAGTTGGTGATAGTTGAAAAACAAAGGCACATGCCATATACCATTTTTAAATAGTGTTTCATTTCAATTCAATTTGGCGATACATGATAGTATGATACCATTCTAGAACTTAAATGAGATTAGTAAGGCCAATAATATGCAACACTTTAAATTGAAATATAGAAAGAAAGAAATACTCATATCTCTATCTCAAAGTCTTCTAGTTATCCAAATATGGTCGGCCCTTTCTCATGATGGTCTTATTGCAAATTGGCAATGCAAAGTTGCAAACCCAAAAGTGACTTTATTGCAGACAGATAAACGTATTGACAGATAGTGTTCCCACTCAGAGCTGAATAGAAAGTACCATTAAGTTCCTCAACTATCATCTACTTTTTATTTAGAGAAATGTCTTAAATTTAGCACATTTCAAAGTTCTTTTCAAATTTAGCATAATAAATTTAAACTTACGAAATAGCACAAATTGTTGTAATAAACATTTATAAACAAAACGAAAATATTCCGTTTGGGTTCACTATTCCGTTTAGATTTATGTAATTATTTGAAAAGTGGGTTTACTCATTTTGATACAAAAGTGTGCTATTATTAGAAGTTTAAGATAACGTACTATTTTATTATTGCTAGGTTTGAAACTAAAACTTATAAGTGCCTTTTTTATTGAATTCCCTTTTATTTATACATAAACCTTATTCCCTCCGTTTCATATTAAGTGTTGTTTTAGAGAATTTTTTTCGTTACAAAATAAGTGTCGTTTTCAACTTTCGATGCAAAATTTATTACTTTTACACTGTAATTTATTTTTTTATTGGTTGAAATATGGTTAGGTGTATAAGTAATTTTCTTTTTGTATAGAAATATACAAAATTAATTATTTTCTTAATTTGTGTGTAAAAAGCTAAAGTGATTTGAAATGAAACAGAGGGAAGTATCAAACAATCTTATTTATTTATAGATCTCCAACTAATTTTCCATATGGATTGAGCAGTTATGTATTTTTCTTCTATATATCCCAGTGGCGGTGGTTGATATAGTATTTTGTGAGAGTTGAATTTTAATTTTCAACGATTTATAAAATGGTTGGGGACCTTTTCTGTTTTTTTTTTTCTAAGATCTAATCGAGAAAGAAATTTCATTAACAAGAAAACCCCACCTGTGTACTTTTCAAGTGTATTTGGTTCAACTAATGTACTCCATGAGAATGATATTTCAAATGTACTTCTCTTACGCTCCTTCATTAATTTGGTTGTTGAAATCCTTATATACTTCAATTTTATTTATTTATTAAAAATCAATCGTAAGAAAAAGTTGAATCGCTATTGTATAATTGTTATTCAAAATGTTGAAATGTTGTAAGTACAAATAATATTATACCATCATAGTTGCCAGAGTGAGATTTTCTAATAATGGTAGATGGGGGATTCGTAAAGAAAATACATCAATTTCAGTGATACACATGCTACTAAAATATGCAAAAACAAATAATTTGAAATCACTGAAAATATGGGTACAAGGGATCTACCCAAAATGTCAATGTGTATAGGTTCATGGACGGATCTATGTAGACTTATCTTTATGTCTTCTAAAGTATTGTAGTTTTTTTTTTTAATTTGAGAACAAGTATTGTAAGGTTGAAAAAAAAAAGAAAAAAAAAAGTATTGTAAGGTTTGAATAGCATTGCCTTACATGTGAAATAATATGTGAACCTTAATTTTATATTGTACCTTCAGACGTGAAACCAAAGGAAATAATGGAGGTTGTTGTTGTGTGTTGTGTTTCCAAAACGAAGAAGAGAGACTCTCTCTATAGAGCCTCACGTATCTGGAGAGACACCATTCACTGCTGTGTTTAATGCTTTTCCAAGGCATCTTCATTGGTAATCTTTCTTGGAATTTATATTCAATAAAAATGAAGAAAGTTGGAAAAAAAATAGGTTAAAAATATATTTCATTTGAAGCAATTTGTGAAATACCCATCTCTAACTGATTTATTATTAAAAAGTTAGTTAATTAATTAATTTAATAAAATACAGTATTAGTTTTGTATTTGGTTATATTCTTTGTGAAATACCCATCTCTAGCAACTGATAACTGATTTATTTTAAATAAGTTACTTAATTTATTAATTTTAATAAAATACAGTATTAGTTTGTATTTAATTATATTCTCTTATTAATATTACCCTTTATTATGCCCTCACCCAAGTTTGGAGAGACCCGTCAACATTACTGCACGATTAACATGACCATTAATCACATCAGTCAACACTACTCATGTAAGTTACCCAGATTTTTAATCAGGAGGGGAAATTATTTCGATCTTTTATTGACTAAATAATTCACAACTGTCAAATAAATTGGTCTTAAAAAAACATTAGTTCGACACAAGGCTCCTGTGTGTACACCACAATACATCCAAAGCTATTTGATATAGTATATGGAAAGCTTAATATTCGCAACCCAAACGTATAGCTAACTAAAATTATACACAACAACAACAACAAAATAAAAGCCTGTGTAAACCTAACTTTAAGCTTCACAAATTAATGAACATATTTTTTCCTTTTTTGGTTAAACCATGATGACTTTATATCACCTCTTTAGTCTAGTTTTTTTTTTCTTTGTGTTTAAGAAACCAATAAAGATTTATAAGGCCATCTTTAACCCGGGTCTCTTAAGATGGGGTTCTTAATTTTTTTGTCCTCTTTTTAATTTTTTTTTTTTTTTTTTTACATTTTTCCGGATAAGAGACGTCTCTTATGTCTCTTATTTAAGAGACGGTTCTTAAGTTTTCTTAGTTATAATTAAGATACGGTCTCTTAAAAAATAAGAACCCCTTGTTAAGAGACCTGCATTAATCATGCCCTAAAGGAGATAAACCCTTTTTTTTTAAAAGAAAAAAGAGAGTTAAACCCCACGACCAGTTATCTCTTGGTACTGTTTCAATGACTCCATTCTCTGCAGCTTCATCTCCTCGTTAAACTTCTTAATAAACGCCTCAACTCGCCTATTCAACTCGTCCTGACTCAGTGACGGCTCTTTCCTCACCTTCCCTTTGGCCTTCTTCGCCGCCGCCATCTCCTGACATTGGTAATAGTTAGTCCTGTCCCTAAACGTCTCCGATTTCTTGTAAACCGGTTTTGCCTCGCCGCTGTGGCCGGAATCTCCACGGCTAAACGTGTCGGATCTCCGGTATAACTGTCTGGTCAACGGCGTTGACTTTCCTTCAGTAATCATCTTCCAAGTATTCTCCAGTGTTTCGTTCCTCTTTGGGTTCGTCACTCTCAACAACGCTCTTCCACCTGCCGATAATAGATAATCATATGGAAATTACAAATTTGCCCCTCACCGACGCGTGTCATGACTGCAAGTTTGAATTCTCAAAATAATAATTTAAAACCTACCTAACGGTTTGTTAACATACGTCATCTCTTTGTCTGCTTTTTTTTTCATTTAATATTTTCTTAAAATCCCAGGCCAATTTTCTTTGTAAGAAAGTTAAGTATTATTAGAAATATCTATATATAAAATTTTTAAGATGTTTAATGTTAATTTATACTGTAAAAATAATAGATTTAATAAAGAGTGATTCTCTCGAAAGATACTAAAATATTTTTTTCACCAAAATAACATATAAAACGAAAAATGACTCAAAGAGATTTCATTAAAAATGCAAAAATATTTACATGTATTATATATATATATAAATAGAAATAAGAAAATATTTATTATATGGATATATAATTATATTTATTTTTAATAGAATATTTTAAAATCTAACCATTCTCGAATATACTAATGATAAAAAATTCGAATAGCATCAAATAATTATTATTTTTTAAATATATCATGTCTAATTTATTTATAAATAAAAATTAAATACCGTTAAAGATATCTATATATATATATATTATTATTTTTGAAAAATATATGTTTTATATTAATTTATCGTAATAATATATTTATTAAGCTGTTATTATTTTATAATCATTTAAAATACTAATCAATGAAAATGTGTAGGGATACTTATAATCATTTTTTTTAAAAAATATCTAGAAAATTGAAGATTCTATTTTAAAGTATTTTGAAAAGCAATAAAATAAATCTATATTCTGGAAATAGAAACACACGTGAAAATTATAAAATAGTATTTAAATGAATAGTAGTTTGTGATTTTATTCTTTGTGTGTGTGTTTGTAACAAAAAGTATTTTTTGTGTTATTAGTAGAATTGTCTAAAATATTAATTTAAAATTGATTTGATAAAAGAAAGTGAAAGAACTTGTACCATCTGGAGTAGCTTTAACTGATTTACGGTGGCCGAACCTTGAAGAAACCAAAGGTTTCTCTGTCGGAGGGATATTCTCCGATTCAGTTATCCTCCGTGGTAACATCACATCTTCACCGCATCCAATCAAATCAGAACTTTCCATCATAATCACGCTCTTCACCTCTGATTCAGTTTCATCTTCATCTTCCTCCGCCTCTGGTTCTAGTTCCGGAGACGACGGATCCAAATCTTTCACCTCCAGCATCCGCAGAGAAGCTTGGTCATGAACAATGAGCTTATAATCGCTGCCGCCACCGTATACGATTTCATCACCTTCCTCTTCATGGTGGTTAGAGCTCCGGTAATACTTGGAAGAAGCGACGATAGTGATGATGATTCCGTTGGTTAGTATGTAGAGATACGGCGGTTTCAGCCACGACAGCAGAGAACTCCACATGATCGGAGCTTGCGACACGGAGAAACTCACAGCCACCGGGACAGAGACCTTGAGTAAAAGTCCCACGGAGGCGACGCCGGTAGATATTAGCACCGCCTTGATAGTCATCAGCCACGATACCATTCTCTCTCTCTCTCTCTCTCTTTCAAGATTTGTATGGGAGTCTGTGTACGGTACACGCTAAGGATTATTTTCAGATTTATATAGGGAGGGAAGTTATGAGAAGTAGCTTCTGAGTTGATTATCTACCGTTGGATCTACAGTTGATTAGATGGACGGTCACCATTAATGGAAAATGATGGAAATATATATATGTCCGGGTAAAAGTTTTTAATTTACATTATCTGATAATTAACGATAACCATAAGGTTAACTATCTCTTACGTGTGTAAAGTATACGTGCAATAAATGTCAATTTTCAAAATATCGCTAGATGATAACTACTGCCGTAGGTGCTTTTTATAAGAGATTATTGACAAAACAGAAGAGCATAGACCATTTTAAAAAAAAAATCGTTTGTTTCGTTTATATCTAATTTATTGTATATTTCCGATTTAAAAAATCATCTATTTCGTTTATATTCGATTTGCCGTATAGAAAAATGTTTAGTTGTCGGCAAAAACAATTTTTAAAATGATCATTAGATGCTCGCTATTGGTTATTAGTAAAATTTAGGAGTATATTTACAATGTTATAGTGTTTCTGTATGATGATTTTTTGTAGAGATGATAATATGTTACTATTTTAATATAAAATGTTTACTGCAAAGGAATTACTGTTTATACAAGATCTAGCTATGGAAGTCAATCAAGAATTCTAGATTACAATTCGTTTGTTAAAATATCTAATTGACAATAGTTTCCACATTATTCCCCTAACCGTAGGAATCATTTACATTATGAATCGCATTCTTTTTATTAAAAGATCTTGATTACTTATTATTGAAGCAACGACCACTTGATATACAAACACTTAAAATAATATAGCATACGGCTTTTGACATTGTTTTAGCATGTGTAATACATTAAACTAACGATTAAGTTGTCAATTTCCAAGTATTAACTATTGATATGAAGTTGAGTTAGTGTGTGTGGGCGCATATAACCAGATTAATCTAGAGACGAATGATAAAGTGGTGTATATTAATGACATGAGTGTCGGGGCAAAGTATATACTATTACTAAACTACATACAGTATTGAATTAAACAACGCATATTGATTGTAGTGATGAAGGGACAAGAGTCTTGTCGAGGAAAAAGTGTAAGAAAATAGCTCATGGACTATAAGTATGTAATGTTGATGTCAATATCTTACAAAATCATAGAAACAAGTTTGTGGTTTCAGAAAAAAAATAAAAAAAATATAGTTAACTTCAAAATACAAAAGCATAAAAGTCTAAACTGTTATGTATTTTTGATAATATCCTTATTAGGGTATTGGTACATCATAAAAACAAAACATATTAAAATATATTTATTTACGATTCGTAAATGATTCAGAATAATTTTTTTTATAATAAAAATTAGGAAAAGAAAAAACTCATGGAACGCTTCATGTGAATTGAGTGATGTTTTTGGGTGTAAAAATGAATTGAGTTGAGTCAATTGACTACAGAGTTCAAGTGATTTCATTACAATTTTTTTTATTTTTAACTGATTTCTTTTGACGCAGAAAATAGTAAAAATACTCGATTCTTTCACTTTTTTTGAAGATCAATCTAGATCGTGATACAACATCTTTGCTTACAAAAAGGGCGTGCAGTTTGCAGAATTTTAAATTCTATCAAACATTTTCGAGGTTTTAAAAGTCGATATTAATGCAGCAAACTAAAAATAAACTTCAAACTTTAGGTAAACCAAAGGAGCTTTACTTTTATGTAATGAAAAAGTATATTTTGAGATAAATAAGCATAATTATTAAATATTTCTAGAGAGGAAAAGAGAGATGGAGCTCGAAAGTTACAACGGTCATATCATATATTGGACCGTTAGATGAGGCAAGTTTTATTTGGGTCGGCAGTGAAGCCCCCACACTGCTCGTGGCCAGCTGTATGCTCAGTGATCCAACTACAAAGTATTACTTCGCAAGTGGCGCCACAACTTTCGACCCTTTTTATTATTATAGATTCTTTTGAACTTGTAAAAAAATGTCATTGCTTTTTATTTACTGATATACATCAGTTTTCTATATAAAATACATCATTCCCGCAGTTGTAATTGGGAAAATACTATTTAATCGATCAAGCGTCCTTGAGAGTGGCCAAATAGATCGATTATAGATACCCTGATGTATAACTTATTATGTATTTCTTATTATGAACAAGATGAAAAACGAGGGAAATCCTGATTTATAAATATTGTATAGGTTTATGTTTCTAAATGAAGCATTATTCATCTCAGCTATTAATGACCACTCATTTTGTTTTATAAACAATGTCATTTTGACATTTATCACACAAATCAAAATAATTATCGATATATATATATATATATATATATATTTTTAATATCTACTACTATTTAACTAATAATAGTTGAGATAAAGAAACTTTTTTTATAAAACAATATATTTATAACTAATATTAAGTTTCAAATAGATATAAATTGTATTAAATTTTAAAGTGACATTTTCTGTATAAGAAGAAAAAATGTCAATTTGAAAAAGAGATATCAACATTTTTATATCACACGTGGCCCTAATGGATGATCCTAAGACCCAACATTCGGGGTCCCAATCGGTTTTCAGTTTTATCTAATCGAGTTTTTTTTTTTTTTGTTTCTCAAAATCTACCCCATTTCGGTTATATGAAAATTTGGTTCGAGATCTGTTTGGGTTCTATCGGGTTTGGGTCGGGGTTAGTAAATCTTCAAAGAACCAATACGATCCGATGTACTTTTGGGTTCGAGTCCCAATCGGTTCTTCGTTTTAAAAGTACGTGAATTTGTACCTACTTTGTAACCAAAACATAAGTACAATCGGTTCTTCGGTTTAGAAATACTTGATTTGTACCTATTTTGTAACCAAAACATAAGTAAAATCGATTCAAAAATTAAAAAGGAACATCAAACCTGATCTTTCGAAATCAAATGAATGTTAAACATAGTTATTGATAGAAATAAAAACAAATATATGAAGGTATAAAATGAAAACAAATTCTCATCAAGCTTATCAAAACCAAGTTTTCATTCAATGAAAACAAAACCAAAATCTAAAAACTTCAAGCTTCAACCGCCACCTTCAACAATCAACCTTCAATCATCAAGACGTTGAGTCTGAAATTTTGAAACAAAAAATTCAATGACAATAAATTATACATACATTAAAGAAGATAATAAATAGAAACTACTTTTTGAGAAAAAAAAACATTTCTCAAGTCTATCTAACCGAAATTCATATTAAACTATTTATTAATATTAAACTCAAACATTAAGATTAACCAAATATATATTAAGCTATGTATTTGAGTTTATTATTTATGTAATATATAACTATTTTAGATGCTCAATAATATTTTAGTGTATATTTGAGATATATTAGGAACCGAGATCATGTTTGGTATAAGTTATTTTTTGGATTTTTAATTTTTTCGGGTTCTATCGGATATTCATTTAGGTTCGCATCGGTTTATTTGTGTATTCATAGCTGATCCTATAAAATATTATCCACTGGGTTTGAGAAAATAAGGAAATGGTATAATTAAAATCAGCCTGATACCATAGTAATTCCAACACAATTTGTATTTTGTAGATTTTGTTACTTTGACAATAAACTGGAGAAGATAAAATACTTAAAATTTATGTGTTTAAAAGGATAAACTTATTGGTCGGTCTGCTATATAACTTTGACGTATAGGGCTCTTGTATATATGTATGTATTTTCTGCCAATATTTGTATATGCATATTCTTCTTGAAAATAAGAACTCCGGAAAAAGTTTGGCAAAAAATGTAATTAAAAAGTTGCGAAATATAAGAAAGTATGTAGAACAAGCTTGAAATTTGCGTACACATAATAAAGTACAACACGAACCAGGATGGTTGATTTCACTGTGAGGAGAGGCAAATAGTTGCACCACAAGCTCATGAATCATAAAGCCTAGTTTTCGTTAAATACAGCCTGGTGAATCATTACAACAAAAATAGTCGAGAAATTGCTAATAATAGTATAAGTTAAGTATTCTTTGCAAAAAATACTTTCAATTAAAAATATATTAACATTTAGATTTGCATTTTAGTGATATTGTTTTGGGTTTAGTGTTGAACGAGTGAGGTTAAATTTCTAATATTTTTATAAATATTTAGAAAAAAAATTTAGTCTATTTTCATAATAATTTAAAAATATTTTTGAAAAAAATTATTCATTAAAAATAAATTTACAAATTGATATCAAATTTGTGGTAAAATTATAATTTTCCCAAAATAGTTTACAGACAGCCTTCGAGTAAACAATACTATTTTTAATATAATGCATCCATTTACAAGTTTTTTTTTTGTTTTGGAAAAGATGCATGTACAAGTTATTCAAAAATAGAACAGTTTAGTTCGCAAACAACCATTAATACAGTTTCCATCTACTGCAAAAGTCGCAAGACATCAGTGGATAACTATTTATAAAATCACAGAAATTATATTAATTGTAAACAGTATAATTTGTAAAAAAAATATATACTTCTTATACAAAAGTTTAATGTTTTAAGCTCTTTATCAAAATAAAATGTTTAATGTTTTGACTATTTCACACGTATTGAGAAACAATAAATAGATAATTTTGTTTATAATTTTTGGTATCAATAGAGTTTCATCATTCACATCTCTATATTTTTATTTGATGATTTAGTTTTAAAAAATTAACTATAATCTAAAAGGTCAATCTTTCAAATACAATAACAAAATCTAAAACATCAATTATATTATGTTTTTGCTTTCAAACCACATGCTTTGGCCAGAAGTTTCGTAGAAATAGCGAAAGAGCATAACGACAACGTTCAGTTGACAAATGTTTCGACTGATAGGTAACCGTCAGTTTAGTCCAACGAGCGGTTAAATGGTCAGAAGAGTAAAAGTCCACGTGTCATTTAATGAAGAACTCACGTGTGGGTATTGCCATGTTGAACCGGAAATTTCTCGTTTAGGTCAAAGCGGTTTAAGGAGAATCTATCTGAAGATGCGTTACTTGTGCACCGGCCAGAGCTAACCAGACAATGACAGGTTCCGATTAAACAGACGTTACGGAGATAATGTGAATAAATTACGGAATGGATAAGTCGGTATGTAATGAGACAAGTATAATTAATGGTGGTACAAACTAATCGTTGACTGGTTCTAACAAAACAAAGATAATTTTTCTTTTTATATAATTGATCACTTAACCGAAACATACGACAATATTCTTTTTTTTTTATCTAAGTTTTGGTGCATTCAATTTAAAATAGTAGCAAGGGTTACAGAATCATACTAATGCTAATCGATCAGTCTAGAAGGAAATGAAAGAAAGTAGAACGTGGGCTTATTGGCCCAGAGAAACAAGGGCAAATGCCAAAGCAGAAACATTGAAGGCCCATGAGATAAATTAAAGGAGCCCAGTAGAAGGATGAACTGACATGAAACAAAGAGAAGAAAAATTGGTATAGTGTTTGGTGTAAGTTCATTCTCAAATATTTCAAAGTTAAAATCATTACATTTTTGTTGCAGTTATTTAAGAGAAACTGAAAGAATGTATAAATGAATTTATATAATAAGAAAAACAATTTAGTTAGGTTAAAAAAATTCAGTAGAAAAAACTTATGAAGAAAACTAGCTAATGAATAATTTTTTTGCAGACTTCTTAAGAAGTATTCTAACCCTAAACTCTAAAATTAAATAATTTAACTAGATAGTAATAAACATAAAATTGAATATAAATTAATTTAAAAATGTTTAATATATACAAAATGAACACTTATATGTCAATTTTTATTTTTTTTAAAAAATATTTGAGACGTCAAAATTTAACCCTAATATCAATATTACTTGAACATATACCAAACCTTAATCAATGGACAATCATGACTTACAATCTATATTTACTTATCTATGTAAAAAAATTAATTTTATTAAATTAAAATTAACCTGGTTTAGAATTGTCTATATTTACATGATTTCAATTTAATTTCCATCAAAATATTTTTTCATAATTTAAAAATTATTTTAAGATCAAATATATGAGTAGAATTTTCGAAAAGTATTCTTGAGATGAGTAGGCTTGTCGAAAAGTCATATGAGAGAAGACTTTATTGTTTAAAGAAGACTTGGAAAGGCTATAATAAAAAAAATGTTTACAGATTTTTTGGGTCATAAAGACTTATTAGTAATTTTACTACTTTTGAGTTTACTTTTGAATTTGATTGAATTTGAGGTATAAATTTGCATTCAAATTTCAAGATTTCAAGTTGTGAGTCATTTTTGGCAAATTTTATATTTTAATCACATTATATAATTTTGTAGTTTTTATTTAATGAAGAAAGAAAAATATTTTGTAGATTATTAATTAATTTAATTATTACTTTAATGAAAAATATATTATATGTTTAAATGAATTAGTATATATTTCTAAAAACTCAAAAATCATTGTAGTGTTATTACATAGAAAAAATCATATGTTAAACGTTTTTCAATTAATATACAAGGGATGAACAATATATCCACACCTTGACTCATTATAGATGAATCCAGCACATATAAGTTTATGTTGTTTGGGCTAAGGCAAGTCTTGAAAGTGACATACACTCCTATAGCGTTCTGAAGGAGAACATATAATGGCAATTAAAACATCTGATAAATACCACATCTTAGTGAAATATAAAATTCATTAATTTTCCGAAGAACATGACCACTGGGTGATGATATATTAGCTCAAAGAAATTCCAACGACATGACCAAGATAATTATATAAGGAAAAAAAAAACATTGCATGTGATGTAGCTTAATTACCTAGTAACCTCTATTTTCTCTTTTGCCTCCACTTGGAATTGAACCAAACTTGGGACATAGTCAAGAATAGTTGGCCAAAATGTTCCCAACGTAACTGCTCCAAGATCCACTAGCTTGACTTTATTATCCTCCCCAGCAATGTATACTAACTTTTTCACCGTGGTATTGCGGTCAAATATACATTTCTCACAACATAGGGCTACTTTCTTCTCCTCGTCGACCAAAAAATGACTTGAAGTAATCCAAATACCACGTTTGGGGTAATCAACTGTTAAGAACTTTCTCCACAACACCTCTTTAGCCCCATCAATCTTATTAGTTACCCATATCTCTTTCTCCCATGTATTTTTGCGTAGTAGTAACATTGAAAGCTTCTCTTCGCTAACAACGGAGAGAGACGCATCTTGAATACAACGTAAAGGACACTTATAAGGAAGATTCAAGCGTTCAAATCTCTCAGTTGTGTAATCAAAACTGACTAAGAACATGCATCGTTGTTCATCTTTGATATCCTTAGCAAACCAATAAGTCTTCCCCTTCAAATACACACATGTACCAATAAAAGATAAGTTGAAGTCCGGAATCACATCAAGAATCCTCCATGAATCGGAGTTAATCTCGTATATTGCGAATTCATGTTCATAACAACTCCTACAGCTCAGTATTTTGTAGCTAGTATTGCCAGGTTTAGTTTCTTGGTAGGATCCGAGAGAATAGCTGTGGCTTGGATTAATTGGTTGGATCCACCTGGTCTTATCAGTACACGGGTTCCAAAGCATGATTCTAGTGTTGTTATAAAAGGAACATAACAATAAACCGTCGCAGTGACATACTTTATTGACTTGATTTGAGTTATCGAGTAGGTCAAACTCACCTTTAATCACTACAGATGGGATTCCATGGTGATCAACGCTGATCAAAAACGTCCTCAGTTCCTTTGTCATCGTGAAAACAAAAGACTGTTTTGCTGCTTTATGGAAGTGCTTTCTTGCGAATTCCTTGTCGTGGAATAAAAGGTTCCAACGTTTGCAAGAAGATCGTAACCGTTTCAGAGATGTGGTTGGAACTCTACTGAGTATCTCTTCGACCAAAGCTACTGGAAGGTTCGCCATCGTCGTCATTATGAACTCTCACGAAAGAAAGTAGCCGTCGCTTTAAACTCTATTTAGGGTTTTCGTATCTCGCTCTCTAATGTAACTGAACCAAAGCTATTTTTAAGTCATATAGTATATAACTACGGTTGTGTCAAATCAGATAAAACCGAACCAACTAAAAACCAAACTGAAATAAAAAAAAGTGGTTTAATTTCTTATAAACCGAATGAATGTAATTTTAAGAAACCGCAATATATAGATATAGTTAGGTATATAAATAGAAAAAACCAAATAAATCGAACAAACTAATTATTTAAAAGATAATAGTATAGCTATACTAGGGGAAACCCGCGCTTCGCGCGGAATTTTAATTTTACGTTTTGATTTAAAATTTGTTTTTTTTCTTTTCTTCTTAGTAAATAATTCTTTAGTCTCTCCCATAATATTTTTTTCATTATATATTTGCATTCGTTTAGATTTATCTACATTTCATGTAACTTTATGGCATATTTATTTTAAAATTCAAGACATACTTAAATACCAAAATAGCTCAATGCATTTTTTTTATTTTTCCTTTTAACATGTCCATTATGTCTTTGTTTAAATTTTGTGTTTAGTTTTGAAGATCTTGGTGCTATTATGTGTTGATGATTATTATTTTTTTTTTCTTTTTTTTTCGTTGAATTTGTTTGTTGTAAAATGATTCAGTCTCAATTTTGCTCGGTTGACTAAGTTTTCTTAAAAAATTATTGTGATTATTTGAATAAGTTTATGTTCTATTTCTATTATGTCGGTCTACATTTTTCTAATTTGTTTGTTTTGCATAAGTCATCTAGTTGCACTTTTTCTCTTTTTTCATTTTATTTGATATTGCGTCTCTTTTTGAAATCTCCAGATATATTTTTATTTTATTTTCTTATCAGTATTTAAATTAAATTTAAGCTTTTTAAGTTAGTACTTAACACTTTTTATTTTTCACAATTATTTGGATATTATAACTTTAGGTTTTATGTTCACATAAGTTATGATTTATTTCTTTTTTATTTTACATTCAATAATAAGTTACATTAATTTTCATTATTTTGTTATCATCCTTTTTATAATTCATAATTGTTTAACTATTAAAAAAATTCACAAAATTTAAATGTGTTATCTTATTTTCGATATTTGTTCTATTTTGGACTTTAATAGTAAGCAAATTTCTTATAACAATAGTCATCTGAATTTAATATAGAAATATGGATATTTTCTATTTTATACGTTTATTTCTTGAATTTAGTGACATTTTATTTGTATTTAAAAAATATTTATATATATACAAGTCACATTTAAAATTAAAGAAAATGAAGATATTTTGCCTAAGGAAATTTCCAGCGTTTTCTCGTTCTGTTAAATAAAGAAATTGAATAAAACGTCAAAAAGATTAATCCATATAAAATAATAATTTCTTTAGGAATATAAGTAGAAAGAAGTGAGCTCATCTTCTTGTCACAACTCAAAAAGAAAAATCACTCATTTTTCTCAGCTTTGTATTTCTATGAAAAAAAAAAGCTCACTGTTGATAGGTCTGTTTCTTACCCTATATGGTCTCTTACTTTCTTTAAATCCTCTGTTCTTGGAGTCTCTAAAACTCCAAAAAGATCTGATGATAAACGTTTTCTTATGCAGATACCGGTCTTTAATAACTTTAAAGGACAATGGCATTGGGGAAGAAGAGAACCGTAGCCCAGAGATCGAGTTCTAAGCATCATCGAGATGTGGAATATGGAGGGTTAGGGTTCGAGTTAGAGTTGGAGTTGGTTCAGTATAAGAGGATTCTAGTTTCATCAGGTGCTGATGAGACTGAGACTTCTCCTGTCGGAAAAATCTCATGTAAGAAGCTATGCAATGGTCGAAGTCAAGAACTTGAAGATCTTCCTCTAGATATTCTGGTTCGTTTCATCACTAAAGCCTTTCCTAATCTTCTTCTGGTTGTTGGGTTATGATTAATTTGAGAGATTTTTGTGATTTTATTACAGGTTAAAATTATCTGTCGGGTCGAGCATGAAGACTTGAAACAACTGTTTCATGTTTCAAAAACAATAAGAGAAGCTGTAAGTACAGTTGAATATCATTACTCATTAGTAGATTTTATGGTAGAGTACCAATCTAATTGTTTTATTACAGGCATTGATCGCAAAGCAATCACATTTCGCTTATAGTACACCTCAGAAAACATCGGTTTACCACCACGATTTGAACAAACCATTTGGTTTAGGCGTTGCTAATGTTGATGAGATAGAAACCCCAAGAGCCCCGTTGCAGAAAAGGTATCGACCTTCACGGATAAACCGCAACAAGGATGATTCTGGAGTCTCAGTTTCTCTGTTCAACTAAACCAAGGAATCATCAACTCTGTTTCTTCAAGACCCTTACTTGAAGATTAAGGATCTTAAATGTTGGGTTTTGATTTGGATAAGTCTCTGTAAATTGTTGTTAGATAAAGAAAGAGAGTTAGGGTTCTAGAAAGAGTAGCTTGTTTAGTAGGTCTCTTTTCGGAGGGTATACACCTTTTTTTTTGTACAAAGTCTCGGGCCCTCGGCTCGATCTATCGACGATTTTAGAAACTTTCATTTTCACTTTGCCATTCTATAAACACTTTGAAACAAGCATCATTTAGCATTAATGGGTTGGATAGTAATGGGCCGTTAAAAGCAGCCCAGTTTCATATTCTCAATTTTGCTTTTCCAATTTACAACCCTGTCAAAAGTCTCAATATCCAAAGGTCATTTTTTATATTGGCTAAGAAATCATAATAGGCTAGACCATTAGAATCCGATCAGATTATCAGAGCTCCCGGGGATTCTCACCTTAAATGTTAAAAAAAAATGTATATATTGATATTAATATTTAATTATAATTTTTTTAACTTTACTATAAAATCAACTGAAATATTTTTAAAAGAGATTTTTAATTTCATATTCATAAAATTGAAGATCTCATAATTAAATATATATATAGCTATTTAGATATCCAAGATAAGAACTTTCATTGAAGATGCTTTTATTGTCACATAACGAATACAATATAGTTGGTACAGTTTTGGGCTGTTGAATTCAGACAGTATGACTACACAGTTCCATAATATATATGTTCTGACAGTGCACCCATATTAAAAAATTTACTTTTTAAAACAATGATTAAAAATATAATTTAAATTAATTTATTTAATTATATATAAAAGAGAATAATTCAATTATTTATAAAGTTAAAATTATCTAAATAACCGAAAACATCTTATACTATAAAACAATATTTTTTTAAACATCATATAGTAAAATGGAGGGAGTATGTTATATGGTCAAATTTCTCAAATATTTTTTTTTGAAATTTTTATCACAAAAATAATACTTAAAAAATGATCAAAATATTTTTTTTTTATTTTAAAAATTTAATATTTTTATATAATTATAAACCTCCCAAACCTCAAAACTCAAAACTCTAAGTTTTGGACTAATTAACCCAATGATTATAAATATATATTTACACTTTTTAATAAAATCTATTTTAGTCATTTTTTTCTTTGAATGCTATTTTGAGAGCAAAATTTTTTTTAGATATATTTTGATCTTTATCTCTATGTTATATTGGTTGGATGGTTTATTATTATTTTTTCAGTATCATAATAATAATTAGCTTATAGTAGCTCATTTCTTGAAAGTCTTATGAATCTTACATCTACAAAAGATGAGATCTTCACACAGGCGTGTTTGGCATGTTTGCATTTGGATGAAATCACAAAATTTCAGAGGTTTTTTTTTTTCTTTGTTTTGTTCACGCTCTTTAATTCCTCGAGCTGGTTGTTGAGTCGTGATACCATATCTATATTTACATTTCTGTGATTATATTTCTATAGGTTCTGATCTGATACTTATGTTTGAATCTCCTAACCCTTTTCATAATGTATTTTTTGTTGACAAACGAATAAAAAGACGAGACCATTTATTCATTACTAATGGAATCTCATTGTTAGATTCAGGTTTATTATGAGTTTCCAACTTAAAATCAATTGTTAATTAGTCGGGCTTACTATATTTTTTATATAGTAGTAGATTATTTCTTATGTTTCCGATGTGTGATGTTTCTCATCAATACTCATCCACGTTGACACGAAGTAATGCAGATTATAATTTTTTTTCTTTTTAATATGAACACATGCGTTTGCATATAAAGAAGTACTAAGAATGCATACATTTTATTAAAAATGTTAGTTGAAGCTTAAGACAAGACTTCTCCCCTTTAGTTATTATCAACCCTATCTAGTTTGGAGCCAAAATGACTCGCATGTGATGTCGTGACACTAAACTACAACATGTCTTCGTCAAGCGATCTCAAGTTATTATCACTTTTCTTTCACGAGTTTATTATACTTTTCTTTTTGTAATTCTGACTCACAATCATGAATTGGTCTAGTTTTGGGAATATTGGGATCAATGATTCCGTTAAGGTATATATCAAAAAAGCTTTGGGTAACATTGTAGTTGCAATTATAGCATATAGATCGAAAATGATTATAGCATATACAGTGATTTTTTGAAGAAGAAAAAACAATTAAATTCTAGTTTCACATAATGGATATTTCTTCCCGTACTAGTTTTCCTACCAATAGTTTTTGATATCATTATTATTTTCAATTACGTTTGCTTTATTTATGAACGAATCACTCAAAGAAAAACTTAATAAGTTTTATAACCAAAAAACAAACTAGATTTATTAAAGTGATAAATGACAATAATATCTCTACTTTGTAGTTGTATAAAAATAAATAATATAAATAAAAAATCAAATTTTTATTTTTTTGAAAGTGTTTGATTTTTTCAAAAAATGTTTTTTATTTTCTTTTCTGAATTTTTTTCTCTTTTTTTTTAGAAATTTTCCTTGTAGTTTTTCGAATTTCTTTAAAAATTATTATTTTAGATTTTATACTCTAAACATTAAATTTAAAACCTTAATCCTCAAACACTCCAAGTTTAAACTCTAAATCTCGATTCCTTAAAATATAAATGTTTTTACCTCTTTAATAAAATATATTTAGTCATTTTAACTTTAATGACCTATTTTGTGATAAAACTTTTTTCTGATTATTTTATAATATTTCTCTTTGTTTTATTCTCAAATACAATCTTAAATTAGAATGTATATAAGAGACAGAATGAAACCAAATGCCAAAGAAAACTCTATATTATTTTTTTTATTTCATTATGAGGCATTGAAAATGTAACATTTCCATAATTTTTATCAAGAGATTTCACATTATAATTCAAAACAGTCTATATATGACAAAACACAATATAAATTTAATATAATATTGGTTTCGATCTATAAATAGATGAACCATAAACTACTATCACCTGATGATATATCATTCATATATGTAACTATTTTAGGTTTTTCAAAACTATAATATTTTTTTTATTACTGAACACTAATTTGGCATTTTGATTATTATATTTTTCGTGAAAACTAAGGAATATGTTATAATGCGCTTGCACATATGAATCTCCCTTCTCAACTACTCAAACGTCGATGTCATGGATCACTTTCTTTGCTTGTTTTTTGTCTTTCCACACCTAACTTTTGGTTTTCTAAATTAAAATTACTTCTTGTATTTACGGCTCTATAATTGCGTAATCGACCACATAAAATACAACTTAGTGTCTTTTCTTTTATAAATGTTACAACATGCATGTGCGTTTTTACCTTCAAATGTAAGCATGCGGTATTGAAATGACGAAACATCGAAAGTTACATTAATCCATAACCCTGCATAGGCACTTTAGTACTCCTATTTTATATAATACTTATATTCACGCATGACTTATATACGTGTGTTTCTAATTCTACGAAAATCTGGTTAACTTAGTTTTCAGCTATAAACTTACATCATGCACAGAGCCGTGCCTCCATAGTAAAATATGAAGCATTCGCTTGGGACAGCAGTTTTAAAAAAAAATTAATAGGGCATCTCTGATTAGATCACCTTTAACACAAAACCCCATTCGGAATTCTTATATATATATATAATTTTTTTGTCAGATTTTTTTTTTAAAAAAATTAAAACGAATCAATCGCGTATCGTCACATATCATTGAAGCCCATAAATAGTGCAAGAACCAATGCAAAAACAACTCTTAATTAAAGAATTTAAACAACTCTTTTTGGGGTATCAATGTGTCCCCTTAGACAATCCACTAAACACTCCCATTAATTATATTTTTAGACTTTTTCTTAAATGACACCATAACATCTTTCACTAGTTATTATTATTATTAAAGCATCTTATAGTACTTACATTATTTTGATCCTATATAATATTATATGGTTTATGTTAGAAGATTTTTTAGTAATGTGGATAATCTTAATACGGGATAGATGAAGAGAATTATAGAATGTTAGAGTGTTATGGTTATAATGGTCTTATGGCTACGTAATGTTGTTTTAGTAATTTTACTAGTAAAATAAGTAAATAAAATAAATAATAAAGTTGTTATATTAAAAAGTAAGATAAATAACAAGATTAAGTAATATTGGTTATTTTGTGAATTGAAAATACAATACATAAACATTTGAAAATTTGGTTATCAATTTTTTAAGAAAAGAAATTGTATTTAGAATTTTAGAATAAATATTTGTTTATCGATTTTTTTATCTTTATACTATATGAGAATAGTATTTTGTTATTGTAATTTAACAGCTTATGTTGGTTATAAGTACTCGCACGATCATGCATGCTAAATTTATCTTAATTAATATACGAAGATCAAATTAGTTTGTATCTTCTTGATCCATGTGTCACGATAAATACATGCTCTGGCTAAACTGTCTATCTTTAAACATGACATTTAAAAAAAAAAAATCGGAAATGTTCAGAATTTCAATGCTTCTATACTAGGTGTGGTTTACTCTATTAGTCACATTAAATTTCCGTCGAATGGCGAGGCTGATAACGAAACCTCAAAAAGTCAACAAAAAATTCATGTGATTGATATCAATAGTAGAATTTATGATGATATTTATAGCCAATTTAATCCTACTATGGTGGATATTAAGGATCGGGGTTGCTTAATGATTAGTACAGATAAAATAATAAATAAACAGATGACCGGTTAAACTTTTAAGTTTTACCAAAGAAAAGAGTTCGGTTTAACAGTAAAATCAAATTTGAAAGTTTTGATGGGATGGAGAAATTAATATATCAGATACGATCTAACTTTTGATTCATGTCATCATGTGAGGGGTAGCCAGCCCATTTGCTTTGCATTCATTTTGACAGTTTTTGGCTCTTCATGTTTCATCACGGACCATCACTTGTTTCCTTAAATATACATACGTTGAGTCAACTTTTATTATGCATATATTATAAGGTCATTGTTTGAAAATTATAGGAGATACCCATAATTCACGTATTCCCATATTTTAATACCAGAGTAGATGAATGAAAAAGCTTGTACATCTTATTCAATTTAATATATTTGGTAATGTATTACTGTGAAAATACCCTCTACCTTTTGGACAAGTTAATATATAATTATTCAATTAATAATCTAATCCACATTTAAAGAGAATATTATAGGTAAAACGTCTAGAGTTTCCTAATTATATTAAAAGATATCTTAGTCATGCAATTGAGATAAATACATATAAAATTACAAATTGCCTTATTCTTAATTTGATTTTCATTTTTCTTAGATAGTCTATCTCAAAAAGAGTATTTAAGGAGTTCACACTTTAACAATATATAAAATCCATGTTTCAAAAAATATATATGTAAAATCCATATTATTGCATCTCTATTTATGATAACAAAAATCTAAGTGTTTCTTATACGGGAAAATCGCATAAAGAACCTTGAAAGTGACACACACTGACACTTTAAACCTTGAACTTTTTCGACTATCACTTTAAACCTTCAAATTGACATTTGTATCACAAAAAACCTTCAACTTGGCTTACCTGTTCATCAAGTAAAAAGTTGACCTGTCCAACAGGTAAAAGTGATGATGTGTAGGTTTTTTTCCGAAAAATAATAATTATTTAATTAATAAAATAAAATAAAATTAAATAAAAATTCAGAAAAATTAATATAAAATCAGAAAACTAAAATAAACATTCAGAAAATAAAATAAAATTCAGAAAATAAAATAAAATTTCAAAAATAATTTAGATTAAATTAAAATACAGAAAATTAAATGAAATTTGACTAATTAAAAGAAATAAAAGAAAAGGCACAAAATTCAAAACAAAATTCCAAATATTTTTTTTTAATTACAAGATTTTTTTTAAATAGATTTATAATCGTTGACAATAACAATTTGATAGATATTAGTGATAATGGTGGTGGTTTCTCAAATAACCATTAACAATGACGTTTTGGACATATCTTTAACGCTAATTTTCAACATCAGCATGAAAAATGATGGTAGATATGTCAATAACAATGTTTTCGATAACCATCATTTAAAGAAGTAGATATGTCAAGTTTTTTTTAAATGATAGATAATGTCAAAGTTTTTAATGATGATGTCGGAAACTATCGTTAGAGATATGTCAATAATCAAACTATTGTTAGAGATATGTTAAAAACGTCACCGTTAATGGTTATGTGAGAAACCACCATCGTCATTAGTGATATATTTGAAATTTTTATTGTCACAATGATATGTTTGTTTTATTTAAAATAATTTTGTAATTTAAAAGAGAATATATATTTTTTTTAAATTTTGTGATTTTTTCTTTAACTTTTGTTTGATTTTCTATTTTTTTTCATTTTCTGTATTTTAATTTATTAATTTATTTCTTTTTTTGAAATATTTTTAAATTTTTAATTTTCTGATTTTTTTTTTTGAATTTTCATTCTAATTTAGAGTGTAAAAAGAGAGTAACGTTTTTAAATGTTTTGTTATGTTTCCCCTTAAAAATCGTGTAAGGAACACAAGAAAGTTCTTTCTCATCACGTGGATTCACATGAAGGTAGTAAAACCTTTGATATGCAATGGATAATATATGGGAATTATCTTTCTAAACAAATCACATGGAATTGTTAAAGATGAAGATTATATCCAAAAGACTGGTTAGCGTTCTCCAGTTTGTTAACAAATTTGAACGTCAAACAGATAATCTGACACATATATGCTTTATATATATATATATATATATATATATATATATATATATATATATATATTATTCTTCTAATCGTTGTTTATATAATCTGTCTCTCAGGCCAACAATTCCAAACCAAACTCATTTTTGTAAGCCATACCACAATTTTCAGTTACAGATTTGGGTTTGTTTATGAATTGTGAACTAGTGATAATTTTATAAAAGTTATTTGGTTAATAGTTCGACGAATCAGTTAGTTTTTCTAAAAAAATTGAACAGATACAATAAACTAGTAGTGAGAAAAAACCCAACCCAAAAATTTGAACCAATCCAATATGATAAAAGGTAAATCCGATCAAACCCAAATGAATCTGACATAATGTCTGAATAGAAAAAAAAGAACTCAAAGATGATCTTTATGCTTTATCTTATACTCATGTGTCTCCTTTCTCTTGTGTTGCAGCTCAACCTTAACTCTGACGTAGCTTGATGATGAAGAACCGTAATGAGTACTTGACCAAATGCTTGTACTTTATAAATGATCTAGTGTTGGGCTTCGTCGACTATGCTCAACTCCATCTTGCCCATATAATCTCTTCGACAGTAGGTCTAGAACTGATGACATGCTATGAGCCTCCCACATTTAAAGTTTGTTTATAACTAAGTTTTCTTCAAAAGTTTCAAAACTATACTATTTTAAAATTTAAAACATGTTTTCTACATTTATAAAGTTGTTAATTTTGACATGTTTATGTTTTTTTAACTACCATTTTTTAATCTTGCCACCAAGCTCTGTTAATGCAAATTGTTTAAAATTTTCAAGTTTTGAACTTAAATATGTATTTTGAGTCATCAAGGATAACTGGAATTCGAATTAGAACCAAAACTGAACTTTAATTAGGTTTAACTGAATTTTCGATGTGATACTATTCAACTGAATACGAGTAAATCCGAATCAACACTGAATTGAACTTTTATAATATTTGAATGATACTATATTTGTGTTCCCTAAAAATTCAAATCTAAACTGACCCCAACCAAAACTGAATGGACACTTGAGGGCCCATGCTTACAATTTGGAATCGATCTACACAAATTATAATGATTTATATTATTTTTTGATTTTTTTGAAAAAATAATGATCATTTTATTCAAAAAAATATTATTTTTGATCAAATAATGATTTATATTATTGTATTCCATATTTTGAACCAAAAACTGAACTTATTGAACCAAACCGGATTGCCCGGTACAACCGAACACCATGCCTAAACCAAACCAGTTAGTTAATATAATGCGTGCTGCAAAAAGTGAAATTTAGATAATGACAAAAATTAGTATAAGTTGTACAAATAGTCTACCAGCTTCACCGCCCATAACCATTTCCACTTCCGGGTTTCTCGTGTGCTCGTGCAAATATTGAATGGTCCTTTAGAGTTAAGCTTCAAACTAATATTACAAAACTATATAATAGATTACAGATGTGCATTTTATGAGTGATTCTCAAGTTCTCTTCTTCGCAAAACAAACCGTTTTTGTAAGAGGAAAATAAAATTCATAATTAGAGTGGAACTTTTGTCTAATATTTTTTCTTATAAATGAAAAAAGTATTAAACAAACAAGCCAAAAGAAAATAAATAAACAAAGTTTTTTCCGTCCACCCCTTCCCTTACCAAAAGAAAAAACAACAACTGAAATGACCATTTTACCCTCTCTTTCATCTTCTTCTTCGACCTGTCACTACTGCCTCCAACCCCACCAGCCCGTCAAATTGCCAAACTATTCTCTCTCTCTCTCTCTCGTCAAAACCCATTAACCACTGCCGATAACCCAACGAGATTACCTGTGAAAGTCTCCTTCTTTGCAATCCCTTTCCTTGTGGTAGGAATCAAATTCGGCAGCTTCTGAAGAGAGAGAGAGAGAGAGAGAAAGAGATCTCCTTTCGAGATGGGTTTTTGCTTTAAAACCACTTAAAGCCGAAGAAGAAGAAGAAGAATCTCAAGATGGGTGAAGAAACGGGTGAGGAATCAAGAACCAGCATCAAGAAAGCCATCGAAGCCATCTCTTCACTGATCTCACTCTCCCACTCAATCAAATCCTTCAACGTCAAATGGCAGCTCATCAGAACCAAACTCGACGACCTCTACTCCGGCCTCGCCGCCCTCTCCAATCTCGACGATTCCTCCGGACACCACGACCCATCTCTCTCCTCCCTAATCTCCGCCGTTCTAACCTCTCTAACAACCTGCTACGACCTCGCCACCCGCTGCGTGAACGTCTCCTACAGTGGGAAGCTCCTGATGCAGAGCGATTTGGATGTCATGGCGGCGAGCTTCGACAGGCACGCGAGGTGCCTCTCCCGGATCTACTCCGCCGGGATCCTGAGCCGCGGCTTCGCCATCGTGGTCTCGAAGCCTGGCGGCAACGCGTGTAAGGAGGACGTGAGGTTTTACGTTAGGGATTTGATGACGAGGATGAAGGTTGGAGATCTGGAGATGAAGAGGCAAGCTTTGGTGAAGCTTAACGAAGCCATGGAGGAGGATGATAGATACGTTAGGGCTGTGATTGAGATCGGTGATTTGGTTAATCTCCTTGTCGGGTTTCTTGATTCTGAGATTGGAGTTCAGGAGGAAGCTGTGAAAGCTTTGTTTTTTATTTCTGGGTTTGGTTCTTACAGGTCTGTTTTGGTTCGGTCGGGTGTGATTGGGCCTTTGGTTAGGGTTCTTGAGAATGGGAGCTGTGTTGGTAGAGAAGCGTCTGCGAAGTGTTTGATGAAACTAACAGAGAACTCAGAGAATGCTTGGTCTGTCTCTGCTCAGGGAGGCGTCTCTGCATTGCTAAAGATTTGTTCTTGCAGCGAGTTTAGTGGACAGTTGATTGCGAGCTCGTGTGGAGTGTTGAGGAATCTCGTTGGTGTTGAAGAGATCAAGAGGTATATGATTGAAGAAGACGATACGATGACCACTTTCATTAAGCTTATTGGATCTAAGGAAGAGATTGTTCAGGTAAATTCTATCGATCTGTTGCTAAGTATGTGTTCTAAAGATGAACAGACACGTGAAGTCTTGGTTAGACAAGGAGGAATCCAGGAGCTAGTGAGTGTATTATCAGATCCCAATCCGTTGTCCTCTTCGAAATCTAAGGAGATAGCTTTAAGGGCAATTGATAACTTATGTTTCGGGTCTCCCGGTTGTTTGAATGCATTGATGAGTTGCAAGTTCTTGGATCATTTGTTGTATCTTTTAAGCAACGGTGAGATCTCTGTTCAAGAATCAGCCTTGAAGGTTACGTCTAGGCTATGTAGCTTACCAGAAGAGGTTAAGAGGATCATGGGAGACGCTGGTTTTATGCCCGAGTTAGTTAAGTTTCTTGACGCTAAATCATTTGATGTAAGAGAGATGGCGAGCGTGGCGCTGTACTGTTTGATCTCGGTTCCAAAGAACAGGAAGAGGTTTGCACAAGACGACTTTAACATTAGCTACATTCTCAAATTGTTAGACCATGAAGAGGGGAGCAATGTGAGCAGCGATTCCGGTAGCACGAAGTTCTTGATATCGATTTTGATGTCTTTAACTAGCTGCAATAGCGCGAGAAGAAAGATTGCCAGTTCAGGGTACTTGAAAAGCATAGAGAAGCTAGCAGAAACTGAAGGTTCAGATGCTAAGAAGCTTGTGAAGAAGCTATCTATGAACAGATTCCGCAGCATGCTAAGTGGTATATTTTAATAGTTTTGTGAATTTTTTTTTTGTTTTCTTGAGTGTATATTTTTACAAAGGTGTTTTTGTTAGTTCTCTTCCCACTAATCCCAAATCCCATGTGACCTCCAGTTTCAACTACAAGAATATGAATATAGCTTTAGCATATTTTCCTTTTCTTCTTTTATTATTCTTTCTTTTTAATTTGGTGAAATGCAAACAAAAAGAGTTTTTTTTTAATAGGTGGGTATCTTAAGAAAAGTTGTCTTTTAAAACTCTTTATCATAGACTAAAGATTCTTCTTAGAAGCTGCACTTTTGGGATAACAGTTCTGAATGAAATGGCACTAAACACAAATTAAATTAAATGATCAGACTAAGCATTTTCTTACCTTGATCCTTTATCCTTGCAACATTAGTGCAGAAATGGAAATGCTCCTAAATAGGACATACGTTAAGATCCAAGCTAAGAGATTTTGTTAGAAAAATGAAACTGAATTTAAGGAATTGTTTTTTGTATGAATGTATGTAATCTTGGAAGTATGTAAGGAAAAGGGGAAGCACATGGTCTCAAGGGATAAAGAAGCATGTGAGGTTGTGTAGAGATAGAGTGATAACTCCCATCTACCACATTTTAATTATACGGAGAGAGAGAAATGAGAGTGATGGATCATCATATGAGGATTAAAAATGTGTATTTTTGTTACTCAAACTTGTAGTGTTATGAGTAAGATTTGGAGGCCATGTGCGGTTGGTGGCACACAAATGTGCTTATGGTAACACTTGTTCGGCTAATCACGGCCTAGTAACTCCGGGACACAATGGTCCTAAAAGAAGACGACCATTACAAGTTTTGGTTATAAAGTTGGTATAGTAGGAGTTGTGGGGATTGATTTGGTTGGGATTGTAGCCTTAGCCTAATACAAAATATTTTTTGTTTTTAAAAACAAATGTGTCTAACTCAACTTAAAAATATCAAATACATATGTTGTGATTTTGGATTTGTGAGAAATACAGACTTGAGTTGTGAACCTTTGAAGCACTTAGCTCCTTAGAAGATTTGTTTTCTTCAACAGAGAAGAGATCATTGGAGTGTTGAGACAGAAGAATCCTCATCGGCTTGTGCCGAATACAAACACTGGTTGTGTTGGCTTAGGTAGATCCGTTATTAAGTCAGCATTGACACAACTTGTTTGATGTTTGGTCTATTAATAGCTTGATCTTGAACACAGAGCAAACCACTATGAACACTTCTCTATGTATTAGCACAAAACTCTAGCCGTCAATGCATTGAGCTATAGCCCAAAGTAAAGATAATTACTATCTCACCATTTTGTTTCATTCTGCATCTCCAATACCCATATTTAGCAAGTACCAACACTACACAGTAAATTTCAGAGTGTCCATCCAATAGCTCACACCAAACATCCTATTCCTTTGACAAAGGAAATGGCTATGCAAGAACAGTTCCCGAGACAGCCTTGGTGGCATTGTTCTTCATTGCTAAAGGTTGCTTTATTGTAAGAATCTGGAGGCTTTATGTTGTCCACATGATAGAAGAGGTCTCTATCTTTGCCCTATGTTTCTAAAGTAGAGCTTTCTTGAGAAGATAAATCTGTGCATCTCACACACCCACGACTCCAAATCCCTCTTCTCCACTCCTTATATGCCTTTGGCTCAAACCCTTTCAAGCATTGACACGTTGGAGTATGGGACCTCACACACAAACCAAAAGATCCACATATACCATATCGATCCCATGAGCTTACCGGACCCTCAAAGTGCTTAATCCATTTGGCTTCATTACAAGTCCTCTATGATCCCTCCGATGCTAACTTGATAGATGACAACTTGAAATTTCTCAGAGAGAAAACTCCTGTGCCGCTGACTACATCTTGAACCAGATTCCAACATACCGATCCTCAGAGTTATTTGTACTGAAGAAGCCTAACTCAAAAAGATCCACAGGAGAGCTCAGAGTTTTCCCTGCTGCATAACCACAGTTTATGAACAAGGTTGTTATCAAGAGCAACAATACAACAATACCCATCTTGAGATTTCAATGAATGAACACAAAAAGATTGTTGTGGTAAACTTATAGAAGTGAGAGTCCAAACTTGGACACTGAAGCTGTTCGGTTGAGGTAATCAATCTCTCAGACAGATACAACACATCCTCAGTTTATATTAACATCAAATATCTTTACATCAATTTTCATTTGCAAATAAGCTATGCTTTTTTTTATCGACCAAATATAGCTGTTTGTGTTATCTCATTCACAGAATACATACTCTTAGAATCTGAGTCACTCTCTTGGATCTGCAATGCGAAAACCGGTTGTTTTGGTGCAGGAATATCCATTGTTGTAGTAAGCATTGACATGACTTGTGCAATGTTGGGTCTATCCAACGCTTGCTGTTGAATACAAAGCAAACCAATCTGAACACATCTCGCTACTTCACTATCAGAACCTGAACTTGAAATATCTTGATCCAGCAGATCTGCTCCACCAGTTTCGCACCAACAGTCCCATGTCTTGAAATATAATGAACACACAAGAAGCATGTAAGAAACATTTGATTCCAATGATCAAAATTAAAGAAGCATAGAGAATTTAATATTGCTTACATATTCGAGAAGACTTTTGCCTTCTTCTCCAACGGTGAAGCTCGAGATTCTCTTTCCCGTTATGATTTCTAGTAACAGAACACCAAATGCATAGATGTCTGATTTCTCAGAGAACATTCCTGTCCATGCATACTCTGGAGACATGTAACCTCTGTTCATTGTACCAAACAGTTTCCTCAGGTTAATAATATAAAGCAAGTAAAGACTTATAAAGGAGGAAGAATAGATAGATACTTACAGAGTTCCAACAACTCTACGAGTGTTGGCTTGATGTTGTGTCCCTTGAAACATGCGAGCCAATCCAAAATCTGATATTTTTGGGTTCATTTCCTCGTCTAAAAGTATGTTGCTGACCTTCAAATCTCGATGCACTACCCTTAGACATGAGTCACGGTGAAGATAGAGAAGTCCACAAGCAATACCTTGAATGATTTCAAACCTCTTGGGCCAATCAAGCTCAACCTTTTTCGTAGCATCTAGCAAAATTAAATAAAAATGTGAGTGAGCAAAAGTGTAAAAACACACATAAAAGGGAATATAATATGATGAAAAGAATAGGGACAGACCAAAGATAAAGGTATTGAGGCTTTTGTTCAACATGAATTCATATATCAATAGCTTTTCTTCTCCTTCAATGCAGCATCCCATAAGCCGAACCAAGTTTCTATGTTGGAGTTTAGAGATGAGTACTATTTCATTCATGAACTCTTGTAGACCCTGTCCAGAGCTGCTCGAAAGACGTTTTATAGCTATTTCCTTCCCATCTTGCAGCTTTCCCTGGAAGAACAGTCTAGTGAACAAGTATGATCATGTGCAATGAATAGAGCAGATAAAAGCACTTTCAATCTTACCTTATAGACTGGACCGAATCCACCTTGACCAAGCTTCTTTTCGATGCTGAAGTTATCGGTGATAGCTAATATGGTTTGCATCTCAAAGAAGTATACATCTTGTGGTTTCAGTTCTTTCTTCCATGCATCTTTTGAAGTCTCCATGGATGTAGGAGTTGAGTCTATGTAAAACATCCAAGTGTCAATACTAAAAAATAGAGAAAGAGAGCAGCTAAGCATTTAAGAGTCTAACCCTTTTGTTTTGCTTTGTGTCTCCTCCACCAGAACCAATAAGAGGCAAAACCCAAGATCATGAAAACACAAACGCTGACAGTACTAGCTACAATGATCTTGGTTCGATTGCTTCCACCTGAAAGATGCACCAGAAGAGTAAAGAAGCAAGAACAAGAACTACAAAGAACAACACTTATGTTCTGTTTCTTTTCCTACCCAACTCAGAACTTGCAAGACGGATAGAAAGAACTTCTCCTCCAGCAGAAAACTGCATTACATCAACAAGTTCTCCATACCACACCAAGCATCCAATTTGATCAATGAAGGAAAACGCCATGCAAGAACAGTTTCCAAGACAACGCTGGCTGCACTCCTCAGCATTGATCAAGCTTAGATACTCATAAAAGTCTGGAGGCTTTAGATTTGCAACAGTGTCAAAGACATCTGCATCATTGTCTTGTGTTGTTGTTGTTACAGAAGAGTTCAAGCGACAAGACAAGTCTGTTCTTCTCACACAACCACCAGTCCAGTTCCTTCTGTTCCACTCTTCATCTGATTTTGGTATAAACCCTTTCAGGCATTCACACTTTGGAGGATTAGATCTCACACACAGCCCATAAGGTCCACATGTATTATAAACATCACATGAGCTTACTGGCGCCTCAAAGTCAGTAACCCAACCAGAGCCATCATGCCAAAGAATCTTCAACGATCCCTCTGATGTTAGAGTAGTGTACGACATGTTAGAGTTTCTTTGTAATGAATAAGTCAAAAAGCCTTGGCCAGCTGCTGCATCTTGAGAAACGCTGAACTGGCTTACATGTGAATCATCCATCTCTGGTGTGCCAGTGAACCTTTCCCTCGCCCATGGACCGCCTCTCCAGTACGGCCTTGATCCTCTCATTATAAACCCTTGTGGAGGCAACTGTGTTGTAAGCTCAGCTATGAACTCTCCAGGTGAAGGATCTGTGGGACTTTTCCATGAAGACAGAACACGTGTCATGTTATTAGGAACATCATACATGACAGATGATTGAGGTAACATACTATCACCAAGATGCTCAAAGCTTTGCCATAAGATTCTCCTGGAAACTGCATCAGACAGGACAAAATTTCCATTGTCTAAAAGCTCGCCGCGGAGTTCGTTAGATGAGAAAGTTTCTTCTATAGACCAAACAAGATCTTGTTCCTCTCCCTCAAGCAAGACAAGGCTCCCATTGTTGCTGAAAGTGAGACTCGCAGGTGTTTTTGTGACAGGCTTATCTCTGTTAGCCACCCACACAACGACCTGAGGAGTGATGTTCTTGAACCAGACACCAACATACTGATTCCGAGAATTGTTAGGACTGAAGAACCCCAACTCATAAGATCCACCAGGAGAGCTCAGAGTTTGTCCTACCGACAAAGGACTTGTTTTGGTTATAGCTGCATAGCCATAACTAGAGAATCTGAGCAGCAAGAAGAGGAAGAGGAAGAGAACAAATAAGACAATATCAATCTTTCTCATAATCATGTATACAAGAGCTCTTCTAAAGATTTCAATTTATGACAAAAAAAGCTTGTCTGTATAAAGTCAATAACAGAAACAAACTTCCTTCTTGTACATCTTCTTACCTGATACGAAGCCTCTAGGATGTATCCATGGAGACTTAACTTATTTTATATATTTAATTCATAATTAAAATAAGCTCTATAGACCGCAGTTCATAAAAGACAAATCATAGACCTCATTGACCTGTAGAATCACTACCTCTCCATTCACATTAAATAAAACCAAAGTGTATATTTTTTTTCATTACTTTATAAAGACTTTATATTCCATGTTGCTCCAGCAGATAACTTTGAATATTCAACAACTAGTTTCAATCTAACCAATCTCATCACAAACAAAGTATTCACATTCCATATCTTCTACTTTGCATCTAAAGTTAATATCTCAAGGGTAGTAGATTCATGGGTTTTGAAACAAAAGACCAATACCAAGTGATTTGAAAAAATATTAGACTCACAAATCACAACAGTGGAGATATGACTTTTGATGGGCGGCTTCAACTATTGGTCCATTTTACACAACTTATTGTTATTATAACTTCCACAACTCCACATAACAATAATATACACCTGTTTGAGTATTTTAAAAAGTCAACGAAACCTGTTTATTTTCTATAGCAGCCAACTAACTTTGTATTTTAACAGCAATTAAAAGGTGAGATCTGAAAATGTTATTATAAAAGTGGTGAGATCATAAAATCTTAGGCTCATGTATTTACGGACTAATATATATATATATACTAAGAGCTTATTGTCATTGGATCACAGATTGTTTTAACTCATTGACAGAGATAAGATCTTTAGACATTGACACATTGGTAAAGGT
This sequence comes from Moricandia moricandioides, assembly GCA_905132885.1. Classification (NCBI taxonomy): domain Eukaryota; kingdom Viridiplantae; phylum Streptophyta; class Magnoliopsida; order Brassicales; family Brassicaceae; genus Moricandia; species Moricandia moricandioides. The sequence continues at coordinate 915,716 of CAJHQQ010000001.1, forward strand.
TTTCACATTAGGGTGTGTACAGCAAATATGTGGAAGAATGAAGATGGAACCATTCTTCCATGCAAACTGGAAAATAAAGATCCAAAAACGTAGAAGATGCTAACCTGAAAAGAATGTTACATACAAAAACAGAGGATATTATAACCAAACAGAGGATGGTTACAAAACGCATCTTCGCGACATTATCTTCTTTACGAACTTGTGTCTCCCTTTCAGTCTCGTTATTCTTCTTGCATAACAATGACAAAACCATAAGTGGATACAACCAGTAGAGGACACTTCAAGTTAGGCCACATGAGTTTGAAATTTTGCACGTAAGCTAAGTTTTGCAACAATCAGTTTAATTCACTCTTCAAGATCTCAAAAAATCTTAGGTTCATGAATGTACATAGTGAAGTATATATATACTAAGAGTTTATCTTCCTTGGATCACAGATTGTGTTAAGTCATTGACTGAGAAAATATGTTTAGACTCAGACTCCGGCATGAACACATCGTTTAGAGTCTGCCCCGCAAATATTGGCTGCTTTGGTGTTGGAAGATCTGTTGTTGAAGTAATCATGGACAGTACTTGAAGAATGTTGGGTCTGTCCGAGGCTTCATGTTGAACACAAAGAAGACCAATCTGAACACATCTCGCAACTTCGAATATGTTGCATGAATCAGTGAGATCTTGATCCAGAAGATCCGCTCCCCCTGTCTCACACCATGACTCCCAGGCCTGAATACAAGAAGAATGAATACATTTCGTGTCTATACTTAATCAATCAATCTTAGTAAAACATGTCATTTACATATGCAAGAAGGCCTTTGCTCCCATCTCCAAAGCTGAATCTTGAGATCTTCTTGCCGCTGATGATTTCTAACATGAGAACTCCTAAGCTATAGATGTCAGACTTCTCAGAGAACAACCCTGCCCATGCATACTCGGGAGACATATATCCTCTGTGAAAAACATCAAATACAGTTTAGTATATGATTATGAGTATGAATCATTGTTAACCATGTTGTTGAAGAGAGATTCTTACAGAGTTCCTACAACCCTTCGAGTGTTGTCCTGATATTGTGTTCCCTGGAACATCCTAGCCAATCCAAAATCCGATATTTTTGGATTCATATTCTCATCCAGAAGAATATTGCTAACCTTCAAATCTCGGTGAATGACCCTAAGGCGCGAGTCACGGTGTAGATAGAGAAGTCCACGTGCAATACCTTGAATGATATCATATCTCTTCTGCCAATCAATCTCCAGCTTTAGAGTTGAATCTATAGGCAATAGTATAGAATAGGTTAGTGACTATATTAGCATAAGATGGAAGGTCTTAAATGGAATAAAGGACATACCAAAGAGGAATATATCAAGGCTTTTGTTCACCATAAACTCATAAATCAGTAGCTTCTCTTCTCCTTCAATACAGTACCCCAATAGCCGAACTAAGTTCCTATGTTGTAGTTTTGAGATTAGTCTTATTTCATTTAAGAACTCCCCTGTACCCTGATCAGAGCTACTTGAAAGGCGTTTCGCGGCTATTTCCTTCCCATCTAGCAGCTTTCCCTGGAAGAATAGTTTCAGATAGATATAGAGAACAAGATATGTGCAGCAGAGCAAAAAAAGAGCAGATAAAATAGAATGTCACGTACCTTGTACACTGGACCAAATCCACCTTGACCAAGTTTATTTGAGGAACTGAAATTATCAGTGGCAGTTCTTATGGTATGCATCTCAAAGAAATTTACACCTGAGATATCTTGTGGTTCGAAATCATTCTTCCATTCATCTTGTAAAGTGTTGATGACACCATGAGGATGTTCTACAAGAAAAAAATGTACATGCTTGTATAAGTGCTTGATTTCTAGTAGTTTAGTGCTAAGTTTTACAGTGTCTCACCTTTTTTTTTGGCTCTGTATCTCCTAAACATAAATGCGGTAAAGACCAAGATAGCAAACATGGAAAGGCAGGCAGTAGTAGCTACTATAATCTTGGTTCGCTTGCTTCCTGCTGAGATATTTAACCCAAAAACAAAATAAAACTCTAAACCATGCTGCTACAGAACATTATAATCAAAATCTAGAAGAAATGTTTTTAATCCTCACCCAATTCTGAACTTGCAAGACGGATGGATAGAGTTTCTCCATTGGACATAAATTGAACTGTGTCTACTAGCTGTCCATCCCATACTAAGCATCCAATCCCACTTATATAAGCAAAGGCTGTGCAAGAGCAGTTTCTTAGACAACCCTGGTAACACATGTCTGCATCAAGAAAGCTTGCAAACTGGTGCAGATCTGGAGTCTTTACATGGGTCATACGATAGAAGATGTCTGTGTCTTTGCCTTGTGATTTCGCCTGGCAAGATAGCTGTGCACGTCTCACACACCCACTTGTCCAGTTCCCTTTCCTCCATTCCTCATCTGACATTGGAACAAACCCTTTCAAGCATATGCACCTCGGGTTACTGGATCTCACACACAAACCAAAAGGACCGCAAGTACCGTATATATCACATGATTGTTCTGGTTCTGTAAGGTGATGCATCCATTTTTTGCCTTGATCCCAGTAAATCTCCATATTCCCCTCTGGTGTTAGGGTAATATACGATAGATTGAAGTTTCTTAATGTGGAATAAGAGAAAGATCCTGTACCGGTTGCTAGATCCTGGACAACGCTGAATGGACTTACATATGATTCATCAAACTGTGGAAAGCCAGTGAATCTTGTTTTTGCCCATGGACCAGTTCTCCAGTAAGGCACTGAGCCTCTTCTTATAAGGCCTTGTAAAGGGACTTGTGGTGTAATCTCCAGAGAGAAGTTCCCAAGTGAAGGATCGCTGTAACTCTTCCATGAAGTCAATTCACGCTTCTTTCCATGGGAAAGATCATACATCAACGTTGACTGAGGCAACATAGTATTACCAAGATTCCCAAAGCTTTCCCATAAAGTTTTTCCTGAAACATCATCAGTTACAACAAGATTTCCGGTGTCTAAAAGCTCGGCATGACATCTTCTGGATGTGTAAGCCTCTCCTGTTGACCAAATCACTTCTTGTTTCTCATCAACTAAGATCAGGCTCCCATTGCTGCTGATGGTGAGATTTGCTGCAGAGTTTGTAACTGGCTTATCTCTGTTAGCCACCCACACAACTACCCGCGGAACGATTTCCTTGAACCAGATCCCAACATACTGATTCCCAGTATTGTTAGGACTGAAGAAGCCTAACTCATAAAACCCACCAGGGGAACTCAGAGTCTGTCCTATTGACAAAGGGTTTGATGAGTTGATATCTGCATAAACACAAGCTGTGAATATGGATAGCAAGAGAGAGGAAGCAAATAAAACCATACCCATCTTTATTTAGTGTTTTACTATTTTCTGTGCAAAGATATGAACAAAACTTTATGTGTATCTTCGTGGTTCATACTGCTGTATAGAATATTATAAGCACTTAAAATATAGCATAATGACGTGCAAGTCAAATGAGAAAATTCATATTCAACCAATAAAAAAAGAAAGTCAAAGAAAGAAAAGAAAAGAAAAGAAAAATACAGAGCTGGAAATTGCGCCCATCTTACTGTCCACAAAGAAGTTAACGTGTAGTAGTACACATAAGTCAACTTTTTACACAGCAAACAAGTTTGGAGTTTTTGAAAATCTCCAAGAAGAACGAGCATGTTAGCATTTAATCAAATATTGGGAAGACATGACTGTTAACACCATATGTGCATAAGTGTTCGTAGCCGACATCGGTTCGATGTAGCATTCAAAGTAAATGCTAAGGCTAGGCACGGATCGAATATCTCCATATTTTTTCAGTATTTGTGATTTGCTTCGTATCTTAAGGATTTGATTTTTCGATTTGCTTTGCTTTGGAGAAATATGGATATCCGGTTTTCCGGATATCTTATTTTTTTTTGAGATATTTGCGAATATTTACGGATATTTACGGATATCTCATTTACTTTGTTTAATACAAGTAAATTAAGAAAAACTATAAAATTTATTTTCAAAAAAATATTTTTACATAATATAAAATGAAAAATAAAATTAATAAAACGATATGTTCCATAAATTTCTAAAATTAATCAGATTTTCTTATAAACACATAATTTTTCTGATTTTTTTTGTTTTTATAAAAATTTTATACGTAAATTCTAAATAAAATTAATAAAATGATATGTTAAAATAATAATTTTATAAAATTATACATATAAAAATCTATATTTATTTATAGATATACATTTATTTGTATAATGTTGGATCAGATCAGATATTTGACTCTAAATTTTTTAATATTTTTGGTTTGATTTGCCTCTAACGGATATTAACTTTTAGTATTTTCTTTGCTTCGACGATTTACGGATATTCATATTTTACGGATCGAATCAAAACAAATAACAAATCGAATCAAATTTAACGAATAAAATGCTCAGCCCTAGTAAATGCGAAGTGCATGGTGGGACTTTAGTATAGACTAGGGATGGAAAAAGTATCAATAATGGAAAAAGTATCAATACATTTTGATTCGATTTATCATCCGTTCCAATTCAAACGAAAAAATTCAGATATCCGTAAAAAACAAAGCAAATCAGAAATACTAATATTTTCATGAACGGATATTCGATCTATTATATGCGTATATACGTATATTTAAAGAATTATATATATATATATATAAATATTATATTTTATGTATGTTTTAAAATAATTTTATTATATTAGTTATTAAAATTTTGAGGAATATTCTAGGATAAACCTAAAAAAACTTTTGTCATTAAAATAACCTTTAAGGAAAAAAATGATTAAAATAAATTTGATTAAAAGATGTAAATATACATTTATATCTCTTTAGTTAACTAACTTATACTTAATGTTTAGAGTTACGTAGTGGGGTTTTAGAGATGAAGTTTTAAAAAAAAAATTATTAAATTTTCAAAATAAAAAAGTTTATTTTGATCATTTTTTTCCTTAAAATCTATTTTTGTGACAAAAACTTTAAAATAGTCCATTTGAGATATTTGCCCTAACTTTTTTCAAATTAGGTAATTTTTTTTGTTTTTGTAATAAAATATTATTATTTTATATTATGTTGGATTTTTTATTTATTTTCAAATTTTATTTTATTTTTACAAATTGAATTGTATATGTAGTTGAAAACTTAAAGATTTTCAGATATTTAGGAAACCGAATTTCTGGACGGCTAACAATTGAATCGAATTGAATAATTGATTATTCAGACAAAACGATTAAATCACAAATACTTTCGAATATACGTATATTCATTCCTTGCCGACCCCTATTATAGACAGAGATAGCGACTACTAGTGGTAGACTTTGACCAGCCGAAGCATAAATACCAAAGAACGTAAGAGAAAACGACAGCGCTGAGTCAAGATTGCTTGAAAAAAGGTTTTTTATTTACTTATTTTCCCATCAAGACAATAGTTATGGAATACATTGACCACGTCAACGAAATATTGGATCCTCAAGATCATTCACGTGTCTGAAGAGAATAATTAATTACACTTCAATTGTGCAGTTTCCATTACAAATCGTTACTTACGGCCCTAAAAGAACACAGAGTGTGTCATCGCATTGAGCGTGATGAAAAAATTTAGTAAGGGATTCAGCATCTCTCGTGCGCTCTACAAATGTGGGGCTGTTATGGTGACTGAAGATCTGATTGTGTGGTGACTATCAAGTGTGTTGTTTTTTCTTTATGTATATCCTTTGCACATATATCAATAACATTAATGATTATGACTATCAATTTCTTAAGAATGTTTTTGATAAGCAAACCTGCGACTGATACATCCTAGCCAATCCAAAATCAGATACTTTTGGGTTCATCTGCTCATCCAGAAGTATATAGCTCACATTGAGGCGTGAGCACGAGAGTCGCTGCACCTGAGACGATGCTTCACCAATTCTTTGTTGATTTCTCTCATTCCACAAGGTATGAATGATGAATTGAAAAGCATACATTATGAGAAGTCGAGACTGGCGGTCCATGAGCAGTGCCGTCCCGTAGTTAGGAGGGGGGGGGGGGGGGGGGGGGTCAGCTGACCCCCATGACCATGAGGCTTGTGTCCATGATGATTCTGGATATTGCAGTCTAGTCTGTTGTGTATTGTCCTTTCAGAATCGCATCCCACACATGTGGGTTTCAATATCTGTGCCTGAGTAACTATACTGGAAGAAGAGGTGATCTCTTGTCCCCATTGTAGCTTAGCAAAAAATGCAGGAGGGGCTGATGTTTTATTAGTGGTGGACCTCACTCACGTCTAAAGGTTAACTCAAGAATGAAGGATTACCACACCAATGTGAGATATATTAATAGCCCCTCTCTAATGTAGGTAGAAAATGGTCCAATAGATAAGAAATTGTTTATATGGTGTTGAATTTATACCATGTACTCTGATACCATATTGGTGATGAGTTTAACTCACACCCAAAAAATTGTCCCTTTTAGGGGTGGGACGGACCGGATATCTGGATCCGTGACTTTAATATCCAGATCCGGATCCGCGTCTTCCGGGTATCCGGACTTTGGATTTCCGCCCAGATATTGTGATACCCGCGGATACCCGGATTCGGATCCGGATCCGTAAAAATAATTAAAAAAAATAAAAAATATTTTAAAAATATAAAAAATCTAAAAATAAAACATAAATTAAATATTTATACAAAATTTATTACTATATATATGACATATAATATTAGTAAAATTTAAATATAATATTTAAAAAATAGTTTATGTATAAATACTAATATATCAAATATAATTATTAATAAAATTAAAAATTTAATATATTTTAAAAACACGGATCCGGATCCGGATATCTGGACCTAAAAATTAAGATATCCGGATTTGGATCCGGTTTAGACGGATCCGAAATTTTACTATCTGGATTCGGATCCGGGCACTCCGGATATCCTATTTTCGGAGCGGATCCGGGACGGATCTCGGATCGAATCTGGATCCCGGATAATACGTCCCAGGCTTACCTTTCAGTCTTGACATAAATAAACCAACATTTTTCCACGCGTTGATTGAAAGATCGTGTTGTTCCAATGTTCTTGGGTCTAGAACCAACGAAAGATAAACATATACACTCTGCAAAGATTTACTCCCTCCGTTTCATATTAAGTGTCGTTTTAGAGAATTTTTTTGTTACAAAGTAAATGTCGTTTTCGACTTTCGATGCAAAATTTATTAATTTTATGCTGCAGTTTATTTTTCTATTGGTTGAAATATGGTTAGGTGTATAGGTAATTGTGTTTTTATATAGAAAATATACAAAATTAATTGTTTTCTTAATCCATGTACAAAAATCTAAAATGACACTTATAAAGAAACAGAAGGAGTATGAATAAATTAGAAAATGAGAATATTATTAAATCAGTCAGAAATTTCTAAGTGGTTTCTGAAAGCCTTTGTAACAGTCCGACCTAAACGATCCGACCAGATTGGTCGAACTGGACCAAACTGACCCAGTTAGCTGAATCGTACCAAACCGTTGTGAGCAAATTGACTCGCCTAATCACGGTGATGGCATAGATTGTGCCAATCTCATTGATCTAATCTACATACCTTCTCTTGTCCTGATCTGCAACATTAGTAAATAGATCATGTCCTGTGAACTCGTAAAAGTCTCTGTGTCAAGGATCTTGAGATTACAAGATATCAGGTTAAGACTAATTCAAAAAGTGATACACATCGAAAATCTCTTACATTAAAAATCTTTACAGTACACAAAACACATTGTTTTTTCTTAACGCCCAATGATTACAGATTGGGTCATCTCATTGACGGTGATCAAATGGTTAGACAAGGATTCATAATCTCTTGTATGCACTACAAACGTGGGTTGTTCGGGTGATGGAAGATCTGATGTTGTGGTGAGCATGGAGAGCAGCTCAAGTGTGTTGGGTCTGTCCACAGGTTGGTGTTGAACACAGAGCAGACCAATCTGAACACATCTCCCAACTTCTAATGGATTGCATGAATCAGCAACATCTTGGTCTAAGAGAGAAACTCCTCCATTATCGCACCAAGACTCCCATACCTGTTCAGTTTCTAAGAATATAAACCTTTTGAAACCTCTGGAAATGTATGAAAAAAGCATTTGAAGTTTTACATATTCAAGTAGGTCTTTTCCTTCTTTGGCACAGTTGAATCTTGAGATCTTTTCTCCACTGATGATTTCTAACAAAAGAACACCAAATGCATAGATGTCTGATTTCTCAGAGAATATTCCTGTCCATGCATACTCAGGAGACATATATCCTCTGCACACATATATTAAAATACTTTCACCAATGTTTTTAGCATACTATGAATCCTTAGGTAAGCATGTTGTTGAAGTCAAATCCTTACAGAGTTCCAACCACCCTGCGAGTATTCTCCTCATATTGGGTTCCCTCGAACATTCGAGCCAAACCAAAGTCTGATATTTTTGGGTTCATGTTCTCATCCAGAAGGATATTGCTGACCTTAAGATCTCGGTGAATGACCCTGAGGCGTGAGTCACGGTGGAGATAGACAAGTCCACGCGAGATACCTTGAATGATATCAAATCTCTTTGGCCAATCAATCTTATGTTTTTTTCTTGAATCTAAGCAATAATACCGTGTAAAAACACTATCAGATAAATAGCTTCTAATATAGAAGGAAAGAGGCAAGAGAAGACCCACCAAAGAGAAAAGTATCAAGACTTTTGTTAACCATGAACTCATAAATCAATATCCTCTCTTCTCCTTCAATGCAGCATCCCAAAATCTGTACTAAGTTTCTGTGTTGTAGTTTTGAGATGAGTACTATTTCATTCATGAACTCCTCTTTGCCTTGTCCAGAGCTGCTAGAAAGTCGTTTCACAGCAATTTCTTTCCCATCTTCCAGTTTCCCCTGAAACAGATTTAAATGTCATCTCAAGAGGATAAAATAGAATACACAAAGAGAAAAGTGGAATAAAATTCTCTGACTTTATAAACTGAACCAAATCCACCATGCCCAAGTTTATTTGAGGGACTGAAATGATTGGTGGCAGTTTGAATGGTATGCATCTCAAAGAAACATAAACTTGAGAAATCTTGTGGTGTCAGATCATTGCCCCATGCATCTTGTGAAGAATTGTTTGATATATTTTCTGAAACATTCCAATGATAGATGAAAAACAAGGCATTTACACAGATACAATATAAGGTTATCTCAGTGTGGTACCATTATGCTTCACTCTGTATCTCCAGAAACAAAAGGAAGCAAAACCCATTATCACAAAAACAGAAAGGCTGACAAGACTAGCAGTAATGATCATCTTGCGCTTATTTCCATCTGAGATATTTAATACCAAAATATCAAATAATAAGCCATTATGGAACTTAAAAGAAACTCAATGAAGTAAATCTTTCTCAAGGCATACCTAACTCAGAACGTGCAATACGAATGTAAAGAAGTTCACCTCCTGAAGAAAACTGCACTGTGTCCATTAGCTCCTGATTCCACATTAAGCACCCTATTTCACGAATAAAAGAAAAGGCCAAGCAAGAACAATTGTGTAGGCAACTTTGGTAGCATTCTTCAGCATCCAAATTTACAAATTTGTAAAAGTCTGGAGGCTTTATGTTGGCAACATGATGGAAAATGTTGGCAACTTTGTCAGTAGAATTTGCTTGACAATCTAGTTCGGTACGCCTTACACAACCATCACTCCAGTTACCTCTTTTCCACATCTCCTTATATTTTGGTTCAAACCCTTTGAAGCATTTACAATTTGGAGGTACTGACCTAACACATAACCCAAAAGGTCCACATAAACCGTAAACATCGCATGAATTGGTTGGACCCTCGTAGGTTAATTCCCACTTGGTCCCACTATGTTGAAACCTCTTCAAATGGCCTTCAGGTGTTAAAACTAGACGTGAAAGTTTGGAGTCTCGTCCTATAAAAGAGAAAGACCCTGACCCGTTTGCGTCCTGCGGATAGCTGAATTCACTTGCTAATGTTTCATTCATTAGCGGTATCCCAGTGAACCTTGTTTTAGCCCATGGACCGCTTCTATAATAAGTCGTTGAGCCTCTCGTGGTGAGCACCTGTGATGGCACTTGCGGTGTAATCTGAGCCACAAAGTCACCAGGCGATGGATCAGTGTAAGTTTTCCATGAAGTCAACACCCGCTTCTCACTGGTCGCGAGATTATAAGTCAAGGGTGAGAAAGGGAGCATAGTATCACTAAGATGTGCAAAGCTTTCCCATAGAGTTCGTCCGGAAACATTGTCTACGACAATAAGATTTCCACTGTCTAAAAGCTCTGCGCGTGAACCATTAGATGCAGAAGTGACTCCACTAGACCAGACAACGCCATGGTTTCCATCCAATAAGAGAAGAGTTCCATTGCTGCTGATACTTAGATCTGCTGTGAAATCTGTAACAGGAGTTTCTCTATTGGCCACCCACACAACCACCCGAGGAATGATACCTTTGAACCAGATTCCGACATACTGATTCTGGGAGTTGTTAGGACTAAAGAACCCAAGTTCATATACTCCATTAGAGGAACTGAGAGTTTGTCCTATTGACAAAGGTCTCTCTGTAGTTATTTCTCCATGAATAAAACTTAATATCATGGCGAACAAGAGCAAGCAAGCAAACCACGTCATCTCCATGTGCGTTCTTGCGTCTCCAAGAACGATCTCATTCAGATTAGTTCAGGAAGCAAACATGTCAACAAGACCAAGTAAGATATTCTCAAGAGTTATTGTGAGACTATTCTCAAGCATCTATTAACAATATATTGAACAGCACTTGTTTTCCAAGACTCTACATTACTTTATTTAGGATCAACTTAAACCTTATTAAATAATACACAGAAGTCATTGCCATGAAGAAGTCTAACCTTTTACCCAATCATCTACGCAACGTTTGACCTCATACAGCAACGTTGTCATTTTCAATCCCTTGTTAGCTGTGAAAAACAGGCATCAATTTTTTTTTTTCAAAAACAGACATCAATTGAACGATGAGAAGTGCTTAAACTGTATAACTTGATATAATTAGTTTCTCGTTTATACAACTTGGAAATTTGGTATAATTACCGTTCTAGTTTTACCAAAATTCAAAATTTTAGTTGAGGAGATAAAACGCAAAGGAAAAATTGCAATGTTTTTTTTTTTAATTCATTAACTGTAGAGAGTATGTGAGAAGCATTTGAGATTAAATTATTATAATAAGACTATATGAGTATTTGAGTATTTTGTATGTTATATAGAACCCTGTTAAATCTATATTATTAAAAGATAATCATCTTAAAAATCTATTTACAAAAAAATGTTGTACCTATTATGTGACAGCCCTCCCCTGTGGGATCCATCTGGCGCTTCAACGCATCGACCATAACCCCTCCCTTGTGATACAATCTGCCCGAATTCACCCATAGACCTCGGCTCACAAATAGGTTATTGGTGAGGTTCGAACCCAGGACCTCACCCTTTAACAACTCTCCCACAGAGAAGTTGTCACCAATTAAACTGCAAATTGTAACATCTCGAGTTGTGATATGTGGAAAGACTTAAGAGAATTGATTTGGCTACCTATGTCACCAAAGTTGACTTACCTTTTCTGTCACACATCCGTTTAGAACTCCAGGGTTAATCGTGCTTATGCTGGAGTAGTGAAAGGATTGGTGACCTATCAGAAAGTGATTCGCGATACCGTGTGATTGAGGCCAAAACACGGGGAAATGTCGGTTGGTGATTGCAGGGTCAGTAAACAATGATTTCGAGCCTCAGAAAAAAATAACGCACCGACCGTTGGAACGGGATGGAGCCCACGGGCCGAGAGAACGGGTGTGGGTGGCCCATTAGCCATGGGCGGTTGGGGCGTTACAAGTGGTATCAGAGCTGGTTAGCCATCTCGGTTCTGACCCGAGAGGCGTCTTGAGACTTGTCTTGGGGCGCAACGAGGACGTTGCGTTCTTTGAGAGGGGGTGAATTGTAACATCTCGAGTTGTGATATGTAGAAAGACTTAAGAGAATTGATTTGGCTACCTATGTCAACAAAGTTGACTTACCTTTTCTGTCACACATCCGTTTAGAACTCCAGGGTTAAGCGTGCTTATGATGGAGTAGTGAAAGGATGGGTGACCTATCGGGAAGTGATTCGCGATACCGTGTGAGTGAGGCCAAAACACGGGGAAAGGTCGGGTGGTGATTGCAGGGTCAGTAAACAATGATTTCGAGCCTCAGAAAAAAATAACGCACCGACCGTTGGAACGGGATGGAGCCCACGGGCCGAGAGAACGGGTGTGGGTGGCCCATTAGCCATGGGCGGTTGGGGCGTTACAAGTGGTATCAGAGCTGGTTAGCCATCTCGGTTCTGACCCGAGAGGCGTCTTGAGACTTGTCTTGGGGCGCAACGAGGACGTTGCGTTCTTTGAGAGGGGGTGAATTGTAACATCTCGAGTTGTGATATGTAGAAAGACTTAAGAGAATTGATTTGGCTACCTATGTCAACAAAGTTGACTTACCTTTTCTGTCACACATCCGTTTAGAACTCCAGGGTTAAGCGTGCTTATGATGGAGTAGTGAAAGGATGGGTGACCTATCGGGAAGTGATTCGCGATACCGTGTGAGTGAGGCCAAAACACGGGGAAAGGTCGGGTGGTGATTGCAGGGTCAGTAAACAATGATTTCGAGCCTCAGAAAAAAATAACGCACCGACCGTTGGAACGGGATGGGGCCCACGGGCCGAGAGAGCGGGCGTGGGTGGCCCATTAGCCGTGGGCGGTCGGGGCGTTACAAGTGGTATCAGAGCTGGTTAGCCATCTCGGTTCTGACCCGAGAGGCGTCTTGAGACTTGTCTTGGGGCGCAACGAGGACGTTGCATTCTTTGAGAGGGGGTGAATTGTAACATCTCGAGTTGTGATATGTGGAAAGACTTAAGAGAATTGATTTGACTACCTATGTCACCAAAGTTGACTTACCTTTTCTGTCACACATCCATTTAGAACTGCAGGGTTAAGCGTGCTTATGATGGAGTAGTGAAAGGATGGGTGACCTATCGGGAAGTGATTCGCGATACCGTGTGAGTGAGGCCAAAACACGGGGAAAGGTCGGGTGGTGATTGCAGGGTCAGTAAACAATGATTTCGAGCCTCAGAAAAAAATAACGCACCGACCGTTGGAACGGGATGGGGCCCACGGGCCGAGAGAGCGGGCGTGAGTGGCCCATTAGTCGTGGGCGGTCGGGGTGTTACATATTAATTAATATTACTAAAGAACGCCTTCCACTCCGGGAGTATAACAAGTTACGATCCAAGAAAATAGGTCCGGTCGAAGTTGTCGAGCGTATCTCAAGCTCCCTCCACATTTACGTATGTCAGATTTGTTTAACGTTAAACACTTGTCACGGTTTCATGGTAATAACATCCCGTCGGATTCGTGGACGAATCCTTCTCACCCGGAGGTTCATGATGTAGCGTAACTTGTGATCAATGGTGATCACAACTTCTATTTTGTTTAGGACTTTGCTTTTCTTCTTTATGTTTATTTTTATTAGTTATTATGATATATCTCTTAGAAAGGGAACTAGATAATCCTTATGAGATTATGACCTTCTTAGCTAATATATAATTTGGGTCATACGACCCTTGTAAGATACCTTTTGATTTTTAATAACATATCAAGTTTTCTTTAGAGCTTTTACAAGCACTGCGAAGAGTATTCGTGCCCTTTGAAATTGTTTTCAAGTTATCTTCAGAAATACGTTACCGCCACGAGATCATTACCTTGATCTTGGAGTTTCATAGCTTTCGCTCTCCATCATTAACGCTCAAAGATCACAGATAATGTCATCTCATTGATAGTCATCAAATCCGTAGACATGGGTTCTTCATCTCTGTTGTGCACGACAAATGTGGGTTGTTTTGGTGATGGAAGATCTAATGTTGTGGTGAGCATAGACATCAAGTGTGTTGGGTCTTTCTGCAGGTCCGTGATGAACACAGATCAGACCAATTTGTACACATCTCCCAACTTCAAATGGGTTGCATGAATCAGCAACATCTTGATCCAAGATATTAATGCCTCCATTTTCGCACCAAGATTCCCATGCCTGTTTTTTAGTTTCAATTCTTAGAAATAAAAGAGCAATAAACAGTATTTCAAAATAAAAGAAGAGCAGTAAACATTTTAAAACCCCTGCCGGTATACGAAAACATAAAGTCTTATTTACATAGGAAAAAATAATTTTTCCTTCTTTCCCCATAGATGAATATTGAGATCTCCTCTCCGCTGATGATTTCTAACAATAGAACTCCAAAGGTGTAGATGTCAGACTTCTCAGAAAACATGCCAGTCCACTGTTGGAACTATTTTTTGAACATTATGAATAGTATATTCATGTCAAAAATGACATGGAAGTCTAATGTGTATGATTTGAAAAACTTGTACAAAGTAGCAAATATACACATTGGATATTGATTGGATTTGAGTTTTGATTTGTTAGTTGGACTTCATGTTCATTAACTTAATCTTATAAACCAAATATATGTTGATCTTTTATATTGGTAAAATATAAAAAAGAAATCCATTTTAAAGAATATTATTTGCTTGAATTGGTCAAACAATAATAATTCTACCTCTTTATTTCTTGGTCAAAGTGTGGAATGAATTCACATAATAATGACAAGAATTGATGTCTCCATTAGTGCACCATGGAAGTTTCATTTCTATGTTGAAAATGTGACTTGTGCTTCTCATTATTTTTCTATAAAAAGCTTGTTAGCATTATAGAAAAACACATCATCCAAGAACAAAGAAAAGAAACAATTCTCCCACTTAGAATAATTATGCTAGTATTTTATTTATTTATTTTGTGTCTGAGAGTACAACACAAAAATAGGTTCGTTAGCTTCTATTCTGAGTGATGCATGAATAGTCGAAGTGTGGTTGTATCCTCGGATTCTGATTGCGCAAACACCGTCACACTACGGACAATTAAAGAATTAAGGAAAAAGTGTCTCGCCTCCACACGAAATCATTATTTGTTCATCATATTTTGGTATCAAGTATTGTATATTTTATTTATGTTTTTATCATTATGTAAACAAATTATTCAGTTTGTCATATCGTAGAAATCATGGTCCTACATCCACGCATACTCCGGAGACATATATCCACAATACAAACATCAAAATATTTCACCCAAACTTGATATAGTATTTCCTGAAACGTTTTCTGTGATAAAAAGATTTCCTTTATCTGAAAGCTCTGCACGAGACCTGTTAGATGCGGAAGTTCCTCCACTGGAGTATACTTTTGTTGGTGGCGATAGCTAGATTTACGCAATAAACTACGCAACATTGCCATCTTCAATCCCTTGTTAACCTGTGAAAGAAAGACATCAATGGAAAGATGAGAATTTTCATAGTTTGGACTAGGCCTGGGCATTTTAACCTGTATCCGAGGACCAGACCCGGAACCGACCCGAAAATACAGGTTCGGGTCCGGAACCAGAACCGAGAATTTTACCCTATTGGGTCTAATGATGGAGGACCCGTAGGTAGCAGGTTCGGGTCCAGAACCGACCCGGGACCCGATCGGGTATTTTTGGAACCGAAGATTATTATACTTAATGATTTTTTTGTGTGTTTTGAATGGTAACTTGATCATGTTTTAAGTTTATTAGTTATGGTTACGGTAATTGCACTACTGCAGTTTCAGAATGTGTTTTTTTCGTTATGGGATTTCAAAATTGCAGGTTTGAGGTTCGGGTAACGTTGCAGGCTAATGGGTACAAGTAGACCCGAAACACATATTTAGACCTAAAAATATGTAGAAACAACCCGAAATATCAGGAACCGACCCGAAAACGGACCCGAAATACATGGATTCGACCCGATACAATAAAGAACCGAAAAAAACCGGGTATCTACGGGTACGAGATAAGTGGACCCGAACCGACCCGAAACCGATAAGACCCGACCCGGAACCGACCCGAATTTTTTAAAGTACCGATATGGGTCTAAATCTCTAGGACCCGAAGGACCCGGACCCGAGAAGACCCGACCCGAACCCGACCCGAGGACCCGGATGCCGAGGCCTAGTTTGGACTAAGTTACTATATGATAAGAATATTAATCAATCAGATAATTACATCAATTCCTGTAAAAATAAAGACAGAAAATAAGAAAAAAGAAGCAAAGAACAAGATCAAGATAGACAAAAAAAGAACAAGATTTAGATAGACAAAGAGAAACAAAAGTGAGGGACTTGTGAGAACTATATTCAAACACCTATACTTTAGATAAAAACATTCATATTTCGTCAATGCTTTAACGCGAGCCGTATAAAGATTGACTATGAAAAAAATGAGAAGTATCATATTAATATGACTGAAACTGACATGTATATTGTAGTTTCTAAAGTAAATATGGTTGAAAATAACCAAAGAGAGTAGTGGTTTTGATGCCACAAATAATATCTTGTAAAAGTATGTATATTTGCTACAAAGCAAAATAATATTTTTGAAAGAAATTCAAAAAAAAATACAAGTTAGATTTATAAATCGACTTAAGAGAACTATGAAAATAGTTGTATATAAATTGTGAATTTCTAAGACTGAAAAAAAGTTGTAATACTTTTGAAATTGCTATTTATTCATTTAAATCTAAAAGAGTCGTAGATCAATTTTTCTAAACTCTTAAGAGATGTTAAATGAAAATATGCATATTTTGAGTTATCTCAAGAAATGTGGGGGAAGTTTTGCTTACCATACAAAGTCATTGGCAAGAGGCCACATGAACTTAGTGATAATTATCACAGTATAATTAAAAAAAAAACTAATGTCATGCATTGAGTTTGTATATAATGGTTAATTGTATCTTGAAAGAAGATGACAAAAATCATTAGACAATTGATCTCGACTAATCTCAAGAGATTATATTTATTATGATGACAACCTAGGATCCTTATATTAAAGGTGTGTCATGAGATCATATTGTTATATCATCAAGAGGAATGGGTTAATGTCTGTGAATTAAGATGAAATTTGGCGGTAACTCTACCTAAATGACTGGAGATCCCAAGAAATAGGTTCAAGGAGACAACTAAGTCAAACTAAATTTGCCCAAAGCACTGTAAGACTTCGGTCTATACTCAGTTCCTAGGATGATTAAACATTGCTACATGTAAAGAATAGAGGATAAGCATTTGCTTTTAATGATTTGTGTCCATAGTTTTGAGATATGAATGGAGTAGTACATGATACTCCTCTAAACAAAACCAATGACAAATCACCTTGTGCGTGTGAAATGGGACCGTTTCTAGGAGAATGAATGAAAGGCTATATTCTCCAAGTTCACTCATTATTGACCAGGAGTGTTCACGTCCAAAATGAACACAACAGAAAACCTAGTTCTGTGAGAGAATGAAACTGTGTTATAGTTATTGTCTAGGTTTACATCAAAGTCCGGGTGGTTCAAGACATCATGTTCACTACCTGGCCGAGTAAAGCCGATAGCTATTAACAATGTCTGGTTCAAGGCTGAAAAATGTTACCAACTCATCATGCAATGAATTTCTCGCTTGTACTCCCAAAAGTCCTTAGTTAAGTCTTTGTCGAGTCTTATCGAGTCTTGTCTAGAAGGTCAAGTCTATCGAGTCGTCTAGTGTTTAGAGTCATTTCTATTCATGTGGGGGATTGTTGGAACTATTTTTTGAACATGATGAATAGTATATTCATATGTCAAAAATGAGTTTTATTTGAATGAGAAATGGAAGTCTAATGTGTATGATTTGAGAAACTTGTACAAAGTAGCAAAAATACACATTGGATATTGATTGGATTTGGGTTTTGATTTGTTAGTTGGATTTCATGTTCATTAACTTAATCTTATAAACCAAATATATGTTGATCTTTTATATTGGTAAAATATAAAAAAGAAATCCATTTTAAAGAATATTATTTGCTTGAATTGGTCAAACAATAATAATTCTGCCTCTTTATTTCTTGGTCAAAATGTGAAATGAATTCACATAATAATGACAAGAATTGATGCCTCCATTAGTGCACCATGGAAGTTTCATTTCTATGTTGAAAATGTAACTTGTACTTCTCATTATTTTTCTATAAAAGGCTTGTTAGCATTATAGAAAAACACATCATCCAAGAACAAAGAAAAGAAACAATTTTCCCACTTATAATAGTTATGCTAGTATTTATTTATTTATTTTGTGTCTGAGAGTACAACACAAAAATAGGTTCGTTAGCTTCTATTCTGAGTGATGCATGAATAGTCGAAGTGTGGTTGTATCCTCGGATTCTGATTGCGCAAACACCGTCACACTGCGGGCAATTAAAGAACTAAGAAAAGAGTGTCTCGCCTCTACACGAAATCATTATTTGTTCATCATATTTTGATATCAAGTATTGTATATTTTAGTTATGTTTTTATCATTATATAAACAAATTATTCAGTTTGTCATATCGTAGAAATCATGTTCCTACATCCACGCATACTCCGGAGACATATATCCACAATACAAACATCAAAATATTTCACCCAAACTTGATATAGTATTTCCTGAAACGTTTTCTGTGATAAAAAGATTTCCTTTATCTGAAAGCTCTGCACGAGACCTGTTAGATGCGGAAGTTCCTCCACTGGAGTATACTTCTGTTGGTGGCGATAGCTAGATTTACGCAATAAACTACGCAACATTGTCATCTTCAATCCCTTGTTAACCTGTGAAAGAAAGACATCGATGGAAAGATGAGAATTTTCATAGTTTACTTTGGACTAAGTTACTATATGATAAGAATATTAATCAATCAGATAATTACATCAATTCCTGTAAAAATAAAGACAGAAAATAAGAGCAAAGAACAAGATTGTTGGAACTATTTTTTGAACATGATGAATAATATATTCATATGTCAAAAATGAGTTTTATTTGAATGAGAAATGGAGGTCCAATGTGTGTGATTTGAGAAATTTGTACAAAGTAGCAAATACATACATTGGATATTTGATTGGATTTGAAGTTTAATCTTATAAACCAAATATATGTTGATCTTTTATATTGATAAAATATAAAAAAGAAATCCATTTTAAAATATATTATTTGTTTGAATTGGTCAAACAATAATAATTTTATTCTTTAATTTCTTGGTCAAAATGTGGAATAAATTCACATAATAATTGACAAGAACTAAACTCTCCATTAGTGCACCATGGAGGTTTCATTTCTTTGTTGAAAATGAACTTTGTGCTTCTCATTATTTTCCTATATAAAGGCTTGTTAGCATTATAGAAAAAATGGACATTCAACAACAAAAGTTTACTTTCTCCCACTTAGAATAGATATGCTAGTATTTCTTTTATTTTGTATCTGAGAGTACAACACAAAAATAGGTTCGTTAGCTTCTATTCTGAGTGATGCATGAATAGTCGAAGTGTGGTTGTATCCTGAGATTCTGATTGCGTAAACACCGTCACACTGCGGGCAATTTAAGAATTAAGGAAAGAGTGTCTCGTCTCCACACGAAATCATTTTGTTCATCATATTTTGGTATCAAGTATTGTGTATTTTATTTCCTTTTTTATCATTATATAAACAAATTATTCAGTTTGCCATATCGTAGAAATCATAGTCCTACAATCTTAATTCTTAAATTTTCGTTATTGTACTAACGAAAACTGATAATTTGTTTAGTGTGTTTTTCTTGAAAACAGGAATGAAGGGAATTCATTATGATGGAAAATCAATTCATTTCCATCAGATTCTCGATTATTATGGTTTAATAGTTCTGCAAATTTTTAATTTGATAGCTAAGCCATTTAAATTGATATTTGGTTTTCTGCAACTGATTAGAACTTGAAAAAAAAAAGTAATTATAAAAAATGTTATTAGTCAAATATATGTGTTATTACTTTGACTTGATTTATTAGTTTCTTAAAACTCATGTTTTAATTTTATGGCTTACGTTTGCAGTTAACGTTTTATTTATGAGAAACTAATTGACCATGTTGCAAATTTATTTATGGGTCAAATGTCATTAATTCATTTATGAATTGACACTAATAATATTTTTTTCTTTTGCAAGGTTATAAATAATTTTTTTTTTATAGCTGATGGAGAAAGATCACCAACAAACTGATAAATGGAGTTCTGGTTTTAATCCAGTGGTGAATCGAGTTTTAATATTTTTTTAAAAATATATATATTATAAACATTTCGATCTTAAGAGATCAAATGCTATAGATGGAAATGAATTTTCGTGAGTCGACGCCCCAAATTAAGTTTGGGAGAGGTCTGCCACATATGAATCATTTGCCATAGAAAATATAATGTTGTTGATAATGATCAAAACATTCATATTTCGTCAATGCTTTAACGCGAGTCGTATAAAGATTGGCTATGCGAAAAAATGAGAAATCTCATATTAATATGACTGAAACTGACATGTATATTGTAGCTTCAAAAGTCAATATGGTTGAAAATAACCAAAGAGAGTAGTGGTTTTGATGCCCAAATAATATCTTGTCATGATATGTATATTTGCTAAAAAGCAAAATAATGTTTTTTGAAAGAAATTCAAAACATACAAGTTGGATTTATAAATTAACTTGAGATAACTATGATAATAGTTGTATACAAAATGTGAATTTCTAAGACTGAAATACTTAAAAAAAGTTGTAATACTTTTGAAAGTGTTTTTTATTCATTTAAATCCAAAAGAGTTGTAGATCAATTTTTCTAAACTCTCAAGAGATGTTAAATGGAAATATGCATATTTTGAGTTATTTCAAGAAATGTGGGGGAAGCTTTGCTTACCATATAAAGTCATTGGCAAGAGGCCACATGAACCTAGTGATAATTATCATAATATAATTTACAAAAAAACTAGTGCCATGCATTGAGTTTTGTATATAATGGTTAATTGTATCTTGAAAGAAGATGACAAAAACCATTAAACAATTGATCTCGACTAATCCCAAGAGATTATGTTCATTATGATGACAACCTAGGATCCTTATATTAAAAGTGTGTCATGAGATTATATTGTTATATCATCAAGAGGAATGGGTTAATGCCTATGAATTAAGATGAAGTTTGGCGGTAACTCTACCTAAATGATTGGAGATCCCAAGAAATAGGTTCAAGGAGACAACTAAGTCAAACTAAATCTGCCAAAAGCACTGTAAGACTTCGGTCTATACTCAGTTCCTAGGATGATTAAATAGTGCTACATGTAAGGAATAGAGGATAAGCATTTGCTTTTAATGATTTGTGTCCATTGTTTTGAGATATGAATGGAGTAGTACATGATACTCCTCTAAACAAAACTAATGGCAAATCACCTTGTGAGTGTGAAATGGGGCCGTTTCTAGGAGAATGAAAGAAATGCTATATTCTCCAAGTTCACTCATGATTAACCAGGACTGTTCAAGGCCAAAATGAACACAACAGAGAACCTAGTTCTGTGAGAGAATGAAACTGTGTTATAGTCATTGTCTAGGTTTACATCAAAGCCCGGGTGGTTCAAGACATCATGTTCACTACCTGGCCGAGTAAATCCGATAGCTATTAACAATGACTGGTTCAAGGCTGAAAAATGCTACCAACTCATCATGCAGTAGATTTTTCGTTTGTACTCTCAAAAGTCCTTAGTTGAGTCTTTGTCAAGTCTTGTCTAGGAGGTCAAGTCTATCGAGTCGTCTAATGTTTAGAGTCATTTCTATTCATGTGGGGGATTGTTGGAACTATTTTTTGAACATGATGAATAATATATTCATATGTCAAAAATGAGTTTTATTTGAAGGAGAAATGGAGGTCCAATGTGTGTGATTTGAAAAATTTGTACAAAGTAGCAAATACATACATTGGATATTTGATTGGATTTGGGGTTTAATCTTATAAACCAAATATATGTTGATCTTTTATATTGATAAAATATAAAAAAGAAATTCATTTGAAAATATATTATTTGTTTGAATTGGTCAAACAATAATAATTTTATTCTTTAATTTCTTGGTCAAAATGTGGAATAAATTCACATAATAATTGACAAGAATTAAACTCTCCATTAGTGCACCATGGAGGTTTCATTTCTTTGTTGAAAATGAACTTTGTGCTTCTCATTATTTTTCTATATAAAGGCTTGTTAGCATTATAGAAAAAATGGACATTCAACAACAAAAGTTTACTTTCTCCCACTTAGAATATTTATGCTAGTATTTCTTTTATTTTGTATCTGGGAGTACAACACAAAAATAGGTTCGTTAGCTTCTATTCTGAGTGATGCATGAATAGTTGAAGTGTGGTTGTATCCTGGGATTCTGATTGCGTAAACACCGTCACACTGCGGGCAATTTAAGAATTAAGGAAAGAGTGTCTCGCCTCCACACGAAATCATTCTTTGTTCATCATATTTTGGTATCAAGTATTGTGTATTTTATTTCCTTTTTTATCATTATATAAACAAATTATTCAGTTTGCCATATCGTAGAAATCATGGTCCTACAACAAGATCAAGATAGACAAAAAGAACAAGATTAAGATAGAGAAAGAGAAACGAAAGCCAGGGACTTGTGTTACTATATTCAAACACCTATAAAGTACATACAATGTTGACCAAGCCTTACTTATGTTCCTAGATTATACATGTCCTTACCTAATAATAATACATAATAAATGTTCACTCTGAGAAATTTAAGTTTATAGACAAAGAATTATTTTGTGATGATGCTGAAGTGATAAACTATAAGGGTCGATTAGTGATAACCATTTGGAACTTCGTTAAAGCTGAGTTATGGATGTGGATTCTAGAGGATGTCGAAAATCAGGAATGGTCGGAAAAAAATATCTACACACTATGGGGCAGCCAAAATACATCTCAATTCATTTTATGTTTTCTACTTCAGTCCCCAAAGAAAAACTCTCCAGAATGTTAAAAACTGAGGTTTTGGGGAGAACGTTAAATTCCCTAAAACCGGGTAGTTGTTGTCTTGTTTACACCTTTGTAAACCATGTAAATGATCTTAATGTTAACGGTTTAAGGTTCCTCAAGCCAAGCATCTATCCTCAAGGCAAAAACCACAACGTTGGAAAAAAGGTTAAGAAAAAGGTACGATGATGGAGGCAGCAGGAAAGACAAAGAAAAGGCGTATGGGAAGAAGAAGAGATTTAGACGACCAGTGGAGAGTGTAATGGGCGAAGAGAGACAATGAGAAAAAGGATAGAGAATATTATGTGTTTATATTCATGCTGTCTTTTAACCATTTTAATAAGTCTATGATTATATGAATAAATTAGAGGATAAGAATATTAATCAATCAGATCCCCTCTTAGTTGTTTGTGGACTCCATATTTCACCATTACAGCAAACTTTAAAGGAGCAACGTGAGAGAAATTGATGATGTAAACACTACAAAAAAAGTTGCCATTGATAGCACATTCTCATAGCGCGTTTTACTGAACTGCTGTGTTTGTATAGTCCGAAATTTTATTTTAATATAATAGCACTAGATAAACGCTAAGATAGAGTTTAAATAACCGGGAAACTAAAATTGGCTTTTCCGCCAGACACTTAGTGAAAAAATCCCTAATTCTCACATTTCCCTCTCGTCCCTCTCTACTGTCTCACTTTTCCCTCTCTTCTCTCTCACTTTTCCCTCTCTTCTCTCACACTTTTCACTCTCTTCTCACCGAGTCTCCACCGCCGCTGTTCTCCAATTCTTGTCACCGAGTCTCCAATTCTCCATCATCTTCTCCCATCGCCGAGTCTCCAATTCGATTCCACCGCCGTTCTCCACCTCGAAGGTATTGGATGTCGGATTCTCTCTTGTTCCTCAGCTTGCTCTTGTCACTGAATTACGACATCTCTCTCGAAATCGAGCTCCTTCTCGTTTTGTTATTCACATATTTTTTATTCGATTTAGTTGTTATTCTCCTTCTCGTTTTGTTGTTGTTACAGTTTCTCACTTTGTTGATTCGGATTTGTTTAAAGTCTTTAGGATTTGTTTTGTTGCTTCAATTTCTTGGTTGTTTAAGTCATATTCATTACAGTTTTTATATATTGTGTGAACCTGCGAACAACTTTAGAACTTGTTATCTTACGAAAGGTTCAGATATAAGTTCGAACAGAGAATATATGGTGGATAAAGAATGGGTCCATCTAAGCAGGTAATGAATTTAATCATATATGTTTGGTTTCATTTGGTGTGCAGAGACTTAATTTGTTTCTAATTTTTTTGCTTTTGTTTGTCAATCACAGAGTTGATCCAGCTTATGAGAGAGGGGCTTCAAAGTTTGTAAAGGATGTCACTTCACTTTTGGGAGGGATTGATATGCTTGTATGTCCCTGCATCGATTGCCGTAACATAGATCGTCATTCAGGAAGTGTGGTCCTTCACCATCTTGTTACTAGGGGAATGGAGGAGGGTTATAAGATGCGGTCTGATTGGTATCTACATGGAGACTTGAACTCGGGGGTTGCAGCTGAAAGCAGAGTAACTGACTGGAATGAAGAGGTCTTTGGGTTATTCAGAGCTGCTGAGTGTTTTGATGAAGAGTTAGCTGGTACAGGGGGTTTATCTGAAATGGCAGAGGGAGACGACAAGAAAGAAGATGAGTTCTTGGCGAAGCTAGCTGATGCTGAAACACCATTGTATCCGAGCTGTTCAAACCATAACAAGTTGTCTGCAATTGTTTCATTATTTAGGCTGAAGACTCAGAATGGGTGGTCTGATAAAAGCTTCAACGATTTGCTAGAGACACTGCCAGAGATGCTACCTGAGGAGAATGTTCTGCATACATCATTGTATGATGTGAAGAAATTTCTGAAATCTTTCGACATGGGGTACGAGAAGATTCATGCTTGTGTAAATGACTGCATTCTGTTTAGAAAGAGATTCAAGAAGCTTGAGAAGTGTCCAAAGTGCAAGACTTCAAGATGGAAGACTAATATACACACTGGTGAGAAGAAGAAAGGAGTCCCACAGAAAGTATTGCGTTACTTTCCCATCATACCAAGATTGAAGAGGATGTTCCGATCTGAGCAAATGGCCAAGGATTTAAGGTGGCACTTCAGCAACAGAAGCACTGATGGAATGCTTCGTCACCCTGTTGATTCAGTGACCTGGGATCAGATGAATGCAAAATATCCTACATTCGCAGCTGAAGAAAGGAACCTCAGGCTTGGTCTTTCAACGGATGGATTCAATCCATTCAACATGAAGAACTCGATGTACAGTTGCTGGCCTGTTTTGTTAGTCAATTACAACCTCCCACCTGACTTATGCATGAAGAAGGAGAACATCATGCTTTCCTTGTTGATTCCGGGTCCACATCAGCCTGGTAATAGTTTAGATGTGTACTTAGAACCACTTATTGAGGATCTGAACAGTCTATGGAGCGTTGGAGAGTTAGCTTATGACGCTCTAAGTAGATCTACTTTTACTCTTAAGGCAATGCTGCTTTGGACGATCAGTGATTTCCCAGCTTATGGGAATCTTGCTGGCTGCAAAGTAAAGGGTAAAATGGGGTGTCCGTTGTGTGGGAAGAATACAGATAGCATGTGGCTAAAGTTCAGCAGGAAACATGTCTACATGTGCCATAGAAAGGGTCTCCCACCAGCTCATCATTTTAGGGGAAAGAAGAGATGGTTTGATGGGAAAGCAGAACATGGGAGAAGGGGAAGGATACTTACAGGGCATGACATTTCTCAAAACCTGAGAAATTTCAAGAATGAATTTGGTAATTTGAAACGATCAGCAAGTAAGAGAAAAAGGAGTAACTGTACTGTTGAGGCACGCTCTGACAGTGAGGGTGTTTCGAGTGAATCAGAGGAAGAGGAAGAGGAAGAAGTAGAAGTAGATGAGGATGAGTTATCTAGATGGAAGAAGAGATCAATCTTCTTCAAACTACCTTATTGGGAGGTAATATGTTTATTTCATTAGCTTTACTTGAGGTCCACTGTCACTTTTCTTTGTTTAACTTCATTTTCTATTTTTTTCTATTATTATTAGGATCTTCCGGTAAGGCACAACTTAGATGTAATGCACGTGGAGAGAAACGTGGCTGCAAGTTTAGTGTCAACATTGTTGCATTGTGGGAAATCAAAGGATGGTCTTGCGGCTCGTAAAGATCTGGAGGAACTTGGCATTAGGCATGAGTTGCACCCTAGAGTCCAGGGTAAACGTACATATCTTCCTCCAGCACCGTGGTCTTTGTCTAAGGCAGAGAAGAAGAAATTTTGCAGACGTCTCTTTGACTTCAAAGGGCCAGATGGATATTGTTCTAACATATCAAGAGGTGTCTCATTAGATGACTGTAAAGTCACAGGTCTGAAATCACATGACTATCATGTCTTGATGCAACAACTGCTGCCAATTGCACTTAAGGGCTTGTTACCTAAAGGACCGAGGCTTGCAATATTTAGGTTGTGCGCTTTCTTCAATCTGTTGTGCCAGAGAGTGATTGACAGAGAGAAGCTTTTGATTATGGAAGCCGAGATCGTTGAGACGCTGTGTTTGTTTGAAAGGTTTTTCCCTCCAAGTTTCTTTGATATCATGCTCCATCTGACTGTGCACCTAGGAAGAGAAGCCCGGCTTGGTGGACCAGTCCACTTTAGATGGATGTACCCATTTGAAAGGTATGATATATATTACAAGTTTTACTAAATTATCATTCTTTTACTAACGTATCTACACTGACATTTGTTTCAGGTACATGAAAGTCCTCAAAGACTTTGTCAGAAATCCAGCAAGACCAGAGGGATGCATTGCTGAGTCGTATCTGGCAGAGGAATGTATCCGGTTTTGCAGTGAATTTCTGAAGAAGACTACTAATGTCCAAGAGAAACTTGATAGAAACATGGAGTATGAGAACAATTCTATTCTAGATGGTCGTCCAATTTCCACTGGCACTTCAGTTACTCTCAGTGAAATGGAAAAGAAAATTGCTCATCTTGCTATCATCCAAAACATGGCTATCATCGAACCTTATGTAGAGTAAGTACAACTTTATTTTTTCATTAACTCATTTATATTTATGATCTACATTTTAATGTATCTTTTTTCTATCTGTAACAAGTCAGCATCTTCAATATTTACAAGACACAGATGATAGATGTCGACGAGATGCATCAACATTGTGGAGTATGCATACTAAGAATTTTGCATGTTGGCTAAAAGAACAGGTAATGAGTTCTTTTCTAAAATTATCTTCTTATGTTCTGCCTACTGTATTGGTAATTGAGTTGTTTTCCAAATATCTCTTGATACTTTGTCAGGTTCCTCTAGATTCTACTAAACATGATGATACACTTAAGTGGATAGCTTATGGTCCACGTTGTTCTGCAAGGTCATATACGGGATTCATAGTTAATGGGCAGAGGTTTCACACATCATCAGTTGATAGGAAGAGTCAGAACAGTGGGGTTTATTATGAGGCTACAGCAGTGTGTAGATCCAGTGCAAAAGATACATCTCAGGTGGTAGATTTGGTTTCCTACTACGGCAGAGTAACTGACATCATTTTGGTAGATTATAATGTGTTCTATGTTCCTTTGTTCCGGTGTCAATGGGCCGTTAAGGGTAATGGGGTGAAGATTGAAGATGGTTTTACACTTGTCAACATGAGTCATAGTCAAGCCTCCTTTGCAAGTGACCCGTACATACTAGCATCTCAAGCGAAGCAAGTGTTTTACTCTAGGGAAGATGAGTCTTCAAATTGGTATGTAGTGATGAGAGGTCCTTCTAGAAGATACAGTAAAGAAGAGACTTATGAGGGAAATGCAGAGACTGGACCATTGCCATCAACTATAGACATGGATGTTGATATTGATGAAGCTGAGAATGCCAGAAGTGATTGTGAAGGCATATATGTGTGAAACGTATCCTGTGTCTTGTGTTTGTTTGGTCATTGAGTCTTCCTTTGTGAAAAGTATCATGTGTCTTGTGTTTGCTTGGTGTCTTGTATCTTTTTGTATCATGTCGTTAAATAAAACTTTATTTTTTGTTTCAGGTAAATTGAGATGGGGCGTCCAAAGCAACACAAACGCGGAAGGAAACCAGGAAAGAACAAAAAGAAAGTTGATGAGGTCGAGTTTGTGTGTACTATAGAGCAACCTAAGGAACAAGAGCAAGCTGAGGAACAAGAGCAAGCTGAAGAACAAGAGCAACCTGAGGAACAAGAGCAAGCTGAAGAACAAGAGCAACCTGAGGAACAAGAGCAAGCTGAAGAACAAGAGCAACCTGAGGAACAAGAACAAGCTGAGGGACAAGAGGAAGGTGATGAACAAGAGCAAGCTGAAGAAGTTGTGAAGGAAACACAGCAGGTTGTTTCAGAAGCAGCACATGATGCCGATGAGCCTCAAGGTGAGATCGAAACTGAGGAACCTATAGCTTCCAGCTCCCGTAAGAGAAAGCGTGGACCAACAATGATGAGAAACCTAGCTAAAGATCCAAATAGCAGAGTTCATGTGGATTTCACTTTCATGGGAGAAGCACATGGTCCTGGTTCAGTCAAGCTGTCGTCATATTTGGGTCCATTGGTTAGGGAACACGTGCCTGTTACTCTAGAGAGTTGGAAAAATCTCACTGAAGAAGTGAAGACAGTGCTCTGGAAATCAGTCCAGGTGACAGTTCCTTTACAATGAAAACAATTATCTTCCACATATTTCAGTTGGAAAAATCTTACTTGTTAAATATGTGACTGCAGGCGAGGTTTGAAGTTGATGAGGACTACCAAAAGGTTTCTGTTCTGAAGCAGATGGGCGGATTGTGGAGAGCTTCCAAGTCACGCCTAGTCACACAAATAAATCAAGCAGAGAATAACCAACAGAGGATGAACCTCAGACCTAAGAATGTTCATCCTACAGAGTGGCGCAAGTTTGTGAAGCTGAAAACTAGCAAAGAATTCAAGGTATGCTATATTCATTTAGTATGATCTTGAATAGCTTAAGATGATTACATATTAACAAGCATATGATAGGTTTTGAGTGATAGCTACAAGGAGAGGAGACGCAAACAGATTCCTCACACATGTAGTCGAAAGGGAATGGTTAGACTAGCAGAAGAGATGGTAAGCATAATACATATTTGTTGTTTCCTTTTCAGTAAAAGTAGACAAGGCTATTGACATTTAACATTTGTCTGTAGAAAAGTACTTCCGAAAACCCATCTGAAGTGTCAAGACTTAAAGTCTGGGTGAAGTCACGTACAAGAAAAGATGGAACTCCAGTTAACACAAATGCCGCTGAGAAGATTGTAAGTTTAAAAAAAACATCTTAAACTCCTATTAAAGCAAAGTTTTAATGTGTCTGTTATTATTTCTTCTGCTGTACAGCAAAAAGCAGCTGAGATAGTTAATGCTGCTAATCACAATGGTAAAAACGAAGATGAAGATACACTCATCCAGGTCTTAGGACCTGATAATCCTGGTCGGATGAGAGCAATGGGGAGGAACATTAGTAAGACAAAATTAGCTTGCTTCAGTGTCAACCACAAGTCTATTTCTGAGATGCAAGAGAAGCAAAATTTCCTGCAGCATAGGGTTAATGAGTTACAGTCTGAACTTGCGAAAGTTAAAAACCAGGTTAGATATATCTTGCAGAATACATAAAGATTATTAGTTTATACAATAATTATAATCTAATTGGGTTTATGTTACAGAGAGAAGACAATGAAGTGGGGGAGAACTCAGCTGCAAGAGTAAGTCATATATATATATGAGATCTCTGATTATTTGCTTTTTTACAAGAGTAAGTAGTTTTTAGTCTTGATTACCATTTAACAGAGTGTGAACAAGAGATCACAAAAGAGGTGTCTTCTGATTGATTGGGCTGATGAAGATGGAAATGTTGCTGAGGGTCGTATCCTTCCTTCTGAACCAGATGACATAGTGAATGACAGTCGACTGGGCCCTATGGATGTTAAGGTCTTGGTTGAAGTTGCTACTGAACCAGAAGCATTCCTCTGGAGACCTGCGAGTAACATGTGCACAATTGAGGAAGCTGTTGGTCATATTATTGCATGGCCGAAGAACAAATGTCTCGAACTAGGTGTTGGGCTTCAAACAGAAGACATTGCACCACTGGTAAATGTTGTTATCTTGCATTCACATAGTAATAAATGTCTTGATTTCGCCTATGATCAATATGTTTATGAATTTGTTCCACAGGGCTCCAGAGCAAATTCTCTCAACAAATGCAAACTACTTGATTTGTCTGATGATAGTGTAGTTGTCGGTGAAGGGCGTTGGCAGACACAAGAACCAAAAGCATTGGTTAATGGGATTCCTCTTGGACCTAAAGCTGTTAAAGTGTTTCTGGATGTTGTGCATGAGCACGGAACATATTTATGGAGGCCTACGATGGATGTTGCATACCTTGAGGACTGCTTACACTCTTTTATCTCATGGCCTGCTCGCAAAGTTGTCTTTGACAACCCACCATCAGAACCAAGACAACAATCTCCTACTCCAAACACTGTCTCTCCTACTGTAGCTTCCAAGTCTTCTGCTAGAAAAACTGTTACAAAAGGTGCAAAATCAGGTGCAACAACTTCTGCTCCTACTGAGTCTCGACCAACTGATCAGGTATTATTTCTTAATTTTCAATCATCTTGTTATTTTAATCTTTGTTGTTGAAGTTGTGTTCATGTCTATTGTAAATCGTCGAATTAAGGTTGGATCTCAACCTGTGAAACCGAATCAGAAGTGCAAACTGATGGACATTGGTGAGAGGAGACAAGTTGTTGCTGAAGGACGTGTGCATTCAACTGACCCAGCTCAAATGGTCCACTTTGTACGCTTAGGTCCGAAAGCAGCTAGAGTGTGGGTGGATGCAGTGCTTGTAGATGATGCTGATGTTTGGAGGAAATCAGATGAGATAGAGTGTCTGAAAGATGCACATGGTTCATCAATTGCTTGGCCAATTGATAAATTGGTCATCTTTTAAGCTGCTGTAAGTGTTGTGTTTTGTGTTCATTGGTCATCTTTTGCACCTGCATATGTATTTGATTAACTGATCTGAGTATATATTGTTGCAGCCTGCAGAGGGAATGAAGAAGTTAGGTCCTGATTAGCTAGTTGTAAGCTAGGCTAATGAACTTCATGTATGAAATTTATCTGTTTTCCATCGGCATTAGACATTTGTTTATGTTTTCAATCGGCTTTAGATTTCATTCTGTTTTCAATCGGCATCAGTGACATATGTGTAATGACTGGATTTATTTGGTTATGAATGGAGTTATTTGGTTATGAATTTCTATTCCGGTGAAACCAAAAATAAATTCGAAACAGCAAATCATAGCTCTTATCATATTTAACAATAGCAAAAAAAAAACTGTTTTTAATACATATCGTAGCATTTATAATTACATATAAGAAAAGTTTTCATAATATATACCCAAGCTATCAAAAACTTTAGTATAGCACTTATCAACAGCAATTACCGTAATAAAATTTTGCTATTGTAGAAGTCCATACCATGGCACAATATACGTATCGTAATAAATTTGTAACAGAAAATAACCGTGCCATAGATTCGTTACTAACATCACCTATTTAGTGCTATTGTAAACTCATATTTCGTAGCATTACAGAACAACGCTATTGTAGAGGGGGTACCTATGATTGCTGCCGCATACATAGCATTTATGAAAACGCTATCAAACCCCTAACATAGCATAAAACCCGCGCTAACAATGAGCATATTTCTTGTAGTGAAACACCCTTTTGATGCTCTTACAGGTAAATTTCATTCAGGCATTTGATAGCGTATAATCAACTCTCAATACAGGTGTGTTAGTATCGCCAGCTAGAGAAGACAGCACACCAACAAGTTGCCAAGTTCTAAGAACATGCATGTAGTCCTTTAGACTTTACCAGAAACAAAACACCAATAAAAACTGTATGGACTGTGTTTTAAGGACCTTTATACCCCCAAAAAAATGTGTTACAAAAATGATGTTGCAGTCATCAGAAGACTTTAACTTACATGAGAACAACTGAGCAATCCACACACCTCAATTCTACAATTTCCAGCAACCATCGGTTTTCACTGATTGTGTCGAAACAGTAATCAAATCCCCAAAATGGGATTCATTGTGCATTACAAATGTGGGATGTTTTGGTGATGGAAGGTCTGATGTTGTGGTGAGCATGGATAGCAACTCCAGTGTGTTGGGTCTGTCTGAAGGTTGGTGTTGAACACATAGCAAACCAATCTGAACACATCTCTGATAGGTACAAGCATACCTATGTGAGGAAGGGATTTAAGAAGCAGGAGAGTTAGAAGTTAACAAGGGAAGCTGGAGTTTTCACAAATACAAAATAAGAGTCACGTGTCTGTAAAAAAAAAAGATATTATAAAAAGAATAACGGGTAGGAAAGGAGAGGGGAGTGAGAATTGTATACAGAGCTTGATGCTTAGACTACTCAGGTGATAGGGTAGAGGAGGACTCAGGTGATAGAGTCTTCGGGTGTAATTCTCGGATTGATTTGTGAATAAGATTACCTATTTTCATAAGATTCGATCATTGATCTTATCAATTGGTGCGGTGAAACTGTTTCGATCCACGCGAGACGGAGACGGTGGCGATTTCATTCAGAGGACGACGAGTTAGGGTTCCGATCACGAATCCGCGGAGCTGAGCGATGTCGAAGGAAAAGATGGTACAGGAGAGTCCGATGACCGGTTCCGAAGACGAATTTCAGATCGACGAAACGGAGATGACGGTCGATTTCTTACGCGGTGGCTACTCGAGGCTTAATCGCGCGATGAAGGAGATGGAGAGTAATCAAGAAAAGACGCATCAGGAGCTTAACGCGATACGACAAATCTTGGAGCGCCTTGATCCGTTCCGGAGCCAACATCAACACTTTCAACCAAGCTCGTCACACGATCAGGTACACTCTAATCACTGGGAACGGAACCGGGATGATCCTTGACTAGGTTATCGATAAGGGAATAAGAATTTAGATACTAGAGAATCAATGTTGAAAAAAATTCCGATGCCGGTGTTCTCTGGGAAGCAACCATATGTTTGGATCACAGACGTGGAACGATGGTTTAGTATTGGGAAGTATGACGACATGGAGAAATTGGAATTGGTGGCATTGAGTTTAGAAGGCTGTGTTAAGAAGTGGTTTGGTTGGGAGTTGAAAAGAAGAGGGTTTCAGAATTGGCAACAGTTTAAAGAGAAACTAGTGTTGCGATTTACCGAGTCTATTGAAGAAGAACCAGCCAGCCGTCTCATCGCACTTAGACAAACGGGATCCGTAGCTGACTACATTAGCGAGTTTGAGGAGTTATCAGAACTGGTTCCCAACCTCACTGATGATTTTCTGATTACAATATTCTACAACGGTTTGTCACCAGAAATGAAAGAGGTTATAAGGATGAAAGAGCCTAAAGGATTGGAGAACCACATTGCCGCCGTGTTAAGGATGGAAACAAGTGCTTTCTGTCAAGTTGTTGGCATGAATGGTAGATCCGAATTACGATATCAGAAGCAGTCCCAACCCAACGCCCTACGATCTTCATCTAGTTACAATTCTCATCGTTATGGGGTAGAAACAGACTTCAAGAAGAACCCACCGACGGTTAACTCTACGGGCCCTCAACAGAAAGAGAGTAACAGCAACCAGACGCAGTCAAATGTTAGGCCTCGTCTGAAATATTCTAAGGAGGAGCTGGATAGGATGCGGAAAGAGTTTATATGCTTCAAATGTGGTGCGAGTGGATGGACCCGAGCTCATGTTTGTCCAAAAAAAGAGTTACGCATAATAACAGTCCTTAATGGATTAGAGATGGAGCTTTTGGAGGATGAAGGAGGGATGGAGGAAGAAACAATCGTGTACACTCCAGCTAAGGAATTGCGCACATTATCACTCAATTCGTTTTTGGGAAAACATTCACCAAGAACTACAAAACTTTATGGGAAAATGAACAACTCCAATGTGATTATCATGCTGGACAGTGGTGCTTCCCATAATTTCATTACACCGGATACGGTGAAGAGGCTGAAATTGAAAGTTTATGCTGATAAGAGCCTCGACGTGCTGCTAGGCAATGGTGTAACAGTGAATAGCTTGGGCGTGTGTAAAGCTGTTACATTTAGTTTAGCAGATACCGAATTCACATCGGATTTCATAGCTTTGGAATTGGGAATGGTTGATGTTATTTTAGGAATTCAGTGGCTAGAGACACTGGGAAAATGTGAGGTTGATTGGAGAGAGCAGATGCTGTCATTCATGCACAAAGACAAGAAAGTGACATTGCTTGGAGATCCAACCCTACATAGTTCTTCACTCTCACTTAAGTCACTGGCTCCTATCTTTACTGCTGATACAGGAGGAAGGGAAGAACTTTTGTTATCAGTAGGAGAGGTATCAACAACTATTCCAGAAATTCCGAGAAAGCTGCAGTTACTTTTGGATGAGTTTGATCACGTGTTTGAAATGCCAACGGGATTACCACCTTTCCGCGGCTATGATCATTCAATAAACTTACATCCGGGAGTTACTGCAATATCTGTGCGTCCTTACAGATATCCTCACGCCACCAAAGTAGTAATGGAAAAGATGGTGAGTGAGATGTTACAATCAGGGATTATCCGTCCAAGTATAAGCCCCTTTTCAAGCCCTGTTTTGTTAGTCAAGAAAAAAGATGGCTCGTGGCGATTCTGTGTTGACTACAGGGCCTTAAACAAAGTGACAGTACCGGACAAGTTTCCGATACCAGTGATTGACCAACTTTTGGATGAGTTACATGGGGCTACAATATTCTCCAAAATTGATCTACGAGCCGGTTACCATCAGATACGAATGAAAGAATCAGATATTGCAAAGACTGATTTTAGAACGGTGGAGGGACATTATGAATTTTTAGTAATGCCATTTGGGCTTACTAACGCTCCAGCTACATTTCAAGCGTTGATGAATTCTATCTTTCGACCGTATCTGCGACAATTCATCTTGGTTTTCTTCGACGATGTATTGATTTACAGCCGTACAGAAGAAGAACATGAGAAACACTTGCGCATCGTTTTACAAATCCTAACCGAGAATCAGTTATTATCTAACAAGAAGAAGTGTGCTTTCTGGTTGGCTCATGTTGAATATATGGGCCATATTATCTTTCAGAATGGAGTGGCCACGGATACTAACAAGACTAAGAGTATGCGAGAGTGGCCAATACCAAAATCTGTGAAGCAACTAAGAGGATTCTTGGGCCTTACGGGATATTATAGACGATATGTGAAGGATTATGGTTCAATTGCACGACCATTAACAGAACTTTTAAAGAAAGATGCGTTTTGTTGGGGACAAGAGGCACAGAATTCTTTTGAGCTTCTCAAAGCAGCAATGGTTTCAGCTCCGGTACTCGCATTACCAGATTTTGCGAAGCCATTTGTGATTGAGTCTGACGCGTCGGGATTCGGAGTAGGAGCTGTGTTAATGCAGGACAAAAGACCAATCGCATTTTTCAGTCATGGCCTCACACCAAGAGAAAGATTGAAACCAGCGTACGAAAGGGAACTTATGGCAGTGGTGATGGCAGTTCAGAATGTTGAGATAAGCTTGAAGGAAGCTTAAGAAACAAGTAACTTATCTTTAGTTAGTTTATGATCCTAAAGAGATAAGGATCATAATCTTTGTGTGTTTACAATTAGGAATAGGATTTATATTGTTCCTATATAAGCAATGTCGAGTAATGACATAATGCTATGAGTTGTGTGTGTTAATAGCTTTAGTTTTTTTTGAGTGATTTTTCTAAAGCAATAAAGAAAAGTGTTCTTTATAAACTTGATCTCGAGTTCTTTATTTGGTATCAGAGCACTAGGATTTACAAAGAAACTTGGACAGAAGATATTACGAACGAAGAAGACAACTAAACGATGGTTGACATAAAGGACGAATCAGATACGACCATGAAGGAGACAGGTCCTTCCTCGATAAAGTTCCCGATGCTAAATTCCTCCAACTACACTGTTTGGGCCATGAGAATGAAGATTGCTCTAAAGGTTAATAAAGTATGGGAAGCGATCGATCCCGGGAACAAACACGAAGAAAAAAATAACATGGCCATCGCTCTGTTATTCCAATCTATACCCGAGGCACTAACTCTGCAAGTAGGTGATCTTGATACAGCCAAGGCAGTGTGGGACGCAATCAAAGCAAGACATGTCGGAGCTGAGAGGGTACGAGAAGCACGACTGCAAACACTAATGGCAGAATTCGATCGGCTTAAGATGAAGGAAGCAGATACTATAGATACCTTTGTTGGGAAACTTTCAGAAATCTCATCGAAATCTGCTTCTCTAGGGGAGATAATAGAAGAATCTAAGATGGTGAAGAAATTTTTGAAAAGCTTGCCAAGAAAGAAATATATACATATGGTTGCTTCTCTCGAACAAGTACTAGACTTAAATACAACGAGCTTTGAGGATATTGTGGGTAGATTAAAAGCATACGAAGAGAGAGTATGTGAGGAGGAAGAAGAACACCATGATGACCAAGAGAAGCTTATGTACACGAACATGGAGTCGCAACGGGATAGCTATGGAGGAAACAGAGGTCGCGGCCGTGGTGGACGAACAAACTGGAGAGGAAGAGGTCGAGGTCGTAACGGAGGTTTCTATGCACAAAGAGAAGCATACAAACATGGTCAAGAGCGAGATGCATCTCACATCACATGTTTCAGATGCGACAAGCTCGGGCATTATGCAGCAGATTGCCCCGATAGGTTACTGAAATTGCAGGAAACTGTCGAGAAGAAAGAAGATAACACTCAAGAAGCTGATGAGTTAATGATGCATGAGGTAGTTTATTTAAACGAAAGAAGGATACAACCAAGTGTATTCGAAACTGAAGAAAGTATGGAGAACCTATGGTACCTCGACAACGGAGCAAGCAATCACATGAGTGGTAACCGCTCATTCTTTGTCTCACTCAATGAAGAAATCACCGGAAAGGTTCGTTTCGGTGACGACTCTCGAATTGATATAAAGGGAAAAGGCTCAATAAGATTTATCTTGGATGGAGGAAAGAAGAAGATACTTAGAAACGTCTACTACATACCTGGTTTGAAGAGTAACATCGTTAGTTTGGGTCAAGCTACGGAAGCAGGGTGCGAAGTAAGGATGAAAGAAAATCAACTAATGCTTATTGACCGTCTAGGTAACTTGATAGTTAAAACGACGAGATCAAGGAACCGGCTGTACAAAGTTATACTGCAAGCCGATACCATTCAATGTTTATTGACTTCGACCCCTAGTGAATCATCAAAGTGGCATGCACGACTCGGACATGTTAATCTGGAGACAATGAAGCTAATGATAAACAAGGAACTTGTCGTAGGAATACCACAACTAAGCATCAAACGTGAAACATGTGTATCATGTTTTCTTGGCAAACAAACGAGGCAACCATTCCCACAATCAACCGGATACAGAGCAAGTCAACCACTTGAGCTTATTCACGGAGATCTATGCGGACCCATTGCACCAACTACACCAGGACACAAGCGCTACATATTTGTGCTTGTCGATGATTGTACTCGTTACATGTGGACAATGCTACTCAAGGAGAAAAGTGAAGCCTTTGATAAATTCAAAATTTTCAAGAAAGCTGCAGAACAAGAAACGAGAACAGAAGTGAAGACGTTAAGGACTGACAGAGGTGGGGAGTTCATGTCACTTGAGTTCATATCGTACTGTGATAAGAACGGTATCAATAGACACTTGACAGCTCCTTACTCCCCACAACAGAATGGAGTCGTCG
Organism: Moricandia moricandioides; assembly: GCA_905132885.1. Taxonomy (NCBI): domain Eukaryota; kingdom Viridiplantae; phylum Streptophyta; class Magnoliopsida; order Brassicales; family Brassicaceae; genus Moricandia; species Moricandia moricandioides. Next base: position 953,504 of record CAJHQQ010000001.1, read on the forward strand.
AACGTCGGAATCGTACACTTCTAGAGATGACGAGAAGTCTGTTAAAACACATGGGTTTACCAAATATCTTGTGGGGCGAAGCAGTCAGGCATGCTACTTATCTGATTAATCGAATCGCAACAAGATCCCTGATCGGAAGAACTCCATACGAAGCACTAAAAACTAAGAAACCAAACCTTGAGCATCTCAAAGTCTTTGGATGCGTATGTTATGCAAGAACAGAGATGGCAGGGAGGAAGAAACTTGATGATCGATCAAGAGTTTTGGTTCACTTAGGAACAGAACCTGGGACAAAGGCTTACCGTTTACTGGATCCAATGAACAGAAAGATCGTAGTAAGTCGAGATGTGCACTTTGATGAAGAAAGACGTTGGAACTGGGACATGACCAAAACGAACGAAACAGATGGTCTTGATATCATAATACGACCTTTGGAAGACAGTGGAAATCAATCTGATGAACAAGTCATACGTGAGAATGGAAATAATGACGAAGAAGTTGACGACGATGCAGAGGGAAGTGATGATGAGTTAGAGGAAGAACAACCGCAAAACCAAACAAGACAGTCAACTCGAGTGAAGACCAAACCATCTTACCTAGATGATTATATCCTGCTGGCAGAGATAGAGTGTGAAAGGTTATTAATGGTAATAAATAACGAACCGTGGGACTACAACGAAGCCAAAGAACTAAAGGTATGGATCGATGCATGTATAGACGAGATCTCATCTATAGAAAAGAATAACACATGGATCCTTGTCGACTTGCCAAGAGGATTCAAACCTATTGGATTAAAATGGGTGTTTAAAATTAAGAGGAATGCGGATGGGAGTATTAGCAAGTACAAAGCTCGTCTAGTGGCAAAAGGATACGTTCAAAGACACGGTATTGACTACGACGAGGTCTTCGCACCAGTAGCCCGAATTGAGACAATCCGATTGATTATTGGGCTTGCGGCATCGCATGGTTGGGAGATACATCATCTTGATGTAAAAACAGCATTCCTGCATGGAGACTTAAAGGAGGAAGTGTATGTTACTCAACCTGAGGGGTTCGAGATTAAGGGAAAAGAAGACAAAGTCTATAGATTAAAGAAAGCTCTATATGGATTAAGACAGGCTCCGAGAGCCTGGAATATCAAGCTTAATCGTATACTACAAGAACTTGGCTTCACACGATGCTCTAAAGAACCGTCACTTTATAGAAAGGAAGAGAAGAGCAACCTTCTCATCGTATGTGTCTATGTCGACGATCTACTTGTTACTGGCTCGTCACTGCAACTAACGATCAACTTTAAAAGGGAGATGGTGAACAAATTTGAGATGAGTGATTTAGGTAAACTTACCTATTATCTAGGCATAGAAGTGCGACAATATGATGGAGGCATTGTGTTATCGCAAGATAGGTATGCGAAAAAGGTTCTTGAAGGAACCGGCATGCACACCTGCAATCTCACTCATATTCCCATGGAAGTAAACATAAGGCTGTCAAGATCTCCACAAGAAAGAAGCATTGACGAGAGGGAATACCGGAGAAGTATAGGATGTCTTCGATATCTGCTACATACACGACCTGATCTCTCATTTAGCGTTGGAGTACTTAGCAGATACATGCAAGATCCCAAGGAGTCTCACGGTGCTGCGTTGAAACAGGTACTAAGGTACCTACGAGGAACAACGACGCTTGGTCTACGTTTCTCTCGAGCAACAAGTCTAGTGCTAGCTGGTTATAGTGATAGCTCGCATAATGTGGATATTGACGATGGAAGATCAACAACCGGGCATGTTTTTTATCTCAACGATAGTCCTGTAACTTGGTGTTCTCAAAAACAAGAGATAGTTGCATTATCTTCTTGTGAGGCCGAGTTTATGGCAGCCACAGAAGCTGCGAAACAGGCTATCTGGCTTCAGGAACTTTTGAATGAAGTTATTGGAGAAACGAGCAAGAAAGTGGTTATAAGAATTGACAACAAGTCGGCACTAGCGCTTACAAAAAATCCAGTGATCCATGGTCGAAGTAAACATATTCATAGAAGGTTTCACTTCATACGAGAATGTGTGGAGAATGAGCAGATTGAAGTCGAGCACATTCCGGGAAATGAACAAAGGGCTGATATACTAACAAAGTCACTTGGCCGCCTGAAGTTTAAAGAGATGAGACGACTTATTGGAGTACTTGAAGTGTGTGAGGATGAGTTCAAGCTTAAGGAGGAGAATGTTGAGATAAGCTTGAAGGAAGCTTAAGAAACAAGTAACTTATCTTTAGTTAGTTTATGATCCTAAAGAGATAAGGATCATAATCTTTGTGTGTTTACAATTAGGAATAGGATTTATATTGTTCCTATATAAGCAATGTCGAGTAATGACATAATGCTATGAGTTGTGTGTGTTAATAGCTTTAGTTTTTTTTGAGTGATTTTTCTAAAGCAATAAAGAAAAGTGTTCTTTATAAACTTGATCTCGAGTTCTTTACAGAAGTGGAAGCATTATCTCTTGGGCAGGAAATTTATAGTTCACACTGATCAAAGGAGTCTCAAATATTTGTTGGAACAGAAGGAGGTTAACATGGAATATCAGAAATGGCTTACCAAGTTGTTGGGGTATAACTTTGACATCGTGTATAAGCCAGGTTGTGACAACAAAGCGGCTGATGGATTATCTAGGATCGAGAAAGAAGAAGTGTTGCAGTGCAGTCTGATTTGTTTAGCATTAACCATACCCTCCGTCATTCAGATCCAGGATATTTACAAAGAAATTGCCGAGAATGAAGAGTTACAGAAAGTGATTGCATTAGTGAAAGCAGGGTAATCGCTTAACCCACATTACACGGTCCTCGATGATAAACTGTGGTATAAGCGGCGACTGGTTATCCCAAAACAATCTGTTTTCATTCCTCTGATTCTTTTTGAATGTCACGATAGTAAGATTGGGGGACATTCGGGTGTTCTGAAGACAGTAAAGCGGGTTCAGACAATGTTCCATTGGGAGGGGTTATACAACACAGTCAAGAAGTATATATCCGAATGTGGAGTGTGTCAAACACATAAATATTCGACACTATCTCCCGCCGGATTGTTACAACCTCTACCGGTTCCAGAACGTGTGTGGGAGGACATATCAATGGATTTTGTCGAGGGTTTACCAACGTCGCAAGGCAGCAATGTGATCCTGGTGGTAGTAGATCGCTTAAGTAAGTATGGGCATTTCATTGGCCTCAAACATCCTTTTACCGCAGTTGAGGTGGCTAATAAATTCTTGGCTGAGGTTGTCCGTCTTCACGGTTTTCCCAAAACTATCGTATCCGACCGTGATAGGATCTTCTTGAGCAATTTTTGGAAGGAGCTTTTTCGACTATCTGGAACGAAATTGAAGTTCAGTACCGCATTTCATCCTCAGACGGATGGCCAAACAGAGGTACTAAACCGATGTATGGAAACATATCTACGTTGTTTTGCATCGAGTCATCCTAAGACTTGGTACAAGTTTCTTCCGTGGGCGGAGTTATGGTACAACACCTCGTTTCATACAGCACTTAAAGCCACTCCGTTTCAAGTAGTATATGGCCGAGATCCTCCACAACTTGTGCGCTTTGAAGAAGGGTCAACACAAAACTTTGAGTTAGAATCGGCTTTAAGAGAACGAGATGCCATGCTGATTCAGATTCGTCTACATTTAGCCAGGGCTCAATCATTGATGAAATCCCAGGCTGATAAACATAGGCGTGATATTCACTTTGCTGTGGGAGATGTGGTTTACCTGAAGTTGAAACCATTCCGTCAGAATACTGTGGTGAGACGTTACTGCCAGAAGTTGGCTGCTAAGTATTTCGGTCCTTATGAGGTTATAGAACGAGTGGGTAAAGTGGCTTATCGCTTACGCTTACCTGTGGAGTCTAAGATCCATCCAGTCTTTCATATTTCACAGTTGAAAGCTGCTTTGGGTCAGGACCAAGTGCTCCAGAGCATTCCTCCGACATGTACTGATTTGGAGAATATCATGGTGGAACCGGATGAAGTACTCGCTTCACGAGTTAGAGAGGATGGTCAAGTGGAGATGTTGGTGCGTTGGAAGAATTCGTTGGAGCATGATAATTCTTGGATGTGTCTGGATGATTTTGTGAATCATTTTCCAGACTACAAGCTTGAGGGCAAGCTTGCTCTCAATGGGGGGAGTATTGATAGGTACAAGCATACCTATGTGAGGAAGGGATTTAAGAAGCAGGAGAGTTAGAAGTTAACAAGGGAAGCTGGAGTTTTCACAAATACAAAATAAGAGTCACGTGTCTGTAAAAAAAAAGATATTATAAAAAGAATAACGGGTAGGAAAGGAGAGGGGAGTGAGAATTGTATACAGAGCTTGATGCTTAGACTACTCAGGTGATAGGGTAGAGGAGGACTCAGGTGATAGAGTCTTCGGGTGTAATTCTCGGATTGATTTGTGAATAAGATTACCTATTTTCATAAGATTCGATCATTGATCTTATCAATCTCCCAACTTCTAAAGGCTGACATGAATCAACAACATCTTTATCTAAAAGATCAGTTCCTCCAGTTTCACACCAAAAGTCCCAAGCCTGTTGTTTAAGTTTAGACCTTTAGATCTTTAAAAACGTTTTAAAACATTTGGAAGTATATGATAACTTAAAAGCCCACTTACATACGCAAATAGGGTTTTCCCTTCTTCTCCATAGCTGAACCTTGAGATCCTCTCCCCACTGATGATTTCTAACATCATAACTCCAAAGCTATAGATGTCTGATTTCTCAGAGAACATCCCAGTCCATGCGTACTCAGGAGACATATATCCTCTGTACAGTGCACATATATCATATAGTTTTTATATCCAAAGTTAATATCTGATTTTAACTTTGAGTCATAACTAAGCATGTCTCTGAAAATATATTCTTACAAAGTTCCTACAACCCGGACAGTGTTGTCTTGATATTCGGTTCCCTGATACAACCGAGCCAATCCAAAATCTGATATTTTTGGGTTCATTTTCTCGTCTAGAAGAATGTTGCTGACCTTCAGGTCTCGGTGAATTACCCTAAGGCGTGAGTCACGGTGGAGATATAGAAGTCCACGTGAAATACCTTGAATAATATCAAATCTCTTTGGCCAATCAATCTCGAGCTTCTTTCTTGAATCTTTGCAGTAGTACAACATTAAAACTATCAGACAAAATGTTGTATGCAAAGAGAAAACTTGCTAATAGGAAAAAGAATGAGGCAAGTACGTAGATACCCACCAAAGATAAAGGTGTTGAGGCTGTTGTTTACCATAAACTCATAAATCAATATCTTCTCTTCTCCTTCGATACAGTATCCCAAAACCCGAACTAAGTTTCTGTGTTGGAGTTTTGAGATGAGTACTATCTCATTCATGAACTCCTCTTTGCCCTGTCCGGAACTGCTGGAGAGCCGTTTTACAGCGATTTCTTTCCCATCTTGCAGCTTTCCCTGAAACAAGTTGCAAATGTCATCTCAAGTAAATAGAAAAAAGAAGTAAAGAGTATAAAGAGTTTCTGACCTTGTAAACAGAACCAAATCCACCTTGTCCGAGTTTGTTTGATAGATTGAAATTATTGGTGGCAGTTTGTAAGGTATTCATATCAAAGAAGTCCAAACCTGGGACATCTTGTGGTTTCAGATCATTCCTCCATGCATCCTTTGATACATTAGCTGAAATTTAAGTTTGAGGGGGTGTTAGCGCTGAGAATATAGAAGTAATATTTAAGTAAGCATCATAAGATTTAGTTAGCACAAGCTGAAACCAAGGCACCAAAAAGATCATTTTTAGTGTTTCGATTTCGTGTATGGTTTAAAGAACAAAATTTAGTGTATGCGTAACATCCCGATTCTGGTAGAAGATGAAGTGTTTATTGAATTGATTATGACTACTTATGTCACCAAAATACGCTTATCTTTTCTGTCACACATCTGTTTAGAATTCTACAGTTAAATATGCTTATGCTGGAGTACTGAAAGGATGAGTGACATATCGGGAAGTGATTCGTGATATCGTGTGAGTGAGGCCAAAGCACAGAGAAAGGCAAAATGTTCAAGAACTCGCTAGGCAGTAATTAGCCTTTTTATAGAAGACTAGCGATTAGGCGGATTATTCGGGGCTCAGATGAGGCATACGCGTTAACAAATTATTAATTTATTTTATATATATATATAACATTTATATGAAGTATTTTAGTTTTAAATAGTAATATAAAATTGTTGTGCTAAATTATCAAAATTACATATGAAAAACAAAAAAAATTAGACAAATTTATGGATCTATGCTTTATTGCTTAAATTAACATATTTAGACTAATTAAATTCATTTTAAGCGATTTTGAATAGTTTAAGTTGGTTGAATCGTATAAATCGATATAAATCAGATTTTATGGAAATCGTTTCGGATAGATACGAGTTGTTGCCTAGGCGGGGGCCTAAGCGCCGCCTAGACCGATTTTTAGAACCTTGGAGAAAGGTTATATAGTGATTGCAAGGTCAGAAACGAGACTTTTGAATCTCTAAAAAATTATGCACCGCCCGTCAACGGAATAGGGCCCACATGCCGAGAGAGCTGGTGTGGGAGGCCTATTAGCCGTGGGCGGACGTGGCATTACAAGTAGTTACAAAGCTGGTTAGTCATCTCGATTCTGACCCGAGAGGCGTCTTGAGACTTGTCGTGGTGCGCAACGAGGACGCTGCACTCTGTGGGTGAGAGTGAATTGTAATATCCTGATTTCTAGTAGAAGATGAAGTGTTTAATTGAATTGATTTGACTAGTTATGTCACCAAAATGCGCTTACTTTTTTTTTCACACATCCGTTTAGAACTCAAAAGTTAAGCGGGCTTGCGCTGCAGTAGTGAAAGGATGGGTGACCTATCGGAAAGTGATTCGCAATACCGTGTGAATGAGACCAAATCAAAGAAAAAAAGTCATGTGATGATTGCAGGACCCGTCCTCTCGACTGGTGGACCCCATTCCGTGCGACGGACAATGCGTTACCGTATGGTTGATCTGATAGACTTTGCAATATTTTTTGTATGTTTAGTAAAGTTATGAATGTGTTACCGTTATGTTTCACTCTGCATCTCCAGAAACCAAATGCAGCTAAGCCTAAGATCACAAAAAGGGTAAGGCTCACTGAAGTGACAACGATGGTCTTCTTGCGCTTATTTCCATCTGAGAAATGTAAGACAATAAATTAAACTATAATTCATGCTCTTGTCGTAAAGAGTACAAGATAAAACTACAAAAGATTAAGAAAAGGTCTTTGAGTTGTCATCTAAGCCATACCAAACTCAGAATGTGCAAGACGAATGGAAAGAGTCTCTCCTCCCACAGAAAATTGTACAGCGTCCATTAGGTTTTGGTTCCATACTAAGCACCCTATTCCATTAATGTAAGCAAAGGCCAAGCAAGAACAATTTTGGAGGCAACTTTGGTAGCAGTGTTCAGCATCCAGAGTACTTAAAAACTTGTAAAAGTTTGGAGGCTTTATGTTGGCAACAAGATGGAATACGATTGCAACTTTGCCACTAGAGTTTGTTGGACAATCTAGTTTTGTACGCCTCACACAACCACCACTCCAGTTTCCTCTTCTCCACTCCTCAATGGATTTTGGTACAAACCCTCTGAAGCATTTACACTTTGGAGATGGTGACATAACACACAACCCAAAAGGTCCACATACATCATAAATATCGCATGAATCGGCTAATGGAGCCTCAAAGTCTACTCCCCAGTCAGTTCCATTATGATGAAAAATCTTCAGTGAGCCTTCGGATGTTATTGTTATACGTGGAGGTTTGGAGTTCTTGTCTAAATAAGAGAAAGATACTGACCCGTTTGCATCCTGCTGAAGACTAAATGGACTTGTTAATGATGCATCCATTACTGGTATCCCGGTGAACCTTGTTTTAGCCCAAGGACCGCTTCTCCAATAAGTCGTTGAGCCTCTCATAGTAAGCACTTGTGGTGGCACTTGTGGTGTAACCTCACCCACAAAGTCCCCAGGAGACGGATCAGTGTAACTTTTCCAAGAAGTCAACACCCTCTTCTCACCGGTGGTGATATTATATGTCAGAGTTGAGAAAGGGAGCATAGTATTTCCAAGATGATCAATGCTTTGCCATATAATTCTTCTCGAAACATTGTCTATTACCATAAGATTTCCATCGTCTGAAAGCTCTGCACTATACCCATTAGAAGCAAAATTTTCTCCAGTGGACCAGACAACACCATGTTTGCCATTATACAAGAGAAGACTTCCTTTGGTGCTGATAGTTAGATTAGCCGTGGAGTCTGTAACAGGCCTTTCTCTATTGGCCACCCACACAACGACCAGGGGAACAGGATCCTTCAGCCAGATTCCAACGTATTGGTTCTGGGAGTTATTAGGACTGAAGAACCCCAACTCATAAACACCATTGGACGAGCTGAGAGTTTGGCCTATTGACAAAGGACTTGTGGGCGTTATTGCCGCATAGCTACAACTCAAGAACATTGTAAACAGAAGGAAACAAGCAAAGAAAAACCTCGTCATCCCCATTTGCCTCCAAGAACGATCTCCTTCAGATTAGTACACAAAGTAAACCAATAAAACATAGTCAAGGGTACTTAATTAGCATTATTTCTAAGAAACTCTAGCCATTGTTGACCCATCTTCCAAGATTCTTCATTAGTTTATTCACGATCAACCAAATCCTTGTTTTCTTGTACAATTAGTAAAAAAATGAAATGCCTATATATATACATGCTGGCTCCAAACTATTCTAGTCTTTTACCCACTTGACTTCATATTGAAACATTGTATCATTTTCATGTCCTTTAAAACTCGCTGCGTTTCAGAACCAATAGCAAATACTCAACACTCTCAACCAATCAGAAGATGAGAATTTGAACCCCTTACCTTTCACAGTCTGAACCCAGAATTTTCCAGCCACGCACGGTTGACCAGAAAACATTTCATCGTTTATTTTTATTCTTCCGGACTACTTTCTCTTCTGATAAAGAGAGCGTAGAGCTCCAAAGGCTTACATCTCAATATTAAGTCGCTATGGGGCTGTGCCACTGCCATCACCTCCGATTAGAATTGTGAACCATCTTGATAAAACAATTCGCAAAATATTATCTACAATCAGGTTGCATGGGAACAGAGCTTATGAACAGGGGCTTCTCGTTTGGTTTGACTCTAAAACAAATAGTTGGGTTATTCTTTCATTAAGTTCTTTTGTTCTTTTTAAGTTTCAAACACATCTAAAAAAAAAAGATGCACCTGATGTAACACAGTTTTGTTTGTATATAATTTCTCATTCATTAAAAAATAGTCTTGCCAATCAGAAATTAACATGTGGCATTATTTTATAAAATTATAATTTTAATAAAAAGTCTAACGTTCTAATTTTTTTCTAAAACTGTAAAAAGCTTAAATTGCTTGATTTTCTCTTATCACCACTACCACGTTCTAATTTCAAATAATTTTATTTTTATACTTAAATTTCAAATTCATATCCCTATATTTTTTCACACTACCTCAAACCGTTTTAACTCTTATAGTATAACTTTCAAGCAACTAATTTTATCCTCCTTATCTTTTTTTTTTATCGTAGCTTCTTCTTCATCTTTTTTTTTGTGTGTGTTTGAGTGTTGCAAAAAAAATTACACAAGTTTATGTCTGGCCTTAATTCATATATTTTTTCCTTCTTAATTTAACACTCTAATTCTTTTTGCATGATTCAAGTTAGAGATGGTATTTAAGAGATTCCTGTTTCAAAACTTCATTTTTCGAAAAAAAGAAACTCAGATCTTTGTCAACAACTTAGAAAACCATAAGTATATCTGAATCTACAATGTATAAATTGGTATTTGCAAATCTGTTTGTTATTGTTGTATTTCCAAATATATTTTCTTATTACAGAGCATATTCAACTATTTTTCAAATCTGTTTATGAGTTTATTGTATACAAATTGACTATCGTATTCATGTTTTCTGTCTTATCTTTGATGTTCCAGGTTGGTTTGGACCAGTAAAAGTAGAGGAAAGAGATGGAGAAGAATCCCAACAGGTATACAAAAAAAAAAAAAGAATCCCAATAGACAAGTTAAAATGTTTTTTCTTTTATCATTAATCGAGCATTTATATTTTTACCGAATTCCAGATATCAAACTTAAGAATAGCTATTTTCAATACAGTTTAATGTTTTCGTAATTTATTTTAGCTTCACTTTTATTATATTAAAAATTAATCTATTTATATTTTATAGAAGACTTATTTAGAAAAGAAATATAAATAAACTGAATGGATCAATGTAGTAATTTTAAATTATACTAGATAGTGACCCGTGCTTCGAAGCGCGGGTATATTTTTAGTTGATTTTGTTTACAAAAGTTTGAATTATGTTAATTAATTTTATAAAATACAACATTTTGTAAAACATTTAAATTTCAAAGTTATCCTCAAACGAATATGTTAATTCCTTTAAATATATTTTCTCTTTGAATACTGTTAAATATATTTTAGTAATGAGAAATTTGAATATATGGAAAACCATATGTTTTGTTAAAAAAATTAAATAGGTTTATCATTTTGTATAAAAAGTAAAAGTTGACATATTTTTGTAATGATATGTAATTTAAATGTGCATAAAAATGAAATTATATGTTTTGGAATTTAATTTTTTTCATTAAAATTTCATTTTTTCAATTTTTTTTTTATTTTTTTTTCAAATTTTATTTTTGAAACTATTTTTTTTTAATTTTTTTTTAATATTTTCTAAAAAAATTTAAATTTTACTCTCAAACTCCACTCCTTAACTATAAACCTTTAAATCTATATTAACTAACCATAGGGATAAAAACTTTTTTAGGGTTATTTTAAATTTTTAATTGTAATATGAAGAACACATTAAAAATAAATTTTCAATTACAATTTTTTTTGATGAAAATATAAATTAGTCAAAATTTCAATTCATTTATAAATCTATAGGTTTTTAGGTGAGAAAACATGTTGTCAATATATAGTTGCAAAGTTCAAAACAATTATCTAGTAGCATCAAAATTGAATAATATAATTACTTAGTAGTAGCTCTTTTATATTTATATATATATCAGTCGGTGATATATTGGGCCATTCGGTTTCACTGGCAAAGACCTCTTCCATAAGAGAAGGTGGGTTCCGAAATGTTTGGAATTAAAGTGGAAGTTTTTTTTCTTCAACTTTATGGTGGAAGTTAAATAATATGTATAGTTGCAATAGTAGTTACGATTATTCAGTTAATTTTATGTAGGTAGGTTCAGTGGCACAAATGTAATATTCCAGGAAATAACAGGGGTAAAAAATAAGAATGATTTTGTTTTAATAAATTAGATTTTATGTGTAGTTATTTATTAATTTTGTTTCCATAAATATGTTTTTTTTTTCAGAAAAACATAAGAATTATACTAAACGTGTATAAATATTTTGTTTGAACGCGATATTTCTAATTTTAGATTCCATGTTATTCGACTCCAGCAAAATGACTTATAAATATAGCTCTAATAATACGCAGAAAATTAGAATTTCGCAAAATAATTTAAATATATAAATCTTAATAAAATTTTTGTTTTATAATTTGGAGATCATGAATTTTATGTATATTAGTATTTCTTAAAACTTGGGGTAGCTTATATTTTATTGTAATATGCTCATAACCAATGGTGTGTTTCCAGCGGGGACACAAGAAAGTTTACAGAAATAAAATATATGATCTTTTACGATTTAACTGAAATAAATTATCGATATTATTTAAATCTAGGGTTTTTAGTAATTAAACCCTCCAACTAAAGATGAATCGTAAAATAAACCTTCAATTAAAAATCTTACGAAATAAACCCTTAACTTTAGTTCCGTTAACGTATGTTACCCTCCGTCTAAAATTCCTTCACGGAAGGTGACATATGTTAACGGTTTATAAGTTGAGGGTTTATAATCATGAAAAACTTAGTTGAGGGGTTTTTTTACGATTCAAAAACAGTTGAGGGTTTTTATCACTAAAATACATTAAATGTTTCCAAAGCTTTATTATCATTTATGCATTGTTTAGAATTGAGTTATAAGCTTTTAAAGCTAATTTATAAATGTTAATACATTATTTTATCAATTTTATAACCAATTTATAAAAAATTATAAATATTTTAATATTTTTACAAATGATTAATAATGCTTAGTGCCAGTCTGAATATTATATGTGTTGGAAGCTAAAACTTTTTTGGACCTATAAATTAATAAAATTCATAGAACAAATAGGAATAAAAAATTAAAGTTGAGAGAAGTATTCGAACTTAACGACCTCTGCATTTTTAATGAACATCCATAACCAATTTTGCTAAGAGATATTCTTAATAAAAATGCTCCATAATTTACTTATTTTTAAGAATAACTGCCATTTTTGTTTAGAGATAGTTAGTTTGAATATTTTTCTCTGCTTTATTTTTTTGTTCCCGTGTTTTCTATGAATTTTATTAATTTATAGGTCCAAGAAAATTTTTTAGCTCTAACCCATACAATGTCCGGACCAGTATTGGACATTATTAATTATTTATAAAATATAAAATATTTATGAATCTTTATAAATTGGCTAGAAAATTGATAAAATAATGTATAAAGATTTATAAATTAGTTTCGAAGGCATATAAATCAATTCTAAAAATGCATAAATGATAATAAAGCTTTTAAAATATTTAATGTGTTTTTGTGATAAAAACCCTCAACTATTGTTAAATTGTAAGAAAACCCCTCAACTAATTTTTTCAGGATTATAAACCCTCAACATATGTCATCCTCCGTGACGGAATTTTAGACGGACGGTAACATATGTTAACGGAACTAAAGTTGAGAGTTTATTTCGTAGAATTTTTAGTTAAGGGTTTATTTTACGATTTATCTTTAGTTGGGGGTTTAATTACTAAAAACCCATAAATTTATCCGCAACATCGTGACCCAATGGTAAGGACTGGCTACTTGCTGCACCCAGGTTATGAGTTCAAACTCTACCGAAAACAACTATTACACAATTGTCTCTAGATACCCAAGACGGATAATCCTTGCTTTCGTCTCATTTGCAAGTGTGGTGCGCGAGCCTACCTATAGGTCAAGCACCGATCTACTCATATGAGTTATCAAAATAAAATATCATTATTAAAATGTTACACTTGAATTTGAATTTGTTTTTGTAAAACAATCTCTACATAACTGATTCATGCTGAGGTATCGTGTGCTTTAAAATGAAGCCAATCTTTTTGTGAACATACACGACAATATGTGCATGAAATCTTACATCCAATTGGCTTCAATGTAAATATTTTTTTGGCTCGTGTTGTGTGGCAGATAAGGATAAACAACCTTAAAAAAATCTCTTATCCAACTCGTGCCACGTGGACAAATATAGTTGGTGAAGCAGGATACTTATCTAGTCAGAGCAAAACCAGTTGGCCTATTTCAAAGCCACAAGTACTGAACCTTCTTCTTTCTACCCAACACTGCCTTTGCAGACCATAACTGAACCATCATCATCTCTTGGTGACACAAGCGAAGAGTTAAGAAAGAGAACAAAAAATGGCAGCACAGGCACTTGTGTCTTCTTCACTTACCTCTTCTGTTCAGACCGCTAGACAGATATTTGGCACCAAACCATCTGTCTCCGTGAGGAAGACTTCCTTTGTTGTTAAGGCTGCCTCAACTCCACCTGTCAAGGTACACATGACATAGTCTTTAAGAAAATGTCTCCCTCTCTCTATCTCTGTAAGCTGAATAATCTGATATGTTTTTTGTGTGTGTTTGGTTTCAGCAAGGAGCAAACAGACCATTGTGGTTTGCATCATCACAGAGTCTCTCTTACTTGGATGGCAGGTAATTCCAAATATTTGATTTTTTTAATGCTTAATGATCCTCAAAATGTGTTAAAGACTTTATAAAAGAAAGAGATTCACAAATTGGGGAGATGTTGGTGATTCTGCAGCTTACCTGGCGACTATGGATTCGACCCGCTTGGTCTTTCAGACCCGGAGGGTACTGGAGGTTTCATCGAACCGAGATGGTTAGCCTACGGAGAGATCATCAATGGACGGTTCGCTATGTTAGGTGCAGCTGGAGCCATTGCACCTGAGATTCTTGGAAAGGCTGGTTTGATTCCAGCAGACACTGCTCTTCCTTGGTTCCAAACCGGTGTGATTCCACCTGCAGGGACATACAGCTACTGGGCAGACCCTTACACACTCTTTGTTCTCGAGATGGCTTTGATGGGATTTGCTGAGCACCGGAGGTTACAGGACTGGTACAACCCAGGATCAATGGGCAAGCAGTACTTCTTGGGGCTAGAGAAAGGTTTTGCCGGTTCGGGTGACCCGTCTTACCCCGGTGGACCTTTCTTTAACCCTCTTGGGTTTGGGAAAGACGAGAAGTCAATGAAGGAGTTGAAACTCAAGGAGGTCAAGAACGGTAGACTGGCTATGCTTGCAATCCTAGGCTACTTTGTGCAGGGATTAGTGACCGGTGTGGGGCCTTACCAGAACCTTCTTGATCATTTGGCGGATCCAGTCAACAACAATGTCTTGACCAGCCTTAAGTTCCACTGAGTTGATCACCATATCATCCCATGTGTTCTATGTTGGTCTCTCATATTCTCTTGTATCCAACAATCTTCTTTCTTTCTCTTGGTATCATCAGCTTCGTCCTATTGGAACACCCTTTGTGATTAACATATTTGTCTTTTGTAAGAATTGACAATGGCCAAAAGAATAACTTCTAGGCTTAATGGTTGGTTTTTCCAATAACCAAGGAACTCAGTTAACAAACTACAAACCAGTCTATCTACACCAAGAAACCATAGTGCTTCAAGGAAACCAAGAATCACACACGTATTTTATCGAACACGCCTTTCTAAAGCTGCTAGCACATCTTCCACAACTTCTAAAAACCATAGTCATGGCTAAAAAAATCCAAAGAGAATATAAATTAGACACTCTTCACAACGGGATCTACATTAAAAAATTAGGGTTTCAGAGGTTTGAGTCTCAAGAAACTGACAAATATATAACAACAATAATTAATAATTATGCTTAGATAGCTGAAATGTACAATAACACTGTTTGCATATAAACTTATAACCACAGTAACAAAAATCACTAAATATCATTAAGAAAATAAATCATCCCTTAAATGAAAAAAATCCCTTAAGCTTACACTAATCTCAAGCTGGTGAGTTCGTGTTTGTCCAGGTCCAGGAGGAAGCTCCACAAATGAAGAATAATGTTTCTTCTCTGAATCCTTCAGCTTATACTAATCTCATGCTGGTTCGCGAAGCTTTCATCGGTGCTTTTGCTTCGTTTACGTTGCGGAGGAGATGGATGGGAGAAGAACCGTGTGAACATGAGTTTAACATTTGATTTGGTCAGGAGGAATAGCACCGCAGTGAACCAGATCACATGACTGAAGATATAAGCAATTGAAACATCATACTAAGAGGTAATTAACTAGTTAGTTGAAAAGAGTTTGTTAAACACTACTAATTAGTCCCAAAACCTGATTTCGACAATGGTTTTGATGTCTTACTCTAATGATCTCTGAATGTACTTCCGGAAATCGAACCTCACATCACTCCCTGGAGCCAAATGGGCCTGGAGAAGAAGAAACAGTTATGCAATGCCAGTAAGACTAAAAGCTTTTTGAAACAATAGAAAGTTTAAAGATCAAAAAGGTTGAGTTTATTACCATGATGAAACCATGTCCCAGTGTTAAGTAATCAACTCTAGTTACAGATCCAAAGAACTTTCGGAAATAACATACAATCCACAGTGTAATAGTTGATTTGCTCCAGAAATTCAAATGTCTACGCCCGAAAGATGTATCCCTCGCAAACCTAAACTTCTCATGATCTGCGTTATTCAAAAAAGGCCTCGTTAAAGCTTCACAGTGTGAACTTGTATTTGTAAGTCACATATATATACCATGAACTAATCTACTTATCAACAATTAGTTTTAAATTGGTATATGTATAAGTTATATATGTATTCCAACTTTTGATATGGCAGACTTTGTCTCTATTATTCTGCCCACTTGTCATAATCTTTGGTAGCCAAACTCGGGCTAGGAATGTACAGTTGGACTAAATTAGCATAAGCTCTGCAAATTACATTTTATTTTAATGTTAATTAAATGTATCGTTGGACGGGAGATTGTAATTTTAAATTACTACTAGTTTTTTACTTGCTTTCACTTTTTCTAAAGCTTCATACAGAGCTTTTTTTTTCTTAATTCTAAAACAATGTCATAAGAAGATGAAAAAAGAGCATGTATTCATAGTTGTGAATAGTTGAAACAGAGAACACTCTGAAACCAACACAAACACACACACACACACAAACTGTAAACCCCATTTGGGTTTTGGCAGTTTCAAACATGAATTACTTTTTTTAATCTTGAGATCGAGTTTGACTTTGAGGATGATGAAGAAGAAATAAACAGAGTCAAAACAAAGCAAATAGAAGAAACAGCAGACACAGAAACAGAGAATCAAGAAGCACTAAACCGACACAGACACAGTGTTATGGAGGTGCTTTCTTCTTGTGTTCCACACAACTCTTGTAGCTCATGCTGACACATTTTCTTTCATTCTCTTTGAGTGTGTCAACTCAAGCTCATCCATGGAACCCTGCAATCATTTCATCTCATTCTCCCATACTTTGGGTGCCCACTCACATAAAAACCAGAATACTTGTACTAATAGCCACACATGTATTTCACACTTCTACTCTTATCATCTCAGAGTTGTCTTGTTTCAGCAGTTTAGCATTTGCATTTACAACAAACCTTTTACAGTTCAGCTCAACCTCATCCTTGTTTCAGTCTATGCCTTGAGAAATATACCTTACATGATCTGACATCTTTTTCTTCTTTCAGCTTAGTTTGATATTCAAGCAGCATTCCCTCAAAACTTGGTTTGTGTTAAATCGTGTCCGAAGATCCTAGATAACAGTTTCTGCCTAGACATGTTTGTGCTCTCATCATCATTTCCTGATTGAGTAGTTCTGTGTATTAATGACTTCCACTCTTCAACATCATTCTGAAGCCTAGCTTCTTCTTTCAAATTTCATAAACCTTGAAATATTTAGGAAAAGGTCGTCGTATATTAACATCATGTGCAAAATATATATACAAGGTGTCCAGATACGAATATGAGAATATTCCAAAATATAGATTACAATAATATGTTATATGTCCTTGTCTCAATAAACCTGCAACTCGCACAGAGAGGCTCACACTCAGTGGGGGCCGTTCATAAACTGAAACAACCGTATCTGGTTGCATGAATTGTAGATAGTGAAGGCTCCTGATTAGTTTACAAAAGGGAGTAGGATCTGACATAGGTGTACTCAAAATACACGCCTAGAACGTTTTGATCCATTATACATAGGGAATAGAGATAAAGATCAAAATAGATCTAAATTTTTTTTGTTTCAAAATAGACTTTATTAAAAGATGTAAATATATATTTATACATTTGAGTTAACTAATCTAAACTTAGGGTTTAGAGTTATGGGGTGAGGGTTTGGAGTTGAGGTTTAAAAATTAAAAAAATATTAAAATATTAAAATTTTCAAAATAAAAAAAGTCTATTTTGGTCATTTTTTCTTTCAATGTCTATTTTTGTGACAAAAACTTCAAAATGAGCTATTTGAAAGATTTGCCCTAAGGAATATCATAACAAATGACTTATTGTTATTTACTAAATAATATATTTTTATTGTTATATGGTCTAATTACTTAAACAACATATCTTTTTTAATTTCATCAACCAACATATGTCATTTAATTAAAAATATTTGTTTTTAATTCCTTTCACATGTTAACGAAAACCTAGAAATGGCTGAGCAGATAACATAAATATAATTATTATATTGATCATAAATAGTTGGGGTAACAATCAGTTACAAACCCAATAACAGAGTATCAATAAATAACAAAAGAATGAAATTAATCATCTGATCTTAATATGGGGATGCCATTTGTAAAAATTAGCCGGGAGGTTGATTCACTTTGGGCCTAGAGATTCATCATGGGCCTCACGGCAACGTTCGGCGCTCTCGCATCCTCTGGTGTAGGGATTGGCTTCTTCCTTCTTGCACAAGTTAGGGTGTAGTTTACTACAACCAAAAGCGTGATCTCCACGTTGAAGGGCATGATAATTTATGTATCTTGCCTCTACCTTGGTTGCTGCAAGAGCCAAGAACACTACAAGAGCGAAAGAGATAATAACCTTGATACTTTTAGACATCCCCATATTAATAATTATTTGTTATATTTATATATTTTCCAAATAAATTAAATAAATAAATATTTTATAAGAGAAACCCCGATTAGGAGTTCAATTATTTTGTATTTATATATTTAATTGTATTTGGAATTGGCTCTGTGTGATTATGAAGAAGAGATAATTGGTGCTTATATAGTAAGAATAGATGGATTTGAAATAGTTATATTTGGACTATGATTAATTAGTAACCACATAATTTTTAGTAAACGGATAATTTTAGTATAGATCAGCTGGTTGATGTTTTCTTATAATTAAGGGATCAAAAGTCAAAACTTTGAGATATTACTAGACTTTGACCCGCGCTTTCAAAGCGCGGATTTATTTTTTTGATAAAAATGTTAGTTGATATTTTTTTTTTAATTTTGATATGTATATATATGTTAAAGATATATATTCAGTGTTTTCATATCATATTTGGACCCGCGGCTGAACTGTAAATCAAGTAATCTGTATATATCCAGTTCAAATTTAATGAAAAATGTATTAATTAAAATTTTGATAAAATACGGTAAAAATCTAAACAATTATCATTAAAATGTTAATTAATCTTGGTTGACCCATTAAAACTTCAAAGAAAACTGATAATATTTCTAAAATTAAATTTTTATATACTTTTAAATTTTACATAAAATAAAAAAAAACTATTAGATTTGTAGTTTTTTTTACTTTGATGATTTTTGAATATTCGAAAAATGAAAACTAATATTAGAGAAGACAAAAGTTTATTTATAAGACAATATTAGTTTGTTTTTAAATTTATTTATATGGTTTGAGAATAAGTTTAAAGATGTCGGATCGTATAAGAAATATTTCAACATATTTTTTGTTACTATTTTGAATATACAAATTTAAATCATTAGAGAAAATTAAGATATATTAACAATCTATTTAAAAATTGTTTAGTTAAATAAGTTAAGATCTGGAAACATTAATCTTTGTTCATCTAAAATAATAACACTTTATTAAAAAATTATTAATAATCATCTCATTTAAATTCTTACTATAAATAAGGAGATAATTTAGGATAATTTTGTTATAAATATAAATGCATTAGGATTAAAGATAATGTTGTAAGGGACATTAATTATATTATATAGTATTTTTAAATTTTTTACTTAGAATCAAGTTGGGTCCAATTTTATAATTCTGTTTTAATAGTATTGATTAGATTTTCTCTTTCAAAGATTAAAACTCCAATATGTTGGTTGATGACATAGGTGTACTCAAAATACACGCCTAGGACGTTTTGATCCATTATACATAGGGAATATCATAACAAATAACTTATTATTGTTATTTACTAAATAATATTTTTTATTGTTATATGGTCTAATTACTTAAACAACATATCTTTTTAATTTCATCAACCAACATATCTCATTTAATTAAAAATGTTTGTTTTTAATTCCTTTCACATGTTAACGAAAACCTAGAAATGGCTGAGCAGATAACATAAATATAATTATTTTATTGATCATAAATAGTTGGGGTAACAATCAGTTACAAACCCAATAACAGAGTATCAATAAATAACAGAAGAATGAAATTAATAATCTGATATTAATATGGGGATGTCATTTGTAAAAATTAACCGAGAGGTTGATTCACTTTGGGCCTAGAGATTCATCATGGGCCTAGAGATTCATCATGGTCAGTATTAGGGGTGGGCGTTCGGATACCCGTTCGGGTTCGGATCGCGTATTTCGGATTTTCAGGTATTTCGGTATAGAGGTATAGAACCCGTTCGGGTATTTTTGTACTTCGGGTCTGGTTCGGATATTTTTAGTTTGGGTTCGGTTATTTCGGGTCGGTTTTTCGAATATTTACATTTTGAAAGAAAAAAATTAAAACTTTCATTTCTCAAGTTTCTTGTATATAATATAAATTTCACTTAACTAATTTTTTATTTTTAACAGATTGAATTATTAATAGATTAGAGATAACATTTCAAAAATAAAAAGACACTAATTTGGTTATTGTTTTTAAATTTTAAATATAACTTTTGTTAATGCATAAAACAAAAAGTTTGGCATACATTTGAAGTGAGTATCAAATCATTTTATTCATAATTATATGTATATTATATGATTTTAAAGTATGTATAACATCAATATATATATATATATATATTTTAAATAAATTGAGAGATGTAAACTAGAAATATAAGGTAAGTATATATATGTTCGGTTATCTTCGGATATCCATTCGGATTTGGATATTACCCGTTCGGGTTTGGATATCCAATCTCTCCTAATTTAATACCCATTCGAGTATTATGCTACTTCAGTTCGGATTTCGGTTTGGGTTTTTCAGATCGGGTTCGGGTGCAGCTTTGGGTATCGGGTAAAGTGCCCAGCCCTAGTCAGTAAACAAGTCTATTGAGCATCCGAAAAAATTAACACACTGCCCGTCACATGGAATGGGGCCCACGAGCCGAGAGAACGGGTGTGGGAGGCCCATTAGCCATAGACAATGAGGGCGTTACAAGTGGTATCAGAGCTGGTTAGTCATTTCGGTATTGACACGAGAGGCGTCTTGAGACTTATCGGGGTGCGCAACGGGGCGTTGCGATTTGTAAGAGAATTTATTTGACTACCTATGTCACCTTAGTGCGCTTACACTTTCTGGCAAACATCCGTTTAAAAATCTAGAGTTAAGTATGCTTGAGCTAGAGTAATAGAATAATGAGTGACCTACTGGGAAGTGATTCGCGATATTGTGCGGGTAAGGCTAAAGCACGTGAAAAGTTCATATGGTGATCGCATGGTCAATAAACAAGACTAATGACCCTTGGAAAATAAACGTACCACTTGTCGCACGAAATGGGATCTATGGGCCGAGAGAGCGAGCGTGGGAGGCCCATTAGCCGTGGGCGATCGAGGCATTACACTATTATCCAAAGATTGGAGTCAAAACCAGTTAGGAGAGAGAGAGAGAGAGAGAGAGAGAGAGAGAGAGAGAGAGAGAGAGAGAGAGAGAGAGAGAGAGAGAGAGAGAGAGAGAGAGAGAGAGAGAGAGAGAGAGAGAGAGAGAGAGAGAGAGAGAGAGAGAGAGAGAGAGAGAGAGAGAGAGAGAGAGAGAGAGAGAGAGAGAGAGAGAGAGAGAGAGAGAGAGAGAGAGAGAGAGAGAGAGAGAGAGAGAGAGAGAGAGAGAGAGAGAGAGCTTACTACTATGTATAATAGAAGAAGATGGTAGATCCATTAACAAGGCGAATAACTATCAGCATAACGAGAAGAACAAAGAAAGTACAACTCGAAAAACAAGAAGCCACACTGGGAGAATACTGGAGAATCAAAGTGAAACTTAGTTATGGAATTCAGTTAGTTTTACAAATAATTTTTGTTCTAATATTTACACAAATTAGATATATTATTATATGTATGCATAATGCAAGGAATTAGTGCTTGTGAAACATCGATATGTAACAACGGCATGAAGTGTTCCAGTAGTAAATGGACTCCGGGGAGATCCGGGTTCAAAAAACTCTACAATATTAATCATGTGTGGTCACACGGATATGAAATTATGTATTCGGTCTCATCTGAAAATCCGAAGAATGAGTCCATTTGTGGATTACACATTCTTTGAAGGATTAATCTGAACTCTTCCGTAAGTTCGGAATACCCCAGGCTATCAAAACGAAAAAACATCGATATGTAACCAATATTTTTTTGTAGGTTAAATCAAGTATTGACTATAGCTATTGTGTAAGGTTAGAATTGGATTAATAAAAGTTACACGGTGTCTAAATAGTGCTCTTACCTTTTGTTAAATATGAGTGTTTTTAGTGTAGACGTAGATACTCTTTTTGGGAAAAGATAAAATACAAAATGATTAATTGAGAATTTCTTCTGTTCTTATTTTATTTATTTCTAAACTGCATCAAGTGAATGTGGCTAATATATATTATAAAATATAGCAAAACATTCAGTATCATGATAAAAAAAAATTAAAATAGCTCAAAAGATAGCTAAAATGGCTAAGAAGATAACATAAATATTAATTATTTTATTGATCATAAATAGTTGGGGTAATAATCAGTTACAAACCCAATAACAGAGTATCAATAAATAACAAAAGAATGAAATTAATCATCTGATATTAATATGGGGATGTCATTTGTAAAAATTAACCGAGAGGTTGATTCACTTTGGGCCTAGAGATTCATCATGGGCCTCACGGCAATGTTCGGCGCTCTCGCATCCTCTGGTGTAAGGATTGGCTTCTTCCTTCTTGCACAAGTTAGGGTGTAGTTTACTACAACCAAAAGCGTGATCTCCACGTTGAAGGGCATGATAATTTATGTATCTTGCCTCTACCTTGGTTGCTGCAAGAGCCAAGAACACTACAAGAGCGAAAGAGATAATAACCTTGATACTTTTAGACATCCCCATATTAATAATTATTTGTTATATTTATATATTTTCCAAATAAATTAAATAAATAAATATTTTATAAGAGAAACCCCGATTAGGAGTTCAATTATTTTGTATTTATATATTTAATTGTATTTGGAATTGGCTCTGTGTGATTATGAAGAAGAGATAATTGGTGCTTATATAGTAGAGAATAGATGGATTTCAAATAGTTATATTTAGACTATGATTAATTAGTAACCACATAATTTTTAGTAAACGGATAATTTTAGTATAGATCAGCTGGTTGATGTTTTCTTATAATTAAGGGATCAAAAGTCAAACCATTGTAAATTTGGACAGATATTATTAGATTTTCCCCGTCAAAGATTAAAACTCTAATTAAGCAGAAAAAGTTGTCCATAAACATCAAAAAGGAATTGTTACTATTCCAACAAATTAGTATAGATCAGTTGGTTGATGTTTTCTTAAAACTGCTTTCCAATCATGTCTGACTTTCCCTATCCACAATATCCTTACGATCTTTTAGTAACATGGTTTAATTGCTTTAAGTTGTAGTCTTGTAGAGTTCATATGTTTTCTTTACTTACAAGTGCCGAGCTCATTACTTTCTAAGCTTATTTCTATAAATTTATATAGATCATCTTTACTCACAATGAACTGGAGATAGACTTATTGTTGAAGATGAATTACATCCCTCGATAGGGCCCATCAAATAACTAAGCTCGACCCACTTTAATCCACTAGATGACCTAAAAATTAAGTTAACTTGGAGAAAAGGAAAGAAGATCACTATACGAAGAGAAGCTGAAGAGCGAGAAAATGCATTCACAAACGTACATACTTTTCGGTATAAGAACTAAGGTTTACTTTGTTTCCCTTGTTCTTGCCGATTTGACATAATCTTCATAAAACTTTATAGTTCTCTTGTAATTGTCTCTTGATCTACTTAATCATAGGCTCAAATTTACTTTTGAGGTACGCTGGAATTTCAGACTGCAATGCAATACTTAGGGATCAAATCCACAAAGATTTTATAGTTCACACAATATAATTAAGTTTCAAACTAAGCTAAATCAAAAAAAAAAATATAGAAAACGGTAAATAAAACAGTAAGTCAAACGAGTTGTAAGACATATTGGAAAAGTGCTAGATCCATGGAAATCAAAAAGACAATTCAGAAATGTAGGTAATAGAATGTTAAAGGTTTATGAAGAATGATTCTAGAATTCAAATACAATGGTAGATTCAATCAACTCTCGCTGCAGAAACTATTTTTGTCTAGATCCTAGAATTTCATATCACTTCACAAGTTCATAAAACTAAGTCAAGCTTTAATTCTAGATTCGATTTGTTCACGAAATTCCTAGACCAAATCTCTTTGCGAAAAAGGTATTTACCTCATTCAGGATTCAATTCATGTAAACAATAACATTGTTGTGTCTACTAATTATCCTATGATCTAGATACTGATTAATTACTCTAGAAATTAGCATTAGCAACAATCCTGATGATCATAGAAAACATAATCAAAGATACTGATTAATTACTCTAGAAATCAGATATGATCATAGAAAACATAATCAAAGATTCAATAAATTGCATAGAAAAAATAAAAACCGGAATTCAAAGAAGACTCTTAAGGAGTTATGACTTGTCTCTCCAAAATTTCTCTAACAGTGAATTAAGTTTAGCTTAAGAAATGGCTTAAGAAATTATAATATAGGTAAAAACTCGGTCAGGGGTTTTTTGTGCAAATAATGAAAACTTCTATAGGCACTTGTGAAATTCTTGCAACATCATTAAAGCACGTCGGTTTTGTAACTTGGAGTGGGTGTCGACCGACACCAAGATGAAGGTCGATCGAAACCAATGTGAAGATCAAATCCGACTTACACTTTTCAGCATCACTTCTCTCAAAGCTTCAAATAGCTCCATAATCTCCAAAGTGCTCCAAAACGCAAGTTCTAAAACATACTCAAAACATATAACATAGACTCTAAAATCAGACTTATACCATGGCCAAAAACCATAAAAAAATCATAATATATCATTGATAAACGTCTTTCAAATAACTTTCCATCAAATTCGTGAATACTTTCAACACATACAAAATTCAAATTAAAATTTTGGTAAAGTTTTAAAAAATATTGAAGCTGAATGGCGACAACTCGGAGTGACCATGGTGTGCTTGCTAGAAGGAGGGGAAGAAGAAGGAGGGGGTGACTAGGATTGTTGTATCTCCTCCATTTATCATTTTATTGCATGAAATTTGGTCAAAAGTTATTGAAAAAGAGAGAACCAGGTTGATAGCTATGTGATCGTTGTATTGCATTACATAAAAGTGAGTCTTGTATTGCATTATATAAAACAATATTAATACAAGATGTATGACACAATAGAATCTTGAGATAACAACGAATATGTTATTTTTTTCTTATTTCTATACTTATCCCTAATATATGGTATTATCTCTAAACTCTCATTCAAATTGACGGTGAAATGTATGAATCCCAAGCTTAGAAAGTAGATAAGCAAATATTGTTGAAGGTAAGGCTTTTGTTAGTATATATGTCTGTTGTTCTTTGGTTGAAATGTGTTTTGTTGTGATGATCTTCTCGTGGGGTGCATCTTGCATTTGATGACAATCACTCTCAATATGTTTTGTATGTTCGTGCAACACATGATTCACAAATATGTAGATTGCCAACTGGCTATAGCAGAAGATCTTCACTGGTTCGGGGTGTTGAATACCGAATGTGTGAACATTTGAATTCACATGAAATATACGCCATGGACCTATATTCTGCTTCAGCAGATGAGAAAAGAGATATTATCTTTCTTTTTTTTTTGTTTTCCATGATACAAGTGAATTTTACAAGAATAATGATGTAAGCTCTTAAAGAATGATGATATACATATATCAACTTTAAGATTGTTTATTGTATGTAATATTGAGTTGTTTGTCAACTGATGTAAGTTGGTTCTTAATTTAATTTTTAAATCTAAATTAAATAAATTTACAATAAAAACATCAAACAATTATATTATGTTTTGAGATGTGAAATACATGCAAGCAAAAATCTCTAATTTGACTTTTCTTTTATTATATAGTAGAATTAAAAAAAATTAATACTTTTATTAAAAAAATTAATTGGGATGATATAATTACAAATTTACTTAGTAGTATAATAACACAAACTTAAAATCTTAAACTTTTAATATATTCGATTTTATCATATTTTTGAAACATTTGAATATAAGATCTAGACGTTATAAAATGTTTACCTGCAAAAGTTATTTATTAGAAGGGTTCATTATATGATTTTTAATTTATATGTAAAATTTAAATAAGATTATCATTAGAAATAAATATTTCTGTAATCAAAAATCCTATCAAATCTTAAGACAATTACTTTAAACTTGTTCTCCTTCTAAAACTCTTTTCTGATTTAATAATATTATAACTATTTTTACTATTTTGGCCTATTTTGACTCAATATATGAGTTTCGTGTAAATAATCCCCTCACTTTATAAACAAAAAAAAAATATAAACCACATTATGAAAATAGCCATCAAATTAAAGTTGTTTTTTATTATTTGTTACTTGAGCAGTCTTGACCAGTTTGCCACTTGAAAAATCAAAGGTCAAAACAATACTTCAAAATTGTTGTAGTATGGCGACAAAGCAATTTAACAAAGAAGTCAAACAGTTCGTAGTGACAATGGTACATAATTTATGTGTCTTTCTTGGTTCTTCAAAGAAAAGGGAATCATTCACCACACATCATATGTCGCAACTCCACAGAAAATGGTCGTGTTGGATAGAAGCACATACGCATGCTAAATATCGCCAGGTCATAGTTGTTTCAAGGAAATTTACCGATCAATTTTTGGGGTGAGGCAATCATGACAGCAGCCCATTTAATCAATTGAACACCTTCGGAAATCATCAAAAACATCTCTCCATACTAAGTTTTTCAATGGTGTCAAAACTTCTTGGGAACAAGTGAGAGTCTTTGGTAGCTTTTGCTTTGTCCATTCAAGATCAAGAGACAAATATAAATTTGGTGCATATATGAGTTCATCATATCGCGAGATGTGATATTATTTTCTATTCTCTTCTCAGCCATCGACAGCAATGATATTCAACTAGTATCTTCTCCAAAATCAACTATAACGGACCTAACTTAGTTGACAGGGGGAGTTCTTATACTACTGCTAGTGAAGTGTTACCTATATCTAGCAAGTGTTACCTATGTCATCCTCCTCTGCTTTAGAAACCGAGACTCCAGAAACTATGACCTTCGTCTCCACCAGTTGTCTCTGAAGAAGTAATGGGTCATGGTCAACGACCATGTATTTCGTCGATATTGAACTCTATGACGCATCATTAAGAATAAAAAGAAATGTATTTCAATACTTGATAAAGAAGAGAAAGTTTGTTGTTTTCATGAAATCAGATGAATCCTTTGCTTACAATGGTATAGTTACAAAGTTAATTATAATGCGTAGAAATTAAACAAATAGTCAATATGTCCGCGTGGTTAAGGAGACAGACTTGAAATCTGTTGGGCTTCGACCGCGCAGGTTTGAACCCTGCTGTTGACGAAGGTTTTTTTATTTTAATTTTAGGCTCAAAATGGAATGTAACTCATTTTAATTAACTAGGTATTGACAAGCTACAAATTAAGTTTATATCGATGTTGTTATGCTCCTTGTGTTTTTTTGAATCTCTAGCAGATTCTCTATATCAAGAGTCCCAAGGTTCCAACAAACATTGAACGTTTGTCACATACAATTAAACTGATCAAAACTGTCAAAAGCTTGTACACAACTCCAAGAATTTAACTCTCTCTTTATAGGCAAGCTATGAAGTGATGCATCTGAATCCATCAATGAGGGACATTATGTTCTTCTTCACCCTCAAAACTCTGGAGACGTGACTTATAATGATGTGGGAAATTTAGGAGAGGGCTTACAATAAAAGTATACATAATACTTAAGAAGATAATATTATTTCCATCTTCTAGAATTCCTTTGAAGGTTCAGTTTGATGAGATGTTATGTATCAGAACGTGAAGTACTACAAGAGCTAGTACAAGTTTGTGTCATGAAGATGCACTATGTTGAAGTTCATGTTTTATGATGAACGTCGACTTGTTGAGTTTGGAAAAAGAAAGAGACTATATGCTTAAAGACAAATGAACGTTTTCCATTAGGCAAAAAATGAGTTTACTTGAAGATGAAACTTTCCACTAAAGAAAATGGAAAGTTGCATTAAGTGTATTTGGAAGACTTGGAGAACAAGTTAAACACATGGATATCAAGTTATGTTCTGCTATATAAAGAGGGGTGTGCCTTATGAGAAAGTCAGACCTTAAATAATAAAGAAGAGAGAAAGAGAGAGAGAGGTTTCTTTGGTGTGTGTTACTGCTTGTTGTCGAAGTATATTATGAAGCATTTTTTGATGGAGTCCGATGTGGACTTAGTTTGTTGGAGTTGACGCTTTTTATGGTAGAGTTAGCTATTGTGTGGATCTCGTGGTGAATGTGTGGTGAGGTGGAGATGATGTGTTTATGGTGTCCTTGGTGTGTGTGTGTTGGGTGTTGACGTACTTGGTGAAATAATTCCGTAGATGTGGAAAATTGAAGCTAAACTCAGGGGGACTTTAGCACAAGAGGTTTCATTGTCGTGGTCTGTGAAGATTGTAGCTGTTTGAAGACAGTAAGCACTGGTGTACATGATGGTGATCTATGCATGCGTACTTGATTCCTAATCTTCATAGGTATCTATCTAAAAAAGAGTTAGGCACAAGTGTGTGTTGTACCATATAAAAAATTTAGGTTATTTTTTTTTTAAATCAGTGAAATCTGGATTAGGTCTCAGGGATATAGAAAACAAACCTCATTAACAAATTTCATGTGTACATATTTTCTGCACTTTTTTTTCCATTGCCTCATCTGCATTTACATCCTTATATAAAGTTTTCACATGCAGTGCACTATATTGCAATTTATTGATCACTTTAAAAAATGAATACTTTTAACTTATAAATATCATTCTTAAAAATGTTTGTTTGTAATTGGACAATTTTCGTGGTAGCAGACTCCACTAACATGAACCCTATTAAATTTCATGAGTTTACAATTTAAAACCAATTGACAGTAATTAAAATGGATTAAGTTTTATATATTATTTAAATCTCCTTAATTTTTTGATGTGTGATCTATATGTCCACCACTCTCTTTGAGAAAATGGTACATATAACCACTAATCTCAACATAATCAATTATATTACTTCTGAAATAATATTTTTTTCTAGTTAAAAAATAACTATTCTTTTGATTATCAATTAGTCTGATAATCGAAATTTTTTTTGGGTTGGATTAATGAGATATAGTGTAAGCCCACTCTAATACTATATTAGTGTTGGAGATAAAACTCTCATATATATATATATATATATATATATATATATATATATATATGCAAATGACTTTGATCAATTTTACCAACTGATTTTAAATTGGAAGGCACTGAAATTCAATAAATCCTGATTAAGATCTGTCAGCAATAACAATACAAACTAATAGGATAAGTTTATGATAAAAAACGCATATATTTGATTCAGAAAGTAAACGGACAAGTAAACCCTCTGGAGGAAAATAAGCCGTGTGTCTTTGTGATTCTCAAAAGCTTAACAAAAGTAGAATCAAAGTGATTTATTACTATTTTTCTACAGAAAAAGGGAATAACGCTTTTATGCTTCAATCAAACAAAGCTTATAGCTGAAGACACTAAGAACTTGCTTTCACATAAAGCCAAAAAAAAAAGAAGACGAAACTTGTTCGTCCTTTATTGTACATCTGAAAGACTAAAGTTATGCCCATAATGTTTTCTTTTACCTTTTATAATCACTTTACATCATATATACAATCCTTGTTTCTTTTGGTCATAACTTGTCAAAATCGATTCTAGTCGATCAATAGTTGAAATGAGTGATTCGAATTTTCAGGTCGAAACTAATTTGATTTGAAAGATATTCCCAGTTTATGCTATATCTTTATCACCTATAGTATTATTATATCCCAAACAAGCTCAATATATAGTTTTTTGACATAAAATTTTATATTAATAAAACTGAATGAACCGGTAGAAAAAAAGTTTCTCGAAGAAATAGTGGCAAAGCACACACACGAGTAAACAGACCCGGCTCTATACGTGTGCTAGCAGTGCAAAAGCACAAGGTCTTTAGTTATTTTTCCAAAAAAAAAAATAAATTTTAGGACCCTAAGTTATTTATGTAGTTCGAAAAAAGGCCCTAAATTTCTTTTTAAAAATATTATTATCCAACGTATATACACAAAACTGTTACAGAGAGATAAATCAGCACGTATTTTTACTTTTTACAGTGAAATTGTGAAGTTCATTCATTTTTACAGGTCATATCAGTTACCAGATTTAAACAAAAAATTTACAAGCACAGGGCCCTTGCAAACTTTGAAACAAAGAATAACTTTGAAACAAACACTAAAGAAGGCTAATATTCTTTCTCCCTGTCAACCCAAAAAACAATCGTTCTACCGAAAAGAGCAATTAGTATCATTAATAACCTAAAACAGATGGAATTCTTGCACTGAACCAAAATCAGGCAAGAGAGCAAGCAGTGCAGTGGACATCTTGAAAATAAGTAGTGTAATTCATCTGAACCATTTGTCCACGATGACAAAGCGAGAACCATGCAGAACAACGTTAGACACGTAACCAAAGAGAAATGAAACATCTGGGAATAAAACCCCTATAGTCAACTGCACCTTCATACATTTGTCAGTCTGATATAGCCATGACTGAGGCTAGATAGGATTTGGAGAAAACTATTGGGCCAATGACAAAAGCTAGAACCAAACGACTGAAAAAAAAAAGTGTTGGGAAAATTTTAGAAGATTTTTTTAGATAGACCAATTTGAGAATGTTTTTTGGACTTGCTTTTCAGTCAAAGAAGATAGGCATAATGACCCGCCCAAAATATTTATTTATTATTTTTTGAAGGAAATAGAATCCGAGATGTTTAATTTTGAAAAGAATGTAATTTTCTAAGTGTTGAAACACTTGTAGTTTGTAAGGTGGGGTGAATAAGCTATATTTGACTGAGTGTTGCATGTTAAGTGAGCACATGGAACAAATTTGAAACATGCAGAGTAATGATAATCCAATCATGGAGCCAGTTAAGGAAGTTTGGATCCTGGACGATGCAGGTCCTTAATAAGGATATTTGACTAGCTATCGATACATGATTATATGAAAGGAATTTCGCATCTGCGTGATTCAAATAAAGAAAGTATCATAGATATTAATCAAGCCATTGGTGGTGGGATTTGACCGAGTCAAATAAGAAAAAAATATTAAATGGTTTGCTTGGTGAGAAAGTCCTCGAAGTACTATAAAAGGGGGTGTTCGGTTCTTATTCTTCATACAACTCAAAAACAAATCTGTGAGAGAGGTCAGAGCAAGAACAAATATCTAGTGAGAGGAATTCGTGAAGGAGGATCAAACGAGCAGGAGCCAAGAAGTTCTTCTGGAAAATGCAAGAAGGTTCAAAGTCAACCATTTTTTTAGAATCAATCCAGGAGTGATTTTGATTCATGGCAGGTCAATAATCAATATTTTTCCTAATTTGGTCCATTACGATTGATTATGCTTTAAGGGAATAGTTTATGGAAAGTTCATTTTTCATTCTTCGATGTTGTTCTCAAGGAACGTAGAACGTTCTTAAAATATTTGCATATTATATTGCGTGTGATGGTTGCATGTTAGATTTATATGTACATGTGAACGAACATAGAATTGATCTTGAAAGAAATTGAGATGTTAAGTAAAAAAATATTGTAGGAACGGATTAAGAATGAAAATAATTAAGGAAAATACATGACTATATGAACAAAATTAAATAAGGAAAGTAAGTTTTCGCTTCGGGTAGTGAAATATGTTATGATTAAGTTTTGGCTTTGGGTCGTATATGTGGGATTTTTAGCGGTGATGGACCATGTTGTATACGGGTGTGTGTGATGTGGATCATTGGTGGACCTTTGATAGTAGGGGTTGTTGGATCGGTGGACCTTCAGTTGTATGTTACGTGGATCTTCGGGTCGGTGGACCTTCGATCGTAAGAACTGTTGAGTATGTGGACCTTTGATATGATGGACCTTCGGGTTGTGTTGATCGTCATGTCGGTTAACCCTCGATCGAACGACCTTCAAATCGGCGGACATTTGGTTGTACTTGTGCAAATTGGTTAAGTGATAATATAATGGTTAAGTAATAATTTAAATATCTACGTAGTAAGAAAAAACAGATTAAGGAAAAAAATGAAATGGAAATGGATTGCTAGGTTATTAGAATTGAATGTGTAACGGATTGTATTGATTATTGGGTTGCACATGGGTAGTTTGAGCACTGTCACTGAATAATTTTGTATACTCATGCCTCATTTTGTGATGTAGGTGAGGTGTAGTTGTATAGACTAGAGTGCAAAATGATAAAGAGCATTAAGACTAAGTATTATGAACTTGAGGAATTTTATGGGACATTACAAAGTTGCAAGATTTATTTAATGTCAGTTTGATGAAAGTTTATTTGAGTTAAGCTTCAAATTTTCTAAAGGCTTTTTAAGTATTCCGGATTGGGGTGTTTCAGTGGACCTTTCATTTTTGGCCAAGAAGAATCTAGGAACTATGTTCAACCACTCGACCAGCCGATGAGTCATTCGACCAACAACCACTAAACCACTTTGTTAAGTTACAGTCACGGTTCTAGAGTTCAAACATTAAGGCCATCCGCAATTCTCCTGTTCACCACCATTCCATCACTTCATTTGTGTTCACCTCCATTCCACCCCATAATCCTATCAGTCTATGATTGTGCTAGTCCTAGAAAATCCAAGACTTAAAGCAAAAAAAAATGGCAACTTTTCTAAGGAAAGGAAATGTGAACTAGAAATTATTCGAACCTAATGAACATGAGAAGTTTGTAACCTTGAGGTCATACCACAATACCAATGGAAAGTTTTATAACCGCAATAGTTTTATTATAAATTAGTTAGAATTCTATGTTTCGTTGGTTTGGCCAATGGCCGGCTCTATTCTCTGATGAAATTTTTGTTTTCAATAATGTGGAACTGACCACAAAATCCGTTGCACTATGTTCATTCCGTTGGTAATACATCCTTGCACTTCGGATGTAATAATCCAGAGAAAGTCGTATTACAGTAAAACCTTAACTTCTTTAGGTTGTTTCTACAAGTAGAAAACAACAAAGAATTAGAAGGCCAAAAAACAAATACTCTTAATTCAGATACATCCACACTACAGTTGCAATTTAAGAAAATATACATGTTGTGATTCAAACCCTAGCTTAGTAACCTATCTATGGTTTCACTTCCCAAAAAACTTGAATACTGGTTTTCTCTGCATGCTATGTTGTTTGGTTTCCGCTGTCTGTGGACGCCTAAAGCCCAAAAAATTTGAATTTAGCAATAAAAATATATTATTCCTAAAAATGAGTTTTCAAGAATCAAACTTTGTATCTCAGAGACACTAAACAAGTTTGAACCACTACACCACAATACACTTATATGAATCTGCTGCCCTCTAATTGTACATTATCTTTTGGCGCCTAAAACATGGGCTTTACTTGCTTTAGTCCAGGGCCGGCCCTGGTTTAGATTACGGAGAAAACTAACATTTTCAATAGGGCAAAATCCAAGAAAGAAAAACATTGAAAGTAGATACTACAAACAACAAATTTACTACGTACTAAAATTTCCAGATGCATAGTTTTATTTTATGCAAATAACCGGCAAATCATGCATGGGACCTCTTGAGTATTGAGTATTAGATATTGGTAAGAATTCAATTCTTTCATATAATTTTAGTGGCATCTGATAGATAAAACACACACATGCCTTTATAATAAGATTTGAATAATCTTTTTTCTCTTTAAGCATGAGATGTTGAATGTCAAATTGGTATATATTTATCATCAGTATATATACTAAACCATATATGTATATTCAAATCATAAAGTAGGAAGTAGGAACCAGTGGGCCCGTTATCTACTGGCTTCCACTATCCAAATCTCGTAATATAAAGTTCTAATCGAACGAATAAGAAGTTCAATCTAAGGACACATTTATACATGGATATGTATGAACATATACTCATTATATTACAATTAAAATTAGGATTTCTAAAGCACTAAACCTGTTCCGATTTAAACCAGTTATAAATTAAAATAAGTGATATAAACATCTGCATCATTGTCTTACATTGATGTACATAAACTATATGCATTACCGCCTTCTACATTATTAATGATAAATTTATAAATATATAAAATAAATGGTGAAAAACATTACTTTCATAATTTGTCTTCCATAATTCCGCGTTATAGTTGTAAATAGAATTTTAGGTAAATTGTAATCCAAAAAGAATGAATACAAAGCATAGACTTGAAATCCTAAAAATTAGAAAGAGCAACAAAGACTGATATATTAACCTAGTCCATTACAATAAAAATTGCTACTAGACCTTGGTCTGCGTTTTTAAAATGCAAATATTTTTCTTGTTTGATAAAGTATACATGAATTTATATTTTTATTAGAGGACAAATAATTTTAAATTTATTTTATTATCATGTTTGAGTTTCAAATGTCATTTTTATATCTGATCTAGATCGTTCTCGAACAAATAGACATGGAGATCCATATATTTAGCATATGTTAACATATATAATTTGTTAATCTCCTAAATATAACAAAAATTCTATATAAATATATGAGAATCA
The DNA here is from genome assembly GCA_905132885.1 of Moricandia moricandioides. Taxonomy (NCBI): domain Eukaryota; kingdom Viridiplantae; phylum Streptophyta; class Magnoliopsida; order Brassicales; family Brassicaceae; genus Moricandia; species Moricandia moricandioides. The sequence continues at coordinate 988,076 of CAJHQQ010000001.1, forward strand.
AAATAATATAATTTGTCTATTTAGATCTATCTTATATTTTCTAAATTATTTTTGATGAGTTACAATTGGATAATATATATATGACAATATTTTGTTGAGGAAAATAATTTTGTTCTGAAAAATTTCCAAAAATTATTATTTATACACAAATTATTTGTTAAGATATATGTTTACAAACACAATTATAATATCAATTTTACATACTGATTATTCATTTCAAACATTTTAAACTTAGTAAATATTTCATTATTATTTTTAATAAAAATATAGATAATGTTTAGTTTAGTGTCTACAAAAACACTCTAAACTGCAAAACTATATTATTCTAGAAAATTATTATACAAAAGTTTTAGTAGATACATTTTTGGAAATTGTTGTAAATATTTTTTATAATAATAAATATAATGGTACATTTTTTATAATAAAATAATAAAGAAGAGAAATTATACATGGTTAACTGTTTTTTTTTAATTTTGGAATATTTCTTAAATTAATTGTGAAATTAATTAACTATGACATCCAAATAAGGGAGTGACATAATTATAGTAGGATTGTCTTTTAATAATATAAACATATAATTAAAAGACTGGAACATATTATTTAATAATATAAACATATAATTAAAAAGACTGGAACATAGACAAACACGGAATAAAAATAGATAAACCCTAAAAGCTAAATTTTTGCACCCTCTAAACAACGACATAAAATTGAGTAACCATTTTTCGGAATGGCAATAGAAAATTAATTGTGAAACTGTTTACAGTTATCTTATTTATTATAACTATAAATTCGTTGATATTATTTATATTATTGTTTTCTTGCGAATCGGTTAAAGTTTTTTAAAATAATTATAATTTCGTTATGAGATAAACATAAAAACAAAATTTTACTAGTAACTTTTAAGTTTTAATATATTTTGCGTACGTATGTTTCAGTGGTATTAGACAGGATAACACGTATAGTGTTTAAGTAAATATTTTGTATATTTTACTATCATGGCAATTGGAATGTATTTTGTTGCAAACGACATGCATATATACATTAAAAACATATATGTAGTGATCTAAAGAATATTTTAAGTCTAAGTTTGCTAAAATAGTATCTAAAATATAATATAACCACGTATTAGTAGTTAGTGGTACATAGTGTGTTCCGTAATAATTTTACGGGTCACGATTACGAATTTATTATTCTCAGATTACTCTAGTGTGTGGCTACGAGACAGGGATATCTAACCCTCTTTACGAGCAACTAGTCTGATTGATACCACTAATCAAACTTCTAGGAATTAGTCGATTGAGTTTGGGTCCGTCGATATCTCAGATCAACAATATATATATATATATATATATATATAATATAATATTTTATTTTGAATTCATATTTTTGTTTACTTTATTTAATATTTAATTTCTTATATTTTTCAAAGTAATCAATAACAAATTAAGATAATTATATACAATCATAAGTAAAAGAGATTCATATGGAATTCATTTTTTATTTCATTATTAGGTATAATATTATTCTTTCCGTTCCAATATAGATGATGTTTAAAAAAAAATTTGATGTTTCAAAATAGATGATGTTTTATATTTCAATTTATTTAACCAAAAATTGTGTGACCAATGATATTTTGTGGTTTATTTTGTAATTGGTTGAATAATTTTTAATTTATATTTTAACGATATTTTTAAAATAAAAAATAATTTTTTTTTAATAATTATACATTAACCTAAAAGTTCCTATATTTTAAAGCAGAGATAATAGTTTTTAAGAAAACGTTAAGCATTAAGTTGGCGGTGACGTAATGCCAGCGCCTAGAATGCTTAGTCGAACATTTATATTACTAATTAAGGAAGGTGTTTATAAATTATAATAATATTTTTTTCTATTGAACATCATTATTTATAAATAACTATTTCCATTATATAATATATTAGTTATTATAATTTATAAATAATATACTGTATATTTGTAATTATTTAGATGGATTAAAAGTAATACCCATAATTTTAGAGAGCTTAGGAGCCGCTTAATTAAACGTCTATAGCGCTTTTTAGAACACTGATAATACACATTCAATGATAAAATAGTTAAAAATATTTATAAAAATTGTAAAACAAAATATTATTTTCATAATATATTTTTTCTTAAAAAATATTGATTAGAAGTAAAAAAAATCATTATCTTATTATATTAATAAAACCATATATATATATATATATTCTAATTTTATATTTTTTTAAATTAGTCTTATTTTATTAGAATATATGATTAATCATATATATATATATATATATATATATATTATTGTTATTTCATCAGCATAGGAATTCGTTTTCGGAGTGTAATATATACACATACAAATCAGAACAAACTGAGAGTTTTATCTTTAATAAGTGATTAATAAAGATGGCACCAACGGAAAAACTATGTAGAATTATTTATATATTCAAGAACAATGACAGGAACAAAAGGTTCTTCAACATCAAAACAACCCATATCTGCTAAATTCAGCAACAAAACCCCCTGCAAAATATTAAACTAAAATACTAAAGAAGAAGAAGAAAATACAGTAAGATTATTATCATTCTTTAAAGTCCTCAAGCTGAATTTAGCATATGTTCCCATCCGTCTTGACAACCACAACCCTCTCTTTAATCACCTATATAGATAATTAAAAACAAATTCAGCTTAGTTATTTATATATACGTTTCTTTTTCTAAATAGAGCATATTATTTTATTTTATCTTTGAAAAAGAGCATATTAATTTATGATAGATAATCCATTTTCTAAGCCCTAAATCATTCTTGCTTTTGTAGTTGGTCCCCTCCAACACCATTGTTGCCTCTGCCTACCTTTGAAGAGTCACATTTTTCTTCCATCTCTACTTTTTCCAAGTAAATGATTCAATCTTTGATGATGACATACGAATTTTATTTTTCCTTATTTATTAGTATTATTATTTAACCATTATTGATAAGTATCTTGATGCTAATAAAGAACCGTTTGATATAGGTTCATATTTACCTGAAACTGGTTCCCCCAAACGTTGGTGTCCAAAAATCGGCGGTTGTTTCATTAGCCACTGGAAAAGTGCTTGATATTGGGACGAGGCATAGACCATGTGCTCTTAGTTCCTGATTCACATTTCCATCTTGATTCTTAACAGATTTCTGCATGAATCCATACTCAATTAGTACTTAATTAACCATGATGGCATGAACACTCCAAAGTTGCACAAAAATCAAACATTCGATCGAGTAGTAATTAAACCTGATGTTGTTGTTGTTGTTGGATGGAAGCACCTTGTTTCATGTAAGGAGTACTTAGAACCTGTATTCAATACATTTTATTATGCTCAATATTGGATCATATCTTCTTATACAGATTATTTGATCATTTCTAGGGTTTCTTGAATCAGAAAAAGATTTTAAGAGAGAATCACTTTAAACGTACAGTGACTTGATCGTGAAGGAACTTGATGTACTCTATGGATTCCTGGAGAACAGATGCAGTATCTGTCTGAAAATTAGCCCAAAGATGACAAAAAAAAGAGCTCAATACATAAACCTAACCAAGAATAATAAAAAACTATGGATTGTATATATAATAATCCAAATAAATAAAATAAGCACATAAATCATTCACCTTTCCGAAAGGTGAAACTAGCTGTTGTAATGAAGTAATCTGGTCCCTTAGATTCTCTTTTCTCACCTGTTACATTTACAATCCATTTTATCCACCAAGAAAATAAAATATAATGTTATAAACAAATCTTTATTTTATGACTATGTACCTTAAAAGTTGGCAATGGTGAAGGCGTGGTAGTTCTCTGTTTCTTCGACGCGGATTCATTATTCTTTGCTCTCTTTAAAGACTCGGTCTGGCCTTTAGGCTTCTGATTCATCAACACACAAAAAAAAAACTTAACAAATTAACAATATTAAATAGCATAATGATGTCCTGATTGAGGAAGAACAAAAAAGGGAACAAATGATAATTTTTTAAAAACAATTATATTAGAAAATTTTGACATATATGTAATTAGTTACCTTAGTTTTGTCCTCAAGACGAGTAGGTATTATCTGCGAAGTGGTTACAAAACTGTTTTGCGGCGTGTTGTTTAAGTTAGTGGTTGATGAAGAACTCCAAAAGGGTCGAGAGTTTGTGTTGTTAGAGAAGTTATTAATTACTCCATAAGCAGCTTGATGATGAGGACTTGTCTTATTACTAGCCCAAGAGAGCTGAGGATCATCGATTGAGCAGCTAGTGGTAGAAAGGAACATGTAAGGACTCGGTTCCGGATCGTAAAAGGTTTGTAACAAGCTCGAGGAAGAACAAGAAGGTGATGAAGATGAAGAACAAGCTGAATTAAGAAGATAAGGTGAACTAGTTGTGGCTAAGAATCCTTGGCCATGATAGTGATCTTGTGAGCTCCTTATGAAGCTTGAGTTTAAGTCTTCTTGTCTGAAAAACGCAAAGCAATAAGCAAAAGTAATCTTGTGATTATTATTGAATTTTATCAGAAACTAGAAGATCAACTGAAAGAAACTAAAGTTAATGTTTGTTGTTAAGAATTGAAGTTTACAATATGGTGTGGTTCCAATCTGAAGAAGAGTTTGAGGAAAACCCTAGACCCATCATTTGCAACGTCGAGTCAATAGTCACGGTGCTTCCTCCACTGTCGGAATCAGCCTCTCGCTGCCCGAAACAAGGCGACAAGAAATGATCCGAAGGAGACATAACGCTCCTGGGTGAGTTCCACCACCGGCCGCCTCCGCTGCCGCAAATTGCTGCCGTCGCTTGAAACTCCTCAGCCATAAAAACAGAATCAGAAAATTTTAATAGATGCGTACTCCTAAGTCGCTATCAGACAAAGGTCAAGAGTTTATATGTGTGTGCGCTATGTGTGATATGAAGAGTATTAATGTGAAATTTTGATATATGTTTTATGAGGGTGTGTATGTTTATATAGGCAAGTACTGACAAGTGTGTGGAAATTACCGGAATTTGGTTGACAATTGGAACAGTTTAGACCTACATATATATCATAAAACTCATAAATTAATATTCTTTTGTAAGAAAGTAATCGTGATTTTTATTAATTTCTTATGTTATATATTATATTTGAAAGAAAGATGTTGTAATAATAGAGCGTTCCTAATCCCTGATTTTGGTATTATATTCTAAAAGCACCTGTCTGGATGAGATTTGTTTCATGCTGCTTAATTTTTATAAGAACCGCTGATTATCCTCTTAATTTAATTAAGTAAATATTTAATTTGAGATTAGATAAGTGTTTGGTATTATGCAAGATGCCGCAAGAGGGATAACATTCATATTTAGTTCATCTCTAACCTAACTCTAAAACATTATTTTAATGTGATTTTGGTACTCAAATTTAATATGAAATTTAATGTCACATTAAAATAATGTAACTTTTACTGCTGAGTTAGAGAAGTTTAATATGAAAATTACATTAAAATAATGTGAAAATCACAATAACATAGTGTTTTGGAGTTTGATTAGAGATGAATTTTTTTTTGCGTTGAAATCATACTAAAATAGTGTTATTTTGACACTATAATAGCATTTTGGATTGAAGATGTACTTAAGACGTTTATATCTAAAAGGAACCCAACATTCATTGGCATCAACGTTCTATGGTCGGAAATAGAAAACTTGTCAAGATTTTTAGCAAAGAGGTCGTCAAACTAACCATGGATTTAGCTATAAATTAACTTCCAAACACAGTGCAATTTTTTGGGGCCTGAAAATAGTAGTATAAAATAAGATTTGTTCTTGTGGCTTGAGACTAAAGGGATAAATGGAATATGATGACGATCGTCGACCGATGAAAATAGTAGTATAAAATAAGTTTTGATCTGTGTGTCACGTCACAGTTTCTGGACCTATTGTGTTTGTTACTTTTTTCCTAATCTCTTTACACCAAACCGGCCATATTCTTTTTGCGTTTTTCTAAATTTCGTAAATATTTCATTCTTCTTATAAATGTGATAAGTCAATCAATTATTGCACTTTCATAATTATAATTCATAGTTTTGTATTCCCTCTCTTCCTAATTTTTTTTATTAAAGCCCATTATTTTTTAATAGGGTTTGTTATTATTATATCTATTTGATGCGAGAGCCACATAAATTTAAAGTTGGTTTTGGTGTTAAATCTGATAATTGAATGGTATAACTTTACCTGCTCGTTATTATCCTACCACTCGATTTGAACCGGGCGGTGGCACATAGATATTCGATTTGCATGAAAAGAAATCAGGTGCACAATATTCGTGTATATATCCGATATATTTTAAATACATTATGTTATTAGCTCAAAATTGGAATATAATTGTTGGTAAATTAATGTTTGAAACGTGTTACACCAACGTAGTGAATGTAATGTAACAAAAAATCTATTCATATATTTCTTTTTTTTTCACTGAAGAACATCCGCTAAATCAGTCCATGTTGACGTCAAACTTAAAAATCAATAATTTATATTTTTAGTATCCAGGAAAAAAATCAAATGGGAATGATGTTATCTTATTGCATAATGGTTACTGGAAGAAAAAAAACTAAGACTTAAGATGTCGCAAATTAATCTAACGATCATACTACAAATAGTAATAACTAATTAATAATGATTCATGGTCTCTCTCCACAATGAATTAACTTGCAGATTTTCAAGTAAATAAAAACTTAAGAGGTCGAAACTAATTTAAAAGAAAAAACTAATAGAGATCTAGACAGTTAGGTCAGATCCATGCGACTAGTAAGACTTTATCAAGCAAATCAAATAATTATTTTTTATGTAAGCAAGAAAGTGTCAAACGAATTTGTTCAAGTTGCTTAAGCTCATCCGATCACCCGCCAAAAACGAAAGTCAATAATCGATAGTTTAAAAGTTAATCCAGAGAGTAGACTAAACTAGGTTCTTTTTTATTTATTTTTCTATAAACCCACTTGTTTAGTGTTGATTTTGGATAAACAGAATTATTAAATTAGGTTTTGAGAGCCAGAATATGACACAACCATGAACCATCGTATGACACACTAAACTAGATTTGAAGACTCTTTGTCAGTCCATCAGATTTCTTTTTAACGGTCTGGTCGATTCCATCTACACACCGTCACTTCTGGACACATATGCTAAATAATCTTTATCCAAAAAAAAACTCAGTTTCTTTTTTCAACTTTTTCACAAGGTTTCTGAAACATAACCAATTTAGTGGTGTTGGGTTTGTGAAAGTCCATGTCCAACTCTTTATTGTCCAATTAGTACGATATTGTCCACTTTGGGCCTACTAGGCAAGCCCGCATGGATTTACTTTTTGGATTCCTTCCCAAAAGGCCTCGTACTAATTAGAGTTGGACTTCTCTTTATATATTAGACACTTCTTGTCTAAACTTCCAATGTGAGACTTTGTTTGATATCTCACATTCTCCCCCTCAAACTAAGGACCACACTCATCTCGTGTGTTTCTCCTTTCGCGGATCATCTTGGCACCATCTTGTACCAGTAATCGTAGGGTTTCCTTTGAGAATGTTTTATCCCACAACTTCACAGGTCCATGATCTTCTGACTAGTTTCTGCCACAGACCTCCTCTTCCGACTTGAAGGGTCTCATTCCTACTCGAAGGGTATTTTGGTCTTCTTGCAGATCTTTGTCAAACCGCTCTGATACCAATTGTTGGGTTTGTGAAAGCCCATGTCCAACTCTTTATTGTCCGATTAGTACGATATTGTCCACTTTGGGCCTACTAGGCAAGCCCGCATGGATTTACTTTTTGGATTCCTTCCCAAAAGGCCTCGTACTAATTAGAGTTAGACTTCTCTTTATATATTAGACACTTCTTGTCTAAACTTCCAATGTGGGACTTTGTTTGATATCTCACAAGTGGTTTGTGTTCTACAAGAAGAAAAAAACTAACATCTCGACTTAGCATTGCGAGCCAACGAATCCGCTTAACTAATCAAAATGTGATAAAATTTATATGTTGATACAAACGATGCTAAAGCTGAAATTGATACATAAAAAGTGACACATTAAGAAAATCAAGTCAAGGTTTTAAGAAAATCAAGTCAAGGTGATATATAGTTGAGATGTTGAATTAACTAATAGTAAGGGTGGGCACATGTCGAATAACCCCATAATTTCATTATTTTTTTATTTGCTTTGTATTTTACGGATATTTAATTTTTTGATTTGCTTTGCTTTAGAGAAATATAGATATTCGGTTTTCCGGATATCCGTATTTTATGGATATTGATGAATATTTACGGATATCTCATCTACTTTTTTATACAAGTAAGTCTAGAAAAACTATACAAATTTATTTTCAATTTTTTTATATAATATAAAATGAAAATAAACATTAATGAAACTATATGTTCCATAAATTTCTAAAATTAATCAATTTTTCTCATAAACACACAAAATTTTAGAAAATTATCATTTTTATAAAGATTATAAGTAGTTTTAAATAAAATTAATAAAATGATATGTTAAAATAATAATTTTGTAAAATTATAAATATAAAAATCTCTATTTATTTGTAGATATACATCTATTTGTATAATCTCGGATCAGATCAGATATTTGACTCTAAATTTTTTAGTATTTGTGGTTTGCTTCATTTCTAACGGATATTAACTTTTAGTATTTGTTTTGATTCAACTGACTTACGAAATATCTAGATTTTATGGATGGAATCAAAACGAATAACGGATCGAATTAAATTTAACAATAAAACCCCAGCCCTAACTAATATTTTCTGAAAGTTGTACCACTTTTTTGTTTATTGGACTGCAATGCAAGTGTACATTTCTTCGGACGTATAAGTAGAAATTGATAGCGAAAAATGAGATTCATGCACTTGTTTTATAAAAACCAACTTAGTTGACGATAAATAGACCATTGATCCAAAATACGTATCTAATACTGATATGTGCAGAAATACAATCATATACAATATAGATATGCCGACAACAAATAAATAAATAAAACACAATATAGATGAGGAAAACGTACTGATGCAATATGAACATGTATGAAATTTAGAAGTAGGTGAGGGAAAACGACAAAAAGTCTAAAAAAAGGACCCACACGGCAAATATGAGTGGATACTTTGTTTGGCACAGATAGTCGGATGAGTGTCAGCGACTCATTCTTTTGTTCAAATCTCAAATCGCCATCTCGACTCTCCTAACAAATTTTGCAATATTTCCTTCAAACAATTATTGTTTTTCTCTGTTTTCAAAAGAAAAGTTTCTTTGTTCTTTTAATGAAAAACAATTTATTAACATGTAAGCAACGTTACGCCGTTTCTTGGACGCACGAGAGCTCACAAGTCGCAAGTATTTATTATTTTCAGGGTTTAAGAAATCGTTAACTCAAGTAGGCGTTTTATAGAGAGGACTAGCGACTATATGGATTATTCCGAGTCAAGTGAAACCTAGACGTTAACAAACTATTAATTTATTTTATATATATACGACATTAATATGAAATATTTTAGTTTTTAAATAGATTTATAAAATCATTGTGATAAATTATCAAAACTAGATATGCAAAACAAAAGAAATTAGACGAATTTATGGATCTATACTAATATCTATTCTATTAAAATAGGATCATGACCTCTTGATAAATGTTATGTCCAATTATTTATTCTCATATTTTACTCTTTCAAAAATGAAATACAACTCCTTATTTGTTGTAACTGCATATAACATTCTGGTTTTAAAGTTAAAAAACGTAACTCTATATTTATTTGCGTAGTGGACAATTTAATAACCACATATTACTTCTAAAATCAGTACTAATTATATTAAAACTACTTCTTGCTTTTTGACAGTTTTTACACGAGCCTAATACTAATGGTATGTATAATTTATATTAAAATATTTAAATCTGATTTTTATTTTATATTATTCTATTTAAATCCATCGTATACTACATGTATGATTCAAATATGTTTACATTACAATATAAAAGTATTATTTAAAAACATAAACAAAGCATGAAACTTCTCGTTAAGGAGTAATCAACCATCAGACATAAACTTCACGCTGAAGAGGTCAAAAACATACATATAATTTTAAGCTATTTACAAAAAATTATACCTAAAAAACAAAACAATCAATGATTCGCATAGCGCGGGTCAAGATCTAGTTATTTCTTAAATTATGTTGAATCGTATAAATCGATATAAATCGAATTTTATGAAAATCGTTTCGGATAAGACCGAGTTGCCAGCTAGACCGGGGCCTAGACTCTACTTAGAACATTTTTTAGAACCTTGATTATTTTCATGGAGTTAAGGGTATAAACTCAAAATAAACTACAAACTATAACAAGTTCTCTTTAACAAAAGAATATATAATAATTATAAGAAAGAGTCCTAGTATAATGTGAAATAGGAAACAATAGAACCAAGAATAGGACTTTACGGTTTTTAGTGATTGAACATTCTTGTGAGAGACATATCTCTTGTTGTGTAGAAAACCTTTGAATAGTCAAGAATTTACATGTCTTAATATATAACATGGATGTAATCACTCAAATATGATTGAATCTTTGTTTATTCGTATTTTTCATTTGGTAATAGTGGAGGGGTGGTTCAAACTCTGCGATCTAAAAAACATGGATAATATGAAGAAATTAATTGCGGTTCGAAAACTCATCATGTTGGATGAGAGGACTTTGGTCATTGAAAAGTTCAAACGAAGTATGTCATTCAAGCAAAAGATGAGGACGCTTGGTTAGCAGTCACCAACGACTGGTCTGAACCAACAATGATTAATAAAGAAAAGTATAACGCCTCGGCCCACGGCTAATGGACATCCACACCCGCTTTCTCGACCTTTAGGGTCCATTCCATACGACGGGCAGTGCATTAATTTTCCCAACGCTCGAAAGTCTTATTTACTTTCCATGAAATCACCACATAACATTTTTCCGTATTTTGGCATCACTCACAAGGTATCACAAATCACTTTCCAATAGGTCACCCATCCTTCCACTATTCCATCACGAGCACGCTTAATTCTGAAGTTCTAAATGGATGTGTGACGGAAAAAGTAAGTGCACTTTAGTAACATATGCAGCAAATCAATTCTATTAAGCACTTCATCGTCTACCAAAAATCAGGATGTTACAATTCACCCCTACTCACAGAGCATAACATCCTCGTTGCGCATGATAACATATCTCAATACGCCTCTCAGGTTAGAACCAATATGGCTAACCATCTATGATACCACTTGTGACACTCCGACCGCCCATAGTTAATGGGCCTCCCACGCCTTTTTCTCGGCTTGTGGGCCTCATTCTGTGCGACTAGCGGTGCGTTCATTTTTTGTAGGCTCAAAATTATTGTTTACTGCCCTCACAATCACCACATGAACTTTCTCCGTGCTTTGGCCTCACTCACATGTATCGCGAATCACTTCCCGATAGGTCACCCATCATTCCAGTACTCCAACGCAAGCACGGTTAACTCTGGAGTTCTAAACGAAAGTGTGATAGAAAAGGTAAGCGCACTTTGGTATAGGTAACCAAATAAATTCTCTTAAACCTTTCCACATATACTAGGATTCGGGATGTTACAAAAATGAAACAATGACTAAACCCCCAAGTGAATGGACTGATGCAGAAAAAAAGCATATCTAAGTTCAACTCACATGCTATCTCGAAAATCATCTTTACAGGTTGAAGTCTATGAGGAACATGGATAATATGAATAAACTAATTGCGCTTCAAAAACTCTTCAAGTTGGATGAGAGAACTTTGGTCACTGGAAAGTTTGTATGAGGCATGTTATTCGAGCAAAAAGTGAGGAAGCTTGGTTAGCAGTCAGCAACGACTCGTCTGAACAAACAAAGATCAATGAAGAAAAAGAAACATGGAATAAACCCCATGTCAATGGACTGATGCAGAAAAAACACATATAAGTTCAACTCAAGTACTATCTTGACGAGTTTTCAATTGTTGATACAAATAAGTTTAAAATCATTTAAGGGTGTGAGTGTGCTAAATATGCACGGGATACTTTGATCAATTACTTTGAAAGAGACGCAAGTGTTGAAAGAACACCACTATATCATCTTGTTACATGCTTTGAGAATACATTAAAAGAGATACAAGGGTCTCTGTTCAACTGCTGAAGCAAAATACATTACTCTTGGAAGATTTTGCATTCATCTGATGTCGATGAGATACATGATGAATGATTACATTATTTCCACAAACATATTTTCTATTTCATTGTGATGATAAGAGTGCAATAGATATTTCTAGGAACAATGTGCAGCACTCTAAAACTAAGCATGAAGATATAAAGCATCATTTGTTAGGAACTAGTTGAGGAGAAATTTGTTGTCATTAAGCATGTTCTATCTAAGAATCAACTAGCAGACATACTTACCGAATCCTTGAATCTCAACAGCTTTTTGTTTTTACGAAAATTTCTTGGAATTTGTGAACTATATTTGATAAGGTTATAAGATGATTGCACTTGTTAGAAAAAAATAACCGTTCATTTTCATAAGTCTACAGTGTTTCTCTTGTGATAAATGTCAAACTATTGTTGTCAAAGTTAAGTAAAATTGTTCCAATCTCTGTCAGATAAACATTCAAGTTGAAATAAGTTGTTACAATGATTTGAGTTTGTTTATGATCACTGTTTGAAATGGATAAATTTCTTATCAGAATAGTGTGTCTAAACTTGAATCAAAGAACATGCACTGCATTACACTACACGATTAGTAAAAACTATACATATGATTTTAATTTCCTTTTGTAAGTGATCCCACACGGGCATTTTGGTTTCTTAGGATGTGATTAAACTTAAATTCTCAAAATTTTCCTATAAAAGACGAAAGAAAGCTAATTATGTGGTGAAAGCTTGCCAGTACATCACATTTATAGTTATATTCACCAATTGTGAATAATCTATCCTTTCGGTGCATACATCTGCAAATCCCCCCCCCCCACACGACGTGTGCTTAGAATAAACTATGTGTCCTCAACATGTAGAATGGAAAGGCTTATATTGCAACTTTAAAATCCATACGATTCACCATCCATTTGATCTTTTAAACACTACCTTAAATCATACTAACTTGGCAGCAATCGATCTGTGAGACATTGATTTGACAAATCAAAATTTCAATTATCCAAGAAGTTGCTGTGCTCAACAAGTGATTATTGGGATATTCATATTAATGGTAAGATATCTCAGTATATGTGAAGGATGTCATGCTGACGCAATGATGAAACACAGAAGATTACAAAAACGAATATATATTTGGCACGATTACAAACAGTCAGAAAATCATTATGGCGTGAGAGACAAGTGGCTGGTGAACTCCATGTAGGGAAAAGAAACAGCCTTCTTATAAAAAATAGTACTAGTTAGCAATGACAGTCAAAAGAAAGGCGCTTTTTTATTATTATTATTATTATTCTGTTATACTTTTATTAGTGTTTTTGTGCTTAATATCATAAGTTTTCTTAAATAAAAACAAATATAAAAAATTGACTAGAACAAAAAGTATCAATTCAACACAGTGTCAACAATTTTATCAATTCCAATTATTATGTGATGTTTCATTCTCACGATATCACGATAGATGTTGCAATAGCAGTATATATGGCAGCTTTTTTGTAGTGTTATGACATAAACATGTTATACAAAGTTGTAATTTGTGATGCTTGTACGGTTGCAATTTTGGTGCTTATTAGTAGCAGTCTTCTTTATCAACCATTTATTTGTTGTTGAACATACTGCAAATTATAAAACGTATGGAATATTATATTTCTGGTTTTATATAATATTCCATATGTTTCTTAATTTGGCTAAAAGATATGAAACTTGTGACTGTTAAGAAAAGATTTATAAATTTGTATTATCTTTAATTTGAGAAAAAAAACAAATGATGACAAACTTCCAAAATATAATTAATTGACACGCAAAATGCACAAATGCAGTCAAAACATCTTTTTGGTTATGTGGCTACTCATCCATGGTTGACCTATGAAAAGTATTGGTCTTCTGATAAATTTAGGTAAAGTTGACTCAAGTTTATCCTCTTTGTTTTTATATTTCTTACATATAAACAAGGTCAACGTAGAACTCAAGATCAACACGACTTCTCTAGATATAGTGCCAAGGACACGACAAGAGCCGCCCCACGCTTCCACTCTAGTTTTGTCCGTCTCTTTTGTTCTTTTAAAAAACAAACTTCCTATGCATTTTGTTTGATGAAAATTATAGTATATAACAGCGAAATTCAAAGTATTATAAAGAAAATTCAAAGGATGAAAATTCGAAATATCAAAATGTTTACTTCATGTTATGGTTTTGTGAATTTGATGAACTTGTATAAAGCACAAAAACGAAATTCGGGCAAATCACTTTTATTTATTTTTCTAAATATGTGCATGAGTAAATAACTAAATACAAACCTAAGAAAATCATTTCGTAAACCCTAAAATTTGGTAATAATTATAATATAATCACAAAACCTTATATTTTTAGCAAAAGAAAAAAAAGAAAAATAACTAGAATTACATAAAAAAAGTTGTTATATTATTAGAATAGTATAAATATTTTTAAAAATACTAGAATGTTTATGGATTCCTAGGAAATTATAATAAAGACCCTTATTTAGTTTTTTAATTGAGATTATTTTTAAATAAAAAATTCGCATAACTAATTTGTGTATTCACGTCATTAGTTTTTGTGATTAAAAGAGTGAGAAGATAATCAACCGTCGTCATAATTCCGGTGGTAAAAAAAAAAGCACACAACTTTCTCTCTTTGTAACACACAATTTTCTCTCTTCGTCAACCGTTTAGTCGAGATTGTTGTTTATCTTCTCGAACTGTCTTCTCCGATATCTTCTTCGCTGAAAATGTCTTCGCCGAAATTATCTTCGCCGGAATCGTCTTCTCCGTAAGCGTTTCTACGAAATTGTCTTCCCACAATTTTATCTACGAAATCATCTTCTCCGGTATGTTGTGGTTGAGTTTGATTTATGTTGTGACTGAGTCTGATTTATATGGTAGATGAGTAATTTATAATGTTGTGGCTGACTTATTTTTCATTGTGGCTGAGTATATATTATGTTATGGCTGAGTTGTTTTCTATTTATTATATTGTGGGTGAGTTAGTTTTCTGTTGCGACTAAGTTATATATTATGTTGTGGCTGAGTTATTTTTTCTATTTCGGTTGACTTTAGTTTTCCACACATTTTCATGTTCCGTTAAAGTTCATATTAACTCTTTTACTGACAATGAAGTTAAATCTTTTGTTTGCTCCATCATAACCACAATGCTGTCAAATATTTCTGGGTGAGATATGCAAATTTTTTGGACATTGATAGTCTGATTTCTCTACACCATGAACTCTTAATTGATTTCCCAAATCAATTAATTTCTTAGTGAAAACTTTAATGTTATCACCTTCGTTCATCTTCAAGTTTTCATACTCCCTTCTCAAAGTTTGATCAATCATACTTGGGGAGTTCCTTGGAATTCAGATTTTAAAGCATCCCACACTTCATGAAGTAACCATTGGTTCTGTGCGAGAGAATATCTGATCAGATACATCAGTTTGAAGAATTTTTAGTGCTATCATATCTTTTGATGATGTTTCTTCCCATTTATTTCTTAATTCCAGCACTCTAGGAGTTTCCTCTATTTGTATCGATTGGTTTAGAACTCCATTCTCCACCACTTTCCACAATTTTCAAGTTTTGAAAATTGTTGTTATTTTAATGCGCCAAAATTCATACTTGTCCCCCACTCGGGAATAACTTGTTGCATTGTTGCTTCCATCGTTTCTATTTTGAATTTATATTTGTAAATACTTATTTATCTATGTGCTTTAGTTCACCCTTAAATCAAAAAGACTCTAATACCATGTAAAAAAACGGAAGTTTCTAAAATAGAACAAAGCATAAGAGATGAATCTCTTAAAAAGAGAAAAAGAAATTTATATTACAATCTACATAATTGTGATCACTACAAACATAAGGAATAAGTACTTCATTTATTGTTAGAAATAGAAATATGAACTTGTTATTTTACATATAAAGGTTAAATAGAATATGAAAGATTACAAAGTGAACACTTCATCTCTTCAATGAAGAGTCGTGTTATTATAAATGAAGAACTGAATCTGTTTTTCTTTAAAACTCATAAATAAAACTAATTAAACAAAGGCCAAAATTTTTAACACATGCACCACTTTACCAACTCAATTAGAACCAACAAACAAAAGCTCTATATATTAATTTCCTCATATATTTGTGTTGATGAATGGAAATAAGTCGTTTTAAAAGAAAAGACACATCAATCATCATTAATTCTTCCTTACTTTCACAGACATGTAAGAAGGTTTCGAGTAAAAAGAGTAAAAAGAGAAAAAAAGATATAAATAAAAATCAGGTCAATGGTTTTTATGTGCTGTGGTCATCTCTATGGTCCCACTGTAACTCTATTAGGTCGACTAACTTTATTAGGTCGACTCCACGCTGCCAGTTCAAGAAAATAGTAATAACTAAATTTTAACCCGTACGGCCATCGAATATTTTTTTATTTTATAAATGTATTAGATATTATTACAAATTTTATAAATATATAATTTATATTTAGTATTATATATTGTGTAAATCTATAATATTATTGTTTATATTTCTTATTCAATATTATTAAAATATAGTGAATTGCTTAAAACTTTTTATTTTGTTATTAATTTTTATTAATGACTAATATATGATATATTTTGGATGTTAAGTAAGCTTTATTTTTTTAAAATTAAGACTTCAAAATATTAATTTTTACAGCATATATAAATAGTTTTTTCGTGGTGCATTTCAAAAAGTTATTTTTATTATATATGATTTATCCTTTGTTAAATTTTCAATATTATGATTTTAATTTTATATATTTATTTTCAAAATTTTATAATTTGTCAAGAAAACTTTGGAAAATTACACAACTAAGTTTGGAACATTAAATGAATTTTGAATTTTTTGTGGACTATTATTTTATAAATAAAATATTTGATTTTTTGGTAATATTTTAAAAAAAAATTCTAAATAAATTTTTTTATAATTAAAAATTAAAATAAATTAAAATTAAAATTTTATTTGTCATTAATATTTTATATGAATTACTAAAATTTCATAGTTTTCTAATAACATATTTTTAAATAGTATATGAACTAAAGTTTATTATATACTATTATATTTTTGTATACAAACATTTTTAAAAAATATATTTTTGAGAGTTTCAAAATAAATAAAAATTTGTAGATATATATATATATATATATATATATATATAAATATATATATATATATATATAAGTTTAACCTATGTTAATACATTTATTTTGTATAAAAATATTATATTGTTTACGAATCTTAACCCATTTTAATGATGAGTGATAATTTATTTAAATAAAAAATTTAAAATTTAAAAATTGTTAATTTACCTATTTAATAAAATTTTATAATATTTAATTCATGTAGCACATCTATTTTATATAATCCAGAATTATTTATAGTATTTATAAAAAACAGTATAGAAATTTTATTTTCTTTTTTTATAATAAAATCTTAGTTAACATTTATTTATAATGATATTATATTACTAATTACAAAATTTATTAATGTGTTATTTTCTAAAAACATTTAAAATTTTAAGTAAGATTTTGTTAGATTTTTTCTCAACAGATTTTGCTATAAGTAAAAAATAAAATTTAAATTTAGAGTTAGTTTATTATTAATGTAAATAATCAAATATTTCATATTAACTAAATTTTTAAGTGGTCATACTATGACTTGTTAGTAGTAGATAACAATAGGACCCTAATTTAATAGATTAGATTTGTCTTGTTATATTTATAACTACATTTTAAGCTTTGATTTTATCATTTGAAGATTTTGACTCTTAATGTATTTTTTTACTGACAAAATAGTGATTCTATTATTTAAGCTTGAGGTGATATGAATAACTAGATTGGAATAAAACAACCACAATAATATAGATTGCAATGAAAAGTTCTTGCACTCTTAGGTAAAGTATCAGTAATCCCATTTTGTGTCATTTGAATATAAGAGATCGTGAATTCCGGGAAGCAAAGCTGCAACGTCTTGATAACTTCAAATCCGGTAGCAAAACCTGGCCAGCAGACATGTGATTTATTTATCATTGCAATTAGGTTCTTGCAGTATGTCCCAAATTTTTTGACATATCGAGTGTTGAAGCATGCATTCAATAGCACATCTCAGAGCTTTCAATTCCATGCGTAGTGTTGCCTCTTTTCGTGGTAGGTTTTTTGTCCCCACCAGTTGAACACTCCCCTGACTGTCCTTCTACACTCAACTGCATCCACTGAACTGTAAAATGGAAGTCCATGAACTATCAACCATACATATTTATTCAAGCGTAATACTTGATTTTTCTCATTAGATTGTTCATGTGTGGATGTGGGTACTGTCTTATTCGCATTAAATCAGGCACGACATTCGATCTCCGCATATCTGACGAGCTCTAATGGATCTTTATTAATCTTTCAGAAATGCTTATCATTATGTGATTTCCAAATATACTAGATTAGCCATCGATAAGAGTCTATGTCCAATGATGAATCCTCGATATCACTCTTCCTCCTAAACATGTAATCCATGTTTGCGTAAACGCTCGACAAAGGAAATATTTTGGGGCTAGACATGGTCGTGGATAACGACCAGACTTGTAATGTTGGTGGGCATTTAAAGATCACTTGAGTTACAATTTATTCCGGTTCCTCTAATCGTGGACAATAATTATTATGTCGCATATGACAATGTATTAAATTCCTTCTGAGAGCTATTTTTCCTACTAAACCTTTTATGTATTAAAAAAAAATTAAAAAATAAATATTTAATATATAATACTAGTAAGTATAGATATCACGCAGAAATATGTAGAAGTAAAAAATAATAATAGAATCTAAAAATTATATATTTATTTTGATTGAATTGTACAAGATAATACAAATATATACAAAGAGAAAATAGTTTTTAGCTATTTATTGAAATACTTGAATGTAGAAAGTTTATAGTTTCGTCCATGATGAGTCAATATAGAAAAATACAACAATAGTTGATTTTGGTTACCTGTAACACTAGAGCTCCATCCGTGCAAGTGTTGGTATATATATATATATATATATATATATATTGATTTATGTTTTTATGCATGTGACTATTATATATTTAAATTTATTACCATTTTGTAATGCAATTGTATCGCAGATATAATTTTTATTTATTTATTATAAATTTATATTTGTGATTCATTTTAAATGTTCTATATTTTATATTGTTCACCATATAATAAATTACATATTATTATATTTAGAAATCATATTTTAATCTAATTATCATATTAAAATATTTATTGGTTAATAAATAATAGACAAATCTATACTATGCAAAATAAGATATATGATTAATAAAAAGCTCATTAGAATTAAAAGATTTTAATACTATTATTCATGTTTTTAAATATATTTCTTTTTAATATTACTATTCATGTTTTTAAACACTCTAAAATGTCAATTTTAATAATATAGATGCAAAAAAAAATTCTCAAAAGTATTGAAGTATCGATTTCAAAAAGTTCAACCTGACTATTTTGATTATCTAAATAACATTTATTAATTTCAATATTCCTCCTCAAACTTAACCATTGGTATATCGAAAGCTAAGATTGGAACTGTGAAAAACAAAACCATTGAAAACCTTAAATATAGAAAAATTACTTGGTAAAAAAACTATATCGAAGAAAAAAGAGTATGTACTCCCGGCTAACGGGATCATGAAAGATCAAGTAAGCAATATTTCATTGGATATTTCACACCTTAAAGTTTTATGCTTTGTTGAAGATGTTTACAAGTTGACCAGAACTTTTATTGTAATTTATATATAGAGATAAAAACTAAAATAGATCTAAAAAAAAATTATCCCATAGATAACACTAAAAAAATGATCAAAATGGACTTTATTAAATGATGTAAATATATATTCATAGCTTTGGATTAATTAATAGTTATGGGGTGGAGGTTTTGGAGTTGAGGTTTAAAATTTTATAATTTTTAAAAATATTAAAATTTTTAAAATAAAAAAGATCTATTTTTATCATTTTTTTTTCAAGATCTATTTTTGTGACAAAAACTTCAAAAAAAATATTTGAGAGATTTGCCCATTTATATATGTACGATGAATCGTTTTTCATATATACTTTAAATACTTTAGCTTTTTCTTAAATCAAATTGTTGTATATGAGTACGATTATGTTTTCCACGGATGGAACGTAACCTTATTTCCTTAAGAATTTACCAGAGGGCTCAACATATGTAGGATTCTCAGGGAATGGTTTGTTAGGCTTTTATTAGTAAATAACACTTACATGTTAAGACCCTTGTTTTAGTGAAAAGATTATTGGACTTTTCCGGATTAGGCCAGTTCTACCAATCACTTAGACTAGGCCTGAGAAGGAATATACATGTGTTTATAAATATAATCTAACAATCAAAGTTTCCAATCAATCTATTGTTAGTGACTTTACATCTATCTTATTGAAACTGAAGTACATTTTGGTACGGTTTGGAAACATAGATAACAATATAAATGAAAATTTTTTGGATACATGGATAATAGTATAAAAAATATTTCATTTTATTTACAAACTTAGCCTTTACATTTACAATAAATTAAGTACTTCCTTTTATATTTTTTTATTTACAATTTCTGCTACTGCATTTAAAATAAACTTAAATTAAATAATTACAATTCTAAAGTTTATCTAACCAAATCGATATTTATATATTGACCATTAAAAATTTTAGTATTTTTTCATTTCAAAATAAATTAACAAAAAAGAACAAGTTAATATATGAATAATACAATTACATCAAATTGCATCAAGTTATACATTTTAATATAATATTATGTACAAATAAAAAAATTATCAACATCTATATTATAATATAATATTCTACTCGATATGTAAATTACAAAACATAAAAAATATACAAAGGACTTTTTATAAAACCAACAATTTATAAGTTACGTTGAATCTATATTATTAAAACTGAAGTACATTTTGGTACTGTTGGAAATATGGATAACAATATAAATGAGAATTGTTTGGATACATGGATAGCAGTATAAAAAATATTTTCTTTTATTTACAAACTTAGTCTTTGCATTTACAATAAATTAAGTACTTCCTTTTTATATTTTTTTATTTACAGTTTCTACTACTGCATTTAAAATAAATTTAAATTAAATAATTACAATTCCAAAGTTTATCTAACCAAATCATATTTATATATTGACCATTAAAAATTTTAGTATGTTGTTTCATTTCAAAATAAATTAACAAGAAACAAAAATTTAATATATGAATAATACAATTATATCAAATTGCATCAAGTTATACATTTTAATATAATATTATATACAAATAAAAAAATATTATCAACATCTATATTATAATATAATATTCTACTCAATAAGTAAATTACAAAAAATAAAAAATATATAAAAGATTTTTTATAAAACCAGCAATTTATAAGTTACGTTGAACACAAGTTAAATCAAACATCCGCGCACGGGTGCATATCAAATTCTAGTATATAATTATGAGAGATGGAGGAAATATGGGAGATGAGAAGACAATCTCGTCTCAAGAAACTTGAGATGTTTTTGTATGAGGAGAAAATGAGAAAACAATCGAAATAGAAACGAGATCTTTTGAGAAGCTGAATGGTGACGTGGCAGAAAAATGATATCTGAGTGGTCAATTTTTTAATATGAGGTGGCGGCTCTCTCCTTTGGAAATTTTGAACTTGTAAGATATTAAGCTGATTAGCTCGATAAGAAAAAAGAAGAAAAAAAATGACAAGTGAGAGAATTTGATTACTCTGTCCCATGTACAAAGTTCCAAAAAGTTACTCTCATCTTTCAAGATTTTACAAATATTCTCCCACATTTTCTATTTTCACAAAATAGCCCCATTCTCAGAGAAGAGAAATTAAGACAACTTTGAAAATTATAACATTATGAAGAACCAAAAGCTACAACGACTTACCAGGAGGATCTTGAAACAGAGAGCGAGAGATTTGCTTATGAGCTCCATAAGAAGGATCCTTCACTGCAAAAAAAAAAATCATTTTTTGTGTAGTCTAACTATTTGAAATCATAGTCTTTTCACTCTCTTGCCTTAGCCATGTTGAACTAACCGACGTTGCACATCCGCAAATCACGGTTTGTTTCAAGGAAACATTATCATGGATTGAAAATTAAAAAACAAAACATTATAATGAATTTATCTTTTATACATAAATTAGTGTATTTTAAGTACCAATCATGGTTTAATTGTATCACACACATTATTCGTATTTTCTGTTTAATTTATTTTGGTTTAAATGAGGATACAATAAATCAGTATATTTTCCATCTCAAAAACAAAATCCACACCCACTCCAATGGCAACTAATTGAAAAATAAAATAAAACGTTGTTGTTGATTATCATAAAATTTACAAGAAATCTAAACTTGTCACAAGAATTCACCATCTGATTTTGATTATGAAGTATCTCTGCGTGTTGTAGTCTCATTTCCTTACTGTTGAAGGACAAAAGTTCAATTCAGCTATATACAGAATGCTTAATTACAGAGCATCAAATGGAACTTTTTATGTTAGAGAGCTTGAGATATTCGTTGGATCATCATCGTAGCTGTACATTAAAGGAACTGTTCTTGCAATGTTTAGACAAGGTTCTTGAAAGTGGTCTTGGATTCAGACACTCCTTGTTGAAGCGTTTCCATGCTTTAGATATCCCCTGGAAAACATGTGTTCTTGCTTCATCAACGGTTGATCCCTTGTGTTGGTTCAGGTAGCAATCTAAGTATAATCCACCAATCCCATCTTGGTTCTCATCCTATTATAGCACACAAAACTCTCTCTCTAAGATTCGATGTCAAGTTTAAGATCTCTTTAGACATTAGTTTCAATATAACACCTTGCCACTCCGTTCCGGTAGCGACGGTTCTCTTCCGTTTCTGGCCAGGCGAGCTCTAGAGGTATCCCCGTCCTCAGAGGCGAGTTTCAGACGGAAGTATGCAGGCGGAGATGATACTTTTGTTCCGGTTAAAGCTCGTGAGGGTTTGGTCTGCGCTCTGAAAATGGTCGTCTACTGCCTCTCATCTCTTCGGCTCTCTCTACGCGGCTTTCTTGGAGTTCTTTCTCACTCTGTTTCTCACATTCTGTTTTTTCTTCTTCTTTAGTTTCAGTTTGATCATTTACATCTCTAGTGTAATCTTTGAGCTACGTGATTGATTCAGTGCACATTTTTGTTTCTAGAATTTTGAGCTACTTCAATGGTGCTTTTTTATATAAGCGACAAAACCAAAACAGAGAGTTTCATATGAGAGAAAACCATCAAAATAAACAGGGGAATAAAAGGGGTAAACCTTAAGTTCAAAAAAAAAAACAAAAGAGAGAAGCATTGGCATTCAAATCTATATATCTAATGTCTACTTCTTAGATGCTTCAGCCATCATAGAGGTCACTTCATGTAAAACCTCAG
The DNA here is from genome assembly GCA_905132885.1 of Moricandia moricandioides. Taxonomy (NCBI): domain Eukaryota; kingdom Viridiplantae; phylum Streptophyta; class Magnoliopsida; order Brassicales; family Brassicaceae; genus Moricandia; species Moricandia moricandioides. The sequence continues at coordinate 1,011,753 of CAJHQQ010000001.1, forward strand.
TCTTCTGCAACACAAACTCAATTTCCTTGTCCTGCAACAGCTTAAGCTTCTCTTCAACCTTCTTCTTGCTCTCGACAGGAACAAAACCCCACCTCTGTTTCACACAGTACTCATCAACACCAAACCCGGCAATGGCCTTAACAAGAAAGGAGTTCTCAAACCAATCATGCTTCTTAGCAGCAACCAAAGACTCATCCACCTCTTTCTTATCATCATCATCACCACCATCATCTACCCCAAAAGAAAGCTCTTGCTTCACAGGGTCAAGCTTCTTAGTCTTCTTCTGACTCTTTTTGGCCGAACCATTCGACTTAACCGCGGATTCAAGACCCATCCCATCAGGTCCCCATATATACTGACACAACCTATAAGACTTCTGATCATGAGGTTTGGTAAAAGAAGGTTTCTCCTTACCAATGTACTTCTTCCTTAAACTCCTAATCTTATCCATAAACTGGTTCTTGCTAACCTCAAAGCTAATGGATTTCTTGATGTAATCATAGTAAACATTCGTGTCGTCGTAAGGAGACTTCCCTGTATCCTTCTTGAAATCAATCATACCTTGCAAGACGGCGATCTCGTCTTCCTCAGTCCACAGCCTCTGGAAAGCGCCGGGCTTCTTCGCGTCGTCTCCGGTCTTTGATCGCTTCGCGTTAGTCTCATTTGATGTTCCTTCTAGGGGACGCTTCTTCGCCGCCGCGGCGGGTAAAGCTAGGGCAACAGGCGGAGGAGGAGAGTCTTCCTTTTTGGGCTTAGCGGCGGAGATGACGGCGGCGGATTTTCCAGATCCTTTGTTTGTTGGTTGTTCGGTTTCGGATTCGGAGTCGGGTTCCGTCTCCGATCCGGAATCTGAATCGGAGGCTTGTGTCGCGGCGGGGAGGGTGGCGGCGGTGGATTTTCCTGGGACGGCGATTGTGACGGCGGCGGAGGAGGAAGGAGGTTTGGGAGCGTCTTCTTCTTCTTCTTCAGATGAAGAGTTGTCTTCTTCTTCCTCCTCTTCTTCTTCGCCAGGGGAAGAGTCGACTTCGTCGTCGTCGCTTGAGGATGCGGCGGGTGGATCTTCTAAAGGGTTACGCTTCTTCGACATTGGGAGGTGTGAGAGAGAGAGAGAGACAGAATAGAAGAGAAGCGCTTAGGGTTTTGTTTGTGAGACGGCAAGTACAGTTTGGGAGAAGGAATATAAAGACTTTAGAGAAAGTGTTTGCTGTCTTCCAATACAATTTTTGGGGTTTCTTTTTCCCCTTTTTATTTAGGTTAAGGTAATTAAGATTTTAATTTACGCAATTCTCTCACATTGTCTTTTATCATCAAAATAGTCTACAAACACTAAAATATCATTTTTATTTTAGAAAAAAAGAAAAAAATATTTTTATTTTTAAAATTTTAAACCTCAATTTCAAAACTCCATTCTATAATTCCAAAACCCTAAATCTAGATTAATTAACCCTATAAATTAAATGTATATTTACATTTTTTAATAAAATTTATTTTGATCATTTTAGAGATATTTCGTGAAAATTTTTTTTTAGTGTTATACTAGGGTATTTATCTTTAATTTTCTTCTTATATAATGTTTATTAGTTTAACTAAGTGTTTTCTTGCGTTATGTACCGAAAAAAACTAAATAATTTTTAAAAATAATTTTTTTAATATTTTCGTTTTACTATTTGCTTAGAAATATATTAGTAAATTAACTTAAAATGAAAATTAAAACAAAGTAACATTTCAAAAAAATATAAATATAAAAGGAAACTAATAATATTATGATTGAAGTTTGTAATTGAAAAAAAATACAGAAGTTTTGAAGAAAGTTTTTAGTAATAAAAATTATATGATTATAAAAATCATAATTAAATAACATTTTATAATTCTGTAAAATATTTTGGTATTTCCATTTTATTATTTTATTTTTATATTTTAATAAATTTAATATTATGATAATATATAATTTATTATCATGTTCTCAAAAGCTTAAGAAAAATATAAATCAATATTAAATGTAAATGTTTACTGACAGTTAGTTTTATGCAATGTCATCATTTTTTACTATAATTTCATTTTTTGATGAAAATGAATGTAGTTATGACAGATAAGTAAACTTCAAAAAATCAATTCTTAAATAATGTCTAAAGGATTATGAAACTTAAGTGTTTGGTTGCGTAAAAACTTCCGCAATGGAAATCTCCGCAATGGAAATCTTTAGTCAAGGATCTCTCACTAAAAATAATAATAATAATAATCTCTTAAAATTAGAGAAAATCATACAAAAATCTCTTCGTAAAGATACTTTTATATGAGTTTCTCAAAATTTTGAAAAACTCTTTTATTATAATATTATTATTTTTAGTAAAAGACTCTCGTCAAAAGAGTCCCACAGCAGATGCTTTAAATGTGACTTTACTAGTCTGTACTTGAATTTGATACATTTTTAGTTTATGAATAGAGTGTTTATGTTGAGTTTGAAACATTAATTTATGAATAAAGTGTTTACGTTGCATAAAGGGATAAAATAACTTTATGTGTTTAAGATTTTGATCCGTTTTTTGAAAGCGTGAAATTATGTTGTTTATAAACTCCAATTAGTAATATAAAGACATTAATTCTTATCATCGCAAAATATTTGTGACCGCCTAAAGAAATGAATAGATGTGATGTTACATTGTTTGTACCATATAGATAGTCAGTTATACTTGTATAAGTATCTCTTATTTTATTTGATATTAAAAGGTGTTATTGATTTTTATATTTTAATGGATTTGAAAATATAAATTAGATCTAGTGTTATTGGTTCTATGATTTTAAAATATATACCCAAATCTATTGTTATTGTAATTTTAACATCTATATTCAAATTCATTGTTATTCGTTTCAAAATCTTAAAATAAATTAGGTGTTAATCAACAATAATGATTTGTTTAAAGATTTGATTTAAAATTGGATTTGAGTGAATTTATGAGTTGATTTATGAATGCTTTTAAGTTAAAAATACAAATAAATAAATATTAATGAATCTTGTTGATTTGATAAATATATACTATTTTCCTAATATTTTCTTCTGCCCAAGTTTCACATACGTATTTTAAATGTTCCCCTAATCTATATTAATAAAAGGAACATTTTGAGGTTCCATAGAACGTCAACATCAACATAAAATCATTTTTCGAGAAAATGACATGTGACATTAAAAAATAGATAACGTAAGTAAAAATAAATAAATAAAGAATAAGTAAATATATTCAGAAATATAAATATTACATTAAACATCTATAGTAATATTATCATTTAAGTCAATATATTCAGAAATAGAAATATTACATTAAACATCTATAGTAATATTATCATTTGATATAAGAAAAATAAAAAATAAGTATACAATATAAGAAAAAAGTAATAAGTAAATATACAATTTAAAAATGAGAAAACTACAATAAACATTTATCTTAAAATGTAAAAGATAATACTACAATATCAAGAAAAGAAATAATAAGTAAATATACAATTAAAAATAGAAATACTACAATAAACATTTATCTTAATATGTAAAATATAATAATAAATAATATTAGATTTTATAAAATATAAGAATCTATACTAATAAAATGAATCTTTTGATTCCATAGAGCGTCCACATCAGCATAAAAGTTTTCTTCGAGAAAATGACATGTGGCATTAAAAAATAGATAACGTAAGTAAAAATAAATAAATAAAGAATAAGTAAATATATTCAGAAATATAAATATTAAATCAAACATATATAGTAATATTATAATTTAAGTAAATATATTCAGAAATATAAATATTACATTAAACATCTATAGTAGTATTATCATTTGATATAAGAAAAATAAAAAATAGGTATACAATATAAGAAAAAAAATAAGAAGTAAATATACAATGTAAAAATGGAAAACCTACAATAAACATTTATCTTAAAATGTAAAGATAATACTACAATATCAAGAAAGAAATAATAAGTAAATATACAATTAAAAATGGAAATACTACAAATAAACATTTCGTAGTGGAGTGGAAGAATAAGAAACACTTATCTGAAAATGCATTTTTAGTTTATGAATAAAGTCTTTACGTTGCATAAAGGGATAAAATAACATTTAGTAGTTTATGAATAAATTGTTTCAGTTATTATTTTCTTTAACCTTATTTAAAGTGCATATGTAAGTAAATCTAATATTTTGTGATGTATTAAGTTTTAAAAAAAAAATTATTTGAATTTTAAATTTAAAGTTTGGAGTTTAGAATAAATATTTGAATATATGGTTTGAGGGTTAAAGGTTTGCGGTTTGATTTAAGATTTTAGATTGATTTTTGGAAAATATTATATTTTGAGTTTATATTTGAAAATATTAGAGTTTCAAAGTTTATGTCTAGAGTTTAGGGTTTAAAATAGGTTCAGGGTTTACACTTACCCACTTCATTTCAGGTACGATTTCGGGTTTGTTTAAATATTTAATATTTGTGTTTAAGAAATTATAATTTAAGATTAAAAAGAAGTTTTGAGTTTAATTTTAAGATTTTAAATAATAATATGAGTTGAGGGTTTAATATCATGTCTAGGGTTTAGGGTTCAAATAGCTTTTCTTAACGTTAGAAAAATGATATTATACGTTTTTGATAACATTACTGAAGCTGCGTAAATAATGCTTTGGCGCTTTAGTCTAATTTTTCGCTAAGTATTGAGGGGAATCACTAATTTTATCTTGGGCAAATCTCTCAAATAGCTTTTTAAAGTTTTTGTCGCAAAATAGCTCTCAAAAAGAAAAATAAAAATTGAAATAGATTTTTTTTATTTTAAAATTTTAATATTTTTTCGTTAATTTTAAACCTCACTTCTAAAATCTCATAACTTTAAACATAAGTCTAGATTAGTTAACCCAAGTGATATAAATGTATATTTATATTTTTTTAATAAAGTCTATTTTGGTCATTTATTTTTTTGAAGGTTATTTTGTGACAAAAGCTTTTAAAAAACTATCCTAGGGTAATTCTCTTTTATTTTCCCGCTAATTTAATTTTTAAAACAGCATTAATTAAGTGATATTTTAGGTTTCATTCTATCATCTAACGCTATATAATACGGAAATTTATGAGTCATTTATGATAGCAGTTCAATAAAACGTGTTATAACAATTTGCTATCAAATGTACGCTTTTTGTAGTGCCCACTAATATTATTATAACATTTAATTGTTGATAACACATTGCTTCTGCAGAGCCATGGGCCAACGATTTCTTTCGTTCATGGTCTTTGTAAGTAAATGGGTAAAGTCAAATGATATACTCATGAGAAATCTATAATGCCCCGATCGCCCACAGCGAATGGGCCACCCACGGTCGCTCTCTCGGCCCGTGGGCCCATCCCGTTCCAACGGTCGGTGCGTAAATTTTCCAAAGGCTCGAAATCATTGTTTACTGACCCTGCAATCACCACCCGACCTTTCCCCGTGTTTTGGCCTCACTCGCACGGTATCGCGAATCACTTCTCGATAGGTCACCCATCCTTTCACTACTCCAGCCCAAGCACGCTTAACTCTGGAGTTCTAAACGGATGTGTGACGGAAAAGGTAAGTCAACTTTGGTGACGTAGGTAGTCAAATCAATTCCCTCAAGCCTTTCCACATATCACAACTCATAATGTTACAATTCACCCCCTCTCAAAGAACGCAACGCCCTCGTTGCGCCCCTGACAGGTCTCAAGACGCCTCTCAGGTCAGAACTGAGATGGCTAACCAGCTCTGATACCACTTATAACGCCCTGATCGCCCACGGGTAATGGGCTGTTAGAGATTTTAGTGCGGAAGTGTGTTAAACCGAAAACATACCTTAGCCCGGTTTAGCGATGAACACTACTTGATACAATCGGGCAAGAGTCGGGGATGAAATCACAGATGGAAATCAACCACTTGTCACAGTTCAAGTGTCCTTCTAGTTGATTCTTTGAAGCTTTCTCTCTCTAAAACGTTTTACTCTTTCTCTCTAGATTTATTCTTCTTCTTGCTTGGATTGATATTCTTCTCTTTGCAATGTATCTTATTTATAGACAACCAAGAGGCACTATGTGAAGAGTCACATATGTTCAAGGAAAAGATACATATCTTCACTAAGGAAGAGACACCAACAAAGAGACACATCTTTTAAATGAAGAGTTGCATAGGTTCATACATGAAGTTTAATCAATAACTACCGGTTAACCAAACCGATTTGGTATGCTGCCTAACCATGGGCGCAAACCAACCATAAACTAATATCTCCCACTCGCACATGATAGGGAGCATATCAATTACTAGAGAAGGCTTAGAGATCAAGCACGAGAATCCTAACTCAGAAATCATAAGGCAAATGAACCGTGCGACCCTTGCGAGTACACCTACACTTGGGAGCTAAATTATGCACCTGTTAGGGATACATACAAGCTACAACCCAAAAAAAAAAACACTTTGCCTTTTCAACATGTCTCGCTGTTCCCCAAACTCATTTGTCTTTTATATCGATCTAACATACCTGATCCCTAAAGCATATGTTAGACTTCTCCTACATCATGTGTTCACTATATCTAAACTCCAACTGAGTGATATAGTGGCTGGCCAGCAAACACATATGTCAATATAAAAAAAACTAATAGTTTTCCCTTCCAGTCTCATGTTCATCTGTTCCAAACTAACTGCTTTCCTAGCATGTTCCATAAGGCTAATTATTTCATCACCGTCGAAAAACATACTAAAGTAGCAAGCATTAATTCTTTCCTTCAAGAACATAGCTGAAGGTTCAAGGGTAACCTTTGTAACCATAAATTGGCTGATAGGAACTCACATGCGAGGGATAGGGATTACAATAAAATAACCGCTCGCTTCCTATATCGTCGTAACTAGCACATGTGGTATGACATACATGTCATAGTGGTTAACTCTTCTCTTAAGAGAATGTGTCAATTATATAATAAAATACCACTATGTGGATCAAACTACTATCAGCTCACTCTCTAGCGCCTGATTCTGTACTTATCCAGCTCCTCCAAGTATTCATGATTCTGGGACAATCATGCTCGATACCAAAAAAAAATCTCATCTTAACCTCTTGTTAAGGCGACAATGATAAGTCTTACAAGGCAGGCTCTCAATAGCGCCCAACTCATCTAGCCTCATCTCAGCATTTCACTAAAAATCTGAGGCGATTGTTCATGTGAGTGAACCAATCTCCTACTTGGTGACACCTCTTAACTTTTATGTGTAAGCATGCAAATCAAGTGTTGAAGCTCTATACTAGTACATAACTCTAATTCTACTCATATCTGACATTCATATATATGAGCAAGAATACATCATTAAGAATGGATTTAATTTAAACGAACAACTACCATTCTATGCGTAAATATGTACTAGAGCACCACATCTTTCTTTCTAATAATGTATCTCTTAAACTTTGATTTCAATGTTCTATATCCTCTCATAATATACAGGATTCTTCACATAAGAGATACAAGTTTGACTATTACAATTAGTCATAGGGCACAAATCCCTTTCGTGACTTGTACGATATGTAAGAACCTCATCAGCCATACAATTTCACAAATTGATGCTGAATATGCAATAGACTAGACTTCATCCTCATAAAGTTGTACAATGTCACTTTTTAATATCCTTTGTAATCATACCATTACTCAACAAGAAAGCATATTCTTAAGTTGATCTACCCTTATACAGATTGCTATCCTGATTAGGATCTTTATATCATGTTAAGCGTAAATTACTTCCTTGATAGTACAAGGAATAGTCTATTATCCCCCTTAGGTATATGAGGATCTTTTTCATTACTATCCAATATTTATTTATGGGTTGTGACTGGTAACACCTTACAAGTCAACCACATAACAAATATTAGGATAGGTGCACAATATAACATACATTAAACTGCTTATATCACTAGAATATGAGATTCTTCCATCACACTTTTCTCATATTCAGTATGAAGGTACATCTTAACGCTTCACATTTTGTGACTATCGTTTCAATGGGATTACTATGAAGTATCTTATACATTTCAAAATTATACAAATGTATGACTCTGTGACAATGTACTAAGAACATAGTTAATATATCCCATGTAGTTCATCTCCAAATGAGATGATAACCATTTTTTTTAATGGTAGTTAGAAACTTCATGTCATTTCCAGCCAACAAGATGTTGTCGGCATATATAGATAAAATTATATACAAGAGATTGTCTAGTGCTCTTGACATAGACGCAGTGGTTTTCACTAATCATAGTAAATTCATAAGATGTTATAAGTTATGAAAACGAATGTACCACTGCCAAGAAGATTTCTTAAATTTTATATGGAATAACCAAGTTGCAAACTTTGCGCTCCTGACCTTTTCAACAAATCTAATACGTTGTTCCATGTAAATTTCTTCTTGTATTCTTCTTTCCGTTAGGAAAATTCATTCTTAACGCTATTTTATGTAATTCTAAATCTTATCCGACAACATGGATAAAATAAGGAATATAAAGGTAAATCTCACTACATGTGACAAAATTACCTCATAATATATACCCTCTTATTAGTTTTACCCTTTTCTACCAAGCGAGCCTTATACTTATCTATAGATCTATCCGCCTTTCTTTTGATATTAAAAAAAATATTTATTTCCAATCACAGCGGAAGATCAACCAAGTCCTAGACTTAATTTACCTTCATAAATTCTAGTTATCGTCCAAATGCACCATTCCATTCAGTTGAGTTGGGCAAGATAACGACTATTAACCAATGTTTCTCTCCCACTAAGTTGTGATAGTTTGCAAGAACTTTCATCAACTTCCACATATTGGTTAGTAAAAGAAACACTAGTTGGCTCATCCATCTGAACATGGCTCACATGTGTCAAGATCAATTCGGGTGAGTAAACCAAGAAAGCCCTCTCTAGCCAATTTATTTAATTGAATCAACACCAATGTGACCAATTAAAAAAAATTTGACATCTGAAAAACAATGCTCAACATTACTACCAGTAATAATGGTGGTACTCATACAGATCCTAAGTTAAGTAAAGCCAATAAATATACAAGCATTATATTATATGAGGGAATTCATGCCACCCATACGTAGTTGGCAAGTCTCGATACCCAGTATCACAACCTTAAAATCATTTTCCACATACAAACATCTTGTATTTTTAGTTTTTAGGTACCCTTTGGTACTCTACAAATGCTTATTCGTTTCTAAACATGGTTGTTGCTCTTGAATCTACAATCTAAAAATTATGAAATTCTCTGAGCATTTCACAACCAGAAACATAAGCATACATGGAAGTGAAGGCTAAGGATGCTCTTCTCTTTGCCTTAGTGCATCCAAGAGCAAATTGACTAAATGAGCTAATGTTCTAACCTTTTCATTTTGGTCATATCCTTCTTGCCTTCATGCTTTACATATTTGGCATATTTCCTTTGCCGCTTAGGATCAGTTTTATCGGGAGCCTTATATCTTATGTTACCTCTCTTGTGTTTCAAACCCAAGTTTGAATTAAAAAAAAAATTTGTTAATGAGCATAGCATCCTCTAGGCGCTCATCCTCTAACTCAAAATGACATTATATATCTTCAAATGTTAAAACATTGATATTGTGCGTCATCTAAACTTTCATATAGTTCCATTTTTTATTTTTTTTTAGGTAACGAAAGAGATCTGTTGGATAATCTGACCAACATTTTTTGTTTTCCTTTCTTTCTTCTAATCATGTTTGACATGACTTATAATTAGTAAAACAAATTTGATTATCCTAAGCGTAGTCACCAGCATGGCGCTAAATTTCTCTCTTTTAAGGTCTCCAATGTTCTTTATTACAGTTTCATATTCTTTAAAACTCACACATGAGATCATCATGCATCCAACTCAACAAAGTGATGCAACGATGCTATTGCTTCTTCCCAAGAAAAACATATGTCTCATTTATTCTCTAATATTGAGTTTTGATATCATGCACATGTCCTTCCATAAAATGAAAAAAAAAAGTCTATTTCACCTCTTTTTCCTAGAAGACATACTAGCCTTTTTGCTTGAACATCTAAAGACATTAATTTCTTTGCACACTTCAACCACATAATCTAATCTTGCAAGGAACATAAATTAAATCATAGTAATTTGATTTAAATACAAGATCGAGAGTTCACTTTGTTCCCAATCATCACCCATATTAAAATCTTATTACTATAAATTAATTTATTTTATGCAAAATTTTAAGTTCTAAACACAATACAACTCCCACTATATGAAGTTCTTAACATAGTAGAACTCCCACTAGATCAATGTATTAGACTTACATGAATTAAAAAAAACATGTTTATTTACAAAGATCACTTAAATTAAATTAATACTTAAATAATTTAATTTTTTTTTTTTACAAAACACTTTTGATCAAAAATAAATCTAGATTCTTCATCAACTTAACAAACAAATCTAATTTATTAATTTTCTTACTTTAGCCACATATAACTTATTATATGACCAAAACTTACTTTCTTAATATCTCTCTAAATACGTGTCCAAATTATGCGTGCTATATATCAAATGAAAGATAATTTCAACAGCTACGCATGGACATAAAAATTATGCAATTCCGATGTATAATCAGAGAGATATGACCAAAACAAAAATGAAAAATTTTAGACAAATCTAAATGCGACACTTGTCATGTTACTGTTCATCTTCTTCATTTCATTTTTTTTTTTCTGCAACACGGTCGAAACTTTAAACCCTTATATCTCTCAGAATACGCGATCATATTTTACCTATAATATATCAATAGAAAGATAATTTCAAGATCTACGCACAGATATAAAAATCATGCGATTCCGATCTATAATTAGAGAGATATGATCAAAACAATAATTTCGGTTTAATTTCTATTTTTCTAAATTCATGCAATATACTCTGGTTCTAAATACAATAATTTCCAGAAGAATTCATGACATTATGATAAACACATATGTAAAATTTCAATTGATTTCATTATGTATTCATCAATTCACCATTATTAATTATTTAACATTAACCATTTTTCTTAATTCATCATGAATGAACTCAAGTAACACATATTACTTTTCATTCTTGATTACTAAAAATGTTAATATGCCAGAACCGAATCCAAATGCTCTAATACCAATGTTAGAGATTTTAGTGCGGAAGTGTGTTAAACCGAAAACATACCTTAGCCCGGTTTAGCGATGAACACTACTTGATACAATCGGGCAAGAGTCGGGGATGAAATCACAAATGGAAACAACCACTTGTCACAGTTCAAGTGCCCTTCTAGTTGATTCTTTGAAGCTTTCTCTCTCTAAAACGTTTTACTCTTTCTCTCTAGATTTATTCTTCTTCTTGCTTGGATTGATATTCTTCTCTTTGCAATGTATCTTATTTATAGACAACCAAGAGACACTATGTGAAGAGTCACATATGTTCAAGGAAAAGATACATATCTTCACTAAGGAAGAGACACCAACAAAGAGACACATCTTTTAAATGAAGAGTTGCATAGGTTCATACATGAAGTTTAATCAATAACTACCGGTTAACCAAACCGATTTGGTATGCTGCCTAACCATGGGCGCAAACCAACCATAAACTAATATGGGCCACCCACGGCCGCTCTCTCAGCCCGTGGGCTCCATCCCGTTCCAACGGTCGGTGCGTAAATTTTCCAAAGGCTCGAAATCATTGTTTACTGACCCTGCAATCACCACCCGATCTTTCCCCGTGTTTTGGCCTCACTCGCACGGTATCACGAATCACTTCCCGTTAGGTCACCCATCCTTTCACTACTTCAGCCCAAGCACGCTTAACTCTGGAGTTCTAAACGGATGTGTGACGGAAAAGGTAAGTCAACTTTGGTGACATAGGTAATCAAATCAATTCCCTTAAGCCTTTCCACATATCACAACTCGGGATGTTACAAAATCATTCATCAAGGAAGTGTCCGAAGCAATAGCCTCGCATATTCAAACCGTTGCTGCATATTAAAAGAACAGGCGGTACGTATAATTGTATAAGGTGTAAGATTTAGTACATGGGTGACTTATGTATACATTAATTTTTCAATAGTGTTGTTAGGCCAAATGTGATCGTTTTGTTTATATGTAAATTATTAAGCTATATATAATCAGTTACCAAAAGTTCAATTTCAAATATCGAGTTGTAGAAGCATATTCAATCATAACAGTAAAATAATCCAAGAAATGCATACGTAATATTAATATGAGTTTGGGTCTTACAACATATTTTTATTTGACCATATATTTGAATGCACGAGATGTGCACTCTGAATACTGATCTAAAAATTATTATTAAAAAAAAACTTCTAATGAACAAATGGAGCAACGAGCAACAAAAACATGCAAGAAGATGATGGTTATACTCATCTATTATGAAGTATTAACCAAAGAAACGAAAACCTTTTTGTTTAGTCTCAACAAGGTAATTTGAAACCCATGTACCTACCAGAGACATAATCATTCCAAACATCAAGAGCTCCATAGCTTGTCATCAAGACAATGCTCAATGCCATGACGATACCAACCGAGAACACGATGATCGAAGCCCTTCCATACTGGGTTATAACCTTTTGAACCACTATTATTCCAAGAAGTGATGCCACAAAACATATAATCGCAAATAGATTTGCAGTTCCAGTATGTTCCATGCCTAATAACAAGTACTGAATCGCAGACATTGTTGATGAAAACAATACCATAAAAGAACAGGTCGCTGCTGTTACCTACATCAAGACAAAAACATAATCCATTGATAGTTTTTTAAACTAAATCTAGCAAAACATAGTCTTTTTACTTGATTTAGAGAAAGAAAGACTCTGTTTGATTGAGCCAAGAATTTATAAATTACCTCAGGAGCGATACCGACTTGTAGGAGGAGAGGGCTAATGAGCATTCCACCTCCAATACCGAAAACACCACCCAAAACTCCAGCTAATAGAGCCATTGCAGGAAACATGAATTTGTTTGATTTTCCTCCATCATTTGATCTCAAATCTTCTACATCCTGCACGTGCAAAATTAGTTTCAAATATTCGTTAATTCTGTCTTTTTCGACTAACTAAGTAATTGTTGAAGTTGTGTGAAACCGAACCTTTACTGAGACTGCATGATCAGAACCCTGGTTACTTTGAACATTGTCACTGAAGCAGATCCAAAGAGTGAAAAAGAGAGTCAGTGGTACTTGGGTTGATGAGAGGAGCCAATAAATGATTCCACATGGCTCGATCGATATGATTCCCTGCAAATACAAAGTATTGAAGTTCTTTAGAATTAATCGAATGTAAAAGTACTTCGTACGCATTGTCATATTTTATTTAAAATGTGTTTTAAGTGTAAATTGCACCATTATTTGGTACGTATATTTTCTTTTATCATGTCTTTTAATTGTTCTAAACTGTAAATTCGTTATATCATCAAGAAAATAGATATATGATTAGAAAATGAAATCATTTCTAAATGAAAATGAGAAGAAAATGTTCAAGATGGATTTTTTTTTCAATGTATATTTTCAAAAGAGAATTCATTCTACCCTAAATAGTACTAGAGGTAATCAAATGATGATAAAATATATTTTAAAGTTAAAGAAAATCCTTTTACCAATAATTTACATTTCTTAAATATATATATATACTTGATGTCACATTTTCAGTGTCACGATAGAGAACATTATGCAAGATATTGTACTTTTTCTTTCAAAGAAAAAAAATCAGACAATTTAATGTTCAGAAAAAATATCAGACAAAATAAAACAAAATAGTAGCCCAAGAAGGTTTCGGAATATTGAAAAGTGCAAAAATCTTATTCGTAAAAAGAAAAAGACACGAATCTTTCCATAGGAAAGGACCAAAATCTAGAAGCCACTTCATTGGTGAGAACATTTGTCTCCACGTGAACAAGTTCTCCATTAACCAAAAAAATACTAGTTCCCTATCGTTTTTCAAACGCGTCTTCAGCAGACCAAATATAATAATTTTAAAGCAATAAAATAAACAGTATTTTCTTCGTTCCTAAATGATATTTTTGAAAAAAAATCACCCATATTATTTATTTTTATTATACATTTTCAAAAAATTATTATCTAATCAAATTTAGTCAAATGATGTCAATTGATATTTTTAAATATATAGATATATGTATAAATTAATATCAACTACTGAAAATGTTTTAAAAATCTAAATTTTCATTTATTTATCTTCTAAAATTTTATTTTTGCGGAAGAAAAAGAAAATTCTATCTTTCGAAAAATAAAAAGAGCATCTGTTCATTCCAGTTATGGTAATTGAAAACCAGAAACTTCCTAATACACTTTAGTATAACACTAATAATAATTAACTAAATTAAATGTGATCATTACCTCGCCGTATTTGTTTCCACGAAGAAGATAAACTCCAAAGTAAGAGAGCCAAATAACCACCAAAACTCCAAGCTTCATCCATGGAAACCTCTTTGCCGGTGTCTCGTAATCTCCCAAGAGAGGCTCCTCCATACTCTCATCCCCTTGACTCGCCTCTCTAGATTTGACCCTCTCCGACTCCAACCTCCAGTAATAAACCCCGTTTCTAAAAGTCTTCACCGTCGACCACGCAAGAAACACGGCGAAGAGACTCGTTATAAGCCAGTTCGGGAACACGAGGTTGCATATCACTCCGACACTAACTCCAAGAAGCATACACGGCTCAAGAAGCAGAGCCAAGTCGAAGTCTATCATCGTGCTGCCTCCAGCTTTAGGGTTTCTTACGAAAAGACTGCACCCCACGTTAGCGATGGATCCTCCTGTTACCATGAAAGCAGAGAAGCTCGACGCTGTTTTCAGGTCTAGTCCGGCGAATATCGTCATTATCGGAACGTATAAACCTCCTCCGCCTATGCCGCCGGCGCTTGAGATAGTTGCGGCGAGGAAAGAGAGAACGGCGGCTGTGATTGTTGACGCGGTGAGTTCGATCTTTGGTTGGTTGAAGTTGGTCGGAAAGTCGAGCCATGAGCTGGTTTTGTTGAGGAGTTGACCGAGGGGGAAGACAAAGGAAGGTTCTGGTTCTGCAATAGATGGAGTTAAGAGGATTGTGAAGGTGAGGAAGGAGAGAGTTACATGGACGAAACTGTTTCTCATTTTTTTAATGTGTGTGGTTGTTTCGTTGGTTTTGAAAAGTTTTGGGGTTTTTGGGGGAGAGATGTTGCTATTTTTCTTTGTGTGTGTGTGACATTTCTGTTTGGAAGTTTATATAGGAGAAGAATTCGAAAGAGAGAGTGGTGAGATAGAAAGGAAAGAAAAATAATAAATGCAAATAGAAAGGAAAAAGGTAAGAAAAAGAGACCAATCTACTTTGGTAAGTGGTGAGAAAACGTTCAGACATGACATGTAGATCGTGTGGGAACTCGGCATTATCTTACTTATTCCTGCAAAGCATCTTTATCCCTTTTTAAATATTATTTCTCTAGGTTTTAAAATAATGTATGCTTTATAGTTTTCAAACATATTAAAAAAATACGTAAATTTTAAATTGTAAATGTATTATTTATTACAATTAACTATTTCCTATAACTTTTAACCAATTAAAATTCAGTAAATCAAGTTAATGTTTTTGAAATCTATAATTTATCATTATTACTTACATTGAAAATATAAAATATAGATTTTTTAGAAACAAATATTTTTTCTAAAACATAGATCATTTTGAAACAGAGGAAGTAATATGTTATTTTTATTTGATTGAAAACTTCAATGGGACATTATACATGCAGTTTTTTTTCTACAGTTTGTTTCTCATCAAATGTAAAATATATCACTAACCAAAAAGCCTCCTCAAAAGGGATTCTATATATGTATATATGTATATATATGTGGACAAAATATCAAATATATATGAGAAATTGTTAAAATATTACAATTTAAGTATTTTTTTTACAATAACATCAATCAAAAACATATTAACATTTGAGTTAACACTATTATTATTAAGGGTTTAGTATTAAAGAGGTGAGTCTTAAGTTTTTAAATGTTTTATAAATATTTAGCAAAATTAGTTTAGTATACTTTCATTATAAATTTAAGATATTTTTGAAAATAATTATTTATTAATAGTAAATTTGAAAAGTGATATTAAAATTGTAGTAAAACTGAAATTTGCTCAATATATATAAATTAGATCGACTGTTTTTTAAATTAGAAAATACAGGAAAAACTCATAAGGTTGCTGACAAAAGAAAACTCATAAGGTTAACCGGCTTCTTTTTTTCATTGTTAACCAAGTTACCGATGAATTGATGTATTCCAAATAAAAGCACCTCTAAGAGGATATATACTTTGTTATATTATGCTTTAATATTTGTCCGATAATGAAAACCAATAATGAAACCAATAGTAGAAAAATTACATATCAAGTGTAAAATTTTCTCATTTGAAAATCCACATGTTCCGAGCACATGCAATTTCTTACGTTAAACCCACATGCAAACAAATTATACCCTAAAAACCCCACATGCAAACAAATTATTTTGTTGTTTTTGGTCTTCTTTTTGACTAAAACCCACTTACAAGTAATTATTTTGTTGTTTTTGGTTGTAAGCAAAATATTTATTTGTTTAATCAAACAATAATGAAGCTCATGACGCATTCTCATGATTTTTCCAATATTTTCTTTAGAAGTAAGCAGGTCAGTGTCAATCACTGTCATATTATATCTTAGTTTTATTTATGTACTAATGCAATGCTTATCTTAAAATCATGAGTTGGCTAAAAAATGTCTACTTATCTGTAATGTTTCGTTTTATATAGAGCAGCATCCAAAAGAATCACTCATAATTTTTTAAAAGATTTTTTATAATATAATATTAATTTAATTTGTTATTATGATAACAATTTAATTAAATAAATTTGAGACCAATTCAAATTGACAAATTCAAAAGAGTTCAAAAATGTTGAGCTCCTATCCCAGAAAAGGTCTCTTATCTATCTCATTCTTTTCCTTTTTTTTTAAATCTTTTCAATTAAATTTTTAATTGGAAGAGCTTAGTTGAGATACCAATGTCGATGATCTCAAACTGATGTTTACATATACGACCAATTGATAATAATTTCAACTATCATATATGACTCTATAGACAGATGCTAATGAATCTTTCACTTATAAATGTACTAACTTGATGGAAATTTGTTTGTTCGGTTTTTGGATAATATATAAATCGCTGACACTAATTTTAAATTTTATATTAACAGTGACATTTTTGTTTTGGAAAAAAGTTTGTGAGCTACACGAAGTTTACCCTAATATGGTGGAAACCATCCAATGTTTCATAATATGTTAACAACTACACGATGTTTATGTTAATACATGCCACATATACGAACTAAATGATTATATGGTGGGAACATCAAAATCGGATTTAATTGATTCTAAGAAAAGTTAATGGGGTCAAACTGTAATTAATCAGAAAATTATATTTAAAACAAAAAAAAACTAAGTTTTAGAATAAATAATTGTTACATTAAATTTTGATTGGGTAAAATTATAGAAAATAGTTGAAAATAAAAATAAGAAATTTGTAATTGAAATTTAATATATTTTAATATTTATGAAAACTTTAAAAATATGAAGACAATAACTTTGATATAGTCGATCATATTAATTTCCAATATAAAATTTTTAAGGAATTCATATTTTGGGGTTTTAAATTAGAAATGAATTTTGGTTGACAAATTGTAAATATATTAACAGTGAATTATTTTAAAAGTCAAAGAAAATGAATGCTACGTAAATTTTAATATCATAATATATCAAGATTATGTTGACATAATGTTTACAAAAAGAAATATTGATGTTGACAAAAAAATCAGATATACATACATATATACAAATAATAACTACATATTTTTTTATGTAAACATCATGTTATTTTAGTATCTATAGGTAATATTATAAATTTGGTATTCGTAAACAGTGTGTCAAATTACGGTAACATATTACAAAACAAATTATAATGCTTATGTATATTATATCATTCTAATTATTAATAGTAGTAATATATTTGTAAATGGTATTTTACAATTTTATGATGTTAATTGTAAGTGTTATTAGACGTAGCATTTCTTTTCTTTGACTTCTAAAATAATTCATTTTGTTAATCTATTTAAAATCTTTCAACCAAAATTTATTTCCAATTTAAAATTTCAAAATATGAATTTTTTAAAATGTTTATATTTGAAATTAATATGATCGACTATATCAAAGTTATTATCTTCATATTTTTAAAATTTTCATAAATATTAAAATATATTAAATTTCAATTATAAATTTATTATTTTTATTGTTAACTATTTTCTATATTTTACCCAATCAAATTTAATGTATATTTATTCTAAAACTTAGTTTTTTTTGTTTTAAATATGATTTTCTGATTAATTACAGTTTGACCCCATTAACTTTTCCTAGAATCAATTAAACTCGATTTTGATGTTCCCACCATATAATCATTTACTTCGTATATGTGACATGTATTAACATAAACATAGTGTAGTTATTAACATATTATGAAACATTGAATGGTTTTCACCATATTAGGGTAAACTTCGTGTAGCTCACAAACCTTTTTTTTTGAACTAAACAACTTGTATAGCTGTACGAACAATAATTTGAACTTGTATTGAGATCCTTACAGTTCAAATTATTGTCAGCGATTATTGTCAGCGATTATCTCAATACAAGTTCAAATTATTGTTCGTACAGCTATACAAGTTGTTTAGTTCAAAAAAAAAGGTATACAAGTTGTGGTTGTACAAATTTATATAGCAAACCATGTGGCAGATTAAGATCTTTTATTTAATCCTTATAAATATTTGAAGTAAACTTAAAACAATTCTTATAAATCTATATACGTCTTTTTCAAATTACAATTCAGATAAGGTCTTTACATCATCGATAAGCAAATATCGTACTCTACTTTTTCATGGAGTTTACTGTATGAGTTATTTAAAACTGATTTTTTTTTCAAAAAATAGATATTTTTCTCCAATCTAAAATATTTGATTTTTTAAGATAATGAATAAATATTAAAAAAAAAATTTTAAAAAAAATTATCAAAATATTATTATAAATTATTTAATCAATTACAAAATAGATTATAATAAATCATTGGTTGTACAGTTTTTAATAAAATTAATAATTGTATCAAAACATGAAAAATTAATCTGTTTTGAAATATAAAAAAATTTCTTAAACATCTGCTTTGAAACGGAAGGAGTAGTTAAAAGTGTTGAATTTTTAAGTTAAATCGTATTTATATTCTTAATGAGATTATTGGAATCTCCAACTGTTTGGATCTTGGAAAGCCTCATGGGTCGTGCCTATAATATGATCCAACTATAAATATTCAACCGCCTCACGAAACTTTTTTTAATTTATAAAATCAGTAACCATATGCGTAGACAACGATTAGTATATTCTTATTATAAAAAACAGGATTTCAAAAGCAAATCAGATATAGATCAATATGATGTTGAATTAGCAACATCTGAAATTTTCTTAAGCATTTCAAATCTATAAAATTTACAATATATGAAACGACAGATTTGATATGTTCTTTTTTCTTTAACAACCAACAATTCATTAACTTAAAATCAGTTTAATACATATTTAAATTGGGAAAAAACTGAACCGAACCAACCGAACACAAATCAAATCAAATCAAACCAAACCAATATATATATATATATATATATATATATATATCAACTATTCGGTTAAAGTTTTTATCAGCTCGTATGGTTCAACTTACTGCGGTTTAAACTGAACTAAGAATCCAAAGTGTTTATTTATTTAGATTAACTAAATATACTAATAACATCTAATCTATTAAAATTGAAGTACAAATATAAAATAACCCTTATTTTTACCTGATATTTACAAAGAATGCCACTGATATTATCCATGTATCCAAACATCTAAACATTGATTCTTAACAAGAAAAAAATAAATGTGGACTAAGCCCATTAACAATATTTGTCAATTAAATTGAAGATTTCATAAAAAATGTATATGTGTTTTCCAAAGTTTTATAATAAAAACAAAATTATACATATATATATAACATTAAATTAGTTCTATTTTTATTCATATTCATATAAGCTACGAACTATATTTGAACTATAAAAAAGATAACAATGTTAATAATTTTTGATTATAATATGAACTTATTCATTTACAATAACAAAATCATGTAAATTTTCATAACAATTTAATGACTAAAATACATACTAATATTTATTATAAATGGTTATATATACAAACAAATATAATGTATTATCATTTGTACGATATATATCTAATAAGAATAACTTATGTAATTTATAAATTTAAATAATTTAATCACCATATAATACATATACACAATTAAGTCTAGGACATATCAAATATCTGGGGTATTCTAGGATATACAGATTCAAATATGCATTCGTCGGATTCATAAAATTGTTATCCAGATACGGATATTTGGGGTTAGGATATTCGGACTAAAATTCGAATACACGCTGATATCCGGACATGTTTTTTTAATTAAAATTAACTATTAACCATCTATTTAGTCTATTTAAAAATTATTATTTAAAAATATTTAAATCATTAAAATTAATAAAATTAAAATTTTTGTTATTTCATATAAAAGTATATATAATATACATAGATAACTATAATTAAATTTGAAATATTTAATATTTGGATCCAATATCCAAGCCTAAAATTTTACTATCCGAATTTGTATTTGGATCAATCAAATCCATAAAATCACTATCATGATCCTTGAATATCCGTTTTTCGAAGCGGATGGGATCCTGAATCGGATAACGGATATTGAATATTAAGTTCAAGTCATATATACAATTATATCAAATAAATTGGTTAAAATATTAGACATTCACAAAAATCATTATCATGATCCCTGAATATCCGTTTTTCGAAGCGGATGAGATCCCGAATCAGATAACGGATATTGAATACTCGCTCCGTTTCACTATGATACATGTTTTAGAAAAAAAAAATTGTTTCATAAAAATAGATTTTTTATGTTTTCTATAAGAATATTTCAAACTTCAAGAAAATTAATTAATTTTATTGAGTTACTATTGGTCAAAAATTATTGAAAACTGAAAATTACAGAAATCGATACATTTAATATAGTGATTTAATGCGTTTTCTTAATATGTGTGAAAACTCCAAAATCTCTATTTTTATGAAACATATGGAGTATTAAATCTAAGTCATATATACAATTATATCAAATAAATTAGTTAAAATATTAGACATTCACAAAAATAACATCCGCGCAGGCGCGCGGGTCAAAGGCTAGTTTAATCTATTAAAACTGAAGTACAAATAGGAAATAACTCTTGCATTTGCTTAATATTTACAATGAATGCCACTCATATTATCCTTGCATCCAAACATCTAAGAAAAAAATAAATCTAATCTATTAAAACTAAAATACAAATATGAAATAACTCTTAGTTTTAACTAATATTTACAAAAAAAATGTCATTGATATTATCCATGCATTTAAACATCTAAACATTAATTCTTAACTAGAAAAAAATAAAATTCTGCTAAGCTCATTAACAATATTTGTCATTGGAATTGAAGACTTCATAAAAAATGTATATGTTTTTTCCAAATTTTTATAAGAAAAACAGAATTATACATATAAATTAGTTTTATTTATTTATTTATATTCATATAATCTACCAACTATATTTGAAATAGAAAAAAGATAATAATGTTAATAATTTTTGATTATAATCTGAACTTATTCATTTACAATAACAAAATCATGTAACTTTTCATAACAATTCAATGACTAAAATACATACTAATATTTATTATAAATGGTTATATATACAAATAAATACAAGGTATTATTTATTTGTACGATATATATCTAACAAGAATAACCTATGTAATTTATAAATTTAAATTTTTTTATCACCATATAATACATATACACAGTTAGGTCTTGGACGGATCGAATATCCAGAGTATTTTAGGATATACGGATTCAGATATGTATTCGTTGGATTCGTAAAATTTTTATCTGGATCTGGATATTCGGGGTTAGGATATTCGAACTAAAATCTGAATACACTTAGATATCCGAACATATTTTTTTCAATTAAAATAAATCAAAAATTAAATATTAACCATCTATTTAGTCTATTTAAAATTATTATTTAAAAATACCTAAAATCATTAAAATTTAATAAAATTAAAATTTTAGTTATTTTATATAAAAGTATGTATAATATACATAGATAAATATAATTAAATTTTAAATATTTAATATCCAAATTCGGATATTCAGACATAAAATTTTACTATCTGAATTTGTACGTGGATCAGTCGAATCCGTAAAATCACTATTAAGATCTCCGAATATCTGTTTTTCGAAGGTGATGAGATCCCGGATTGGAGAATGGATATCGAATATTAAATTTCAGTCATATATACAGTTATATCAAACAAATTGCTCAAAATATTTGACATTAATAAAAATAACACCCGTGCGGGCGCGCGGGTCAAAGGCTAGTTAAAATTTAAAATAGTAATTCATTCAACATAAACGAAAAACATAATTTTATATATCAAACTTTTATATGAACAGAAAAAACAGAACCAACAATTAAAAACATGATTTCTATACCATTATCAAAATCGAAAACTAACTATAATATTACGAAGTTTGAAGATAATAATTTAAAACTATTAGATTACATATTTTATTTTTATTGTGACTATGCAATATTGTTTTTACTATTAAAAATGAAGAAGTTAATGACTTAGTGATCAAATGAGGAGTTTGTCATTATGCGGTCGAATAGTAACATACTCATAGTTTTAAGCAAACTTATATCTATATAATACGAGTTTTGAATTGCAAACAAAATGACTCATGCGTATATAGGGTTTACACGCAACACCTATAAACAAAATTGCGTTAATTTAATGGTATTGTTCGGTATTAATGGAGTGATGATCAAAACGTAAATCCTCTTCTTCTCTCTATTGCGTTAATTTAATGATATTGGTTCTCAAACCCGCTGATATTCTTCCACTTTTCTTCTTCCTCGGAGTTCGGTGTTAGCCGGTTTAGATCGTTCTCCCATGTCGCTTCTTTACATATCTGGTCGAGATATCTTTAAAGGCTTCTATCTAGATGTGTCCAAGTCGCTTTTCGTTAGATTTCTAGTTCTCTTCTTGCCGGATATGAAGAGTTTTGGTTCTTGGAGACAAAAAGAAGGTTGATGTGGGAATTTGCTATCCTTGGGGAATTTTAGTATTTTATTTTAACGGAAGCAACCGCACGAACGAATGTTTGATTTCATTTATATATTTTACACCACTAGTGATATATATATTTTAACATAATTATATATTTAAAATTTTATATAAATATTTTAAATACAATAATTTATAGTTTACATATCGTAATTAATCACTTGTTTTAAACTGTCACATGTATTTATTACTTCTTATTATATGTTTGTATTATTGGATTTGCACTTAAATATTATACAAATTAATATATACATGAAATAACATATTTAAAAATTATTTATGTTTTTCTCTCCGCCTTTCAAAGCTTTAGATTAAGTTTTAGCATTTTTTCATGTTTAATCATTTTAGATTATTTTTGTATATATAAAATTTTCAGATATGTTAATTTTATACATATCTAATATATTTTAGTGTGTTAACCCGTTTGCTAATATTCTTTTAGCATAAATATCTATAGTTTTGAAAATAAAATATATTAATATATCAATTTAATATAATTTTATCATATTCAGTTTAGTATAATAATTTTTAATATGATAAATTATAATTAAAAATAAATAAAAATATGATAAATTTTTATTTTTATTAAATAATGGTAATTAAATATATATTAATGTATAACAATATTTTATTATTAATTATGAAATTAGTGAAATTATTTACAGAAAAATTATAAAATTGAAATCTTGTTAAAATATTTTTTCAGCAAATTTATTAGAATTATATATATATATATATATATATATATATATATATATATATATATATATATATATATATATATATATATATATATATATATATATCTAAAATGAAAAGATATAAAAAGATATCATGATTAAAGTAATTACACAGATTTTATATTATTAGTCTTAAGAAAATACATTTATAAATTTCTAAGATAAAATTCAACAAAAAATAACACATAAAAGAAGTCTTGACTTTTATTTTAATAGTATATATATTTGTTTTATCCCACTTTTAGTTTATTAGATTTTTCAATATTTTATTTTATTTATTATTTTGTTTAATTTGATAATTTATCGTAAGTAGCAAGCTGTTTTTTTTAGAGATGGGATAAAATGAGTGTTACAGTATCCCTCTTGTGCTCGATATAAAATCACAGTTGACCAAATAAGTCGAGATCAATTTCTGTTTTCCACGAAGTTACACCAAAGGTTTGAAACAGATCAGATATTTAATTTGATAACTATATTAGTCTGAATATGTAGGAGTCTTTATCAAGAAAACATGGACAAATGAATTTGACAACGGTAGTTAAGTTCATAACCATAGGGAATGCCTTGGTTGTATAAGTTATCAATCACACGTGCATAAACATAAAGTTTTTATTTGAAATCAATAATAAAACAATGCAACATTAATCAATTTGGCAATTGTGATTCGGTTTGGCTACTTGCTCATCAACCGTAGAACTTTCAGCAACGTTGGTCGTCGACATTTTTTCTTTCGTCCATCTCCATAAAGCAAAAACAACAGAGAGAGCATACACAAATCGCCAAGGTCATTACCACGTGAACTATGATTTTACGAAACACACTATCAGTTACAAAAAGGAAAACAAAAGAAAAAAATGAAAAAGAAACAATTTGGGAATTCATCAATAGTTTGACAAACGAATTCACCACAAATATCAAAAATGACTAACCAGTCATGAAATTAAATTTTCTTAACAAGATTAAACCTTTTAAAACTTCTTGGCAAATTCAAGTCAAAGTGTTTCACTCATGGAAGTAATTCACTGCCATATCAGAAGAACGGTTGGAGATCATATTCTCAGATGCATATGTAAGTGCTTTTTAGTATTTCAAGGTCTCATTCATTGTTTATTAATTAATGTATCACAAACACTGATCATATATACATCATATTATTTTGCAAACACTTTCACTACAAAAAAACATAAGCTTTACTAGGGTCAAATTCTTGGTTAACTCTTCGTAAATGGTATGTTACGATGAATTAACCACAATTATGGATTCATCGTAAATCGCCCATCTGTTGTAAAAGGTAATTCGTCGTTTTTCATCAAAACCGAAAAATCGTATTTTTCCGTCGAATCTATTAAATCGAGTTTTTTTCACCAAAACAAAAAAAAAAGTTTTCTTGCCAAAAATTAAAATTAATTTGCAATCGAAACCGGAAAATCGAGTTTTTCGCCAAAATCGAATTTCCGCTGAAATTGGAAAATTGACTTCTTTTTTTCAAAGCAGCTAAATTAAGTTTTTTCATCAAAACCGCAAAATCAAGATTTTCGATAAATCGAAAAATTGCGTTTTTTCACCGAAACTGCAAAATAGTTTTTTTTTTTAATTCTGCCCAAACCGGAAATGTTACATTTAGATACTGACAATATCATAATCACTTTTAATTTCTAGCAGGAACCTACAAGAAGAGCTAAGAAAATGAACTCGACCTACAAATCAAAGGAGCTTTAAAAACCGTCAGTTTGGAAACTTGTCGGTGTTCGATTCATTCTCCTACCCTACACTTTCATAAAGTTTCATGTTTTTTGAAAGGTGACAGACTCCCATTTTGACAGAAAACTAGAATCGTATAAAAGGTTTTCTTATTGTATTAGGTCAATAGACCTTGATATATATACACGAAGATATCCACATATTTAGGGATATTTACATAACCATATAATTAGAAGATTTACATAAACTAATATATGGTAAGATCTTGGATATATCCTCAATAGGATCTCGGATATATCCTCAATACCCCCCCTCAAGTTGGAGAGTGAAGGTTAAGAACTCCCAACTTGGGAAGAAAAGCTTTGAAATCTTTCCGGCCAAGTGCTTTTGTAAAAATGTCTGCAAGTTGAGAGTGTGTAGAAACGTGACGAGTGACAATAGTGCCGCGTAGTATCTCATCACGGATGAAATGACAGTCGTTCTCGACATGTTTGGTGCGCTCATGGAAGACTGGGTTAGCCGCAAGGTAAATGGCGGATTTACTATCACAGTGGAGAGGCGTTGGAACGGTGAGACGAACACCAAACGAGTCAAGGAGGTTCTTAAGCCAGATTAGTTCTTTTAAACGAGCAAAATTTTGTGTTTAAAGCTCTGATACCATGACAGAAAACTAGAATCGTATAAAGGTTTTCTTATTGCATTAGGTCAATAGACCTTGGTATATATACACAAAGATATCCACATATTTAGGGATATTTACATAACCATATAATAGAAGATTTACATAAACTAATATATGGTAAGATCTTGGATATATCCTCAATAGGATCTCGGATATATCCTCAATACATTTCCATTTATCAAGATTGCTGATTGATCTCTCTGTATCCTTTTCATCTGTTAGTATTGTACATCAGTAGGGTACGGAGATATAAGGTTAAGAAAGCTCCTTATTCATGGGAAGACTCATCTTATCTAAACCCGAAGATCACTTGGAGTGCCTCTCGATGCATGAACTAATGTCAGTATCTTTCTATTCTGTTCTATATATTGTCCACACTCGAACCAAAGTGTATGAAAGATTTGTAGGACCATGATTTCTACGATATGGTAAACTGAATAATTTGTTTATATAATGATAAAAACGTAAATAAAATATACAATACTTGATACCAAAATATGATGAACAAAGAATGATTTCGTGTGGAGGCGAGACACTCTTTCCTTAATTCTTAAATTGCCCGCAGTGTGACTGTGTTTGCGCAATCAGAATCCCAGGATACAACCACACTTCGACTATTCATGCATCACTCAGAATAGAAGCTAACGAACCTATTTTTGTGTTGTACTCTCAGACAAAATAAAAAAAATACTAGCATAACTATTCTAAGTGGGAGAGAGTAAACTTTTGTTGCTGAATGTCCATTTTTCTATAATGCTAACAAGCCTTTATATATAAAAATAATGAGAAGCACAAAGTTCATTTTCAACCAAGAAATGAAACTTCCATGGTGCACTAATGGAGAGTTTAATTCTTGTCAATTATTATGTAAATTTATTCCACATTTTGACCAAGAAATTAAAGAATAAAATTATTATTGTTTGACCAATTCAAACAAATAATATATTTTAAAATGGATTTCTTTTTTATATTTTATCAATATAAAAGATCAACATATATTTGGTTTATAAGATTAAACCCCAAATCCAATCAAATATCCAATGTATGTATTTGCTACTTTGTACAAATTTCTCAAATCACACACATTGGACCTCCATTTCTCATTCAAATAAAACTCATTTTTGACATATGAATATATTATTCATCATGTTCAAAAAATAGTTCCAACAATCCCCCACATGAATAGAAATGACTCTAAACACTAGACGACTCGATAGACTTGACCTCCTAGACAAGACTCGACAAAGACTCAACTAAGGACTTTTGAGAGTACAAGCGAGAAATTCACTGCCTGAAGAGTTGGTAGCATTTTTCAGCCTTGAACCAGTCATTGTTAATAGCTATCGGATTTACTCGGCCAGGTAGTGAACATGATGTCTTGAACCACCCGGGCTTTGATGTAAACCTAGACAATAACTATAACACAGTTTCATTCTCTCACAGAACTAGGTTCTCTGTTGTGTTCATTTTGGCCGTGAACAGTCCTGGTTAATCATGAGTGAACTTGGAGAATATAGCATTTCCTTCATTCTCCTAGAAACGGCCCCATTTCACACTCACAAGGTGATTTGCCATTAGTTTTGTTTAGAGGAGTATCATGTACTACTCCATTCATATCTCAAAACAATGGACACAAATCATTAAAAGCAAATGCTTATCCTCTATTCCTTACATGTAGCACTGTTTAATCATCTTAGGAACTGAGTATAGACCAAAGTCTTACAGTGCTTTGGGCAGATTTAGTTTGACTTAGTTGTCTCCTTGAACCTATTTCTTGGGATCTCCAGTCATTTAGGTAGAGTTACCGTCAAACCTCATCTTAATTCACAGGCATTAACCCATTCCTCTTGATGATATAACAATATGATCTCATGACACACCTTTAATATAAGGATCCTAGGTTGTCATCATAATGAACATAATCTCTTGAGATTAGTCGAGATCAATTGTTTAATATTTTTGTCATCTTTTTTCAAGATTCAATTAACCATTATATACAAAACTCAATGCATGACACTAGTTTTTTTTTAATTATATTGTGATAATTATCACTAAGCTCATGTGGCCTCTTGCCAATGACTTTATATGGTAAGCAAAGCTTCCCCCACATTTCTTAAGATAACTCAAAATATTCATATCTTCATTTAACATCTCTTAAGAGTTTAGAAAAATTGATTTACAACTCCTTTAGATATAAATGAATAATTTTTTATTTATTTTTGTTGAAAAAATGTATTTCATTTTCAGAAAATGACATTTTACATACAACTATTTTTATAGTTCTCTCAAGTTGATTTATAAATTCAACTTATATGTTTTGAGCTTTTCCAAAACCATATTTTTTGCTTTTGAGTAAATATACATATCATTACAAGATATTATTTGTATCATCAAAACCACAACTCTCTTTGGTTATTTTCAACCATATTGACTTTAGAAATTACAATATACATGTCAATTTCAGTCACATTAATATGAGATTTCTCATTTTTTCTCATAGCCAATCTTTATACGACTCGCGTTAAAGCATTGACGAAATATGAATGTTTTGATCATTATCAACAACATTATATTTTCTATGGCAAATGATTCATATGTGGCAAACCTCTCCCAAACTTAATTTGGGGCGTCGACTCACGAATCCATTTCCATCAATAACATTTGATCTCATAAGATCAAAATGTTTATAATATTTTTTTTATATTACTTAAACTCGATTCACCACTGGATTAATACCAAAACTCCACCGATCAATTTACTGGTGTTATCTCCATCAGCTATAAAACATTTATTTATAACCTTGCAGAAAAAAAATATTATTAGTGTCAATTCATAAATGAATTAATGACATTTGACCCATAAATAAATTTGTAACATGGTCAATTAATTTCTCATAAATAAAACGTAACTGCAAACGTATGAGTTTTAAGAAACCAATAAATCAAGTCAAACTAATAACACATATTGACCAAAGAACAAATCTTAATATTAAGCAATTAATAATAGTCAAAACATGAGACCAAAATTTATCATATAATGATTTGTAAAATGATTACTCCAAAGACAATGTAACTAAAGTAATTTAGCTTAATGAAATGAACGATGATCATGCTTTCTAAATTATATTTTTCATCAAAATCATAATGATTTTAGTTTAGGAATCAAACTCAAAAATCCATGCAATGATTGATCTGAAAAGATCATAATGATTTTATTTTTCATCACCATCAATTCTCGAGTTCCTGTTTTCATGAAAGAAAAACACTAAACAAATTATCAGTTTTTCGTTAGTATAATAACGAAAAATTTAAGAATTAAGATTGTAGGACCATGATTTCTACGATATGGCAAACTGAATAATTTGTTTATATAATGATAAAAACGTAAATAAAATATACAATACTTGATACCAAAATATGATGAACAAAGAATGATTTCGTGTGGAGGCGAGACACTCTTTCCTTAATTCTTAAATTGCCCGCAGTGTGACTGTGTTTGCGCAATCAGAATCCCAGGATACAACCACACTTCGACTATTCATGCATCACTCAGAATAGAAGCTAACGAACCTATTTTTGTGTTGTACTCTCAGACAAAATAAAAAAAATACTAGCATAACTATTCTAAGTGGGAGAGAGTAAACTTTTGTTGCTGAATGTCCATTTTTCTATAATGCTAACAAGCCTTTATATATAAAAATAATGAGAAGCACAAAGTTCATTTTCAACCAAGAAATGAAACTTCCATGGTGCACTAATGGAGAGTTTAATTCTTGTCAATTATTATGTAAATTTATTCCACATTTTGACCAAGAAATTAAAGAATAAAATTATTATTGTTTGACCAATTCAAACAAATAATATATTTTAAAATGAATTTCTTTTTTATATTTTATCAATATAAAAGATCAACATATATTTGGTTTATAAGATTAAACCCCAAATCCAATCAAATATCCAATGTATGTATTTGCTACTTTGTACAAATTTCTCAATCACACACATTGGACCTCCATTTCTCATTCAAATAAAACTCATTTTTGACATATGAATATATTATTCATCATGTTCAAAAAATAGTTCCAACAAGATTTGACTCTAATATAAATGTGATGATTGTCAGACGAACATAAGAAAGATCTGGTACAGAGAAAGGCTAAGAGAGAGTCAGAATCTTGAGGACTACTTTGCAGAAATGCATAAAGAAAGATTAGAGCTTCATCAAGATCACCATAAAAGAGGGAATATTTTTGTTTGTTATTACTAGACACGTACATGAGTGAGATGGTTAAGAAGAAACTCGTCCCCTGGTTATGCAAGTTGACAACAAAGTTGTGATTTGGTTAAACATTGCTTTGCTTATACATCTTAGTGTCCAACACTTGCTTCCCGCACATGGCACACACTCCTGCATAATGCTAATCTAATTAGAGGTTGCATAATAGATAGGTAATATAATTAGGTGTAATTACAATATTTTTTTTGTTACCTTTACTATAGGCACATGTGTGACAGTATTTACCATCTTGATGAACTTGCTGCTTGCATATCATGCACTTTTTGGTAGCAGTACCGTAAGGTGTCCATCTACAAACCAGAGAAGCCAATTAAAAAAAAACAAGAACACTAACAAATGCATATTAGAACAAGAGCTTTAAGACTATAAGGAAGATGAAGAAACCTGTTCTTCTTGGAGAGAAGTTTATTCTCGTTGATTTTGCGGCCACCACCTTCAGTAACATTACGAGCACCATCTTTCCACTTATCTGGAATCATCACTTTTGATAACTTCTTCTCACCTAAAAAAACAATATAACAGATAACCATTTCGAATCATCAAATCGATCTAGAGATCATAAGGTTTGTTTTTTGATTCGATTCGAGTACGGAATTGAAGATTATTGAAAAGGCTACACTTATCGCACACCATCCTCTTCGTCCAAGAAACCCTAATGCGTTTTTTCGATTCCACACAAACTAACTTTATTTTTTAATCTTTTTAATTTATTAACCTTTTTGGAATGTCGCGCGACTAGAGGCGGAATCGCGTTTTTGTTTCAGCATCATTACTACATCTTCTCACCAAATTTGTTAAATACATATTATCAAAACAAAAACGGGAAATTTCAATTCTAAACACAAGTTTCATACCACTTTTAAATTTATTTCTAATAAATGACTATTTTTAAAATATTTTTAAATTTATGATGAAAATAAATTTAATTATATTTAAAAAAAAAATATTTATAAAGAAATTAGAAACTCAATCTCATCTATTTAACACTAAATCCTAAACAATATTCACTTAGTAATTTCTCAATAGAAACATTATTTTGGGTAAATTATGACAAAATTTGTGAAAATATAATAAAATACTAATTGTCTAACTCATTATTTTGGTATGCAAAAACGTTAAAAGTAGATGATTTAAAATAAAACAAAACAATAAAAGATATACAACGCTAAATAAACAAATATTATGACTTATTTAAGAACATTAAAAGTAGATAAAGATTAAGCAAAAAAACATTAAAAGTATATTATTTAAAATAAAACAAAACATTAAAATATTTACAATGCTAAATAAACAAATATAATGATTACTTTCACACAGTAGTTGGATTAAACCTAAGGCCATCTTTAACATGGGTCTCTTAAGATGGGGTTCTTAATTTTTTTGTCCTCTTTTTAATTTTTTTTTTTTAAAACATTTTTCCGGATAAGAGACGTCTCTTATGTCTCCTATTTAAGAGACGTTTCTTAAGTTTTCTTAGTTAAAATTAAGAAACGGTCTCTTAAAAAATAAGAACCCCTTGTTAAAAGACCTGCATTAATCCTGCCCTAACACGTATTGCGTCTTAATTTAGTTTCCTTACCACTCGCCCACTGTATGTGTGCGTTTATTCTTGCTGACTACGCATCTCATGTTGTTTTCGGTTTGATAATCAGTCTTGAGTCCTTGACTCAAGGTTGCCTTGATATATGAGTTCCGTTTATCTTTAGTACAATCTAATTGATAGAGATCAAAGTTTTGTTTGTTTAGACTTTAAATTATAAATCATTTGAATGGTTCGTCATTTCATCTCTTTGATTTTTTTTCATAAATTTAAATTTAATTTTTAAAATCAGTTAATTGAACCAAACTGAACCAAATTGAACCATTTGGATAGAGATAGTTATGTTAAAATGTTATTAGATCTATTATACTTCTGATATAATTCACAAATTACAAACTTAAACATAATATAAATTTGTCAGTCACGAAAAAATGACAAAACCCGCACACTTGTATTTCATATCAAAATCACAAAGACGCATTTTCCCGTCAAAACCACAAAAATGTATTTTCCGCCAGAATCACAAAACACATTTTCTCGCCAAAAGTGCAAAATGCACTTTCTCGCCAAAATCACAAAAACACATTTTCTATCAAAATCTCAAAAATATATTTTTCCGCCAAAACGCACTTTCCTACTAAAAAACATTTCTCCATCAAGATCACAAAATGCACAAAATGCACTTTCCTGCTAAAACCGCACAAAACGCAAATATACATGTTCCTCTCAAAAACACAAAAATGTGTTATCCCGCCAAAAAGCTCAAAATGTGTTTCTCCGCCAATATTGCAAAAATACATTTTCTCGCCAAAACCACAAAAACACATTTTCCTGCCAAGACCGCAAAAAAATGTGTTCCCACCAAAAACGCAAAAACACATTTTCCCACCCTAACTGTAAAAACATGTTTTCACACTAAAACCGCAAACTTCATTTTCTCATCAAAACTACAAAAATATTTTTTTCTCGTTAAAATTGCAAACTCAAATTTATTGCCAAAATCATGAATATGTATTTTTCGCTAAAACTACAAAGTTATATTTCCAGCCCAAAACATATTTAAAATAATTATATTTTAGTTAATTAATAAAAATTAATATAGTGAAACAAAAATAAAATGTGATTAAATCAAAACAAGTGTATATGAGTAGTTTGTTTACTAAACTCATTTAGATGAAAATAGAGACAAAAAAACAAACATAAATTCATTTAAATGATTTGTCTAGATAATTTATTTGGATGGAGATGATAAAACGAACAAACTCCATAATGATTCCGGTTAATACCTTTGTTAGCTTTAGCCTCTCAACATGATAGGCATGTGCACTTCGGCACCATGCTTTTCCAGGGATATCAAGACAGGGCTTTTCATTGAGTAAGCACAATTGTGAACCTTGAAAGATGCGAATCACGCCTCCCTAATGCATTACACAGGTGAAGTGGTTATAACTTCAAACGAATCTACAGCTAATACCCAATAGTAGTTCTATCCGTATGATATATATATAACTACCAAACTCTGTCCACTACATTTTGGGCTTCTTTATATCGGCCCTTTAATTTTAAAAATTCTTACTCGACAAAGCATTAGCGCTTTTTGTCGTCATGCTAGAGTGCTGGAAAGTTTTTTTTTCAAAAAATTGATCCCCATGGATAAAATTTATTAAATCCGCATTTGCTCGGATTAGTTTGTGGGTTATCCACCTGTTACTCATGAATAATAATATTAAAAATGAAAAATTATTTTAAATATATTTTCTAATAATATAAATTATATATTATAAAAATAAAAAGAAAATATATAAAAATAAATAATTTTCATTAATCTTTATATGTTTATATATTACATAATATTTGAAATTATAATGTTTATAATTTTCATTTTATTTTGACATGTTCATAGATATCCATAGTTTTGAAATGGTTGATCTGCATTTGCTCTGCAATCTTGACCTACAGCTAGGGATGTTAAAATGGACTGGAAGCCCGCGGGCTTAAATGAGCTTAGTATAAACGGGCGGACCCATGATCTTTTTATTAGCATATAAAAATAAACGGGTTTACACGGGTCCGCCCGTTTAGGCCCATCTCGTTAGTGGGCATACCCGTTAAATAAAAGGGTACCCGTTTAGGCCCGTTTATGATTTTTTAAATATATTTAAATGGAATTTAAAGAATTATATAATTTGTTTTTTTGAAAAAAAATAGTTATATTATATATAGTTTGTGTTTTTTTAGAAAAAAATTTTATGTTATAATTGTGTTTAAAATCTACTAGAATTTGTTGATATTTTATGATATTTATGAATGATTAATATTTAATCAAAAGTAAAGTATTTTTATCTTTTTTCAAATTTTGATTTATTTTGAATTTCTATTTATTATAAAGTTTTGAAATCAAATAAAAAGCTATTAAAATTTATCTTAAAATATGCAAAAGATTATTGACAAAAAATAGAATTCACAAAAAATTTTTTGTAAATGGGCCTAAACGGGCTATACGAGCAATTTTAAATTAAATGGGTTTAAACTAAACGGGTCTAAATGGGTACGGGTTATAAACGGGTTTAAATTTACAAGGTCGAAATGGGCAGGGTCTAAATGGGCAGGGCCTAAACGGGCTTGGGTAACCCATTTTAACATCCCTACCTACAGCCACCCTGTAGCGGGTCAACCGGGCAGGATCCACATTTAGGCATGTGGGCATAGTCTATTTGGGATATTTGGTTCTTGGTTAGTTTGGTTAGCAAAAAATTTGTGCTGAACTCAACAAAACAAAAATTTGGTTCGGTATCTATGTATTTAGATTAATGAAAACTAGATTTTAACATACACTTCCAAAAAGTACATATATTTTTATATTAATTAATTTGATAAAAAAAATTTGGCTCTTTATTATGTTTCAGTACAATAAACATATATTGTAAATTTAAAACGACATAGGTTTTTAAAATTTTGACCTTACTAATTTATTTTTCTAAATTTTGTCTTCAATAATTTTTTTTTGCAGTGTAAAATTTTTTTATGTGGCATAAATAATTATTGTGAAGTTTTAAATTTGGATACTTTATTTATTAAAAAGATGATGATACGTTTTTGGAGTTAGCATATATATATGTTGTAATGAAAATTTTCAGGAATTAGAATTGATCTTCAATAGTATTGTCACGTAAAAATGGTCATTGACTAAATGAACTGCTAATTGAAATTAACAGTAAATGTAATGGGCCGATGAGACAAAAAAATTGTGTGGCCATTTTAATATAAAAAGCCCTTAAACTTTAATGTCACTTTGTATTCTGACAATTTCAATATATTTCCATGAAAAAAAAGCAATTTACTTTTGTCGGAGAATTTGGTCAAAGCTTTTGAAAGAGCAGTCGACAACTCGATCTTCCGGCTAATCTTTATCTTGAG
Source organism: Moricandia moricandioides (assembly GCA_905132885.1). NCBI lineage: Eukaryota > Viridiplantae > Streptophyta > Magnoliopsida > Brassicales > Brassicaceae > Moricandia > Moricandia moricandioides. Next base: position 1,047,502 of record CAJHQQ010000001.1, read on the forward strand.
ACAAAAATCAAGTTTGATAGTAGCACTATAAAAACATCATCCGTTTAGAAAAGAGATACAATAGAGAATAATTTGACAGAGATTTAAAGATTTTCGAGAAAATAATTAATAACACTCACTACTGATATGTTTGGTAATTGTGACTATGACTAAGATTATTATTATGGAGAAAAATGGTCCTTAATGATCTTTAGGGCTCCATAAACTTTACGCCATGGCTGCATTGTTGTCATTAGACGAGACTCTTTCAAATCTATTCGGCTCCATAAGCTTAATGATCTTTTGGAGTAGTTTTTAATTGTGAAAAAAACTCATGACTTGAATATTTATATATATGAATTGTATAAATTGAGTTATTCTTTGTTTACGCCAATTATTAAAATATTTTTAACGAATAATTTAACAGAGATCTAAGGATTTTCGAGAAAATAATTGATAACACTCACTACTGACATGTTTGGTAATTGTGATTATGACTAAGATTATTATGGAGAAAAAGGATCCTTAATGATCTTTAGGGCTCCATAAACTTTATGCCATGACTGCATTGTTGTCATTAGAGGAAACTCTTTCAGATCTCTTCGGCTCCATAAGCTTAATGAGCTTTTGGAATAGTTTTAATTCTGAAAAAAAGCTTATGACTTGAATATTTATATGTATGAATTGTATAAATTAGGTTATTCTTTGTTCACGCCAATTATTAAAATATTCTTAACAATATATTTTTTCCAATATAATTTTACAAATATATATAGATTAATTAAGAAATAATTTAGAAAATAGAATGATATCTCGAGAATATATCTACTATATTTTATTTATCAAATCAAATTCGATTAAATATAGTATATTTTGTTGAAGTAAATCAAAACATAATCATAACTAATTAATATTTATATTTTTAAAAATACTAATAAATAGAGAATACTAAGAAACTCAATAAAAAAATTATGCATATACCAGTAAATTTAACATGATTTAATTAATTATATAGATTAATAAAGAAATAAATAGCAAGAAAATCAGGCAATGTATACTCTAACGCACTAACACAAACACTTTAAGAATTATGAATTTTTTAGGGAAGAAACTTAAATGCATCATGTTTTAATATTATAGATTATATTGATATTAACTGAGAATTTTTATTTAGTTTAATTTTTATTAAAAACTTGGGTTTTCGGTTTATTTTGGTTAAACCTGAAAAAAAAATCTAGGGAATTGAACAGAACTTGAGCAGAAAGCCAAAAGTCTCTGAAATATGACATTACAGTGGCAATGTAACGTTTAGTTAAAAAACGAACAACACCCAAAGGCAAGAGGTGTCTTGAAAGTGACTAAGCACAATTTCATCATATATAAAGAAAAAAAAACACAGCTGTCTCACCCAGTCACAATGGAAGACAATGACGATTGCGTATACATATAAATTTACATACGTATACATAAATATTTGAGTACTTATAGGAACGTGAAGGCCACAACTCAAATATCTCAAAATGTGTAGCTTTCAAAATCTATAAAAAATGCTTATGGCTAATCATTTGATTTGACAGTATACAATTTATAATTGTGGGCTTGTACTTCTTATTCAATAAAAAAACGACGTCATTTGTGGACTTGACACTTGAGAGGCATGTAATTGAAAAATAATGGATCGAATTTTGTATAATACACATTTATGATTTGGAATTTACGTTTTTTTGTTATGCATTTTTTAGGCGTGCTTCTATTTTTATGTATTTTTTTTTAGATTCCACTCAGATATGAAAAAATATTTAGAAATCATAAGATCTAAACTACCGTGATTTTTTTTTTCTTACAATCAACTCTATGTTACTAAAAATTATTTAGACTTAGGAAAATATGTATGCATTTTGATAAAATAGATAACAATATCAGTTGTTTCAATGTTTTTTTGTTTGTTTGTTTGTTTTAATGTTTCACCCATGCATTACCATGCTTTTCAGTTAGTAATAATTCATAATAAGATATAAGAGGCATAGCATTTAATAATTGTTAGTGAAAAAACTGAACTGAATATAGCTTTTGGTGAGTAATTACAAACAATTTAAAGTTAGTATTAGTAGACTAATCAGGTGCATTATATTTATCATGGGAATTGTAAAAAATGAAATCATTAAAAATATAAAACTTTAATAAGTATTAAAATCTAAAATATAACAAAATCATGTTTTCCAGAACGTTAAAACATATATAAATGGTATACCATTCATCGGAAGCTTTATTCCCGAGTATTTGCAACGTGCAGCTTTAAAACTCAAGCATTATTTGTGTAAAATTATTCTATAACTAACAGCGAATTGCGCAAAATTTAGAATAGAATAGTTAATTGTTAATAGACTAACATAAAATTAATGGTTTTATCAACTTTTTAACAATTGGCTATTTTAATCATAATTTACGCAGTTAATAATGGAAAGATAAATAAATATGTGCAAGTTATACTTAAGTATTAAGACGGTCACTTGCAAACAGGGGTGGGCACATATCAAATATTAGCATAATTTTCAATATTTATGATTTGTTTTGTACTTTACGGATATCTGATTTCCCGATTTTCTTTGATTCGAAAAAAATACGGATATTTAGTTTTTATTATATCCGGAAAATTAACGAATAATTTCGAATATTTACGGATACCTTATACACTTTGTTCAATACAAGTAAATTTAGAAAAAAAAATTTAAATTTAAATTTTTAAAAATATATCTTTTACACAATATAAAATAAAAGTAAAATTAATGAAAATACACATTTCATAAATAGTTAAAATTAATAAAAAAAATTATAAAATGATTTTAAAGAAATGTAGTTTTTAAGAAAATTTTATATTCTTTTCTTAATTTAATTTATAATTTTAAAAATAAAATTATATGTTAAAATAATAAACATATGAGATCATACATTTAAAACTATATATTTAATTATAGATATACATTTATTTGCATAATAGACGAAGTGAAGCGGATATCCGTCTCTAAATTTTTTAATATTTGTGATTGCTTCGTTTTTAACGGATGTTGATTTGTAGTATTTTCTTTGCTTCGAAGGCTTACGGATATCCGTACTTTTCGAATCAAATCGAAACGAATAACGAATCAAATAAAATTTAACAGACAAAATTCCCAGCCATAATTGCAAATATTTGGAAAATGAAAACTCACTTTTTTGTTATAAGACTTAAAAGCCAGGAAAACCAATCCTTAAGAAAATCATAACTAAAAAGATTTCTAAGTTAGATAAAACCATTATACGAGACTTTTGAGTTTTTACAATGACGTAGAAAGCAATACCAAATATTATAGTTGCATCATATTTCTGATGTACTTCAGGTTTATAAATCACCACTAGATTGTTTAAACAACCATATGTTATAAAATGGATTTCTACTTTAGACAATCATATGTTGTACATCAGCAATACAATTATATGTTATAAAATTTCATATATTAATTTTATCTAAGTTGGGGATATTTTTAACTAAGAATTTTTTTTTTAAAATCATCTGTAGTGATTTTATAAACATGAAGTACATCAATGATATATTGTGTTTTACTAGGAGTAGTTTATAACCTATGTTTTGAGGTTTTTATTGAGTCAAATTATGTGTTTTGTAGTTTTTTGGATTATTTTGGTATTATTTGTGTTTTACATGTTTTATGTATGTTTGGAACAAAAGGGATCGATTGGATGTAAAAAACAAATTGAAAATGCACGACTGTGCAAATGAGTAAGTTTAGCAACATATGGAAGGATTCTCACAGTGCGATTGAGCTCCAATTTTGACCCAAGATAGAGAACTGAAATATACTACCAATGCCGCTAGTTTAAGATGTATCCATCGTTTTATGAAAATTTAAGCACATTTTACTAAAATCTTGTATGTCGGCTGGTTCAATACGAAATTTTTTTGGTTTTTCTTATTGTCGGTTTGGTTTTGTCTAAAATTTTATCCAGACGTGCTATTTTGAGCCATTATTTAAGTTAAGCTTTATTTTATATTAAACTTTCAGGTTTTAGAGCTCTAGGAAAATAAGAGGATCTTTCTGAGCTCATGTTTTTATCTCTTTAATCAAATTATACAGATTTTATTATTGAGTTTGTGTTTTCTGGGTATGTCTGACTAGCTTCATAGTTAGGTTTTAAGGTTTCAAAGAAATTGATGAGAATAAATGTTTATGGCTGTTTGTTTGAAGAATCTTCATTAGAATTATTTACTTAGATTGTTATTAATGTTTGAATTTTATTGAACACCTAATTCATGATCCTAGGTTAATTGAATTCAGCGGGAGTTGATTTGATTACTTGAAAATAATCTATGTGAGCAAAATGTTTTTAACAAATGGGAATTGATGTTATTGCACTTTATGAACCTATAGAAACTCCAACTTAATGCAAGTTTAGTCTCTAATGGAACCACTGGAGTGGAAATATTATACAATTGTGTTTTGAGTTCTAAAATAGTTCTTAACTGATTCTCCGATAATTTCTCTACATTCTTGTTCTAATTTCCTGCGATTTTTTAAAATCTAACGCTTATTATTTATAAATTTTAGCTTTTTTGAATTTTTATATTACATATTTACTTTCTGCTTAGCTTAAGAAAAACTAATATTTTTTTTTGTTTTAGCTTTATCCTATTATGCAGACTTACTGTGTAACTTTAGTTTCTCTGGATTCTTCGCTTCTATAATATTGTGATTTGCTGTACACTTTCAGTGTGATTAAATGGTTAAATCTCACAGCTATTAATCAGCAATATGATGCAACTGTAATTATTTTGTATTGCTTTATATGTCTTTATAAAAATTCAAAAATCTCACTCTAAAGATAAATATCTTGTATATTGGTTATATCTACTTGATGATATTTTAATTATGAATTTTATAAAAGTATTGGTGTTGCTAACTTTAATTCTTATATAAAACAAAATGGAAACATGATTCAACCGTTATTCTTTTGAACATAATTTTTAATTTTCAAGTGTTTACAATTCGCATATTTAATATTCAAATATTGTGTGGACATGTTTATTCCTCAAATAATTATTGAATGTGTCAAATAAGGATTAGATTAGTTAACCGTTAGTTTATTGGTTAACGGTTTATTATTTCATTTTCAGTTTTGCGTAGTCAACTATTAGTTAAAGAATAAGTAATACTCTCTCCGTTACATTAATATAGACTTTTTGTGTTTTCTATGAAAATATTATAAATTTCAAGAATACTAATTGATTTTATTGATTTACTATTGGTTAAAATTTATTGAAAATTGAAAATTATAGAAAACAATACATTTATTATAGTGATTTAATGAGTTTTCTTAATATGTGTGAAAACAGTAAAAAAATCTATCTTTATGAAACTGAGAGATTATTTGGATATTATAGTTGTCAATTACAAAATACTTGGAGAACAAAATACCAAATTTCCCATCATTAGTCACCATATTATCCCATCAACACTTGAACCAGTTTTTTTAGAAAAATATATACTAGTTGTCATCAACTTTGCTGATTTCCTCGAACGGTAAAGATTCGAGTCTATCTTTCCTTCGTGGTTTAGTAGTTGAACTAAACTCGTGGAATGGATAATGGATCACCTAAACCTTTAACTAGTTTACTTTAGACAACATTCTTGAAATAAAACATTGTTTTCCTTTTGAGAATAAACAATTTTTATATTTTCTAATAATTGAAAAGTATATATTTATTTAATAGTACCACTACTCTTTCATGTCTCCTCCTATATTTTATTTGTCTTACATATCATTCCAATCTTGAACAAAAGAGCATTTTGTTCCTTTTCTTCTTTATCTCCCTCCTCTCATTTCTGGTGTTTTTCCTTTTCTCATTCCTTTCGTAAACCAAACTATTTTTTTTGTTCATTTTGACATTATCGTTCAAGTGTCTTGGGTTCGAGCATGTCAACGAGATTTAAAAGGCTTTATCAGAAGAGCTTCAACTGTTTCTCCGACATTTCCGGTAAATCGATTATAAATTATTACATGTGTTACTTGAAGTATTCATTTATAATCGATTACAAATTTACACTAAAAGTTAACCGATTATAAACACATGCTGAATGGCCATAAATGATCATTTTAATGATTACAAAATGAATTAATGAGAAATTCCTTTTGTAGATGAGAAGGATGAGATGGATATTGGATATCCTACAGATGTACGACACGTGTCACATATCGGTTGGGATAGTTCATCGAGTAGTGCACCGAGTTGGGTAAGACATTTTGTCTTTCAATTACAAGGTCAATCGATATTGGTTAAGTCTGAACCGGTTCATTTACTTTTTTTACAGCTACATGAATTCAAGACGAGCAACAACGTTGTAGAGTCAAATTCATCGTGGCCGTTTACAGGCAAGTTTTTTTTTTTTTTTCTTTTCTAAATATATTATACATTAATTGACTGATGGATGTATAAAATTAATTAATAAAACAAAATATTGAGATATTTTGTATGCAATTGTTTAATAACTTCAACTGTAATTATGTGATTTGAAAAATATATAGATTTGAAATCAGCCATGGAAGCATTTGGAGAAGTTGAAAGCAGCAAAGGATTGGGGAGAAAATCAACGAAACAAAACCTGAAGAAAAAGCTCTCTTCAAAAGCCTCTAAGTTGTGTAATCCATGTTCACCAAGATTCTTAAGATCAAGCAAGGTCCTTGCTTGATTATTAATTTAAATTCCATTGCGATTGTTTATATAATAATGTAGAGAATATATTGGGATATTAATGTTAATGTTTAGAATTGTGTACATATTAATATTCAAATGTGTTTCTTAATGAATGTAAGATTTATTCTCAGTAAAAAAAAAAGAAGAATGTAAAATTTATTTAAGAAAAAAACGTTTGTTATATTAAGTGCTTCAAGTGTTTAAAGAATAAATAACCATCCTATGATGTTCTTAAACCATTCTTGTGCTGATGTGATCCTATGATAAACCTCTTTTGCAGGTTATAATTGTTGATCAAAAATACTTGCAAAATAAAACTTAAAACACATGTTGCTTTAAGGTAAACTAGATTCTGACCCGCCCTTTGAAAGGGCGGGTATATATTTTGTTTTAAGATTTTTGAATAAAGGGTAGGTATATATTTTATTTTAAAATTTTTGAATAAATTAATTTTTATATTTTTTTGTATTTTGTAATTATATTTGTGTTTAATCATTTATAAATAATATAAAAGATTTAATGTTATTAATATAAAAGAATAATACATTAATAATAAAAAATTGGACCAAACATTTATCAATAGGTCATGTTCATGTTATAATAGAATAGATATGAAATGGCGGATATATATTTTGTTTTAAAATTTTTGAATAAAGGGTAGGTATATATTTTGTTATAAATTTTTTGAATAAATTAATTTTTATATTTTTTGTATTTTTGTAATTATATTTGTGTTTAATCATTTATAAATAATATAAAAGATTTAATGTTATTAATATAAAAGAATAATACATTAATAATAAATAGTTGGATCAAACATTTATCAATAGGTCATGTTCATGTTTTAATAGAATAGATATGAAAGGGTGGGTATATATTTTGTTTTAAAATTTTTGAATAAAGGGTAGGTATATATTTTGTTTTAAAATTTTTGAATAAATTAATTTTTATATTTTTGTAATTATATTTGTGTTTAATCATTTATAAATAATATAAAAGATTTAATGTTATTAATACAAAATAATAATACATTAATAATAAATAGTTGGACCAAACATTTATCAATAGATCATGTTTCTGTTTTAATATAATAGATTTCTCTATTTTTTCTTTTTGGCTTTTTGATTTATATAGAAAACAATTAGACCTACACGTTCCTACAAACTTGGAAGCAGATGCATAACGGAAAAGATAATGGAAAAGTGATTCATGTGCATGTTCCTATCAAAGAGGAAGTGAAGCCGTGATCTAATTATTTGCATAAAACAAAAATAAAAAGAGAAGACTAAGTCTCTAGACTTAGCCGTTGAACTTCACTTTGATTTTCTTGTGCAGATGAGTCTTCCATAGTTAGCTTTATTTGCTGACTCATCAATACTCCCCTCCTCAAATAGAACCTTGTCCTGAAGGTTCAATTATAAACAATTGAGGTTGTCTGCATTTGTGACTTGGCATGTATCGCTCATCACAGCTAAAACAAAGACCGAGGCTGCGCTTCATCTTTAGATCCTCCCAACTGAGCTTTTTTTGCGCTTGTGTATGTGAAGGTTGTTATGGTGCTGAATTGTTGTTGTTGGGCTGCTGTGAGTTGATGTTGGAGCCTCTCGGACTGGTCCATTTCTTCTCTCATTCTAACTAGTCATCTCGTAACCTTGCTAGATTAATGATTTATGTTAGAGTCTTTGGCTTGAAGATTAGGATCCCTCTGGATATTGATGCGTGTAAGCCACCCATATAAGTGCCTACAAGTGCTTTGTCTGTCCAGCCCTCGAATTTGTTGTGAAGTTTTTCAAATTTCTGTTGATAGTCATTTAAAGACCCTTTTTGTTGGATGTGTGATAATGATTCATCAACTTTTTCACCATCTAGTGGCCCAAAATGTGATCCTATAATAAACCTCTTTTGTAGGTTATAATTGTTGATCAAAAACACTTGCAAAATAAAACTTAGAACACACATTACTTTCAGGCAAATTTCTCTGCCTTTTCTTTTTGGGTTTTTGTTTTATATAGAAAACAAATTGAAACTACACGTTCCTGCAAACTTGGAAGAAAATGCATAATGAAAAAGATAATTGAAAAGTGATTCACCTTACCTTGTTCCTATCAAGTAGGAAGTGAAGTAGTGATCTAATATTTACATAAAACAAAAATAGAAAGAGAAGACTAAATCTCTAGACTTAGACGTTGAACTTCACTTTGATTTTCTTGTGCAGATGAGTCTTCCATAGTTAACTTTATTTGCTGACTCATCATCATAATCCTGAAATGCTGTCTATTGTTTTAATTATTGTCGTTGTAACTTGTAATGGTTTCACCAAGTTCTTTTTTTTAGCAAGTTGAGGTATGATATTTAGTATAATGTCTTAAGATGTTTTGAAAACTGCACAAAGTTGTACCTTTGTCTGAATCTAGTATCCTTTTTAGCTGTTCTACAAAATAAACAATTTTTTCTTTGAGTTTTGTCTTTTGTCTGAATCTAGTATTCTTTGTAGCTGTTTTACAAAATAAACAATTCTTTCTTTGAATTTAGTAGATTTATTAAATTTGAAAAATATTCCAAAATAATTTTTTTACTAACCATATTCGCAATTTTTAAATTTCGTTTGGAAAATATCCATTTCAAAATTTTGTAGACATGAGCTTGCATGTATAATTTCTTGGAACTATTGCTAAGAGTTTGTATTATGATTTTAATTCTATATCTAAAATATTAGGTTGATTTTTTTTTTTTTTTTGTAAATCAGGATATTAACTACGATTAAATTTCTTTATGGATTGCTTTTTAATTCCATCAAATATTTTACTCTGAATACAAGTTTGTTCAGTTCTGTTAGTGAGTAGCTTTACAATAGATTTCGTAGGAGTGAACACTACAAACTTCCAAGATAAATGGTCAATGTAACTTTCGTGTGTGGTTAGGATGCAACCAATGGCGGACCCAAAAAACGGGTGTAAACAGTAGTTCGAACACCATAAGCCTTTAGTTCAACTGGAAAGGATCCCGGCCATTGTGTCAGAGGTCTCCAGTTCGAGTGGCAGCTGGGACGAAACCAATATTACATACTGTGGTTTCGGGTCTGGGAGGATTAAGGCTTCGGCCCGAACCTCCTGGTAATTCAAAAAAAAAAAAAAAAACAGTAGTTCGAACTTGAGAAAGGGGGTTTAATAGCCTAAAGTTTATAACCAAATAAGATATTATTCATTACAAAAGTAATCTTATAAATCAAATTTTTATTTAACTGTAGCAATTGAACCCTTTTTCCATCTATGTAAGTCCGCTTCTGGATACAACAACTGAACAAAGTTCCACAAATTTAATGTTTTGTTTAATATTCATCTTTAGACTTTCGTTTATGTATATTCATCACTAAGTGTTAATCACCTTCTCGAAAAATCGTTAATTGAAGATATGACTTTATTTTAGGAAAATCTGAATATTTTGAATACGATTTCAAAGTCTCTGTTAAAAAGAGAGAGTACATATCTGTTTAACATGGTTTTTGAAAGCCCTTTTTTAAGAAAAAACACGGTTATATCAGAAAGACATGGATATCTGGGCTAGTTCCATGTCTCCTTCTCCTTGTTTGGGTTTGAAAATATTAATTCAGACATCTATCAGTGCAGCTCAATTTTTTTTTTTGGGTGAAATTGGAGCTCACAAAACGCACAAATAGTATACCAGCTCACACTTTGGCAGCTTGTACTGAATTAAATGATGATTTTTTTCTCTTCCCAGTTATACTCTCACCACAGTGGCTTGATCAACACTTGTACAACGAAAATATACATTTTTGACATAAGATTTTTTTTTTGTGACCACAAAGATGTTAGGGGTTGAAATTTGCATGTTGTTGACACAATAAAAGGATATATTTTGAGCCATAGATCTGATTAAATCTATGCATCTCGTATCATGGTAATTTGATAGATCCAATAGTTTTCTTTCCATCATGAGGTCTTCCAAATATATCCTTCAGGTAGTTCGAAATATACACGATCTTTCTGTACCGACCCCCTCGTTGTTCTCTAGTGAAGATGCATACAAGGATTTTTAAGTCATTTCTACGATACAATAACTATTTGATCTCGAGCAAGACCATTTGAAACACTGGCTCATATGTTTGATGTAACTGCATATTTTAATTTTCGAGCATCGTGTTGCCGAGGTTGATGCTGCTGTCGATTGTCTTGGTTGTCACGTAGACTATGTTTCTCGAGGAGAGCCGTTTGTAATGCTGTCCTGACGGAAGTCTGTAGTGCTGCTTGTTAAGTAGTGGTAAACGTCTCCAAAATCTGACGGATTTTTTTCAAGTTGTTCATCTAGAATTTTTCGTGGTGCTATCAAATGGTTTAGATTGAGAAATCTAAACGGATTGTCTCTGATAGAAACTGATGTAGTAATCAATAGGGTGTAGATGCAATTGTTTAATTTGAAAATGCTCAAAAGTCTCTACGAACTTGAATGCGTTGAAATCACTAATGATCTAGTCGAAAACAAAGGTTTAGAAAGCGAAATTTTGTTTTATAAATCAATATACAAAGTCTACTATATATAGTCATAGGAAAAGTCTTAAATCCCTAAAAATTAACGATCTAACATTATATTCTTAAGTCATAATCCTTAGCTTTAAAGACATAGAAAACTAACGCTTGATATAAACAATAACAATAAAGGAAAAACAACACTAAAGCCGAAAATGAAAGTATGAGTGCATCACTTTTTTTTTGCTAACCGAGTATCCTGGCCCCATCAAGGTGGTCCAGACTAGAGACCGAAAGGAGAAAGGACCAAGCTTGCGTTGGTTACTATGTGTCCCACTTTGAATAGTTTTCGGTCTCAGGCGCTGGAGAACCACATGTAAATTACCTCAGTGGCCGGGATTCGAACCCGGGTGACGGTACTCACAGCCGTGAGCCCTTTACCACCTGCGCTAGAAGCCCCGGTTTTGCATCACTTTCTTTCATCATGCTATAATCAATTTTCTCTCCATATGATAAATCAGTTTCTTTAATATTAATTTGCTATAAAATATGAAAATGAATGAAGAAAACCAAGAACCTTTGATACATTAAGATGAGAGGAATTACTTATCCCTGGACACATTCCAGAATCTATTTGACCAGATTTCGCATCATAGCTAGTCACCTTGCATATGTTTTGGCCATACTTCTTGATGATATCGAGTTTCATGTCCCAAAGTGAAGGGCAAAGCCAAATAAAACATTCACCTCTGACCTCCAAATTTTTAACAAAAGTTACATTGATATAGACTCCCAAATTTATCAAAAAGATTTTTTTTAATTAATATATTTACTAAATCGTCTATAATCTCCAAAATCTCAATGCAAGTCCTATCAAGACTGAAGGCTGGTTTGCTTCATCTCTTATACTACACCTCCTACTCAATGGCGGGCCAAAGAAAAAATGATTTCACCGGAGTCAAACTGTCCACTAAATAGAAACATTTCTTTTTTTCAAAATCGTCAACAATGGGAATGGAACCTTCAAGTGTTCAGAATGCAAACTTAACCAACTTTGCTAGTGATGTTTCAACATTTTTGTATACAATCAATAGTTAATAGTGATTTAAGTGATGTCACATGACACCACATGTTTCTATGCTGATGCTTCTGCTCTTCATTGATGTTTACTTCTCTATATTCTCAGGCACAGCTTCAAGTTATTATTCATCAATGTATTTGATACCTTGTTGGTGGGCTCAAAAATCCTATTGGGCTTTTCATAAACTCTTTTCCCCGGCCTAATAATTTGAAATAAATATCACAGTAACGACGACGTTTCTGATACCGTTTATAAAATCACTAACCTCCGGCGAAGAAGATGAGAGACGAAGAAAATTGAGTTCCGTTTGAATGCAGAAGAAGGACTCCTCTGATCGAATCGCATTCTTCATTTCTCTTCTGAAAATTGAATTCTCAACCATCCAATCCGATCCACGATTCAACGGTTTTGATCTGACGTTCTCCGGTTGCGATTTCACCCACCCGCGGTGGTGATCGGCGATCATCGAGATGTCGTGGGGGTTAGGGTGGAAGAGATCGTCGGAGAGTTTCCGTCTGAGTCTCTCTTACGGCGCGGACGATCTAAACGAAGATCCAATCCGATCATCATCCGCTTCTCCGTTCGGATCTCCGACATCGGTAACGTCATCTCCCTGCTCCTCGTCTCCCTCCGCGGTGGAGGATCCGGAGCTAGGTTTCCGGATCGATTTGGACTGGACGGCGGGGGATTCGGAGGATCAGGTCGCGTTGCGGCTCGAGTCGCAGCTGATGGTGGCTTTGCCTGCGCCGAACGACACGGTGGTGGTTGAATTAAACGGAGAAGGCGAGGAAGTTGGGGTGGTGATGAGAGTTGAGAAACGGAGAGAGCCACTGAGAGCAGTTACGTTGATGAAAGCGGCTGGCTCTGGTCAGCAGTATGATGGTGTAGGCGTTTTGACGAGGCTGATGAGGTCTGATATGATGCCTGCGGCGATTCCTGCGCCGGATATTGATGTTGCTTCTTCTTGTGGGGAGCATTGGAAGACTGTGACCTCGTTGAGTTTATCTGGTGTTGGTTTGTTGGTATGGTTTTTTTTAACGTTTCTTGATTCTAATGAAGAAATGTTGTGATAAAGCATTGAACTTTACAGGTAATGCCAGTTGAAGTGACTGAGTTGCCTCTTCTTGAGAAGCTTTGCCTTGAGAATAATAAATTGTCAGTTTTGCCACCGGAGCTAGGGAAGCTGAAGAACCTTAAAGTTCTTAGAGTTGACAACAATATGCTTATCTCTGTTCCAGGTGAGCTTTTACTTGCTTATACTTGTTAATCACATCTTAATGCTAAAAGAAAAGTATGTTGGTACTCTTGTGCAGCGGAACTAAGACAGTGCGTAGGTCTTGTTGAATTGTCATTGGAACACAATAAACTCATCCGGCCTCTGCTTGATTTCAGGTCACTTTGGCAGAGAGCTGGTATCACTGTTTTGCTTTTTTCTTGGATATAGTAGGAGGCTGATTTGGTATTTGATTGTTAATGCAGGGCGATGGCTGGGCTACGAATACTACGGCTTTTTGGTAATCCCCTTGAATTCCTTCCAGAGATATTACCTTTGCATCAGCTTCGCCAGTTGTCTCTTGTAAATGTTAGAATTGTGTCAGATGAGAATCTGCGATCAGTAAATGTACAGATAGAGGTAAGAAGAAAACTCATCACACAATCTACTTGTTATTCTCTATATGATTAAGGTTTTATGCTAAGGGTGCGTTTTCATGATGCCAGACAGAAAACACTTCCTATTTTGGTGCATCTAGGCACAAGCTAAGTGCCTTCTCTCCCCTTATATTCCGTTCTTCGTCTTGTCATCATCCTCTTCTAGCATCTACATTGGTGAAGATAATGCAAGATGAAGGAAATCGTTCTGTTATTGGTAAAGATGAAAATGCAGTGAGGCAGCTTATAAGTATGATAACTAGTGACAATCGCCATGTGGTATGTTGGTATTTGTTCTCTGCTATTACTTGGAAAAAAGTACTTTCTTTGGGAACAATCACCATAACTACAGGTTTGATAGGTTGAGCAAGCATGTGTCGCTTTATCATCTCTTGCTCGAGATGTTAGTGTGGCAATGCAGCTAATGAAGTGTGATATAATGAAGCCAACTGAAACTGTTCTGAAATCTGCGGCCCCAGACGAAGTGATATCTGTGCTACAAGTCGTGGTCACCTTAGCTTTCGTATCTGATTCCGTTTCTCAGAAGATGCTCACCAAGGATATGTTAAAATCCTTAAAATCCTTGTGTGCTCATAAGAATCCTGAAGTAAGACAGATGCATTTTTGCTTTCTTAATAAGAAAAACCTATCAACTGAGTTTTTATTTTCCTTAGGTTCAAAGACAAGCTTTATTAGCAGTTGGGAACTTGGCCTTCTGTTTGGAAAACCGTCGTATTTTGATTACTTCCGAGAGTTTGAGGGAGTTATTGATGCGGTTGACTGTCACACCTGAACCACGAGTCAATAAAGCTGCAGCTCGAGCTTTGGCAATTCTTGGTGTGTCTTGTGTGCTATATTGCCGTAACTGTTTTATACTCTTAGCTGGGTTTTACATTCAATATTGTTCCTATGATGACAGGAGAAAATGATATTCTGCGACGTTCCATAAAAGGCAGACAAGTACCAAAACAAGGACTGCGAATACTCACCATGGATGGAGGTGGAATGAAAGGTCTTGCAACGGTGCAGATTCTCAAAGAGATTGAGAAGGGAAGTGGCAAGCGAATACATGAACTATTTGACCTTATATGCGGCACATCAACAGGAGGAATGCTAGCTATTGCCCTTGGTGTCAAGCTTATGACACTGGAGCAATGCGAAGAAATTTACAAAAATTTAGGTGCGTAGAATTCCCTTTGGATAGCTTTCTAGACTTATTGGTTCTGGACTTTACTTTGAATGATTTTACTTTAGGAAAGCTTGTTTTTGCTGAACCTGTCCCAAAGGACAATGAAGCTGCAAGTTGGCGGGAAAAGTTGGACCAGCTATATAAAAGTTCATCGCAAAGTTTCAGAGTTGTTATACATGGATCCAAGGTATATACAGATTCTTAGTTGCTTTCTCCTATAGCGACATCAAATTGAAGAGCAATCCTTTATGGTTTTGGTTTTGAGGTATTATCTGTTTGTTGTTTGGTATCTTGGATTTTAAATGTAAGATTTCCTTCAAATTGTAAAAAGATATGCTTGTTGAAAACCGAATAGCTCTTGTTGGTTTCTACATGACTTGGAATCAGGTTCTATAATATTATTCTGGCTTGCAGCACAGTGCAGACGAGTTCGAGAGACTATTAAAGGAGATGTGTGCTGATGAGGATGGAGATCTTCTAATAGAATCAGCTGTGAAGAATGTTCCAAAAGTTTTTGTCGTATCTACTCTTGTTAGTGTGATGCCTGCGCAACCATTTATATTCCGGAACTACCAGGTATAACACTTCACTTTTTTTTTTTTTATGGTTATTACCGTATTTTCTGTTATTTTGCTAGGAAGGGTTTACCACTTTACATTGTCCTCCCTATACTTCTCTTGTGTATCATGTGCTCTCTTTTTTTTTTTTTAATATTTGCAGTATTCTGTTGGAACACCGGAAATGTCATATGCATTTTCAGATCATTCAGGCGGCAGTACATTAACTTCATCGACTGCCAGTGATCAAGCTGGCTATTACAAGCAAAGTGCGTTTATGGGAAGTTGTAAGCATCAGGTTTGGCAAGCAATACGCGCATCATCAGCTGCTCCATATTATCTTGATGATTTTTCAGTCGGTACAATACCTTTTCTTTTCTAGTTTTATCCTTGAGACCCATGTAAGCTTTTAAGCTGATTTTTTTTGTATAATCTCTGTTTTCTCTTCAAATCGCTTTAGATTCATATCGCTGGCAAGATGGTGCAATTGTGGCAAACAATCCTACGATCTTTGCCATTAGAGAAGCACAACTTCTATGGCCTGACACAAAAATTGACTGCTTAGTTTCCATTGGCTCTGGCTCGGTACCAACAAGAGTAAGTCCTGTTTTTCTCCTACTTGTGAAAATCAATTGATTGATATGTCGCTGAAAATGACAATTACAAATGGTCAAATTGTTCAAAGTCTTTGTTTATATGATGAGCCAATGAAATACATAAGGCGAATAAAAGCTGACCGTCTTAATTAGTTGACAAAGCTTATCTAACTCTCTTGTAGGTACGGAAAGGCGGATGGCGTTATTTAGATACTGGACAAGTACTGATTGAGAGTGCATGCTCAGTGGAACGGGTTGAAGAAGCTTTAAGCACATTGCTTCCCATGTTGCCAGAGATACAATATTTTCGATTCAACCCAGGTAATACGCAGCACTTTAAAACTTGAAAGAACACTCTCTATCCTCTTGAACACCTGGGATATCGTAAATTTCTATTCCATGCAATTATTATAGTGTGGAAGTGTTTTGAATCTGGTTAAGCCTGTACATATACGTTCTATGCAGTTGATGATCGCTGTGGAATGGAGTTGGATGAGACTGATCCAGCGATATGGTTAAAACTGGAAGCTGCAATTGATGAATACATACAAAGCAATACCCAAGTACTTAAAAACGTATGCGAGAGGTTAACTCTCCCCTTCCTAAACGATGAGAAATGGTGTGAGAATTTGAAACCACGGTTTATGAATGGAAAGCTACCAAACAGCAGAGGTATCCATTTCAAAATTATTTGCGCTTGATAAAACCTTATCAAACTGTAGCTTAGTGACTTATCATCTGTCATCCCTCGACAGTAGAGAGCAGTCCGTCTCTAGGATGGAGACGCAATGTTTTGCTTGTGGAGGCTCAGCATAGTCCTGACTCAGGGAGAGTGAATCATCATGCTCGTGCACTTGAGTCATTTTGTTCGAATAATGGAATAAAGTTATCTTCTTTACATGCGACTCCTGGAGGCCCGAGACCATCTCCAGGAACTGCTTTCCCCACACCATTTAGCTCTCCTCTAATAAGCGGAAGCTTGCCGTCGAGCCCCCTTCTTTTCACTCCTGATCATGGCCCACAGAAGTTTAATAGGATTGACATGGTTCCACCACTTAGCTTGGACGGAGGTCATGCTGGAAAGACGGTTTTGTCGCCTCCATCATCTCCTCCACCAAAAAGACAACTCTATCTTCCATTACGACAAATGCATGAAAAGTTACAGAACTTACCCCAAGTGGGGATCATACATCTCGCGCTTCAGAATGATTCTAATGGTTCGATCCTAAGGTAACATACAAACTTTTCCATTTCCACGACATCACACATTCAAATCTAAAATGTTGATTCGAGTTATAATAGATACATTTCCTTTCTGGTTTCATTTAGTTGGCAAAATGATGTATTTGTGGTTGCTGAACCTGGAGATCTAGCTGATAAGTTCCTCCAGAGCGTCAAATTCAGTATATTATCAGTCATGCAAAGCAATCGCCGAAAGGCTGCGTCAGTTCTTTCCAACATCTGCTCAATCTCGGATCTGGTGCGTAGCAAGAAATGCTTCCAGGTTGGGAATATCATCCACCGTTATATCGGACGCCAAACCCAGGTAAGAAGATACTCTCATTTACAACTTATATGTGTTGTTAGTAAGATAGCTTTGCAGAGTATTTTTGTTTGTGATGTTACTTGTTAATTTTTAAAGGTGATGGAAGATGATCAAGAAATCGCAGCATTTATGTTCCGCAGAACTGTCCCTTCGACCCACCTAACTGCAGATGACATTCGCTGGATGGTAACGGCACTCTGACCTTTGTACTACCAATAATAACCATGTGCTACTGTCCTGTTTACAAAAATATACTCTCTGTATAAGCTCAAGTTTGGATGATGGGTACAAATCTCGAAACTCAAAAGCTAGTGATAAGTGCAAGGAGAGCTGTTTAGGAGAAGGCCACATATTCTGTTTTCATGTTAAACATATTATGTTTAATTAAATGGTTTCGGTTTACACCTTAGATGCCTTGAGTACTGGATACTCAAGAATCTCTTAGGCTTTGGGCGATTTTGAGGTCTCTATTAACAAAACCTTAATTGCATTTGGTTCGTGGTTTGCTTCTACCTTTGATTGATTGGAGAATAAGTATGAGAAAAAGATGTTCTGTTATTGGTGATTTCTCCATTGATATTATCAGCCAGCTCATTAGAAAAGATTGTATATACACTTATGCTTTTAGCGTATTCTCTGAAACAGGTAGGAGCATGGCGGGACAGGATTATACTCTTCACAGGAACATTTGGACCAACACAAGCTGTAGTTAAAGCCTTCTTAGACTCCGGTGCCAAAGCTGTGATTGGTCCTTCAACTGAACCGCAAGAGACACCTCTAATCACATCTCAAGGTTCCCCATTTGAATACAACTTCGGAGACAACGGTAAGTTTGAGATTGGAGAAGAAGAAGACGACGAAGAAGAAGAAGAAGCGGAAAGGGAACTGATCGAACCGCCGACCCCGACAGCGACAAGTGACTGGGAAGATAGTGACCATGAGAAGATGAACAGAGACAGTAATAAGTGTTGTGGTCTTTGGGAAGACGAAGAAGAGGAAGTGTCTGAGTTTGTCTGCCACTTATATGACATGTTGTTCAGAGAGAACTCAAGTGTTGATGTTGCTCTTCAAAAAGCGCTTGCTTCTCATCGAAAGCTCAGGTACACTTGTCATCTTCCCAATGTATAGAGAGAGAGGAGACAGCAATCTTTTTTTTAATTAATTATATACCTTTTTTGACCCGAGGGAGAGGAAAATTGAAAACAAAAGAAAAAATACAACATTTGGTTCGTTTCTGCATATAACAGTAAGTTTCTTGCTTATAAAGCTTTAAAGAGGTACATGGAATAAGATTTTTACAAATTTTGGTATTTATGCCTTCACTTCTCGCTCATCTTTTGTTTATAGATTTGATTAACTGATAGAATCGTATTATACTTTTTGTTTGGGATGGGAATTATGAATATACTGCAAAAGATAACAAACTAGGCCAAAGGATTTGACTTTTGTATATTTAGGGTTTGTCTTATCTGTTCGTTTATATGGAAGAGGTCAGCATACCTTGTGGTAAAAGTAAAACCATGTAAAGATTAGACTTCTTTTATACATATAAACATAAATAGAGGGTAACACATGTGGTAGGCATATACCGTCGAGTGTTGACCATTAAGACATGCTAAAACAGTTTCAATGCGTTAACCAATCTTACAGATAAGATCAATGCTCACAACCTCTGATCCAGAAAACAATACTACCAAAGAAACCTTTGAACTAAGTTCATAAATTTTCTTCTATTATATCCGAAAAAATGGAAAATTGGCCAATATTAGACAGTTATCTATCATCTAAGAAGCTAGGGGCTTGTTTCATTGCTGACAAGTAACGATTTCCACCTGAAGAGAGACACTGATAATAATATCTTTAATTCATTGAGACAGAGTCTCCACCTTTACCCAAGTAATACACCAGAGTGAAGTCACATTCACAATCAGGCTTACATCCTCTGTTCACCATAGCCTTAAGCAACTTCTTCGCCTCATCTAACTCACCTTCATTACAAAACACATTAACCAAATGACTTTTCCGTACGAGGAATCTCTAAACTCCTCGAGCTCACTGAACATACGTAAAGAATGGGGGAACATGTGCGTAGTAAACAATAGCATGAGCAGTGAAACACTCCATTTTGAGATCGGGGCGATTCTTGATGTCATAAGTTAAAGCACAGTTTAAAAAAATCTCAGCCGTTTAAGGGTTCTTCAAAAGTCAATATTTTAGATATAAGTAGTAGACTTTAATAAGTAACAAGTAAAGCAGCTTCCAAGTATTCAAAATTTTGACAAATACTTGATACCGCAACTACTCGTTTAAAACGGGTTAGTACAAGTAACAAATTCAAATATTTGAACGAGTCAAGTCGAGTACCAAATATCCAAGAAGTAACGGTTACTTGTTATGTGTCTATCCCTACTAGAAACAATTGAAAATCAAAGCACATGAATCATTGTGATGATGGTTGGATTCATAAAATTTAGTTAGATATTCACTGGACCATTTTATTTCTTTTGCTAGGAACTGTTGGACCATTTTCAATTGGTTCAGCCTCCTAATAATAGGAGGAATTCTAATTTTATAATAAATTTGATATCATTTTCTAAATTTATTTTTAAAGGATAATTAGTTTCATAAGTATTTTAAGTTTGTAATGAAAAGGATTAAAAGAAAAATTTTAATTTTACCATAATTTTACTTTTAAAAGACAACCATTTTCATAAATACATTAAGTCTACGATAAAAAAAAATTAAACTAACCCTCTTAAATCATTTACAAATGTTTAAAAATCTTTTGTCAAATTTGTAAACACAGCCCACTCCCTAAATACTAAATCCTAAACAACACTCATTAAACCCGAAACCTAATTGTTATGGTATTTTGATTAAATATATTATTTGTAAGTGATATCTAAATTATGCTATTTCAAAATTTTCTCATAATAATAACATACAAGTACATTAATTTTAATTTTATCAAAAAATTGATAACACTTTCAAATTTACCTCTAAAGGATAATTATTTTTATAAATACATTAAATTTGTGATTAAAAAGATTAAATTAATCCTCCTAAATCATTTATAACTATTTTAAAGATTATTTATAAGTGTTTTAAAATCATTTATAAAACATTTAAAAAAATTATGAACTCAACCACACCTCCTAAATACTAAACCTTAAACAATAATATTAAATCCTAAACTTAAATATTATGATATTTTTTCTTAAAGGTGATATTCAAATTATGGTATTTCAAGCAATTTTTTTACATTTATCCTGAACTTAAATTTTTCTTGTTCTTTTAACTTTTTCCATCAATGAAGTAAATAAAATAGATCATGAAATAATTGAATAAAAAGTAGTAAATTCTAATTTCACTTTAAAAAACTTAAACTTTTACTCAGTTTTGGGATTTATTTTCCTTTCTTTTCCACTTTATTGTTTCTGCCGTTTTACTCTTTGCACCAATCACACCTTTAATTAAATTGATTACACACTGAAATTAGATGTGTGCAACAAAAGGATCCCTATTTTTTACGCAATAATAAATAACATAAATTGGTGAAAAAGCGCACTCTCTTTAATAAAAATACATATATTCACTCTCACACTGAAATACTGAATACAATTTTCTTTTCTCTCCCCTTTTCCAGGAATAAATAAATAAAATTTCGAATCATAATCAACAAAACAACTTACATTTTTCGATGGAAAACAAGTGTTTCATCAATTAATTGGCATCTTTCATGTGATTCTCTCCCAAAAATATTGTTGGCATTCCATTTTTTTATTGCTTCAGCAGCGGCTCACGGCTCTCTTCCCACTCGTCCAATCGGCTCGAAGCTTTCTCCACCTAAATCATTTTAAAAAAAAAAACTTTAAGTACCATATTTAATCCTAAATCATACCAAGATCTCTGCCCAACACTTTTCACATAAAGCATAGAAAATGTTTTTTTTTATTTTAAGTTTACCTCTTTATCCCAATCAGTTCTAAAGGTAACAATCACTAAGATTATGGTTTGCATTAATGTGCCACCAATCATCCCTGTCCAGATACCCTGTACCATTCAATCATTACAACACACAATTATTATTTCCCTATTATCACTATATTTAATAGGTTACATCAACGTAAACAAATTAAATGAGATTTATTATTAATTTACCTTTGCTCCCATATCATAGGTGAAACCAAGTACGAACCCAATCGGAATACCCACAACGTAGTAACATCCAATGTTAACGTACGCCACAAATGCTTGCCATCCACACCCAACAGCCACACCTAAATGAAGAATTAGCTAATTAATACTCATAATTAAAAGTATTAATCAAGTAATATCTATGATATATCTATAACAAACTTGATGGGGGTTATTTTTACCAGACAAAACAGGCTGAATGCCATTGAGAACAATAGTAATGGCTAGAAAGGGAGACAAATCCGCAACGGCCTCAGCCACTGCAGGACTATCAGTAAACGCATAGCTGATGACATTTCGCCACGACATGACCAAAATGGCTTCAAAAACCGCTAGCAAGAACGATACTCCTGTTGTCACTACCGTTGAAAACGCTGCCGCTCTTGGGTTTCCGGCTCCTAATTCATTGCTTACTCTCAC
The DNA here is from genome assembly GCA_905132885.1 of Moricandia moricandioides. Lineage (NCBI taxonomy): Eukaryota > Viridiplantae > Streptophyta > Magnoliopsida > Brassicales > Brassicaceae > Moricandia > Moricandia moricandioides. Next base: position 1,069,946 of record CAJHQQ010000001.1, read on the forward strand.
ACTATTCATTAAAACCCAACACAGAAACATTGTTATTAATAACCACAAGGTGTCTTATTTATATTTTTAAGGGGAAAAAAAGTAAACTCTGTTACTAACCTTGCAGCTGCGTTGAATCCAACGGAGACCATGAACGAGACTGCAGAAATTGACATGCTGCAAAAAAAAAAAAAAACTGATGAGTATTGGTTCAAGCAGAAACATAAGTGCATGCCGTTTTTGTTCATTGACGACACACAGTTTTAAACTCTCTAGAAAACGACAAAGTCAAGAGAGAAGCTTAAAGTGCTTTCTCTGGTCTCTACTGAACAAGAAAACGACGTGGTGAGTTGTCCTTTTCGACCCTTGATAAAATAAATCACTTAAAGCACGTAGAATAATTTAAGCGCGACAAATTATGTATAATAATGGTCACTTTCATTAATAATTGTGAACTCTGGAGATCATTTTTCTTTAATACACACTTTTTGCAATAATTACTTTTGTCTAACTGAATAAGACAAAAGTATCTATTATATGCTCAAATTCATTGCTAAAGTAATACTTTAATACACTAAATATATTAAAAAAATCTACTAATTTACAAGGTCCTTAATTATTTTTTTTTTTGTAATTTATGTTAATCTATGAAATTTATGATTTTTATCATTTACTAAATTCACATAAATTGCAAAAAAAAAAATAACTGAAAAATAAGTTTACTTAGCAGAAGTTTTATCAAACATATTTTTTTTAATAATTGTTTTTTTTCATATTTATGCCGTTAAGAGTATGAAAGGTAAGAAATAAAATGGTTTGTTGAATATGATGAGATTAATAATTTAGAAAGTTACCATATAGCGAGAGAATCCAAAGCAATCTCAGGGTTCTTGAGAAGTCCGGCGAGTAAAACAAGAATCTGAGAGTACCACGACTCGAGGCAGAGCATCACAGCTGAAGCCGCCGATAACCTAAAAAACTCCCAAAGACCTTCAAAAGCTTTCCAGCTAAAACCTTCCCAAGTCCTTCGACATCTCGGACTCATCTTTATATACACAATCTGAGCCGCAACGATGATCCACCACGAGAAGCTATGGATCAATGACAAAGCCAAGAGACCAAACCCAAGTCTATAGACAGCGATCCACGACAGGACAAGGTGTATGACTAGTGTCGCGGCTGAGATGTAAGCGCTCGGCGTGACGATGCTCTGAGCTTGGAGGAACTTCTGTATCGGGAAGTTGACTGCGTAAGCGAATATCACTGGGATCATGCCGTAGACGAAGACGGAAGCCATTGATGCGACTTGTTCCGGCTCGCCGAGTGTGTTGAGGAGAGGCTTGGAGAAGATGAAGAGAAGTGACATGGGGAGACAGGTCATGATCAGAACCACTGTTGATCTTTGGAGGTAAACGCCCAGCATCTCGTAGCGGTGGGCTCCATGTGCTTGTCCGCATAACGTCTCCACCGCACTTCCCATACCAAGCTATATAACCGGAAAGTCAACAAAACCGGTTAGATTCAGTTTAAATCACAATAGATCGGTTATTAAACCGGTTTCAATTGAGAGGAAACCGGTTAGATTGAGCAGAAACCGGTTGGATTCAGAGAAAATCGGTATGACCAGAACAAAAGTCCTTAGATTCAGTTTAAGTTGCAATAGATCGGTTAATAAACTGGTTTAAACTGAGAGGAAATCGGTTAGATTGAGCAGAAACTGGTTTAAATAGAGAAAAACCGGCTTAGATTCAGTGGAAATCGGTATTTCCAGAACAGAAGTCCGTAGATTCAGTTTAAGTTGCAATAGATGGGTTAAGAAATCGGTCTAATCGGGAAATCAACAAAACCGGTCAGATTCGGTTTAATTTGCCATATATCGGTTAGAGAAATCGGTTTAACCGGAAAACCGTTTAAACCGTTTAGATTCAGTTTAAATTGCAACGTTGAGAGAGATCGTTATTACCAGAAGTCCGTAGGTGAACATGTTGAAACCACTGTTTCCTAGTGAAGCGGCGGCGAGTTGGGAGCTGCCGACGTGGCCGGCGAAGATACGAGTGAGTATCGACATTCCGTTGTTGATGACGTAGACGAAGATCGCTGGAGCTGCAAGCTGGAAGAGGAACTTCATCTCTATGATCATCGCCAGGTAGATCCGGCGGAGATACGGCAGTTCTCGGTCGGTTAACACAGTCTCGAGCCGGTAATCGATGAACGATTTCGACGATTCAATAAATGAACGGTGGAGATTTTCTAACGACTCTGAATTCATTTTTTTCTTTTATTTTTTTTACAGAAAATAATAAATCGAAATCTGGGAACTATGATAGTGTTTATCTCTCTCTCTATCTACTTGTGTTTTTTTTTCTGCGTCTCTCTGCAACTTCGCTAGGAGTTATATAATGCGAGTTTGCCGTGTATGCTGACGAAAATAATAATAATTTAACTTTTTATTTGACTATGAATTTTTTTTGTTTAATAATTTTTAAAAAATCGGAAATGAACGAGGAAAGGCTGTTTTTTTTTTTTGCACGTTTCAATAATTTTTGTTCGTCTTGTTGTATCCAACGATGCCCAAAACTACACATGTTATAACTATTATTTGTAAAATGATCTAAAAATGATTTGTATAATTTTCAACAGAAAATATGATTTTTTTAAGATGTCATACAGATGGCATAGCATATTTTCATAAAAAAATTACAATTTTTATTAAAATAATTTATACTAAATTTCAAACTACATAAATTATGTAAACTAACTAAAAACTAGTCGAAATTAATAAAAACATACATATTCCTCAATTTCTTAGATTTAGTTATAAGAAAATCATATGCATATAAATATATTTTACTTTAAAAAAAAAAGAAATTTCAAATTTTTGTATATATTAAAAACTAATTACTAAATTATATCTTAACAACACATTTTGCAGTTATACTTTTATAGGTACTTATAAACAGACATAAAAATATTTAATGAAAATTACCAAATTAAAAGTTTTAATATTTTATATAAAGATAAATTTTATTAGAATAAAAGGAAAAAAATATATTTGAACAACAATTTTTACTTTTTATTTGTAACTTTTAAAAATGATTTATGATATTCAATTTTTAATAAAAAAATGAATTTTTCTTTCATTGTTTTATATGTGATCTTGACAAAATATACAAAAGGTCTTTAGATTATCAGAGTATAAACCAAATTCAGAATCTCTTTGTGCTTTCTTACAAATAATATAAGTTTTATCTCAAGCATCACTCAGCTATGATCTTTAGGTTTTGCTTTAGATATATTTTTTAATTAAGTTTTTTGTTTGCAAATTGCAATTATGTCATGTTCGCTTTTGTGTTTAATCCAACAGATTAGACCCGTCCTTGCTATAAGGCAAGTAAATCATCTGCTTTAGGCCACAAGATATGTATAAAAAAAGTTAGGGCCACATGACATAGAATATTAGTTAGGTCAAATGGTTAACTAGTTTGATTTGAGTTAGCATACAGTAGTTTAATCCTCTTGATGGCCAACATAGTTTTTTATTTTAAGCATTCAAAGACTTTATACACTTTTGTATTGGTTGAGAGTTACCATTTATTGTTGCTATTTATATAAAAGGCCCCATATATTTTGTTGTGCTTTAAGCCACCCCAAGTTATGGGACGGCACTACAATAGATGGACCATCTGAATATAAGTTTTACGTCTGTCCAATTAAACAGGTACATTGGGATAAAAGGGTCGACAAGCTATTTCCCCACGAGAACTATTATATAACATCAAATACTCATCAAACTATGACCTAATGTCAAATCTCCACGACTAGAAAATTATAAACTTATTTCTTCATAAATTAATAATTTTGAATATATTTCTCCTTGAACTGATACTTCCAAACTTAATTTCTCATAGACCATGGTTTTACTTGGTTTATTATTAACCAAATAGTGTAAACCGACTAAACCAAACCACAATTCATTGAAAACAATTTTTATTAAAGAATCTTGTTTATCTTCTTGTTAAAATTTCAAAATATAATTTTTTTTGAAATAAAAAAAGATTTCCTAATTTTTTACATATTTTGGATTTTAAAAACAAAATAAAATAAAAAAATTACATCAAAATTTTATGTTTACAAAATTTAATAAAATTACAATGAACAACTAAGATTATTAAATTTTTGTAACTTTTTTGAAATTTGAAAGAAAGAAATAAAATTTGATAAAAGTATATTTCAAAATCTATGTTTTGTTGAATTTTGATGTAAATCAAAATTAGATTTTTTGACATATATTTTTATTAACATTTGTTTTTTCTCTCTCAAATTTCAAAAAAGTACAAATTTAACAAGCTTATTTTTTCATTGTGATTTTTTTAAAATTTATAAAAATGAAATCTTGATGTAATTTTTTTCTTTTAAATTTTAAAAAACACAAAAATGTAAACCTAAAACAATATTCTTTAATAAAAATTGTTTAAAATGAATTTTGGTTTGGTTTAGTCGGTTTAAACTATTTGGTTAATAATAAATCAATTAAAACCATGGTCTATGGGTAATTAAGTTTCGAAATATTGGTTCGGGGAGAAATACATTCAATAATTCATGGAGAAATAAGTTTGTAACTTTCAAATCATGAAGATTTGACACTAGGTCATAGTTTGGTGGAGATCTGATGCTATATGATATTATTCATGAGTAAATAACTCGTCGACCGGGGATAAAATGCCCAACTATATCCGCAATATACATAGACATTTTAGAAACATTAAACGGCACTGATTACAAATTTTTATTTCTGCGTTTAGGTACTATAGACTTATCATTTGATGGCATCTTCAGTTGTAGATTCCTTCGTGAGACCGACCTCATATAGTTCCGTTAACTTCACATATAAGAACATGTTTTACTCGATTTAACAACTATCCCAATATAAAACTAGTTCTCTCGAAAATTCTTACGATGTTAAATCGAATAAGACAATATATTATTCCATATTTAAATGATATATCGATACCTTGTCGTTTTGTGAGAAATTGTATGACTAATACAACTTGGATGTTCTTAAAGCATTTTGTTTGTTTATATACATTGGTGATTTAGGACTAATCCGATGGAGACGTAGTCCTCTTCACTTTACTGGTTTATCATGATAAAGAACTCATGCCAAACTTGAGACATGAAGTATCACATGATTTGAGATCATAGATTATTAACCTCCCCACTACGCCACTCATGCTTCTAAAACAATAGTATGGGTTCAAACAAGAATTAGGATTATGAACTTTGAATGATAGATTTAATAAGCAGTTAACTAAAACAATTTCATGATCAGAAAAATTTGCATGGTCAGTGAGATGAACTTTAATTTTTATTCAAACCATGCATTTATTTTTATTTTTGTGGATAAGAAAATGACAGATAATAACTAACATGGCCTCGTGATTGCTCTCTCCATTTTTGATATCTTAACAAAAACATATTACTTTTAAACAAGATTTACTTTTGTAAACCGTGTGATTGTGGTTGTGTGGTAAAGAGGCGGGGCTGAGGTACTAACACGGTTCAGGCTCGACGCATCTGCTGTACGAGACTAAATCACATTTATTTTGGTCACCTAACACGGATATTGACCCAGGCTTTAAGACTTTTTTGAATATTCAGAAAAAGAATTTATCTGTGGGATGCATCTTCCCTTAGTGATTAGTCTGACCCTTTCTATGGATTTGGGATACCCACAGGTTAATCTAACTAGATTAGCACTGGCCGCTACGTTAGCACTAACTAGAATAGTCTTTTTGACCACTTTCCAAAGAAAGTCTTTAATATTTCAGATATGTTTTTTCTAATGAAAAAGTTAAGGACCTGTTGGGACTCCAAACACAGGGCTCATACCCACACCATACCCTGATCTAGTGGTGTAAACACCAGATTTTTCAAAAACCCAGGCTGACGATCTTCTGAAAGGGCAGAGCTAGTGATAATCCTCATAATAAGCTCTTCATGGTGTGGCAGATGTTGTCTCACCTTCTCAAGATCCCAAATTTTAGAGCAGAATTAACCGGGGTCTCTTAAGATGGAGTTATTAATTTTTCTAAGAGACGTTTCTTAGCTTTTAACTAAGAAAACCTAAGAACCGTCTCTTAAATAAGAACCATAAGAGACGTCTCTTAGCGGAAAAAATGTAAAAAAAAAAAAATATTAAAAAGACAAATTTTACGTTAAGAACCCCACCTTAAGAGATCCAGATTAATCATGGCCTTAGTAAGTTTACAAAGGAGGTCGTCGCTAACCGAGAGATTAGACTTAGCTAGCGTAGGAGGACCAAAGGGTGTTGATGGAGAGTCGCAACTCAACCCTGAGTCCTGCCAAACATAAATCTGTTCGCCGTTGTCTACTGTCCACGTCAAGCCGTAACGCAAAATTTCCCTACCCACTAAGATGCTTCTCCATCCATAAAAGGAAGTAGATAGGATTGGACAGATCATGACATTTCTATATATATATATACTAATTCAGTTATTGTTGAATTAGTAACATTTAAAGTAAGGAAAATCAACCTTTCGGGTTGCCTCCGCAAATACACAATGACATTTGAATTTTTCTTTTTGAATTAATTTGATCCGGTATATATATAACTTCTGTACATACTTAATTGAAGTTCTTTAGCAGATAATCCCTACACAAATTTTATTTTTGTGTAGTAAACATTAAACAAGACAAGACACGAGTGAACATTTATAGAACGTTCAAAGAAATCAATGCTTTGAAACAGTTGGTTTAATTGTTTTCTTTATAAATAATTTACTACTATAAAACTGTATTTTTTTTATTTTGCAACTTATGCGTATGAACACATTAAATGATAGTATTAGCTTTAGAGCATTCCATTGGATTATCAATATAATATATATATATATATAAACTAAAAAATACAATCAAAAATATTTTGATTTAGATAATTTTGTTTAGGTTTTCTGGAGTTTTAAAATATTTATTATATATATATATTTATTTATATATTTTTTTTTTTTTTTTTTTGAAAATTTCATAAAGAAAACTCTCTATTGGATATGCTCTTAGAAAGCTGTCAAAACAGGTTTGTTATGATACAATATTTCACTTGCATTAAAACTATTACAACATACAATCGGCTTATTGAGGGCTACGCGATCGGAGGTCCAATCAACTTTCGGTTTGGGTTCATTTGAGTTTTAGGTTTTCAGATTTATGAATTTCAGTCGCATTTGGATATTATAAAATTTCAAATCGGATTCGGTTTGAGTTTAGTCGGGTTTGGTCGGGTTTAGTTACATGTATAAGATCCGGTTGAACCCAAAATAATTTTGATTTTGGATACTAATCAGGTTAATGGTTGAATATACTAATTTATACTTGATTAAATTCAATATATTTTTAGTTGTTTCAGTGAATCTGCATTTAGCTTTTAAAACCATATTTTTGTCCTTCAAAATAATATGTTTGAAACTCGTCTATCAATCATATGAGATTTATCATTGAATTGTGTGTGACTACACTAAACATCATGATTCATGACAAACCAAAGCCTTGTATGAACGAAAATTATACATAATGAAACATAAAAATTAAAGTTAACAAGTAATAATTCTATAAACATAAGAATTATTGTTAAACTTTAAAAACATTGTTTAAACTTAAAAACAAATTTATTCGTAATTAAACTTCAAATGTAATGTCAAACATAATAATCTTAATATCAACCAAGTTAATATTAGACAAAGTATTTGAGTTAATTATTCATGTAATAACTAATTATTGTACGTACTCAATAATATTTTAATGTGTTTTAGATACATATTAGAAATTGAGATTGGATATGATATAATTATTTTTGAACTTCGAAATTTTAGGTTCTTTCGGATATCTATTTAAGTTTGGTTAAGGTAGACCAATAATTCGAAATACCGTAAAACAAGATCCATTCGATATTTATATCGGTTTGGATTCATTTTTATCGAATAAGATTGGTTCAGATTTTCCGAGGTCAATGTTATTTTATGAGTCTAAAGCAACATAGAATGATTTGACTATCCTACTGTTTGACAATATAGTAGAAGCCGTATACTAAAATACATCTAGACAATTCCCAAATAGAAAGATTCGAATATGACTACGAGATACGGAAGAGATACTGAAGAGGACTAATCTTGTTATTTAAGAGTTGCTTCGATCTATATGGTCAATTTTTATATCGATTCACCACTACGCAACTGAATGAATTCACATTTCGACTACAATCCAAGGCTATTATTGGATTTGGATATACCACTGAAAAATGATAATTTGGGAAGATTCTAGAATATACGTAAGAGACTCTAAAACCTACCTGTACTATTATATTCGCACAGGTACAGTTACAAAGATATTGAATTTGGTTTCTTAAAAAAAAATATTGAATTAATATCCGCAACCACAAATGACAAGTTACAAAATGACAGTAAAGGAAAGATGACAACTATTTGGTAAGCTAAGAGTTTAGTGTATTATCAACCAGTGACAAAAAAAACAAAGGCTATATAGAGAGCCGTGTCTTAACAACATTAGATCCCTTACTATTTAATTGCATATCGACTTTTCCTACCTGGACGCGTACCCATATTGATTTAGTGTTGACGTATCATCCAATCCATGCAAAAAGGTAATCGAATTTATCTCTAAGTGGCAAATTATAAAAGTATAATTATATGGTGGATATTCCTGCCACGTCTAAAGTGTAAATTGAGCATGACTGCAGGTGCGGTGTTGCCTAACTCTTTGATCGATAATATCGATCCCTATGTCCAAGTCCAACCTAACTCGTATAGATTAATAAATATATTGTGTATTAAGTTCAATCATAATTTTGTAGTATTAATCCGAAATGTTCAAAAGAAGATCAAAAGGTTAAATCGTTTGCGGAAAGAGTTAACTCGTTAGCTCGAACCTGAGTTGTCAGATGTTGTTTGGAAATAAATACGGAAATTTGAAACAAAAATAGGAACAAGTAAACTGAAATATTGTCCTTTAGAAACAATATCAAATTTTATCACTTTTGAACTTTACTACTTTTTGGTATATAAAAATTTATATAAATATATTTACAATACAAAACAAATAATGAAAAATATAAAACATGAAGTACACAAACATGTGCATATATAAAAGTAGACAAATATGTGCATATATGAAAGTAGATAAACATGTGTATATATGAAAATTAATTTTGGATTCAAAAACTGTTAGGAATAATAAATTTAAAAATGTGCCAAAGGGGTCAATAAATATCAGATCTACTATATACGGTGATTTAGAATATGCAATCTACGTATAACACATTGATCTAATGAACATAGAATGCGTAATACACAGATACACTACCATGTACGGTGATTTCTCAAAATCCATCACCAATCGGATATATGCTTGAGGAATATGCATTTTCTCATCCTTCCATACTGAATCCATGGATATTACACAGATACACTAGTCTCACCATGTCACATACGTTCATAGGTTACAAACTTTAAGGAGCAACCTTCAGTATATCTAGAATTACGTTTACACATGTTGTTAATCTTATCAATATGAGTCTCAACTTCTTCTTGAAAAATGTGTTTTGTATAGCGTAAGTCATGCCTATAAACTATGAAATCAGATACTTTAACCCTTTAGCAACCAAAAATACAACTCAAAATACCACACATATAACTCGATACTTAATACAAACTCGATTTCAACCAAAACTATAACTCAAAATACCACACATACAAGTCACAATCAACTCAACCGCAAAATACAATCAAAACCACAAACATAAATCATTTGTGTGTTTAAAAAAATAAAATCTCTTCCTTGTAAGAGCAAATGAAGAACATCTCAAAACACATTTAGTAGTTGCGGTTAATAGGAAGAGCAAATGAAAAACATTTCACAATTACTAATCTAGTAAGCATTCAAAATTACATAAAACCCCGATGGAGAACTAAAATAATAATTCAAAGTACCACATATAACTCATAATCAACTCAACCGAAAACTACAATCAAACCCATAAACGTGAATTGAATTGTGTTTTTAAACAATTGAATCGCTTCCTAGTACATGCACATAAACAAAAACGAACAAATTCGTAAAAGGGATTTTCAAACCCTAACCTTCGAATTTTTGGGAACCAAGATGAACGAAGAGCAAATGAAGAACACCGACAAACTAATCGTCGATTATCAGCGAGAAGAAGCTAATCCCGAGCTTGAACAACTCTGATTGTAATCGACAAAAATTACAAAGTGATTCTAATCAGTTACATTTTAAGAGGAATGAGAAATAAGGAGGATGAAGGATAGATGTGTCGACGAGTTAAAGCTCTCCGATGAACTAAGACGGCCGGAGAAAGAAGGTGTCGATGGCGATTTTGGTTCGCCTCTTCGATGAGAAAGAAGAGTCAGAGTATGAGACGAAGAGTTATGTTTTTTTACTTCTTCCTTTTTTACTTTTGCCTAATAAACAAATAATGTTTGTTTACCCAATTACATTTATTTTTAAACAATTTGTAACTGTATTTTAAAGTTAATTAATGAGGACTAAATTAGGTTTTTATTAATGTTTATACTATAGAGACAATGATTTTGATTTTGATTCTAAGGGAACAATAGTTCAGTTTTTTTATTCCTTATCGGCAAAATTTTCAATAAAATACATGTTTTCTAAAAGAGATAACGTTTATAATGTTGATGATTACTACTATAAAAAGAAGGAGAAATACGTGTCCTAACGAGAAATCTGCGTCCATTCAAAATTACTACTTTGAAAACAAAATAAACACAAGGATATGCCGATATTGAAAGACTGGTTTAATTTTTCAGTTATATAAGTGTACCGACATCCCTCTGTTTCATAAAATTAGATTTTTTAGTTTTTTCACACATATTAAAAAAAATATTAAATCACTATAATAAATATATTATTTTCTGTAACTTTTATTTTTTTAATAATTTTTAATCAATAGTAACTCAGTAAAATCAATTAGTTTTTTGAAATTTACAATATTTTCATAGAAAACACAAAAAATATATTTATGAAACAATTTTTTTTAAACATATATCATAATGGAATAGAGGGAGTATTATTTAGGAAAGAAAGATAATAGTAAATTCTGTTTTTATTTTGTAATCAGTGGAATAGATTTTGGACTGAAACCAAAATCATAGCCAGAGACCTAAAAATAGTGTTTTTTTTTTGTTATTTTAGATGTGTACTACTAATAAAAAATTTGTGATTACTTGATCAGTCTTATATATATATATATAATTTATTTATATAATGATACAATATACTTCTTATGTTTCAATTTTTTTTGGTGTTGAATTTTTTGTACACCAATTAAAACAATTATTTTTTTGTATTAATTAAAGCTAATTTAACCAATAAAAATTGTACAATATAATATAAATGGTCGAAACATCAAACTGCACTAAATTTTACATAGAAAATTGAACAACATCTAAACTAAAACATAACAAAAATAAAATCCAAAATCTTTATCTAACACAAAATATAGAGTGTATATTGCAAGTTTTAAGCATAAAAGGTAAAATAATTGATATTATTGACAAAAACTTTAAAATAAATGTAATTTATGTAAATAATATATGTCTTAGATATTTAGTTAGAGCATCATTGGTGGGAGTTTCTTCCCAAGGGTTAGAGCTGAGAATTTGATTCTTTATTCGTGGGTTTTGCCCTGTTTGACTCGCCGGGAGGGAGAATGGTTGGTGAGTTCAAAAAATTCAACATGCAAGTGCGGGTCAAGTCGATTTTAAGCGAGGCGTGTGTAGCTTGGCCGAAGTTGAATCACGAGTACCCGCTAACCCACCAAAAAAAAGTTTTGTAAAAAAAAATCGTAAACAATATATAGAAATTTTGAAAAGTTATATAATTTTGTTTATAAATATATAATTTTTAATCATGTTTACAAAAAATAATTAATATATTAATATAATTATTTTTTAAAGTTTATATTACCCATGGGTTACCTGCAAATCTGAGTGGGCGGGTGCATGTATACGATTCTTTCTTCGCGAGTCATGCAGATCAGAATTTTGAGTCGAAAAAGGAATCGACCCGTGGGTTAGTGGGTCAAGCGAGACGGGTTGATCCTCGAACCCAACTCTACCAAGAGTCTCTTTCCCATTTAATTATAAATTAAATAAATTAAACAAATAAAATTTAAATAGAAATACCATTGCACCATTTATCAAAGGAAACATATGCAAAAGATTATTTCATGGTGTAGTTAAATTATCTTTATAAAGAAACCATACTTTTACTTTCTACTTTTATATACATTCTCTCTCTCTCACTTTTTTTTTTTTTTTGGCAAGAGACTATGGTAGAGAGTAGGTCTTGGCGTTCGGGTTTGCGGGTCTGATTCAGGACGGTTCCTTTCGGGTTCGGATCTTTCGGGTTCTAGACATTTAGACCGAATAGGTACTCGAAATTTTTTGATTCGGGTTTGGGTAGGTTCTTTTCGGATCCAGATCGATTCGTTTCTATAATTAAAATACATGTAAAATTATTTTTTTATCTATAGCGGTTTTGGGTCGGGTTCAAGTACTTAGGATATGAAAAAGACCTGAAGTATCCAAAATCGATCATAATCTAGCCAAAATCCATCGTATTTATCAATTTTGTAAAATAACTGATATTGTACTATTAATAATTGAAATTTAAACATTTTACACTCTAAACTCGGTATTTAATGTTCCATATTATATGAAATGTTAGAAAAATAATAATAAAATTGCTAACAAAAAGATATTTTAACTAAATCATAAACTAATATAAAATAGATCACATGAAATTGTAGCTTTGGATATTCATATTATAAAGTCGGGTATGAAACAGTTCTATTGGATCGGGTCGTTTCTGGTTCTATCGGGTAGAGCATTTTTGGACGCAACATATACATATAAATTTTTTGTTCAATTTAGGTTAAGTTATTTTTGAGTCGGTTCCGGTTTAAATTTTTGGATTTGGGTAAAATGCTCAGGCTTAGTAGAGAGACCATCACTACGGATGCTCTTACTTTACAGTAAAGGTGAGTGAGAATAGAATATTCTAATTTTTTGGAGATATTTGCAATTTTATAAATTTTATTTAAATAATTAATTATTTGATTCGGTTCATTTCACAACTATTCGGTATCTGGTGTGGGATATCCAAACAATTTTATTATTTAAATTTGATATACGGTACAATTTGTAAATAAAGCAAAATTAAAAAATAAATTAAAATAAAAAAATATTTAAAAATATTTAAAAAACTAATAACCAAAATAAGTAATTTAATAAATAATTAATATTATAAAACTTATATAAAATATATCAAAACCATTTAACTAAGAGTGTATGTATGTAACATATTAAATATCCATTCTAAAAGTATTAATATTTTTGATTTATTTTTTATTTGTTTTTCTGAATCTTATATATCTAAATTTTTTTATTTCGAAACGAAAGAAATAACTAATTGAATCAAACTTTTGAGATATTTTACCCAACTCTACTTTACCACACCTGTTACTCTTTAGTAAGAACGCCCATGTGGTACATCAAGCACGCTAAACTCGTGCATCAAATCAACATACGTAGAGAGAGAGAGCTTGGTCAACCTAACCGCAAACGCGTTTTTCATAAACGCTGAACTAGCATAACCAAACTCAACGACGATACTTTTTGAACCTCATCCAAATGTGAACATAAAGATTTAGCGTACAATATTTTTTCATGTACAATCACAACATTCACGTTTTTTAATCTCATCGTTGGTTTTTTTTTTAAGATAAAAATATTACGTTGCTGTTCGCTTAGTCCATATTCTGATATTCCAAACTGTCGGCCTATATAGTATTGAGAAATTTCACTTAGTATTGAGAAATTTCACTTTTACATTTTGTTAGTATTATTCATGTTTACCTTTTCTAAATGAATATTTACAAAAATATATACATATTTTTATTAAAATGGCAAAATACATTTATAACCTTATTTATAAATATAAATAATTATTTAAATAAATAAAATAAAACTAATTTTTTGAATTATATCTTTTAAATTCAAAAATTTGTATAATTCCTTTTTGAATTTTTTTTTGAAGAATATCATAAGATAGATCTAAAAAGGTTTTTGTCACCAAAATAGACTTTAAGAAAATAAAATGACCAAAATATACTGTATTAAAAGTATAAACACATTTATACATTTTGGGTTAACTAATTTAGACTTAGAGTTTAGAGTTATGGGGAGAAGTTTTGGAGTTGAAGTTTAAAATTACAAAAAAATATTAAAATTTTCAAAATAGAAAAAATATTTATTTTCGTCATTTTTTCTTTGAGGTCTATTTTTGTAACAAAAAATTTAAAAATATCTATTTGAGAGATTTGCCTATTCTTTTTTTGATTTTTTAGAATTTTTTTATTTTTTTAAAAAAATATATTTTTTAATTTTAATTATTTATTTATATTTTTATCTCCTTAAATCTAAACATTAAATTTAAACTAGTTAATTATAAGATTATAAGTGTCTATTTAATTCTTTAAAACGAATGATAGTTTTGATATTTCTTATAGTATAGTACTACATATGAATCCGTAATTACTTCAAAGCACACAATGTTGATTACAGATCAGTTCTGTTTTTATTGAATGTCCAAGACTTGAAGTGATGATTTGTTTTGTATCGATTCGACTTAAACATTTTGTTTATTTTTATAAGATGAAAATAAATAAATCAATGAGTTTTGTGTATTGGAATCGTTACAACATTTTATGTACAAATCTCTTTTTTTTTGTTTTTTGTTTTAATCTAATTTTTTGTATGTGGTGTATATATAATTGGATTTTTTTTTAAAGTATATAATTGGTTTGGTGGATAGTGGAATGTGAATCGTTTCATATTTTCGTGATTATATATAAACATAAACTTATCATTATAAATTTGTGACGTATTTGGATTTTCTTCTTCAGATATCCTCTAACAATAATTGTAATTATTTCTGTCTAGCCAAAATTAATGCTTGATAGAATATAGCTATTCTGTTACTACGAATCTTTTTACTTTTGATTTTGTTCGAGTATATTCTCCAGTTATTCTGTAATAAATTTGGTTATTAAAAACCTTTAAATGTTAACGTATCCTACAAAAAAAATTGATTAACTATCATGGTATCAAATCGAGACAATTCTTGAATCTTTTCTATTCTTTTTTTTTAAATGGATGTTTTTTCTTACAAATCAAATCTCTCTCCTCATTTTTTTTTGATTAACCTGGGGGTATCCCAGGTCCATGGAGAGGCCCAGACTAATCCCCAAGGGGAGGTACAGCCCACGGATAGATTCTCTCTCCGGGTATTCAAATGGGCCCTAAAGCATGGGCCCATATCCGTGTACGGTGACTAGGATAATTGTGACTTAGTTTCGCGCAGCAGGTGGATCGAACCTGAAACGTGTTGGCGTCCCAGTCTCGTCTCCTTACCACTCGACCACAATCACCCGGTCAATCCAGTTAATGTTGAAAGGGCATTTGGTGTAACAAACCTCCAATCTCATATTCCAATCATAATTGATTTGAAATATCACATCTATGATGATGCGCACTAGCACAAAATACATAAACTCTGGATTTACAGCACTCTAGTTCAAAAACTTTTCAGAAACTCGATTAAACCAAGAGGTACAACTAAAGATATCAAACTATTCTTGATTTAATGTTGAAACAAAGTATAAAGAGGTGCCTAATATAATAGCAGAGCTTTGCTGGATTCACAATTTGATGCTCGATCCTAATTTCCCGATCAGAAAATCTCACATCAGTTCACTATATCTATCTTACAATCCCATCAAATAAAAGCTTGAATTGATGTTCACTTTGTTCGAGGGAAGGTGACAATGTGACAAGTTTGACTTTTACATGTTCCTTCATCACATCAATTAATTTGGTGATATATTCACGGAGGAACTACCAACATCACTCTTTAACGATTTCGGTCCAGTCTCGCAATCTGCAACCCAATCATGTGACTGAGAAAGGGTGATAAAAATATATTTATTCGTTAATTATAATTATGTTTAGATTAGATTTTGTTCAGAGTATATTCTCCTATTATTCGGTAACAAACTTGGGTATTAAAATCCTTAAAAAGTTTACTACATTTTGACCCGCGCTTACAAAGCGCAGGTTTTGATTTTAATTTTTATTTTTATTTTTAAAATTATTTAATAATATTTGTAAACCAACAGTTTTAAAATATTTTTAGGTTCCTACAAACTTACCTGGACCTTGAATGATTCTACTCGACACCGTCCGTATATTCATGTAAAACCATTTTGAACCCCAACATTCAGAAATACCGAATTGTAGTCGATGAGTACTTAGATGACCATGATTAACACCTGCATGAGTGTTATAGTAAATTGTAATATATAACATATATAATTGTGTTTGGTTTTATATGTGTTTTATATGTTTGAAATTGTTCATATTTTATTATTTTTTGATCTATTAGAAAATAAAATTTATGTAATATTCAATTATTTCATATAAATACTATTTTTTTATTTTAGATTTTTGTTAAAATAAAAAAAATGTATAACTAACAAATTAATATGGTTGTCTAACACAGAAAATATATGATTTAAAATATAAGAATAAGTGAATATCTCAATTTTAGTAATTTATTACGTTTTGTTCATATATGAAAACCTCTAGATTTTAGTTTCAATTGATTGATGGATTTTCTTTTATTTTTTGGGTTGTAATTTGGAAATAAAAAATATTGTTAACGTAAGGGCTAGATTTTTGGATCTATCTTGTTAATATTATGCTTGTTTTTGAATTTATTCGGTTAGATAAAAAAAATATTAAGTCAGCTCGTAAATAAAATTTCTTTTAAATTATTCAATGGCACAGAATGGTAAATAAGAAGAAAAAATAAGGGTGAAGTTTTATGGGTACTACAGTTTTAATAAGATAGATTTATTGTAAATGTAAAGGCTAAGTTTGTAAATAAAAAAAATTATTTTTAATACTGATATCCATATATCCAAACAATCCTTACTATCCATGTTTCCAAACAAAATCTTAAAGTACTTCTACTTTAATAAGATAGATGTATCACACAAGAAAAATTGATCAACTTTCAGCCTAATAAATGGATGATTTCATTTATTCTAGAAATAGTTAAGTATTAAAAATTTAAAACATATTCTATCTATAAAAAAAAAGAAAAGAGAGTAGGGACAATTCTCTTATACAGAAGAAAATAAAATTATGATAAAAAAAAAGAGAATAACTTTTAAAATAACATCTATAAATATTAAATTATTCTAAACTCTAAACGTTTATCCTAACCACACTCTCTACAAACTAAACTAGCTTTTGACCCGCGCGCCCGTGCGGGTGTTATTTTTGTGAATGTCTAATATTTTAAACAATTTGTTTGATATAATTGTATATATGACTTGAACTTAATATTTCATATCCGTTACCCGATTCGGGATCTTATCCTCTTTGAAAAACGGATATTCATGGATTATGATAATAATTTTACGGAGTCGATTGATCCTATTATAAATTCGGATAGCAAAATTTTAAGTCTGGATATTCAGATCCAAATATTAAATATTTAAAATTTAATTATAGTTATCTATGTATATTATATATTTTTTTATATAAAATAAATAAAATTTTAATTTTATTAAATTTCAATGATTCTTAAGCTTTTTAAATAATAATTTTAAATAGACTAAATAGATGGTTAATAGTTAGTTTTTAATTTATTTTAAATTAAAAAACAGGTTCGAATGTCTGCGTGTATTTGGATTTTAGTATGAATATTCTAACCCCAAAGATCCAAATCCGGATAACAATTTTACAAATCCGACAAATGCATATCCGAATCCGTATATCCTAGAATACCCTAGATATTTGATCCGTCCTAGACCTAATTGTATATATGTATTATATGGTGATTAATTTTTTTTAATTTATAAATTACAGTAGTTATTCTTATTAGATATATATCTTAGAAATGATAAAACATTGTATTTTTTGTATATATAACCATTTATAATAAATATTAGTATGTATTTTAGTCATTAAATTTTTATGGAAAATTACATAATTTTGTTATTGGAAATGAATAAGTTCAAATTATAATAAAAAATTATTAACATTATTTTTTTATAGTTCAAATATAGTTGGTAGCTTATATGAATATGAATAAAAATAAAACTAATTTAATGCTATATATATGTATAATTTTGTTTTTATTATAAATTTTTGAATAATCCATATTCATTTTTTTTATGAAGTATTCAATTCTAATGATAAAGATTGTTAATGGGCTTAGCCCATATTTTTTTTTCTTATTAAGAATTAGTGTTTGGATGCAGAGATAATATCAGTGGCATTCAATGGTAATTATTTAGGAAATTTTAGAGTTAAGTACTAAATGTACTTCAATTTTAATAGTTTAGATAATAAATATTAACCACTAAACCAAAACTCAAATATAAAATAAAAAGTCTTTTTACTTTTAATAAATATTATTTTGAATTTTTCCCTTTGCGTATCTAAACTATTAAAACTGAAGTATATTTAGTATTTAACCATAACATTTTCTAAATAATTACCATTGAATGCCACTGATATTATCTCTGCATCCAAACACTAATTCTTAATAAGAAAAAAATAAATCTGGGCTAAACCCATTAACAATCTTTGTCATTAGAATTAAATATTTCATAAAAAATGAATATGTATTATTCAAAAATTTATAATAAAAACAAAATTATACATATATATAGCATTAAATTAGTTTTATTTTTATTCATATTCATATAAGTTACCAACTATATTTGAACTATAAAAAATATAATAATGCTAATATTTTTTTTTATTATAATCTGAACTTATTCATTTACAATAACAAAATTATGTAACTTTCCATAAAAATTTAATGACTAAAATACATACTAATATTTATTATAAATGGTTATATATACAAACAAATACAATGTATTATCATTTGTCAGATATATATCTAATAAGAATAATAATGTAATTTATAAATTAAAAAAAAATTAATCACCATATAATACATATATACAATTAGGTCTAGGACGAATCAAATATCTAGGATATTCTAGGATATACGGATTCAGATATGCATTTGTCGGATTCGTAAAATTGTTATCCGGATTCGGATATTTGGAGTTGAATATTCATACTAAAATCCAAATACACGCAGACATTCGAACCTGTTTTTTAATTTAAAATAAATTAAAAACTAACTATAACCATCTATTTAGTCTATTTAAATTTATTATTTAAAAATCTTAAGAATCATTAAAATTTAATAAAATTAAAATTTTAGTTATTTTATATAAAAAATATATAATATACATAGATAACTATAATTAAATTTTAAATATTTAATATTTGGATCTGAATATCCAGACTTCAAATTTTGCTATCCGAATTTATAATTGGATCAATCGAATCCGTGAAATTATTATCATGATCCATGAATATCCGTTTTTCGAAGATGATAAGATCCCGAATTGGGTAAGATCCCGAATTGGGTAAGGGATATTGAATATTAAATTCAAGTCCTATATACAATTATATCAAACAAAATACTTAATATATTAGACATTCACAAAAACAACATTCGCGCGGGTGCGCAGGTCAAATACTAGTTATAAGTAGAATAAGAATATGTTTGAGCATTATTATAGAGTATTTGAGAAAGACTAATATTATATTACGGTAAAAATCTATGTTGAGACTATGTTATATTAATTATAGAGTTATTGATTTACAATATTTACGTTTTGAATATTTTAAAATAAGAATATTATTGATTTTAATTGTATCTATAGTGATTAAAGTTTACATATTTGAATTTTTCTTTTATTTAATATGTAATTTGAAATGGTTTTTGGCCAAAGAAATATTTTGTCACTCAATAGATTTTGAACCCAAGCAGAGATAGTAAATTGTATAAAGGATATAACCACTAACCAGAGCGATTTTATTTTGATATGTTTTATGTATTAGAAATAAGTATTATAGAATACAGATGTGTTTTAAAATGTATTATGATAAAATAATAATAATAAAAACTGAAAAATATAAAAAAAAAAACAATTTGAGAAATGAGCAAATAGTACAATGCCTTTTATGTTTATATGAAATTTATATAAGCTCCATATAATAATTATTAATTTATAATTTGAATGGATCATATATTTATTTAAGAAATTTTAAAGTACTATAATCTTATTATTTTACCAAATTGTGTCCTGTTTTATATTTATCCAATTTTAAATAGGATAAAGTTATCAATTTATCTTATTTATCGAATTTTTGTAGTGTATTATTATTTTCAGTCCCGAATGATTGGCGAAGCTGTACACAAATGTAGCCACTTACTGTTTCACGAAAGTCCAACCTTTTGGCTTCTAGTTAGTATGGTATCTATATGCAGTATTTCATTGACTTTCTGGTACAAAATCATATACGCCGTCTTCATCACTTGATTTTAGGGAACAAAAACTATTGTTTTTTTTTTGTTTGAAAAAGAATATAAACTACTGTTTTCTCTTTAGGAAGACAACTCAAACCTTCAATTTTGATTCGCTTTTGAAAAAGGTTTGAATCTATTAAAACGTTTGTAAAGTTCATTTGTATTGAATATGAGTACCAAGACCGATTTGTATTGAATAATATGTATTCATATTTCTTTTATTGAATAATGACTATTAATCACCTTTCTTTTATTATGTTTCTAAATATAAATGAAAATCTGCAATATCAATTTAATTGAAGCACAAATAGTATCAAAAGTTCTAAGGTTATTTTTTTTAGCATTATAAGTCTGGTGAAAAAGTTCTAAGGTTCATAAGAGATAATACCGTTCTTTCGATCAGGCAGTATGAAATGCCACTTTCAATCTAGATCTGAATACATCTACATGAAAAAAGATATATTGCATGCATTTAAAAAAATATTTGTCTACTTTGAAAATTATTGAAACCCTTAATTAAACATCATTATCACTTTAGATTTTTTTAAAAAAATAAATCTTATCTCATATTTCAATGCAATTTATACATAAATTCATCTTTTAACTTTTTAAATAACCAATAAATTTTTATTTAAATCATTTTCATTTAATTAGTTATTCATTAAATAAGAATATATTAGTTTATTACACGATGTTTTTAATTTTCGTGAAAAATGTTAAAGTGACATTTATAATAAAACGGATAGGATACTATTTATCATGCATGATGCATTCAACTATGCAATTTAAGTAACTATATCTAGATATAGGGTATTATTTTTGCAACTAAAACTCATCATCCGCATTCAATTCTTGAGCTGTAAATCAAATAGTATTTAATACTCCTACTGAAGATCCAGATGCATAATTAAAGACTGAACATATATTAGTCGTATAAACCAAAAACATGGCAGCATTTGATTTTTCTTATGGGCTATTATCGTCTAGGTGAATATAAGAATCAAGACAACATAAATTTTAAGATAAGATTAACACTTAAGTTAATAATCTCCATTTGCCTAAAGTTTGGTCAGAACTTTGTCTCACTCATTCCCACGTGATTCTTGATTAGATAAGCTGATATTGCGGTAATGACTTACGACTTATGGTTGCAACTAAAAGAATCATTAAGCATAGTTCAATTATTAATCTAGTCAGATCTATCTTTTGATTGGACTGCGTTATAAATTCTGACAGATGGTCACGATATAGCTGAACTGTTTTCTAGCTAATGCATATCTAACATATCTCTTTCCATAGATAATATAACATTGTAAGTTGCTATATTTAGTAGGCTACGTTGTTATAAATCATATACATATATGGACTTGGATTTATGTAAGCTGTATTCATCTGTTCGTGTGAGATCGAAAAAGCTCGGGAATCGCGTGGTTTTTGGTGGGTCAACTCTATTGATAAATTCGATAAGAAGAACGTGGATGAGTTCTCGAGTGGAAAATTGGAACTTTGTATCGTGGTGTACTAGTTAGAAGTAACTGAGTTTTGTATTTTTTCTTTCTGCCAGAGCTCACGTTATATTTTTATATCAATTTTTTTTTGTCAAAAGTATGGCAAAAACGATAAACCCACTAGTACATTTACAAAGAGGCAAGCATTCATATTCTATTTCACACAGAATAAAATAAAAACTGAAGAGGATCTCAGATGGTCCTAACAAAATCTCATAAAAGAGTATTTTAAATAGCACTGGGATCGACAGAAAAAGAGCGAATTAGGATACGTGCGTATGCGAGATAAACTGTTAAAATAGATTATCTTTTCTTTTTAATCGAGAAGAGAAGATAAACATAAATACATATAGTTATTTTTATACATTGCAAACATAACCTCCTATATCATAACTCGGAGGACATCTAAACAAGTATATAAGATGGATAAATCATTTCACTTATGACCAATTAATATTAAATTAGAAATCTATTTAACTTAATGTTATATCAAATCCAATTTAATTCATAATCGATTCGAACGTAAAATTGACCTATCAATCTTTGTATGAGATTGATGCTCAAAGAACTATTATTTCAATGGGTCGTATTAGAGATAATATCTCCCATATCATAAGTTTAAAAGGATCTTAAGTAATGTATCAAAAAATGTGTGAATCTACTTATTACAAAATGGTTTTATGTTAAAAGCTTATATAACTTAACATTATACATCATATATTAAAAATTAAGTACTGAAGTGAAGGATAATTAATACTATTAAAATAAAAATACAATTTAAAGCTCACATTGATCTAATTTATGATGTTACCAAATTTAGACCCTTATAGTAACAATGCATTCCAATATATTGGTGAACAACCTAATTATTTAACTAATCTGACTAAATATTTAAATATTTATAAAAAAAATAATTAAAATATTCATAATTTTTTAAGATTAGAATCTAATAAACAGTTATTATATGTTTTAAAAAGTACTAGATCAAGATTTGCGCTATGCGCGGTTATATTTCATTTTGATAGTGATAAAAGATTATTTAATAAAATGATTAAACATGTAGTTAAATGTTTAGAGTTGTCTATATTAGTTTAAATTATGTATATTGATTGAAATTTATATAATATTTATGCTTCTCACCATATTATATTTTTATATTACTTGTTAGTAAAAATGTTTAGATGGAATAATTTACCATTTTATGTGGTCTATATTGTGTTAACTGTGTACTTTTATAAAATATTTAATTGATTTCAAATATGTTAGTTAGGCAGATAGTATATTACCATCTTTAGAAAATACTACAGTGATGATCGGTTAATAAATTAATGAGATCACTATATCTCGTCATAAACATGTCATATTCCAATTTATGTTGTAAGAAACGAAACATGTCGTTTGTTATTTTTCTGTAGATTCAAGTAAAACCTATTGAATATTATAGATATAGCTTGAAAAATTGTTTTATTAGACATATACCGGATTAAAATTAAATCATATGTTTGTGCATTAATCCACAGTGTTGAAGTTGTTTAATATGGATAAATTAACTTCTCTTATCATCTTGATAGTCGTATTAAAAATGATCTATTTTGCCAATCTCTGAAAAATGAAAAGTTTTTTTTATTTTGAAACACCATATCTAATGCAATGGGAACGCTGGTAGACCTTGTAATTTATAACATGATATATCATTTGTTGTTAATTTTTAGCAAGATTCGGTTCATCTCCCGATGAAACATTCGAATATAACTGAACATGTTTTTTTACCGTTTGTTTTATCCTAAGAATTGAAAAGGTCAAATGGATGGCTTTGCAAATATAAAATATCTTTCCAATCCACACAAAACCCGATCACAAACAAGATACGTTTTCACGATTAAAGACACTATTATATCTTGATGTTCTCATAAACAGACGCTTGTGGCCACCTTCTCAAATCAAGATGAAATTATCACACTTCGTGAAACAAGTAGAAAATGTGTGGGTTGAGATCAATAAGCCGACACATCTGTTTAAACAGTAAAATTGACAAAAATATGGAGCTAACTATTATATATGAAGATAATGCGACATGTGTTGCTCAAACATAGAAAAAAAAATATTGAAAGGGATATAGCAAAATATATACATCTGAAGTTCTTTCTTACATTCAAGAACTCGAGAAGAATTAAGAGACAAAAGTAGAATATGTATGATTATGTGACAATGTAACCGACCTCTTCACAAAAACATTTCCTACCTTGCTATCATAAAACATGTATATAACATTAGAATGCGACATCAAAAAATATATGCTATGACATATTCGAGAAAAAACTTGCATGATTTTACTATTTTTGTCTTCTTATAGTTTTTCTACTTGATTATCTTAGAAAAATTTATAACGAGACAACAAAAACATTAAGCAAAAAAATAAGTGACACTAATTTCCAACCAAAGTACATAGTTGCCAAAATAAGTTCTTAATTTATAGAAATTTATAGTAGTACATACTTTGGTTGGAAATTACAACTTTAAAATAATTTTCCAACCAAAGTACATAGTTGCCAAAATGTTAATTTCTTCGATTTCAATCTAAAACAGGAAACTGTAAATCTTGAGCTTGGTAATATTAACAAAAAAATCAAATGTTTCTTGGTTTATATATAAAAGAGTTTTATCAAAAGAAAATTGTCACAAAACGTATCATCACATGCGAAATAGCATGAATATGTTGTTTAAACATCACATGAGAAGTCAAATAAGCAAGCTGATCAAAACTCAGAGCTCATCACATTCTTTTTATCGTAAAGCCTATATGCATGAATGATTTTGACACTTGGTCAAACTTTACCAAAATATAATCGGGTCGAATAGAGTTCAGGTTAATTTCTTGTAAATTCGATTTTCTAGTTTTCAAATTACAATATCTAAGATCAATCATGCAGCCTAACATCTTTGGCCAGGCAGTAATTACAGGGCAGGAAGAATAATTTTTGCATACAAATTATTCTAGTAGCACTTTTAACTTCTGAAATCAAATGTCTATAAATAAATAAAAATTACAATGTAGGGAAAATAAACCCTACAAGACCTATATAATAAACCATATTATATATATAAGCTTAAAGAAAATAAACCCTACAAGACCTTTTTTTCTTTACATTAAAAAGGTTTCCAAGAATCATGAATCAATAAAGATAAAGATAGACTTTCCGAAACTTATACCTCAAACAACTCAAGCACTTGAACCGGTCATGTCAACATACTACTTCCGACAGCTGACTGTACCGGTTTGATCTACAAAACACAGCTAGTAAACCGGTGTGAGATACGTGTGGATCTGGTTTAGTTCTGGTATCATGAGAGAAGCATCACAAGAACCATAGACAATACAAAGATCACCAAACGTTTCACTCCCTCATTGTAGAGACCTGAGAGATCAAAAAGAGAATGAATACACATTACAGATTTTTCTAACAAAACAATACAAGTTTTCCTTTTGCGTATGTTAAATTCCCACATTGAGACACTGTGGACAATATATAAGTATACGATAATCCTCCACTTGAGCTAGTTTTTGGTGTGAGCTAGGCCATTACTAGTAGCGTAACGTGAGAAATGAAAAGCTTACTGGGCTGGGAAGAGGCTGCAGCAGGAAGAGCAGGGATTCTAACAGCTGCAAAGAGAAAGTAAACAAACCAATACACGTTAAAACACAAAAGAGATGAAAATGTCTGAAAGCTAAATAGGATCATCACCACGCACGTTTTTTACAAGTAGAGGCAGAGGACTGAGAAGAAGTAGGCCATGGGGCTGGAATGTTGTCATTGAGATCACAAGTGAAGCTTATTCCTGTGTCTTGATCGAATATAGCATCGGATGGTAAGCTTGGTAACAGACAACCAGATTCTTTAAACCAAAAACAAAAAACAAAGTCTTACAAAGTTAATAAGAATGGCTTTTTCAGATTTTCTGCCATGATGAATATAAATGAAAGTTTAATTCACACCTTGGTTTCCAACTGTTTGAATCAATGCAATGCATCATCAAGCACCAGAGCAATAAACAAAACGGGTTAAAGGTTTTATATTGAAAGACAAATAGAAGAAGTTGAAGTGTAAAGTAGAGAACCTTGAAGAGAGAAGTCTTTGAGACTTATATGACAAGCACTGAAGACATTCTTAGTGATGTTTAGCTTCTGAAGCTTTGTCCCTAGGGAGGTTGCGCAATCCAAAGCTTGCAAGTTAGTTATAAGTGATTGCTTTTGAAGATGAGACACATAGCTCTCCATTGCACGGCAACAACTTGTTTGGTTACTCATCTCGTTGCTGCAGTTATCACTGATATGTCTCATGTGCGGAAAGACAAGAGGACAAACTGAAACCAATAGACACAAAAACATGTGACCATGTCCACCAAAAGTTCAAATGTTAAACCTGTTTTGGTTTTTACCTTTATTGATTTTGCAGTTTGCTAATCCTCTGAGAGTTTCCTTAGCCTGAGAAGGGTCAAGTTTAGTAGCGAGCCAGCGGTGCACTACGTTCTTACAATCACTGATCCTATCTGAGTTATCCATCAAAGGCTCAGATGCCTTGAGAGTAATATTTGTAGCTGCATCCAGTATTGCGTTTTGGCAAGCCTGTTCACAACACTCCTTGACAGGATCAACTTTCTCACAAGCCAAAAGAAGCTTAGATGTATCCACCATGCTTTCAAAATCATCAACAGTGATTACAGGGCAGGAAGAAGCAGTGAGATTCGACGAGTGGATCGAACATATACTCCCGAGCTGACTAGAAGCGCCTTTACCTACCAAGATTTTCTCTAAATCCGAGAGACAGTGCTTAGACTGAGTTCTGTTTAGTGCAAGCAGACCAGTTTCTTTGCTTGCTTTGCCGAGGATAATCTTCAGAGCAGCATCTAGCTGAGGACAACACATCACATTGGCTAATAATGGAGCAAAGACAGTCCAACAGTTGTGTGAAGTTGTCTGAATCAAACCCTCGGAAGCAGTGAAATTAAGAGAGCAAAGCCCTGTAAGATCTCCAAACACAATTAATATAGAGTTTCTTCACATACAACTAACAAAGGCAATTAGAAATGTGATCAGGTTGTAAAATAAGAACAAACCAGATAGTTTGGGAATGGTGGTGTTGATGTAAGGAACCATAGGAGAAGGTGCAATGAAGGGAAGAAATGGTTGAGGAGAAGTATCTGGTGATATCTGAGGTAACATCTCCTCAGATGAACCTATAGAAACCAAACCAACACACTGTTATCTAGAATCTTGTGTTGCTAAAAAGCTAAACACTTCTTTTAAGAAACCTAATTTGTAAACTAAACCAACAGTTTGAAACATTAAATCATCTATAAACCTCAAGCTAAACACTATGGAGCTCAAGATTTCATTAGAAAATTCGCATATTTTTCTACATAAAGAGTGTAACTTTACGATGACCCATCACAATAAACAAGTAGATTGTTCCAAAACCAAGCGAATTCTGATTCCAATCAGCCAAAAGAATCAGGAATTTCAATCAAAAATGTAACAATCAATTAAGGAAACTGATAAGGCATAACCTTTTTGGTTATAAACCCTAGTTCAAGAAGAGAATCAACACTCACATAGAGATAGCAGAAACATAAATTGAAGAACCACGAAGAAACCTAGCTTGAACTCCGACATTTTCTACCTTCCTTGAACAGACAAAAGACAGAGAAATAAAGTGTGGACTATATTTGGTTTCTATCAAAGCTATGTCTTTGCACCACTACTGTCTGAGAAATCAGAAGGAAGAAGAAGAGAGAGTCGTATCTCTGCGGTTTGGAAATAAAATCTTTGTAGAGAAGACGATAGACACGAACAAAGAAGAGGAAGTAAACTCAGAAACAGCTGTCTTCGTCGTCACAGAGAAAGAGAGGAGAGAGAGAGAGAGAGACCCCACAAGGCAATGAACACAGACTGTTATGTAAGAAGAGAAGGGAGCGCTTGAGAGCATTTATTACTCTCTCTCTTGACATTAAAGTTCCCACCTTTGCTCTTTCTCTCTCTCTCGCTCTACCTCTAACTCTAATCTTTATTTACATAGCCGGAATTAAACCGAAATGTTAACCGAATGGGAATCGGTTAACCGGATTTGATCATTAATTTATCATACGTACTCCTGGTCTAGTCTACTCTACTCAACTTTACTACTCGATTTAAATGTTCATCGTACCGAGAAATTAAATAAAAGAGGCCGAACCGTTGGAGTAATTTATTAAACCTGTTTGGTCAAGACCGGTACAAACTGATACGCATTTATAACAATCGTTAAGTTACAGTTGTCTTCTTAGGCCAATATTTTATTTATTCATTTATTTCACTTTTAGAGAGTTTCGTCGTGCTGAAGAAATGCGAACACTAATGACACGTGACTGTGCTTAACGCGTAGGGTATGGGCACGTGATCGGAGCCGTGCTTGCTGCTTCCGGAGATTAGAACAAGGCGAGATGGTAAACTGGGGCTGCGGGATGTAGATGGATTTTTAACGGGCTTATAAGGCCCATCGAACGAATGTTAAGAGGTCTAATCTTAGACCTTGGTTTTTGTTGTTGTTTTTCGTAATATAAGAGCATCAGCATTCTTAAGAAATCCATTAAATTTCTCAAACTAAATTTTTATATTAAAATAAATTAACTATTGAGATTTGAGTAATACTTAAAATAGACTTAAAAATGTTTTGTCGCCAAAATATATTTCAAAAAAAAAAATGATTACAATAGACTTTATTAAATTGTGTAAATACATATTTATAATCATTGAGTTAACTAATTTAGATTTCGGTTTTAGAGTTATGAGTGGAGTTTTGGAAATGAAGTTAAAAATTTTTAAAAAATATTAAAATTTTCTAAATAAAAAAAGTATATTTTCGTAATTTTTTTTTTGAAAGTCTATTTTTGTGATAAAAATTTTAAAAAATTTATTTAAGAGATTTGCCCTTGAAATTTTGACAAATGTTATATAAATCCCTCAAAAATAGTTAAATCTTTTCATTTTCTTATTTATTATTATTTATGGATTTTTCTTAGAAACTACCAATTTAGTGTACAAGTAAACCCAAGACTATTTTTTTCAACGAATATTTTTTTTTCTGTTTTTAATGAGAGATATTCTAAGATAACCAAAATTTTTGTTATCAAAATAATTTTCAATGAGAAAAATGATTAAAGTAGACTTTATTAAAAAGTGTAATTATACATCTAACTAATCTAAATTTAGGTTTTAGAGTTATGAGGTGAAGTTTTGGAGATGAGTTTAAAATTTAAAAAAAAATGAAAAAATAAAAATTTTCAAAATAAAAAGTCTATTTTGGTCCTTTTTTTCTTAAGGTTTATTTTGTGACAAAAATTTAAAAATATTTATTTGAGAGATTTATCTTTTTTTAATTTGATTTGGTTAGGAGAAAAACAAAATTCTCTTTTTTTCTCCTTTTGGTGAGGAGAATTTTGATTGTTTGCATCGAAATATCTTTAGAATCGTTTATATGAAAACGTATTTTGTGACCGAGAGAAACAATTGGAACCCTAAATTGTTAAAAAAAAAAAAACAATTTGAAAGCATGCACGTATATTCGATATTTTTACCAAAAGAAAAAGTACTTTCGATATTCGCTTGGTCTTGTCTTCTATTGCTAATGGTTGATGTTGATATATAAATTTTCAGAAAGCAACCATACAACAATAATAATAATTTATATCAATATTCCAAGGAAAATAAATAATAATTTATTGTACTATTTAATTTTGTCTTTTAGAATGATTGGATTTTATTATGGCAGTTGAGATTCTGATTCTTTTTCAGACATACATAGACATGTGTGGTTGCGAGTGAGCTAAGATCTTGTCATCCTTTCTCTGGTTTATATAAATTTAATTTTAACAGCAATATATTTCTTTTGTTTCACCTTCCCATCTCATATGATGTTTAAACAAAACTAATAGGTCTGCCATATATTTCTCCACGAGAACTATCATATAACATTAGATTTTCACCGAACTATGATCTCGTGTCAGTTGAAAATTATAAACTTATATTTCCACGAATTAACAATTTCAAATGATTTTCTCTTTAAACCAATAGTTCAAAACTTAACTACCCATAAACCATATTTTTATTGGTTTACTATTAACCCTATAATTCTAAACCAATTAAACCAAACCCAAATTCTCTTAAAAATAATTTTAATCAAAAGTCTAATTTTTAATTAAAAAGTAGTTACCTCCGCCGGTAAACCGTCTTCTCTCTCGCTCTTTAAATTTCCCATTTTTTTCAATGGTATTTTTTCTTCTCAGAAACCCCACTTTCATCACCATCAACAATCAATACTTCTTTTCTTCTCGTCTTCTCCTCAAAACCGTCACTTGTTTCATTCTAATTCCCACCATGTCGGTGAACCACCGCTCATCCATCTATCTCCGCCTCTCATGTTCCCTCTGAAATCGTTCTCCTTCTCTCCGCCTATGTCGCCCTGAGTACATCCCCAATCATGTTTCCAATCCCAACAATGTTTTAGTCTTCAATAACACTCTTTGCGCCGGCGAACAATCTATCGGAGCTACTGTCACCTCCAAATAAAAACTCAACATCACGAGTCAGCTTAAGAAGCTAAGCGTTGACTTAATTGAAGCAGGGTTTTTGGAAGTCTTCAAAGACGATTTGAAGCTAAGATGATGTAAATCGTTAATTTGGTTCCTTGGCAAATTGGTTCTTAACAAAAAATAATAATTTTCTGATTAAAATTGTTTTTCTAAAAAAAATAAATTTTGGTTTGTTTGATTTGGTTTAGTTGGTTAAAAGTATATGCTAATAATAAACCAATTAGAATAATGATTTGTAGGTAATTAAGTTTTGAATGATTAGTTCGGGGAAAATATATTTGAATTTATTAATTAATAGAGATATAAATATATAATTTTCAAATCAGAAATATCTGACACGAGATTATAATTTGGTGGGATGTGATGCTATATGATAATTCTAGTTAGGAAATAGGTCGTAGATCCAAGCTAATGTATTGGATTCTTAATATCAGTATATCAAAATTCTAATATAAGAATTATTTTATGCTTTAATGTACTATTTTTGTTAAAATATTAAAAAAAGAACGTCAAGATCTGGTTGGAATATCTTGCACAATAACTAGAAACGATTCTAATTCTTCATTCTGAACTCTAATTTTAAAAGAAATGGTTGTTTAGAAAAAAAATCAGAAATAATACAAAAACTAGATTTTGTGAAGAGTTTTCTAAAAGCTGAGTAAGTGTGGGTTAATTAGTTTTTTCAGTTTTTATTGGTAACTTTAGTTGGACTTTGGGTTTAGTCATTTGCCTCTCTTGATTTTGAGTAGAACGAAGCTTAAAATCCAAGTAGAAAGCGATTTTTCTTAGTGATTTCCGGAAACATGAATTTGATATTATTTTAACACAAACTATTGCACAAATCAAACATAAACTAAACTTTTTTTTATCGCAGAGAATCGACTTCTCCAACTATAATACCTAAACAATTCTTTAGATTACTAGGATTTGATGGATCGTTAAACTAAAACCGTCATGCCAGGGTTAAACTTCATTTAATCTCAATATGATACGGATGAATCAAATTGTTGAGAATACCGATCAGTCTCATGTCATGTGGGTTCCAACTTTGTTGGATGGCTTCTACTTTTATTCTCAAAGATGTCTTTTTATTAATTTGCAATCAGAAAGTTTGCTTGTTTGTTTTATGGTTGGCTAATGATCGATGGAATCTACAGATCCAATCTTGGCCGGCCTTACGGCTTTGCACATGGCCAATCATTTTTTTTTCTTTAACATTTCCTTATAATCAAAGTCAGACTATTCCGAATGTTATTTACAATGTTTTGTCAGTTTAACGTAAAAGGGATAAAACAAAATCATACATAGTCGAACAACGTCTTAACAATATTCAAACCCTAGTCTCGTCTAATACGATGATAGATAATAGAGCAAACACTACTCCACTATCATCAGCTAAGATGAGTGTCAACTTAAAATAAAGTAAACCAAAGATATGGAGTTGTAGTTCTGTCACTTATGTATGGATTTCCGTAAAATTTGAATGAACAAATGAACATAAGATTTGGTATCATTTGCAGTTACACGCATATCTTGTTGAAAACAATTAAAATATCTTTACAAATCAAATGATTTCAGAATAAATGATTTGTATTTGCAATTTAATACAACCAAGAACTGTGAGGATGAAAAAAATAAATAAATATAGAATAATGCTATAATTCCCCGTGAACTGTGAGGGCTTATAATTGTGGGACATTGAGTGATAAGAGCATGAGCATTGAGGGTTCATAAGAGGTTCATAAGGAGGTTCACACAGTTTTCTAGATGAACAGTGATGAATTTCTCTCTCCAAAAGTTCATCCCGGTGAACCCAAGAAGGAGAAATTCGCCACGTGTCGGAAAGTGATTGATTTAATTAATTTTTTTTTTTTTTAAATCTGACAAAAAAAATAATAATAAAAATATTACAAATATGAACTCCAAGAGAGGTTCATTGATGCTCATGCTCTAACAACACACTGGCCGTTTCATCTCACAAAAAGACAAGTATACTGACACTAAAAATCACAATAAAAAGCATACCCGTATTAAATATTCGATTCATTTTATATTAAGTATCGTTTTGCAGAAATTTTTTTGTTATAAAATAAGTATCGTTTTCAATTTTCGATGCAAAAATTATTAATTTTATGCTGTAATTTATTTTTCTATTGATTGAAATATGGTTAGATGTATAGGTAATTGTGTTTTTATATAGAAAATATATAAAATTAATTATTTTCTCAATCTGTATATAAAAAATGTAAAGTGACAATTATAACAAAACATAGGAAATATAACAGATAGTAGTAAATATATAAGAAAAATATTAATTAAAAGGCCCGTGGAAGATTATCTACATTTAATCTTCTTTGTTAATATGTTTTTTGTTTGCTTAAAGGCTTGCAATATGTTCAATACGTTTTTTTGAGAAAGGGTTTGCACTATTTTAATACGTTCTCATTAGATATGTGATTTTTATTTTTTGTTTAAGTTGAAAACAAGATCGTGGAATGTCCATCGAACTATTTGGAATATATTTCATCATAGTAACATAATATATAGTTGTAAAATCATCAATTTAGTAGTATAAGATCATCTCCAATAGACTCTCAAACCCTCAAATTTTAAAGTTTTTTATTCTTCCAGAGACACTCAAACCCTTAAATTTTGAGGGTTTGAATAGTGAAACCTTAAATTTGAGGTTCTACTATTCAAGCCCTCAAAACACTATTTACTTTACATTTTAGTCTTTATAAATTTATAATTCACATATATTTGTACTAACATTAATTTTCTTATCACTTTAATCCTTATAACTATATTTCATTTAAATATTCAAATATATCTTATATATATATGTATTATTAATATATAAAATATATAAAAATGTTAAAACTAAAATAAAATAAATAGAAAATAAATTGATCATATTTGTGAACACTATGGAAATAACAATAGTGAATAATTTATATTTTATTTTATGAATTAAGGTGGATTTTATATTATTACTAAGCATTCATGTGTTGTAATAAATTGTATTTATAAATATTGTGTTTCATATTTTTAATGTGTATATATTATCTATCTTTATAAAGTTTAAAGATTATAATTAATATATGTTAAAATTGAGGACTAAGATACAATTACATAAAATTTCAAAGATAAATTTGAGATTTTTTCTTGGAGTATACCACCCTCAAATCTTCATTTTGAAGATTCTCCACCCTTAAAATGAAGTTTTTTGTTGGAGATGCTCTAAGATAATGAGAATGCACTAGTTTAAGCAATAGAAAAATTATTACAAAAAAATAATAAACAAAATAGTTATAAAATTTGTGCAAGTTTGTAAGTTGCAAGTTGTAACTGCTGTTTACTAAACCTGTCTGATACTCTCTGTCGTTCACTCTCAGCCGTTCAAGATGACCACAGTGGGACCCTAAGTTACGTCGCAGAATATTACAAGTGGCGTCTTGCTTTTGTTTATTAAGTTACTTCCACTAATTTTTTTTTTAATTATTTAAACGTAGCACAGCCTCATAAAGAAGAATATCTCAATAAATATAATTAAAAATAACAATATTTCATAGTGTAAAAATCTCAAAACTTGAAAAGACTATTTAAAAATAGCTCATCTTAGTGAGCACAATGTTAAGAAGATATAGAAACCTAAATAATTAGACTAATTTTATTTTTGGTAAACATTAAACTATTTTTTTGGTAAATATATATAATGTTACAAATATATAATAACATTCGTGCGCATAATTAAAATTCTGACCTAAATTTTAGTTTTGTTATATTTATATGTAACTATGACAAAATTATCCAATATAAACTTTTGATGGAAATATTTATCTTTGATAGACTATTAGACAGTCATCCATTCAGATCCACTTAATAGAATTTAGTTTATTTATTTAGATCAGAAGCAAGGAAAGAAAGTTACTTGTATTACTTTAAGAAAAAAAGGAGAGCTACTTGTTACTCCTAATCGAAGTTTCTTTAACCAAAAGTGTGGCAAGTTGCTCAAAATTATTCTCTTCTCGAAAGTTCCACATGATAAACACGCTGAGGGCTCGAGATTTTATTCATTAAATTTGATTTGATCCTATTTGTTTTTATTTGATCCGAAAAATTGAATATCTATAAATCATATATCCATTAAAAACGACGCAAATCACAAATACTAAAAAACTTGAGCCGAATATCTAATCCACTTCGATTTTTATAAAAATTATTGTATATATAATTAAATATAGATTTCTAAATACAGAATTTATATAATAATTATTTAACATATGATTTTATTAATTTTGTTTATAAAACTACTTATAAAAGTATTAAATTAAAAATTAATATTAAATCTTTATAAAAATTACAATTTTTCTAATATTTTCTTTGTTTATTAGAGAGTTTGATTATTTTAGAAAATTCATGGAAACATATAATTTCACTATTTTTTTATATTATGTTAAATATAGTTTTGGAAAACAGTTTATTATTATTTTTAAGATTTACTTCAATTAAACAAAGTACATAAAATATCTATAAATATTCAAAAAAATTCTAGATATCTATATTTTTCCGAATCAAAACAAATAAAAAAAATTATGGTATTATTCAGGTCCGTGTCCATCAGTAAATAAGCGCTCTTTCATGTGACAGCGAATTCATCATTGTCATTTTACGTGTGAGTAACATAGGGCTTGAGAGTCATATGACTGAATCTTATAAAAAAATTACATAATTTAGACAAGAACTCATATAAAACTTCAGTTTCCATTTTGTTTTGTGTTTTACATATTCCCGTTATGTCCCCGGTGTTTTGATTGCGTTCTGAAAGGTCCTCCTCCACCTTCATATCAAGGTCTAAGTAACATAGATTCTTTTTAGATTTGACCAAAAATACAAAAACAGATGGTCGAAATTAAAGTTCCTTTTCATAAGATGACCGAATATTAATGACATCTATATACGGGACGAAAAAGGACATTTATTGAACAACATATTCTCCCCACGCTATTTTTTTATATTACAAATTATCGTAAAATTAAATGTAACTCAGTTTCATCATTCCATTAATTTATTGCAGTTGAATCTTAAATGAAAATAAAAAGTGGATAAATGCTATAAAAATATCGTAGTAGAAAACATTATATGGTTGGAATAAACCCTTTAACGTAGTAAAACCAAAACTATTGGCTTTTCTAGTAATATATAGTGAGTTTGGCTTTTCTCTCACTCCTCCTAAGTTTAGCTTAATTGCTCAAAACCAGCTAAAGTGTAACCTAAACATCTTTTTATTCCATCTTAAATTTGTAAACTGATATATGCCCTGAAGTCATAGATTTGCATATGCATTATCAGTAGAATGTCTTTTATATAAAAAAAAAGAAGAAGAAGAATTGAATCAAAACTGTTACCTTCCAACGAAATTATAACAATCAAATAGTAATAGCAACACTAATGTAATGCATTTGAAATACAATTATGATATCAAAAAGAAAGAATAAAAAGGATCAACCAAGATGTTAATCTTTCCATTATGTATTAATTATATAGCTATCTGAATTCACATCTACATTATTAATGCTATTGGATGTGGCACCCTAGATAATAAATTTTCTTGAAAAATAAAACAAAAGACGAACCAATGGATTTGAAAAAACTTTGGGTTATAAACTTATAAGGACATGATTAATCCTGGAACCCCAAGTGGGGTTCTTATTTTTTTTTTTGATTTTTAAAAAAAAAATTAAATTTTTTTTTTAAAAAGAACCAGTTATGGGCCGCCACGTGGTAGTGGAATCCGCAAACAGTGTAAGAAACCCTCTAAAACGGTTCTTATTTAAGAGTTTTAAGAAGCGGTTCTTGCACTATTCATGGACCCCACATGTTAGTGGGGCCTGCGAACAGTGCAAGAACCCCTCTTAAAATACCCTATTAATCATGCTCTAAGCTCATTCATAATCGAAGAGGAAATTTGTATGAAATAGAAAATATAGAAGCCACAATTAACAATTTATTATTTATTGTATCACATTCTTTGGTACTTTCTCCTCGCAGCTGCTATATATATACTCCACCATTTCACTCCGTGGAACCTTATAGCAAAATCTCTAACATCAAACTCCTGCGTTTATAGTAATTAAAATTATTATAAGTAATTAAACTTAATTAATTAAGAGATTGGAGGCTGAGGCTGAGTTGCATGGGAAGAGGTCATAATCCAACGACGATGAACCGGAGGGATCGATACCTTGGAAGTTACAGTCATGGTGCTTCGGTCACCGAAGAGCTAGAGCTCGCCGAGGAAGACATCTGGTCACCGGCCATCATGCACAACACCGAGACCGAAGACTCATACGGCGGGTGGAAAAGTGGGCGCGTGGGAGGACTCTCGCTGACTTTCAAGACCTCTTCAAACGCGCCGTCGTCAACTCCGATGCTCGTGCAGCAGATCCGCGGCGGAGCAGGTGAAGGAGGAACCCGGCAGAGTTTGGCGTCTTCGGCGCCGGTGAACGTGCCGGATTGGAGCAAGATATACCGAGTTGTCAACTTGGTTGAGTCGTCAACACAAGAGCTGGACGAGGAGGAAGAGGAACCAGGGATGATGCCGCCGCACGAGTACATAGCTAAGAGCCATGCACGGCGGAGCAGGAACATGGGAGGCGGTGGGACGTCAATGTTTGAAGGTGTCGGAAGGACTCTTAAAGGTAGGGAACTAAGGCGTGTTCGTGATGCGATTTGGAGCCAAACAGGGTTCTACGGCTAAGAATTGTTTTGTTTTTGCAGGATAGAAGTAGTTTTGTAATTTTCGATATTTTTTTCTTTTTGCCTTTAACGAGGAAAAAATTCAAGTTCCTCTTATGATGTTGCCTAAAATTTAAAAATAATTTTGTCTCTTATAAGTGTTATAGATTGTTTTATAGCTCTTATAATAGTTTATAAGTCTTTAATAAATATTTTCTAAACTCATATAAAAACTAAAAAGTTTTATAAATAAATATTATAAACTTTTAAATATACTTGTTCTTTATTTTTTTTGAAATTTTACTGCTTATTTAATTATATATAGTGATTAACAAGGCTTTATAAATAATTTATATGTTTTATAATCTCATATATATTATTTTATATTTATAAGTGATTAACAACACTTAGAGTTCAGTAACCACTGTACTACGACAATTAATTGTTATGTGTTATGAAATATTTATATATAAAATCTTTAAAATAATATTTTTATTGTTTCCCGATTTTTTTTATTTTTTTTTATGACTAAAAATAAAAAAATAATTTTTTTTTTTAGCCGCAAACGTTCCATCTAACAAGTTTTTGAACAAGTATATCTTACAATACTAAAAGTTTAATATACTTAAAGGAGAGAGTGCCACCTCAGCCAATTAAATCAACCAATCAAAAATCATTTTTATGCCATGTCACCCATCCGATTTCGAAAAAAAGTTGTGTCTATTTCGATTGTTTTCTCATCTTTTTTCCTCATACAAAAACGTTCTTTAGACGATTGTCTTCTCAACTCCCATACCTTCTTCTATCACTCATAATTATATGTTGATCTAACCCACAAAGTCACTAACAATAGATTGATTCGTCTGTTTCATCACCTCCACTTCAATTCTAAATATAATTTTCCAGCTTCAAAATTCACATCGACTCATAACCGCCGGTGACCAAATATGCAGCTTTAATATAACCGAAGCAACGATTTCCAGCTCCACTTCTCCAGCAAATTCGAGCACCGCAACACTGGCGAAATCCCACATCGCCTTGGAAAGCTTCAAGTGTCGGCCTTTCTACATCCTCGGTTTCTTAACTTCGATAACGTATAGATTTCCTCTATTATTTGTTTTGATTTCTTCTTTCAAACTCACACCTTCTAAGATCGTGGCTCTATCAATTCACAGGATCCATCAAGACCCAAATTGTTCATACTCATCTAGACATCCTATTGTTTGTCGTAAAGTTTTGTTCAATTCAATTATCTCAATCATGTTTTTGGAACGTATGGTTCTGAGTTTTTTTTTTTGAAGTAAAGATGATATTTTTAGTCAGATCGAGCTGTTTACTAGATGTATATATACTCGGTAACAAAAACTGTTGCAGAATGAAAATGAAATCATGTAAGTTGTTCATTGGTCGGCTCTCTTGGAAGACGCATTGAATATTGAGAGTACTTTCAGAGTTTCAGTAAGGTTTTAGAAGTGATGCTCATGAAGGATCGAGCCACTGGCTGTGCTCATGGTGCTTACTCATATAATCTTTCCTATTTCATGGTGCTTAATCTAACTCAGCTGCTTTCTTGAAGTCTCATTGGTCTGCTTTACTCAAAAGGATTACCATACATATAAGTTTTACTCGCTAAACATGTAAACATTA
This sequence comes from Moricandia moricandioides, assembly GCA_905132885.1. NCBI lineage: Eukaryota > Viridiplantae > Streptophyta > Magnoliopsida > Brassicales > Brassicaceae > Moricandia > Moricandia moricandioides. The sequence goes on from CAJHQQ010000001.1 coordinate 1,109,044, forward strand.
TATGGTAAGCTATATGTATGGGAAGGAGAAGCAGATTCAATCAATTATTATTAAGGAAGACACTGATCCTCAACTAATAATTCCTATAGGAACATGTATTACTTTGCATCTTAAGTTATTATGCTTTTGTAACTTTTTTTGTAGCTCAGTGTAAGTATTTTTTCTGTCATTAAAACCCTTCATCCTAAACTACCTCTTTTTTTTCTTAGAAGAGGTGAACCGGGATGACAAAGGATTTGATTATCCAGATAAAATTTATGAACAAAACAAAAAAAGTAAAATATTAGATTAAAGGAACAATTTAAATAAAAATAGAAAAAAATATTTATAAAGCAACAAAATATTATAACAAACATAATAGATAATGAGGATTTCTTTTCATCACTGCATTATTAGACTAACATTCTTAAATATATACAATTTTCTAGGCATGTATTACAAAATATTTAGAGTCCAACTAACATTGGAAGACATAAATTTTTTTTTCTAATCATAAATACTACACTTAGTAATTCTGTGAAATTTACGTATTTTAATTATCTTGGTTTGTATCATTCTAAAAGTTGAAAGATATTTAAGATTTAATAAAATTTTCAAGTTTAAAATATAGTAATTAGCTAAAATATGATAGAAAGTATGAACAAAAAAAGTATTTACTTTGTTTTCATTTGGATTATGAAACTAATATTCAAAACATATATAATTTTATATATCTAATAAAATACATGTAGAAATATGGTGATAGTTCACACTAGGAATGGCTACAAGAGTCTCTAAAACCATTCTGGAAATCATTTTGCATTTATAGAAAAATTTATAGCCCACTTTGATGCATAAGCAATTTTTACAGTCACTCAATGATCCAATTTCAAACGGATGGTTCTGACTTTAAAATCTTTTGATTGCTTTCTAAGAAGCAAGCTTAGAACTTAAAGCAAATAAGTTGTTTATTACATATTGGGTGATTCTCTTTTGACATAACACAAATTTAATGTTAGTCTAATTGTCAAGATGTGGATCTTACATTATGGGACAACCAAGAATTTATATTCAATAGGATGCAAATCATAAATAATCGAAGATATAAAGTTGTCAAAGTGACAAGTAATCCCTAAAATATATAAAAGTAAAAAGAAAATATAAAATTTAAATTCTGATACCTGATTAATAATTCTTATTTGCATGAAAACTATTATTCACTTCATCATCAGTTAAAGTTTTACTTTGACACAACAATAAAAATATCAAAGACTTCAAAGGAAAAATAAGAGTAAATTTCAATACATGAGTTAGAGCTAAACTTTCAATTTACAGCTCATAAGATTATAATCAAGAAAACGTAATTAAGAAAAACTTCTCGACATTTTGAGAAATTTTTATGCATTCAATTTTGATATTTTGGCCCAACTAAAAAATATTAAAAAAATACGACAAAAAACTTATATACAAAATTTAAATAACAAAAGTGAGAGCATATCTTTTTCTTATACTAAAATTCTATGAATACAACAAAATCAATCAAATTATATATTAAGAACTATCCGCGCATAACGCGGAAATCGATCTAGTATATATAAGGTTTGAACAGGACAAGAGAACAACGTATCTGAAATATTCGAAATATCACTACTCTACAAAAGAACGAGCCATAAACTCAACAGCCACTAAACTAAAATGAATATTGTAATCTCCCAATAAAAATAAAGAAAAGGATTCTTGAATTTTTGTTAGGTAATAGGATAACTTTTGGGTCCAAATATGTGTAACTCCCCCACACATACACAAACCCAACCAACATTTACTTTTCACTTATTGAGTTACATCACATGTATATGCAATCAATGTACGCAAAGTGAATATTACATATTTTATATAGTGTGTATAACTGTAGATTGATGCCCCCAAACCACATCATATGGTCACTTCTACAAAGCAGATTCGTTAATGTTATCATAAGTCCGGGTGATTTGATCATTATAATTGATTTTGAAAAGAATAAAAAAGTTTGATGATGGTCTTTCTTTAAACCTTATCCATTCGTAATCTTTACAGACTCGAGACCACATACATGCTAATAGTTCTCTTCAAATTTATTCGAACTAGATAATAAAAACTCAGTTCTTCACTAAACATTATTCTCTCAATCAAAATGAACTACACTTGTCGTAGAGAAAAAAATCTATAAAAACTAACTAACTAAATTTTATTAAAATTTTTAATACCTAATTTTTTTCGCTATCTAGTTTAATATTCTAACTAATTATTTTAATCATTTTAATACACAACATTTTTAAACAATGTCTCTTCTAATACCAAATTTTGTTTATTTTAATTGAAATTACTAACAAGTTTCAAACAAAATTTAAAAAAAATCTCCAAAATCTAATAAAAGTATTAAAAGAATTAATTTTATTTTAGGAAAGAAGGTAAAAAAATTAGGGAGAAATAATGTTTTAAAATTTTAATTTTGAAAAAAATAAAAAAATGTTTTTATTTGAAAGAAAATCAATATTTAAATTTAAAATTGTATTACAAAATTGAAGATTATACACAGTTTAGTTAGTTTTATTTTTCAAACAGAAAATAAATTTAGAATTTTCTGAGATTTATTTTGTAACTTTTAGAGTTTTTTAAATTTTGTTTGAAATTAATTAGTATTTTAAATTAAAATAAATAAATTTTGGGTATTGAAATAGAAATAGTTTTAAAATTCAGTTGGAGTGTTAAATTGGGTAGCGAAAAAAATTGAAAATTAAAAAGCTTAACATTATTTAGTTATAACATTTTTATGAAATTTTCTCTATCGTATATCAACACATATATAATAATACATAAGCATGAAAGAGATCAAGGCTCCAATTGGTGACACTTTAATGAACCAAAGAAATAGAAAAGTAAATAACCAATTTTCATAGGAAGAAATGAATAAATATAAAAGGAGGAATGATGATGAATGATTTATTAAAAATTCCTCATCAAACTTTAGAAAAAATAATTTTCTTTATTAATTCATCTAAATATTAGGAAATAGAGGAATTCAGAGACCTACATGTAATAAAATTGACAAAAAAGTTCACCATGATTGATATAAACTTAGAGGAACAAAAAATTCATCATTTTTTCTAAAATATGCTCACCAATTACACTACAAATGATTTTTGTATACTGGCGTTTTTATGTATCTCTCTAAAAGAGGATGATCTCGATCCCTAACATAGACAGACACATATATATACTTCGACATAAATTACTCGATGTTAGTCTCATTTTACCATAAAAAGTATATACATGGAACTATGCAAGAGATGGAGTAGTGGGTTATAGTTTGAAAGCCTTCAGTAAAAAAAAAGGGTTATAGTAGGGATCAAAGAGTGACACATAAGTTTGGAGAGTGTTGCGTCAAAGGCATATAATGGAGGCATTCTTCAAAAAAAAAAAAAGAACATTTGCAAGCCGAATTGTGAAAGTCCCCTCCGTATGTGTCTTGTGGTCTCTTTTACATATCCCAAGCTCTATTCACCGTTCGTTTCACTATCTTTATGATAAAAAAATTCTTAATATATTTCGCCGACATGCTTCTATTACAAGATAATCTATATAAAAGACAACTGATCAAAATAAATTACGAACAACCTACATAATGACAAATAAAACCCATTAAAGTAAGATGAACCTTTGTCTAGATAAGTGTTACAACTAATACTACCATATATGGAGGCTGTTCCAGCAGCAGCCATTGTAAAATACTATTAATATTTATGTTAAAGTTAAAACTATGAAATGATTATGTAATTAGCATGTATTTGGAAGATAGTTTTATATTGGTATAGATAAGGATTATCTCCTAAGTTGTACTTATCTAAATATAACGATAAGTTAGAGTTGTCCTTATCTAGTTCATATCTCTTGTATATATATCGATATCATGTGATTAATGAAAGACAAGTTAACATAAATTCTATATGGTATCAGAGCACTTCTGATCCTAACCTAAAATTCCTGTTCTTTTCTTCTTCTTCAAACCTAAATTCTCGTTCTCGTTCTCGTTTTTCTCCCCTCAAAGATGTCTACAGAGTCTTCCTCTACAACAGCTGAATCAACTCCTATTTTTAACATCGCTAAAAGTACTCTCATCTCTCTCAACATGTCTAATATCACAAAACTTACTGCAACAAACTTTATCACCTGGAGACTGCAAGTTCATGCTCTTCTTGAAGCACACGAGTTACACTGCTTCATCGATGAAGTAGATCAAACACCTTCTCCCACCATCACCACAGACGCAGGCATCACCAAACCAAATCCCAGTTTTACTGCGTGGAATCGTCAAGACATGATGCTATACAGTGCCCTGCTTGGATCATTATCTCTAGCTGTTCAACCTATTGTAGCAAGAGCTACTAACACCCGTGACGTCTGGCAGATTCTCTACCGCACCTATGGCAAGCTGACAAGAGGACACATCAAACAACTGAAACAACAGATCAAAATCACTAAAGGAACCAAGTCAATCAATGAGTACATGCGTATGATCATTGATAAAGCTGACAAACTAGCTCTTCTCGGAGCAGCTTATGATCATGAAGATCTCCTGGACATCATTACTGATGGATTAGGAGATGACTATCGTGCTGTTATCGACATGGTTAATGGACGTGAGAATCCAATCACCATTGATGAACTTCATGAGAAACTGATTGTTCGTGAGCACACACTTAACATCACCAATCCCACTCAAATTCCTACTCCAGTTACTGCTAACACAGCACAAGCTCGTCCTCAGCAAAACTAGAGTTATCATTCTCCTCGTGGTGGTTATCAAGGAGCTTCTCGTGGTGGTTACAGACAACCACGTCCGTACCTAGGAAAGTGTCAGATTTGTGGAGTACAAGGACATGGTGCTCGGAGATGTCCTCATTATCAGCAACCACAACAAATGACACCACCAGGATTTCATCCAGTGAATGCATACAGAGGATCTCCACAATGGTCAGCTCCACATCTACCTCTTCCAACACCGCAGTGGCCACAACAAGCTCATCATGTCACTACTAGTACTCCGGACATGTCTCAATGGTTGTTGGATAGTGGAGCCTCCCACCATATCGCAAGTGATCTCAATAATCTTTCTCTTCATGCACCTTATAATGGAGGTGAAAACGTGATGGTTGGGAACGGTGCTACTCTTCCAATCACTCACATTGGTTCAACATCTCTTCCCTCTAATTCTCGAGATTTAAAGCTTACCAATGTTCTTTGTGTACCTTCAATGCACAAGAACCTTATCTCTGTTAACAAGCTTTGCAAAGCTAACAATGTTTCTGTTCAACTTTGTCCCTATGACTTTCAGGTGAAGGATCTACAAACGGGGATAACGCTAGTAACCGGCAAGGCTAACAGCGGTGTGTATGAATGGCCGATGATTTCTTCTTCTTCATCTTCAAATTCTCCAATTGCTTTTTCAAGTTCTAGGTCTTCTTGTTTGGATTGGCACGCACGTTTGGGCCATCCTAACCTTCAAACTCTTCGTTTTATGATTTCTCAGTTTTCTTTGCCTTTATCTTCTTCTTTGTCATCTCATTTAAACTGCAATTCGTGTTCCATTAATAAAAGTCATAAGCTTCCATTTTCTATGTCCACTCTTACATCTAAAGCTCCTCTTGATATTATTTTCTCTGACGTATGGACCTCACCAATAATTTCGGTGGATGGTTTCAAGTATTTTGTTATCTTTGTTGATCATTTTACAAAATACATCTGGTTTTATCCAATCAAAACAAAATCTCAAGTTGCTCAAATTTTTCCTGTTTTCAAATCTCTTGTTGAAAATCGTTTTAAATCCAAAATTGTCACTTTCTTCTCTGATAATGGAGGAGAGTTTATTGCTCTTAAAAGCTTTTTCTCTTCTCATGGTATATCTCATATGACCACTCCTCCACATACTCCTGAGCATAATGGAATTGCAGAGAGACGCAATAGACACATTGTGGAAACTGGTTTAGCACTTCTCTCACACGCAAATATCCCACTCTCTTATTGGATGTATGCGTTTGCAGCCGGAGTCTATCTTATCAATCGTCTTACAACACCAATCCTGGAGAATAGTTCACCGTATCAGAAGCTGTTCAAGGAAAAAATCGAACTACATGAAGCTAAGGACTTTCGGATGTCTTTGCTATCCTTGGCTCAAACCGTATGTTGACCACAAACTCAGTCCAAGATCAACACCGTGTGTTTTCATGGGATATTCACTCTCTCAAAGTGCGTTCCTATGTCTTGATGTCATTAATTCAAAAGTCTATGTCTCTCGTCATGTGGAGTTTAAAGAGTCGGTTTTCCCCTTTCAATCTCTTCTTGAACAATCTTCTAGTTCCGTTTCCTCTGTTTCTCTTACCTCTGATTCCCCTTCAGCTTCTCTTGTGCCTATTTTTCATCGGCCTGCAGTCACAACTCAGTCCCTGGGTGTACCTCCTTCACCTGCTCCAGTCATTCAACCAGCTCCAGCACCACCGTTGCCTCCACCAGCATCCAATACTCATGCAATGAAAACTCGCAGCAAGAGTAATGTTCATAGGACAAATCCAAAATATGGGTTGACTGCAGTTCTCAATGAAATTGAACCCACTTCTTATGTTGAGGCACTCAAAGATGAGAAGTGGAGAGGGTCTATGAGCAAAGAATATGATGCTTTCATTCGTAATGACACTTTTGAGTTGGTTGACAGGTCTGAAGCAAATAATATTGTTGGCTCAGGATGGATTTACAGAATCAAGAGGTTGCCTAATGGACAAATAGATACACGCAAGTCTCGACTGGTAGCAAGAGGGAATCATCAAAGGCCGGGTATTGACTACTTTGAAACATTTAGTCCAGTGATCAAGCATGCTACTATACGCTTGATTCTTGGTACTGCAGTTTCACGTAATTGGCCGTTAATGCAACTTGATGTGAATAATGCATTTCTTCATGGACCTCTCACTGATGCAGTATATATGCTCCAACCTCCTGGATTCATTGATAAGGACAGACCAAATCATGTACTACGCCTGAAGAAAGCCGTATATGGCCTTAAACAGGCACCGCGTGCTTGGTATACTGCGCTTAAAGATTTTCTTCTCAGCATTGGGTTCAAGAATTCAGTAGCAGATGCATCTTTGTTCATTCTTCGTAGTGGCTCTCAGTTCATCTACATGTTGGTATATGTTGATGATATAATCATCACAGGAACATCTAAAGCGGAGATTACTCGTGTCACTAGCCTTCTTGCTTCTCGCTTCTCTCTTAAGGAACTCGGTGAACTGTCGTATTTCTTAGGAATGGAAGCCACTCGAACTCCAGCAGGTCTTCATCTCATGCAGACAAAGTACATGGTTGATCTCCTTCGTCGAGCTAAGATGGATAATGCAAAGCCTGTCGCTACACCCATGTCTTCATCTCAGACTCTCACACTGCAGAGTGGTGATCGACTTCTTAACCCAACAGAGTATCGAACTATTGTTGGTGCTCTTCAGTACTTGGGTCTAACCCGTCCTGACATTGCATTTGCTGTTAATCGGTTATGTCAGTTCATGCATCAACCTACAACTACTCATTGGGAAGCTGTGAAAAGAGTTCTTCGCTATTTAGCTGGAACAATTGACAAAGGCATTTTCTTCTCCTCTTCCTCTGTTCCGCCAACTCTTCATGCATTCTCGGATGCAGACTGGGCAGGAGACAAAGATGATTACATCTCCACAGGAGCATACATTGTGTATCTTGGCAAACAACCTATTTCGTGGTCTGCAAGAAAACAAGGAAGTGTTGCAAGGTCTTCTAGAGAAGCTGAGTACATGGCAGTTTCTGACACTGCTTGTGAGGTTAAATGGGTTGCGTCCTTAATGGCTGAACTTGGCCTTTCCTCTGCAACCACGCCTACCATCTATTGTGACAATGTTGGTGCTACTTATCTTTCTGCAAACCCGGTGTTTCACTCGCGTATGAAGCATATGGCACTGGCGTATCATTTCGTTCGCGAGCAGGTTCAAGCTAAACAACTGCGTGTCTCACATATCAGCACTCATGACCAGCTGGCGGATGCTTTAACAAAGCCGTTGCCTCGCGCTCAGTTTCAAAACTTGACTTCCAAGATTGGACTCTGTAGTCGACGTCCATCTTGAGGGGGCATATTGGTATAGATAAGGATTATCTCCTAAGTTGTACTTATCTAAATATAACGATAAGTTAGAGTTGTCCTTATCTAGTTCATATCTCTTGTATATATATCGATATCATGTGATTAATGAAAGACAAGTTAACATAAACTCTATATTTTAGACTTTTCTTTTGCAATAAAAGGGAATTAGTTTTAGACTTTTTTAAATTTTAAATTTGGTCACGAAGGTAGACATATACCCAATAAAAACTATTGAAAGTTCGATAAAGCTGCTTTATACAGAAATAATGGACTAAAATTAGGTTTATCATAATTGCCACCGTTACATGCATAATTTAACAAAACACTTCTGTTGGTTATTTTATTCAGATATTTTAATGTTTGATATGATTCGTCAATAATAAAAATCGACTAATTAATTGACTTGTGTACATGTATGGATTCTCGAACAGCTTAGTTTACTTTCCAGTTTTTAGTGGCTTGAACAATCAGAGAATCTATCTATTTATTTATCTACTTAATCTGCTTCCTGTACGAAAATATATTCTAAAGATATATATATATATATATATATATATATATATATATATATATATATATATATATATTGAACACCACTGGCTCTTTAAAAGATATTCTAGAGAATAATGTTTCATATATTTTGAATTCGGATGAGTAGTTTGATATATATATATATATATATATATATATATATCATCCGAATTTTGTATATATATATATCAAACTACTCATCCGAATTCAAAATATATGAAACATTATTCTCTAGAATATCTTTTAAAGAGCCAGTGGTGTTCAATAATCATATATTGTCACCTAAAGTTTAAACATAGCTTATGCGATACATTCTATTTCATTTCCAATAGTATTTATACGAATTTATACTATTTTCGTAATTTTGAAAAAGGAATTTATTGTAATTATATTTTTATTAAATTAATGTTAAATACACTAAAAGGATTTATGTTGTGTTGACAATTATACGTTATATTTTTCAGTCATCATAACATATTAACATGAAATCCAAACTTAAACAGCAAGAAACAACTGTGCCCTACATGATTATAGATTGAAGAAGCTATTAGTCACTTGATGTTTTTTTAAAAAGATATGGTTATTTAGTCCTCTCTTTGTAGAAGAAGCTGTAAGTCAGTTTTTTTTTTCCGGTTTAGGCTGATATCGATGGGAAAGGCATGATTGATTACAATGAGTTCATCTCGACTACAATGAACTGGTGCAGAGTGGAAATAGAGGAGAATTTGTTCAAAGCTAGCTGTTCAACACTCATAAAGATAATAACCGGTAAATTCCAAAACCGATATATATGTACCAAATATAAATCCAAACTTAAACTGGATCAATAGCTGATTAAATGTGTGTTACAGATTTATTACGAGACAGGAACTAGAAGCAGCAATGAAAGAATATAATATGGGAGATGATGCCATGATAAAGGAGGTCAGTTCTGATGTTGATAATTATAGAGATAAGGAAATACATTAGAGACAATAATGACATATTATTATTGTTATATATATATATACAATCCTCTAAGGATTAGGACTCTACCTATTGAATATATGCTTTGTCTTGTACATCAATAATAGACACAATTCTTCTAACTCTTTACATGGTATCAAAACCCACACTTCTGACCTAATAGATGAGGACTGCTATTTCATCATCTTTTTTTTACTACCTTTTCTTGACAACTGTGTTTCATCTAGGGGTGGGTGTTAGGGTTCGGCTCTGGTTCGGGTTTGATTCGGATCTTTGTGGGTTCGCTTCACGTTCCGATAATCCATTTAAATTACATATAAATTTAAATAATGTATGTCAAAATATCTAATTTATCATAAAATTTGGTTTGGATTGAATAATTGGATGGGGAATCAATAGATATTTAAAGTATTTTTGATTATTTGAGTATTGGTTAGCTATTTTAGATATTTACTCTTGACTATTTATATATGTTTTCAAATATTTTGGACAACTTTAAGTGATCTTATACATTTTTAATATTTTTTGGATATTAAATCTAAATCTAGCATATCATGTTTATAAATCAGATTCGGATATGTTCAGATACCCTAAATATTTTGGTTTAGACCGGATTTGGTTATGGTTCTTTAGATAGCAAAATTTTGATCTTATTCTCATATTTAACAAATTTCGATTTAGGTTTGGTTCTACCTTTTTGAATAGAATTCGGTTTGATTCTTCGGGTCTGGATTTTTTTCCCAGCCTTAACTTTCATCATTTAACTGTCCAATTTTTATAAAATCTCTCTTAGGAAAAACAATCAAGATTTTTGCAATATGGCAAAGAGCGGTTGACGATGATATCAGTCCAAATGAGGACCAAAGACTTAAATTCCTTAAGGCCCATAGACCCAACCAAAATAAGGCCTCGCACAATAAGGCCCATCACACTTATTTTGTCCTGCGACGATTTTGGGTGTGCACTCGATGAGTGAATTTGGAGGAGTTTTGAGATTTCTCCTGGATTCGTTCTCTTCTTCTCTTGCCATTTCATCTCTAATGCTTTCTCTGATTCTCCACGGAAGAAAGTCTCTGGATTTGCAGAAGAGATGGCGTAACTTACTATTTGCAGTGAAAACTCTTCAAGATTCATCTCCTTTTTCCACTGCAGATACGACCCTTCAAGATGGTCGAAAAGGTCACAACTTTACTGCCTCTTACCTCATTTTATCACTGGGTTTCACCACAAAACTCGCAGAATCAATCTCAAAGAAAGTCAGCTTCGAGGACGACAAGGGTAATCTCGAATCCGTTCTGAGTCTTCTTAGAAGCCATAGGTTCACTGATTCTCAGATCTCCACCATCATTACAGAGTATCCACAAGTGCTTATGGAGACTTCTCTTGGTCCCAAGCTTAAGTTTTTAAAGTCGAGAGGATCTTCAACCTCTGAGCTCACTGAGATCGTTTCCAAAGTTCCTAAGATCTTGAGGATCAAAAAGGACAAAACTTTAAGCAGATACTATGATTACGTCAAAGAGATTGTGAAAGCCGACAAGAGTTCCAAGTTCGAAGTGTCTTTACCACACGGTCCTAACAAAATCAGAAACGTTCTTGCCTTGAGAAAATTGGGTATGCCTCAGGATCTCTTGTTCCCCTTGCTCATCTCTGAGAACGGAGCTGTCCATGGCAAAGAAAGATTCCAAGAGTCTCTCAAGAAGGTTCTCGAGATGGGTTTTGATCCGACAACTGCAAAGTTTGTCCAAGCTCTGCGCATGGTTTATCAGATGAGTGAGAAGACGATAGAAGAGAAAGTTAATGTATACAAGAGGTTAGGGTTGAGTGGTGAAGATGTGTGGGAGATGTTCAAGAAGTGGCCTACTTTTATGACCAACTCTGAGAAGAAGATAACTCAGACATTTGAAACTTTCAACAAGTGTGGACTTTTGGAAGAAGAGATCCTCTTAGCGTTCAAGAAGTTTCCGCAGTGCATTGGTGCTTCAGAGCAGAACTGCGTTGATACATTTCTAGGGCTAGGATTCAGTAAAGATGAGGTGACTGTGATTTTCAAGCGCTTACCTCATTGCATTGGGTATTCTGCAGAGTTGGTGAAGAAGAAGACTGAGTTTCTGAAGGAGATGAAGTGGCCATTAAAGGCTGTTGTTTCTTACCCTGCTGTACTTGGAATGAGCATGGAGAAGAGGATTGTTCCAAGGTGTAATGTGATCAAAACTCTCATGTCCAAAGGTTTGATAGGAAGTGAACCCCCTCCAGTGGGGTCTGCCTTGGCGTGTACGGAAGAAGTGTTTTTGAAAAGGTTTGTGAGGAAGCACCATGATGATGAGGAGCTTGTGGATGAGCTGATGGCTATCTTAAGAGGTTGTCGTGCCTCATAGACCATAAGGCTTGTCAAGCATTAGGAGCTTGTTCTTTTGTTCTGAAAAATGGGATTATTATGTAAACATGAGTTTAGGTTATGACTATCCCATAAGAGGAACTGAGATTCTAAAACTATTTACCAGGTAATAGTGCCTCTGATTTGTTGCTAGTTTATGGAGACACATAGATAGTATAATTCTTTGTTAGCATCTCTTGAGGGTGATTGAGTGTCTATTGATGGGTGCAGGAAGTTTCAGAAGTTTGTGATTTTCATTTCTGTTTCTCAGTGATGAATCCAGGAAACTACTGGAGAGATCTATTTATTGGAGCAGGCACCATATCTACTAAAGTTATGTAGATTCACATAACCAAATTACAGATGTGTGTACTCTATTGGCACGCATACATTGGTTTATGGACCAAACCAAAACTCAGTTGAATAGGAACTAACTAGACTACATTAATCTGGTTTTGCTCATGTCCTGGCTTATTTGGATAGTAAGTACTTAGACTTGTAGATGATCATTTGTGATGCATAATGTGAGAAGCGATAAAGATCAGACCAATACTTGGCTTTTAAGATTTTTAGATGGTTTTTGAAAAGACGTTGAACACTAAATAAGTTTCAAAACCAACTCTTTAATTTCGGTTATCGCTTAGTTTGGTTTGGTAGTCGGTTAGTTTGTTTTTACAAATCTGTCTAAACCAAGCCGGTTTATGCGAAACTAGTTTCTCCAAATAATAACCAGACAAATTAACCTAACTGAACTGAAATTTACCTAAAAGGAATTTAACTGAAAAAAACACAAATATAGGTTCAGTTCGGTAACTGGAATGAAAAACCAAATTAACCAAAACTCAACCGTAATTGTTTTGGTTCAGTTTGGATGCGTCCAAATTAGCTAGAAAACCGAATTAATAAACCCAAATTAAGCAGTGGACCAGAAACCGCATGCCTAACTGTTGGAACCGGAAAGCTGGTTTTGAAGGTTTATGTTTGAATCACAACTCAAGGCATTAGGTAAAGGGTTCGAACATTTCTACTAGTGATGTTTGTATATATCATTGGTTTATCTGTTGAGATGGTGACTGAGTTTTTGGTGAAGGAGATGAATTGGTCGATAGAGGCTTTGGTTTCAAACCCTGTAGTGCTTGGACTGAGCATGGAGAAGAGGATTGTTCCGAGGTGCAATGTAATCAAAGCTCTTATCTCTAAAGGGTTGATCAGAAGTGAACTCCCTTCAGTTTCTACTGATCATATGTTTTTAGAAAGGTGTGTGATGAAGCATGATGATGATGATAAGCAGCTTGTGGCTAAGTTGATGGCTATCTTCACTAGAGGTCGTGTTTTCACTTAATATGTAACTTTTAATGGGTTTTTTTGTTCCTATGTTGATTTTAGATTCATTTGTGGATCTTTTGATGTTGACCATAGGTAACAGATGAAGTGCATCGTTATAATATAAATATATGTTTCTGAAAACCATCAATTGTCGTCTGTTTGCCATTACTCAATAACAAGTATGTGATGAAGCATGGTGAGAAAATAGCTTGTGCTTGAGTTATTAAATATCGTAGACAAGAGATGTGTAAGTGGTAGATGCAACATAATAAAGAAATGCATTAGCTAAATCAAGAAACCACGATGATATAAGAGAAATCACTTTTCAAAAATACCATCAATCAAAAATATATAAACATTTAAATTTATACTTTAATGATTATTATTTAGAGTTTAACGTTAAAATGATGAAGTTGAATTTTTAAATGTTTTATAAATATTTAGAAAAGTTAATTTAGTATATTTTCATCATAAATTTAGAATATTTTTAAAAATAATCATTTATTAATAGTAAATTTGTAATAGAAAATTTTCCAATGATATAAAAAAATATGTTTTATTTATTAGATATTATTTTAAATAATTAATTATTAGATTTGTTTAATCAACTTTACATAACTTATTAACTCCCTAAGATGATAGATTCCTAATCTACTCATGATGACCCAATAACATTATAACACTTCCAGAGATTCTCTTTTTTTTTTTTTTTAAATAAAACCAGTGTTTTCAGAACATCCGTTACTATACCAATTAATGAACCAATTAACCAATGAAAATCAGTTCTAGATTTGTCGCTGACCGGCCAAGAATTTAAACCCTAAAAGTCGTTTTCTTTCTGGTTCTCTTCCTTCCTCCTCTCCGACCAAAGTTGGGGCCTTCAGCGAGTTTGAGTTCCGACAAAAATAAGTGAAGTCCTAAACGAAGAAGATGATGCAAAATGAGTAGCTCCTGATCGCTGAGCGCGAATCATGTATTCACTGATACTCCATGTAAAGAGGTGTACTGAGTTACAGAAACTGTGTAGTCTCAGTGTTTCACTGAAGCTCGTGTTCTCTGCTTACTCCAAACCCTTCTCCTCTGCTACAACTGTGAATCAAAAAGGTCAAAACTTTACTGCCTCTTACCTCATTGAATCTCTGGGTTTCACCACAAAACTCGCAGAATCAATCTCCAAGAAAGTCATCTTCGAGGAGAAGGGCAACCCAGATTCTGTTCTGGGTCTTTTCAGAAGCTATGGATTCACAGAGTCTCAGATCTCCACCATCATCACAGACCACCCAAAACTACTTCTACTTGATGCTGAGAGCTCCCTTGCTCCAAAGCTTAAGTTTTTACACTCGATGAAAGGAGCTTCAACCTCTGAGTTCACTGAGATTGTCTCCACAGTTCCTAAGCTCTTGGGGAAAAGAGGGGACAAAACTCTCAGTGTGTACTATGACTTCGTTAGAGATGTTATAGAAGGTGATAAGTGTAAAGTGTTGTGTCATTCTTCTTTGCCACATGGTAATCTTGAGAATAAGATCAGAAATGTAACGGCTTTGAGAGAGTTAGGTGTGCCTCAGAGGTTGTTGTTTCATTTGCTTGTCTCTAGGTACCAACCTGTGTGTGGCAAAGAAAGGTTTCAAGAATCACTCAAGAAGGTTGTTGACAATGGGTTTGATCCGACAACCTCAAAGTTTGTCCAAGCTCTACACGTTGTTTACCAGCTTAGCGACAGAACAGTAGAAGAGAAAGTAGATGTCTATAGAAGGCTAGGCTTTGCTGTGGAAGATGTATGGGACATGTTCAAGAGATGGCCTAACTCTCTGAAGTTCTCGGGGAAGAAAGTAACTCAGACGTTTCAGACATTGAAGAAGTGTGGTCTGCTTGAGGGTGAGGTTGTGGCATTGTTGAAGAAGAACCCGCAGTTCTTGCGCATTTCAGAGCAGAACATTGCCAACTCCATTGAAACGTTTCTACGGCTAGGATTCAGCAAGGGTGAGATTGCAATGATGATAAAGCGATATCCTGTGTGCATTGGGTTCTCTGCAGAGACTGTTAAGAAGAAGACTGAGTTTTTGGTGGAGGAGATGAGTTGGCCACTACAAGCTGTGGTTTCTCACCCTCAGGTGTTTTCATACAGCATGGAGAAGAGGATGGTACCAAGGTGTAACGTTATCAAAGCTCTCATCTCCAAAGACTTGCTTGGGAGTGAACTTCCTTCAGTATGTTCTGTTTTGGCATGTACCGATAAAATGTTTTTAAGAAGGTATGTAAGGAAGCATGATGACAAGGAGCTTGTGGTTGAGTTGATGGCTATCTTCGCCAGAGCTCATAAGGCACCCCTAGGACAATGAGCAACGTTAAGGGTTCTAGTTTCTATTAGGTTTTAGATAGATTCATGGTCAATCTTTTGTGATCTCTGTATGACTTGCTTGCATTGGATATCTCTGTTTAGACAGTGAAGAAGAAGAAGAAGAATGAGTTTATGATGAAGCAGATGAATTGGCCACTAAAGGCGCTTTCGTTTCAAACCCTCAAGTATCTGGATTAAGCATGAAGGAGAGGATTGTACCAAGGTGTAACGTTATCAAAACTCTCATGTTCCAAAGGACTTCTAGGAAGTGAACTCCCTCCAGTGCCATCTTTCTTGGTGATTACTGATGATGTTTTGGTAGCTTCAATGATGTCTGCAATCTATGATGAGAACAAAGACGAAGATGGGTCTCTCTACCTGACTTACAGTGGTGAAAACACTTTGGTTTGGTTTACATCTGTATAGCTTTAATATTTCATGTATAGCTGTTATATTCTCTCTGTTACAAAAAGATACTCCCTCTGTTTTTTTATACTCTCTCCGGTTTTTTATATTTGACGTTTTAGTATTATGCACATAGATTAAGAAACATTTAATTTTTATTATTTTCTAAACAAAAATATCATTAATTGTTTACCTAACCACAATTCAACCAATAATAAAATAAAAGGTATAATATCATTGGTCATCTAACATTAATTAGTAATAAATTTTACATAGAAAACTGAAAAGGTCAAATAATTTGGAACAAAAAATTTCCTCCAAAACGTCAATTATTAAAAAACGGAGGGAGTATTTGACGTTCTAGGATTATGCACATAGATTAAAAAACATTTAATTTTTTATCATTTTCCAAACAAAAACATCATTAATTGTTTACCTAACCACAATTCAACCAATAATAAAATAGAAGGTAAAATATCATTGGTCATCTAACATTAATTACTAATAAATTTTACATAGAAAATTGAAAACGTCAAATAATTTGGAACAAAAAATTTCCTCCAAAACGTCAATTATTAAAAAACGGAGGGAGTATATAATTTAGAATTTTTTTTTTCAAAATGATGTATTTTTTTATATTTTCAATGCATTTTTGTAAACTAATAAAGAAAAATTGTGATTTTTCAAAAAAATTAATTTCATTTTTTGAAATTTTATTGGTTTAGAAATAGAGGAAATATAAAATTACAAAAACTATGCATTATTAATTAAATTTTAATGTGTTTTATTAAAAAATGTGAAAAACTTAAAACATGTAATATTTTGAAACAAATGGAGTATTTTTTATGAATATTATGACTTTAAATATGGAGAAGTTCTTTATGTTGCTTTGAAATCTAATGAGACATTTTAAAAACAATTTATGCAGCATACTTGTTTTTAAATAGTAACATTTTATTTTAAAGCAGATTGAGCCATGTCATATAAAACAAAGCAAAAAAGAAAAACATTCAATCGTGGGATACACAACTCACATGAAACTCGCCATGAAAATAAACTAATACAATGACAGATTAATATCTTCAGAAAAAGAAAAAGGGTTACATAGAAAATGTTTTGTCTTCTCTTTTCATTTTCAAGCATTAGAGTCTTTTGTCTTCTTCTTGTGCACAAGATTCTTCATCCATTTGAAACTTATGAAGTCAACAATCTTGGATTTAGTCTTGCCGGACTTCTTACCGCCGGCACCTTTGGTGTTATCTTCCTCCGGCATCTCTCCGATCCCTCCGGTTCCCCATTGATCTGCCCAACTTGGTGCTTCACTTGTCATATCTTTTCACAAACTAAATAGTCAACAATATTAGCTCAAACATCATATCAAAAATCTTCTATTAATCAAAGAAAAGTGATATAAACATCTAGAGATACGTACCTCTAATGTGTTGAGAGGTCTTCTTTGGAGATGATAGACGACTTTGGTTAGCAAAATGAGTGATAATTTGGAGAATGAAGACTACTAGCTAGATTAATAATAGATGTGTTGTTCTTTTGTTTTAGAAAATATTGTAAAATATTATTCAGGTTGCCCTTTTTTTTGTTCAGGGTTGAAATCTTTAGATTTAATTATTTATAAAAATATATTATATAGTTTTGGGATTGTCTTTGGATGCACTTAACTAACTCAAAGTTTGTTCGTTTCCGACTTGCAAAGCAAACGTTGTTTTGGAATATTTTTAGCTATAAAGCCTAAAGGTCGAGCATTAAGACATCTAAATGTCTCATTCCATATGCATATTTATGTTTTATCGTTAATTTTTTATTCAAACTAAAACCTTCCTTCCAACATAAATCATATGAAAATTGCAAGTGTCTAAACACTATGAAAATCAGTGTTCTAAGAAGCATTTAGACAGCCTTTTACACAGCGTCTAAACACTATATCCTCATAAACTGTGGTAACTATTTTCTAGACCACATAGAAAATCATAATAACAAGATAATATAAAATTTATTGAATCCTCATATAAATCATAATAACAAAATAATATAAAAGTGCCAAAAGAAACTAGGAGTCCTCATAGAATCTGTTAAATTATTTGCTTGCAGCTTATACCAATCATTCGAAACAGCAAAGAAAATGGTTCACTTATTCTATTTCATAGGTTAATTAAACATCTCCTTCTCCATGTATGAAAGAGAGACTGGACAGTTCTTGAACACTTCATGTACATCTTCCACAGTAAAGCCTAACATTTTATAGACACTGATCTTTGCTTCTATTGTTTTGTCATTCAAATCTGTTAACAATGTCACTTAAAAACTATTTGCAAAATAGGGTTTAATGAGCTAATCATAAGTATCATCACCTAATTTCAATGTATGACTTAGTCAGTCTTCTTGTTCAAAAAAGATTAACAAAAAGAAAAGAAATGAAAAAGAGATACAAACAAATAGAGTAATCAATAACCCTACTCTTTTTTTCTTTTCTTTTTGCTATATTTGTTGAATTTGCACTGAGCTTGGAGCATAATAAGAGTAGACAAATGGGCCACCACGACGAGATTCTTTCCCAAGATCCAATTCTTTCAAGTATCCACCCTCCCCAATGAGGCAGCCACATGTCTTCTTCTTTTTCGGTTCATATGTGGTCATTTCAGAAAACACTGCCACTTTCTTCTCCTCATCGACGAAGAAACCCTTCCAAGCATGAACCATAAACTTAAAACCAGTGATTGTTACCGTATTAACGGCTAAAAACTTGTTCCACGACACCGCACTGGGCTCAAGGTGCTGGGTGAACTTTCCATGAGTTAGACTTTAAATCGTAGATTTCTTGCGTTACATTGTTCTCAAAATCATGGACAAGCCTCAAGATTTTGTGGTTGTTGTTATTGTCGTATCCGAAACCATAAAATATCTAGATGTATAGCCTAGTTTAACTTTACATATATTGGTTTCCATTGAACCGTTGCTCTTGATCACTAGGAACTCCTTGCCATAATGATTCTTTATAAAGCTCCCATCTTCGAACAAACCGTTCCATTGTTTGCAAGTCAATCTTACTGCTCTCAGAGAGGTTATTGGAACCCTGGAGAGTATCTCCTTTTCTAAACCCTGTGGTAGATCGGACATCATCGTCATTGTTTCAAGTTTCAACGTCCTGACTCCTGAGGCTGTAATAGAAATTAGGGTTTTTCTAACTTTAACGCTTGCCCTCTCTTCACGTCAAAATATACGTTATTCTTTTATAATTAATAATGTTGGGAATGGCGTATTTAATTATTTTATAGAGATTTTAGGTGTTAAAAATAGAGATTTTTAAGATTATATCTATACTATTATTTGAGAAGTCAATTTCCTATATGTCGCACTAACGTTAATTCTCACAAATGTCAATTACACAAATACCTTTAATGAATTAAAAATTATACTCAATTGTCATTATTAAAAATTGTTATATTTCTTGTGCAAAAAATATTTATTTCCTTTTTATTAATAAAATTTTAATAATTTTTTTAATTTAAACTTTATTGTTTAGAAAACCACATAAATAATAAAAAGATCCACTATAATATATGTATATATTGTATATATAAAACGAATTTTATTTTTAATTTTTTCCCCTAAACCACAAAATATCTATAAATATTAAAGATATATAGGTTTATATATACAAAACAAAATTTGCAAAAAATCCGAGAAAATAAAACAAATTAGCTATTTTTTTATCAAATGATTTAAAAAGATAACTTTAAACAACATAACTGATCATCTAATATCATATTTCTTAAATCACAAGAAAAATTCTGAAATACAAATTATTTAATAAAATTTAATTAAATTTCATATATATAAATTATAAATTTTCTTCACATATTTAAACGAGGTGTTAACCAATTAATAGGATTTTAGCTATTTAATAAATACTCATATATGTTCATGAATTGCAAAATGTTATGGATTATATTTATTAATGCAACTTCAACATTTTTTTGTAGTTTTAAAACAACATATATCAAATTTTGTTAGATTTTTAAAAAATAGTTTTAGATGGTGAACTGAGCTATGAAGATAAGAAAATAAAAAAATCAGTTTTAATTTAATTAAAAACTGTTGTTTAAAAAGAAAAATATGGATCTCAAGATAATATACATGAACCAATCCAAAATAGTATACATGAATCAATCCAAAATATTACACATGGAATCACATCTCTAATTAAGAAGAGAACATAGATACTATATACAATATTATTTTCATAATATAAATTACATTGACTTAAAATTTATAAACCAACATGTAAATATTTATATTCATGCATGAGAACATAATAATACTTAATAAGTTTTATTTATTTATAAATAATAAAAATTATAATACTTAAGATTATGAAAAAGAAACATATATTGAACAATTATTATGATTTATTCATTTTATAAATATTTATTATAATTATTAGGATATATATATATATATATCTAATCTATTAAAACTGAAGTACAAATAAAAAATAACCCTTAAATTTACTTAATATTTACAATGAATGCCACTGATATTATTCTTGCATCCAAACATCCAAATATTAATTTTTAACAAGAAAAAAAATAAAGCTTGGCTAAGCCTATTAACATTTTTTGTCATTTGAATTGAATACTTCATAAAAAAATGTATATGTATTTTCCAATTTTTTATAATAAAAACAGAATTATACATATTCATGGTATTTTAGGATATATGAATTTGGATATGCATTCGTCGGCTTCGTAAAATTGTTATCCAGATCCGGGTATTCGGAGTTAAGATATTCGGAATAAAATATGAATACACACAGATAGCCGGATCTGTTTTTTAATTAAAAATAAATCAAAACTAACTATTAACCATATATTTAGTCTATTTAAAATTATTATTTAAAAAACCTTTAAAATAATTCAAAATTTAGTTATTTTATATAAGAGTATATATAATATACATAGATAACTACAATTTAAATTTTAAATATTTAATATTCGGATCCGGATATTTAAACCTAAAATTTTAATATCCGAATTTGTACATGGATTAGTCGAATCCGTAAAGTCACTATCAGGATTTCCGAATATCCGTTTTTCGAAGAGGATCGAAACCCAGATCGGATAACGGATATCGAATATTAAATTCCAGTCATATATACAATCATATCAAATAATTTGCTTAAAATATTTGTCATTTATAAAAATAACATCCGCGCGGATGCGCGGATCAAAGGCTAGTATTGATTAAACCTTATAAATTTACTTTCTCACTATCATTAAATGATTCGATGTTAGTGGTGCATTAAAGATATATTTTAAAATAAATGTATTCTTTTAAAAAAACTAAATATATTTTTAATTCTACTCTACAAATAACACCAAAATATTTGGAATAATAATATGAAGTTAAGAGTTCTGAAAAAGTAAGGATATGATATCCTATTTATGTTTATGTATACTTTATATAAAATAGTTATTTATTTATAATATAGTGAAATCATATATTTTTATAAGAATTTTTAACAAAATCTAATCTAAGTTAAAAAGATCCAACTGTTCAAATCGATAGTACAAAATCAACATAATCTCCGCTAATAAAAAATTACAAAAACTGTAACATATTTTATTAATTTATATTATATTTGTTTTTAAATATGTGATGTTTTGTAAGGTTTCTGGTGTCCCAAAATGGAAAATATCTAATACTTTAATTTTAATTTTATTAAAAACTATTCAATTAACTACATCTTAGAGTTTTTTTTTCTGATTGATTAATTCATTTTAATATATATTTTAAATAATATTTTATAGAGAAGTAAGTTTTTAATCTTGGTATTTTAGAGAAAACATTTTATATTATGAAAGCATAATTTTTATGGCACATTTTCCACATTGAAGTCTATTGACTTTCAACTTTTTCTTCAACTGTCCCGTAACTTTCAAAGCCCATCTAAACACCCTTTTTGCCTATGGATTCCATCTTTGTAAATAATCAAACTGTGCAAACTAATCGATCAAAGATTCAAGCATGAGAGGTTAGAAATTTTTGTTTTTCATTCAGCATCTAAAATTTAATAACTGTGTAAGAGCTCATACCACTTGTTCTTGACTGCAATTCTCTACAAATTCATCCATGTGCTCTTTTGCTTTAACATATCAACCAAAGCATCACACAGCTCCAGGTTTAGAGGCTACAATTCATGTTCTGTAGGCCATCTCAAGCAAAAACAAGTACAAAACGATCCAAAGAGAGAAAAGATATGTCAAGGAAGAATCAGTAGAAAGTGTTGATCCTGACTCGAGCCCATTCTCAAGCATATCCTAAACCTTTGATGCCATATTGTGTATACAATAAAGGAAAATACCAAACTAATCGATCAAGATTTCAACCTCTAGATTTAAGAACCATGTTGGAGCTCCAACCACTTGTGTTCTTGATTGCAATTCATCAAGCAATGTCTTCCAAAATGTTCTTTTGCTATTATCATATCCACCAAAGCATCATGTTTCAATGCTACTAACTTAAAGAACTAGTTGACACCAATTGATAAGATTACAACAGTTTGAATGGCAACAAAGAATTCATAGACAAATCTAAAATTAATGAAAAAAAAACACACACACCTTGACAAGCTATCTGATCTATGAGACAATATCTTTGGTGAAGATAGCCATTAGCTCAGCAACAAGCCCCTTGTCATCATGCTTACTCACATACTTTTTTATAAACATATGATCAGTACATGCCAAGACAGAAGACACTGAAGGAAGTTCACTCCCAAGCAATCCTTTAGACATTAGAGCTATGATTACTTCACACCTCGGAACAATCCTCTTCTCCATGCTACATCCAAAAACATGAGGAAACAAAGCCAAAGACTTTAATGGCCACTTCATCTTCTCCACCAAAAACTCATTCTTCTTCTTCACCGTCTCTGCAGATAACCCAATGCACTGAGGAAAGCGCTTGACCATCCCCGCAAGCTCAACTCTGCTGAATCCTAAGCCTAGAAACGTATCAATGGAGTGTGATATATTCTTCTCCGAGAACTTCAGAAAGGAAGGATGCTTCTTGAAGATCTTCCACACGTCTCCCACAGCAAAGCCTAACCTTTTGTACACATTCACCTTCTCTTCTATCGTTTTGTCACTCAGTTCATAAACAGTATGCAAAGCTTTGACAAACTTTGGAGTTGTGGGATCAAAACCCATCTCAATAACCTTCTTGAGAGACTCTTCAAACCTTTCTTTACCACAAACATGTGCTGATCTAGAGATGAGCAAGGGGAACAACAACCTCTGAGGCACACCAAGATCTCTCAAAACCAACACGTTCCTGATCTTATTCTCCTGTTTACTACCCTGTGGCAAAGAAAGACACAACCTTTCGAACTTAGAACTCTTGTCCGCTTCTATAATCTCTTTGACGAAATCATAGTATCTTCCTAAAGCTTTGTCCTTTTTGATTCTCAAGATCTTGGGAACTTTTGAAAGAACCTCTGTGAGCTCAGAGGTTGAAGCTCCTCTGTTCTGTAATAACCTAAGCTTGGGAGCAAGAAACTCATCAGCATCTGCTATAAGCAGTAATGGGTAGTCTGTAATGATGTTTGAGATCTGAGAATCAGTTAACCCATGACTTCTAAGAAGACTCAGAACTGAATCAGGATGACCCTTCTCCTCGAAAGTAACCTTCTTTGAGATGGAGTCAGCGAGTTTCTTAGTTAAACCCAGTGAGTCAACGAGGTAAGAGGAGACAGTAAAGTTCTGACCTTTTCGACCATCTGGAGCAGAGGAGCAGGATGCATTTTGCAGAAGGCTCACTGAAACTCTCAAGTTACGCCATTTGTGTAGCTCGATCAACCTTCTTCCATGGAGAATCAGAGTATACATGAGAACGCAACGCTACTTATCTAAATGCGGAAACTATTCGAGATTGTGAGCAACCCCAAGCGGCGTGTAAGCTATTGAGCAGAACAGAGTGACTGAAACAGAGTTGGATCAATTTCTAATTTAGCCCTCAAGAATTTAAGAATTTAGCCCTCCAGGGGTAAAAAAATCTAAAATGTACTTCTTTAAATATAACTAGAACTACATTGTGTCAAAAAAAAAAACTAGAACTACATTAGATGTTTTTTTCATTTTTCTTTGGATTAGATTTAAACAAATGTTCAAAAAATCGGTAAGCGGTAACTAGACATTTTATAGAAGATTAGCGAATAGGTAAATTATTTGAGGCTTAGGCGAGACCTAAAAGTTAAGAAATTATTGATTTATTTTATATATATGACATTTATATGAAAGATTTTAGTTTTTAAATAAAAATATAAAATTATTATGATAAACTATCAAAATTAGATATGCAAAACAAAAGAAATTAGACAAGTTTGTGGATACTAGTATTATTGCTTAAATTAACATATTTAGAGTAATTTAGCTCAATTTTAACCAATAATGAATAGTTTAAATCGATTTGAATCGCATAAATCGATATAAGTCGGATATTAGGAAAATGATTTCGGATATGATCGAGTAGTCGCATAGACCGGTTTTTAGAACCTTAGTTTAAGAATGGTTTATGGTTTTATTTCAATATTTATATATATTGCTTATATCGCTATTAGTTTTTTAACGAAATTTTAGTTATATATAAGTAATTTGATAGATTTTATTGTTGTTATTTATCATATTACATAATTTAATTATAATACTTTTTAATTTTTTTTTATAATGTACTTTTAAATATTAATCTATTTAAATTGTTATAATAATCCAAACATAATAAAAACGTATCTAATTTTTGTATAATTCAAGACTTACTTAATTTGCATTTATAATTATATATTATGATGGTTATAATTTAAGCTAATTAAATTTTGAAAATAAATTTTAAAAAGATTCTCTAAAGATTTTCTTAGATTTTTACTCATTTGTATTCTAAATTAAAAAATAATGATATCAACAAGATATTATAATTAATTTATGTAAAATTTGATAAATTTTTTAAAGAATGGTCCAAATAAAAAATCACACATGAAAAAAAGTCATAAACTCAAATTTTGTTGTTCCATCGGGAAAATTCGATTTTGTGGTTTGGGCGGGAAAACTCAATTTTCCGGTTTTGACGAGAATTTTTTTTCTTTTTTTGGGTGAAAAATCCAATTTTTAAGTTTTTTTTTTTTGGGGGGGGGGGAGGGGGAACTCGACTTTTTTTTGCGTTTTTGAATGAAGCCTCAGTTTTGTGGTTTCGGCATGAAAACTCAATTTTGGTGAGAAATTTCGATTTTTGGTTTTGGCCGAATTTTTTTATTTTTTTGGTTTTTAAAGTGAGGAAAACTTTATTTTGCATAATCAAACAAATTTTAAATTTTAACATATATTTAAATATTATATAATAAGTGTGTGAATCAAATATATGAGTTAAAATTTAAGCCATGTACATTTTAGGGTTAATACTTTTAATCCATGTTTCAATAGTGATGGTTAGGGCTAAAAAAAAGTTTTTCGAGAGTAAGGGCTAGTCCTGTTAGTTTGGGCCTATATTAATATCCCTAGATATTGCCTTATAGAATCAACCAGACACAACCTTGTGTTCCATTAAGCTTGATCCCTGACTAAGCTTATCAAATTGTAACTTAAAGCATTTGATATGAAAGCCTAACAGTACCACCTTGTGACTTTGCAGAAGGAACTGAGAATCTGTGAACGATTTTGAAGCCCTTGAATGATGCTTCGAATCTCCGCAAGCTAGTTCAGCTTGTATACTCTGTACGCAGCCATGGATACTCAGGATCATCTCTATTTTGAATGCACATATACCGGCGAAGTCTAGAAAGGTTTAACCTCGAATTTGCTTGGTACTTGTTACAAGAGACACGACAAGGTTCAGCTTTTCCTTCTTCCATATACATTCCAACTTACGTTCTATTCAATTTGGCTAGAGCGTAATATAAGGAGGCATGGAGAGAATTTAATCAATGGGGAAGAAAGAATATACATAGGCTATGGGAAGATAGTTTGGTCTAGATAAATACACAAATGTTTTCAATAGAAGTGTTTTCCCTTCTTTTCTAAACAAATTTTGATACATGATGTATTCTTGTGAAAATGTTTTTTTTTTTTTTGAGTTGAATAAATAAAATGATGATTAGAATCTAGTTCATAACTAATTCCTCATATGCTGAACCTTGCTTTCTTGAATCAACATACGACCTTGCCGGTGAAATGCCTCCACCAAACACTATTCTTCTACCTTTTGTTCTGAAAAGACTTTTATAACGCCTCGACCGCCAACGGCTAATGGGCCACCCACGCCCGCTCTCTCGGCCCGTGGGCCCCATCCCGTTCCAACAGTCGGTGCGTAAATTTTCCAAAGGCTCAAAATCATTGTTTACTGACCCTGCAATCACCATCCGACCTTTCCCCGTGTTTTTGCCTCACTCGCACGGTATCGCGAATCACTTCCCGATAGGTCACCCATCCTTTCACTACTCCAGTATAAGCACGCTTAACCCTGGAGTTCTAAACGGATGTGTGACGGAAAAGGTAAATCACCTTTGGTAACATAGGTAGTCAAATCAATTCTCTTAAGCCTTTTTCATATATCACAACTCGGTATGTTACAAATTTTTTCCTCTGAGTCTTTTGGATCCTCATCTTTTGGTTCTTGCTTCATCTCAAAGAACCTGCGAGATACTTCCTTTTTTTTCTCGCAATAATGTAGACGAGAGAGTAGAAATATTAACTTACTATTCCATAAAATTCACAATCTTGGATTAATCATCTTCATACCTTCATCTTGTACCATCGCAATGTGAAGATCGTTCTTTCTATATCCGTGGTTATCAAAAAGAAATCCCTTTTGACTGGCTGAAAGAACTATCCCCACACGTCTTGGTTACTTAGCTTGAGTCAAAAACTCTGAACGACTCAGAGTATTCATCACACAACATTTTTTCTTATGAAGAAATCAGATGACATAAACCTACACAAAAGGTTAAAACTTGGCCACGGCGTTAACTTTCTGAACAACACGAAATGAACATGGTGAGCTATCAGCGTTAGTTCTTGAATTGTTCCATGGAATCTATGTGTTAGTTTGTTTGTTTGTGTTAAACTGTAAATAGGAGGTTACATGATTCAACATTGTTTGTTTTATTTTAATATGATAAATGTATGTGGATATTGTGGTAGGTATACATTTTAGTCAAAATCTTCTGATTTTATGTGGCGAGCACTCTCCCGACTATTGGTGGCATGACACTCTCCAGACTATGGGTGATCGAGCACTTTCCCGACTATTGGTGGCCTGCCACTCTTCAGACTATAGGTGGTGTGAAACTCTCTATACTATAAGTGACCAGGCACTCTCCCGAATTTATGAGCCCTCCAGTGTGAAAGTAAGTCGTGTGTGCTAGTATGTAATTAGAAATATGATTTGTTCTCTGGGTGCTTTAGTTGTCGTGCTTGATTCATGTTGGAGTTAAATTATTTATATTCGGAGTGTTATGTCTGAGTCTATAGACTTCAGGTTTAACATCCTATACCTCCCTGAGTAACTTCACTATTACTCACCCCTCTTTCTTTCCCCTTTCAGATGAGACTGACGAGCAGAAGCGATTGGTATCGAATCAGTTGTTTTGGGATGTTTTCCTTTGTTTTTAGAGACTATGAATCTATAATGTGGGATACAACTAAAAATACCTGAACATGACATGATATATAAAAATACTCGAGTCGGGTTTGGAAATCTCGATTTTGAAAAAAATATATCAAATTCTTCATTGCTCAAGTTTCTTGTACTTAAAATTTTACCATTAACTTCATTGATTTTATAATTTTTAATAGGTTGGACGATTAGAATATTTGGAGATAAAAATTTGAAAATATAAATAGGGAAATTGCACTCTATGACGATCAAAAAATTAATAATTCACGCAGTAGCCAAAACCCCTAATATTCCTCGTACATTGTATCTTTTATGTATTATTATAATAATAGCCCTTCAAATTACTGGAAAAACCTGCAGATAAAAAATAACTAAAGTAATATTTTTTACAATTAAAAAGTTAATGTGGTAGTTGGAGAACCACACACGCGAACATAACTTTTTCTTTGTCACTTTTTTGTAGAAGGTGAATAGGTTGACGTCGAGATTTGCTCAACCGCGCTTTCACCACTACTTGGCCGACGTATCTTTCAGTCATATCACACAGGTGAAAATTTTATTTTGTTGTTGGCGTTGACCCTTCCCTGCTTACGGAAGCTACCCATGCGCCGACGAAGTTAAGTCTAATCGCCATAGAGTGCAATTTCCATAAATGCGTGAATTATTAATTTTTTGATTGCCATAGAGTGAAATTTCCCTTCTATATTCCACCTTACAAATTTTTGTTTTTGTTTGCATTTTTTCAGGATGTCATGAACGAATTAGGCCTTCCAAGAAAATTGTTTAAAACTAGATTTGAGCCAACGGGTAGGAAACAAGTTAATAACTACTTTAAATTAAGGTGGATCAAGCTGATCAAGACAACATTAAAAGACGATCATTTGTAGCATGATGCTATTTCATAGACAGACTGATGTTAACTGGTGTTACTATTCCATAGACAAATTCTTGTTCTATTCTATATAGACATATAAAATAGATATGTAATATGTTTGTTGTTACTCCACTTGTAATTACATTAGCATTTAGTTAATCAGATCATACAAGTGTAGACTTCACACAAATTTATATTATTTTATTTGTAATGATTGTATTTTACAGTTAAAATTGGATTATTACAAGGAATGATATATACTATATAGTTTAATATTAAATAACATAATTTACTATTTTCAAGATTTTGGTATTTTGGTTTAGAGTTTATATTAGGGTTTAGTGATTAGAGTTTTGGGTTTAGTATTTAGAAGGTGGGAGGTGAGGTTGGAGCCAACATTAATTTTGGTTTAGTGATTAGAGTTTTTGGTTTAGTATTCCATTTCAGAATTTTCCTCATACGTACAATGTTATTTATTTTGTTCCATTCTATTTTGGTTTATTATTTATATTTGAGTTTATGGTTTATATTTTGGCTTCTGGTTTAATGATTATGGTTTAGGGTTTATTATCTAGGGGTTGGAGGTGAAGTTGGGATAAAATTTAGTTTTTAGGGATTCATATGAAGTTGATGTACTATACTATTTTGGTGATATGAAATACTATACTTGAGAATTAACTTAGTAAAAAACTTTTAGTATAGTTGAGAATTAACTTAGTAAAAATACTCTGATTACTGGAAATAACCTGCTCAAATCTTCTTGGCATTAATGTCTTCACTCAATTCACCTTCTTGGTTGTCTAAACTTTCTGAAGTTATTAAACTGAATAGGCGACATATTAGAAAAGATTTCTATTTTGGCCATACATTTATTGAAAACAATAACTCTACATGCGGTAAAAATTAGTGTGACGTGGCTTTCTTCTCTTTCGTAAGTTATGAACATGTCGCCTAAATTGTGGGCCAGATAAGTATGTGTCAACATCATCTTTATTTTCTTTGTCACCGATAACTTGTACCAACGAGGGGCATAACCGGATCAATTGAACCTTAAATGTTATTTATCCAATTATGTCAAAATCAATGCTATCCTCTTAATTTAATTTCAGATTTTAGTCATTTGGTAAATTCTCCCATATAAATATATTGACGTGGTTGTTGTTTTATGATTTTCGATGTAATTTTTGATACTAAATGAAATAAGAAACTTGACATGATTTTTATGTGAGTAGCAAGTCACCTTTTTCTGTAATTTTATGTATATAATCTGATTTTGAGCTATGTGTAACATCAATATATATATTTTGAATAAAATGAGAGAAGTAAACTAGGAATAAAGGTTTAAGTACACATATGTTATTATATTTTGATTCTCTTTTTAATACCTTTGTAACGTGGAGTCTACAGGAGTATTATTCCTTCTAATAAGACTATGAAACAGAAGATGAACGATGAGTTTCAGACCTGGTGGCGAAAGAAGACATAGAAGAAAGGGCACTTTGGTGCCTATATATCATCTTAGATATATTGTTAAACAAAACAAGGTCGTCGTATATTCAGCCATCGTAACCATGAAAAACACATACGTATTTATTGTATTTATATCACGCAATATTACACATAAAGGCCATGTACACTACATCATAATTAATAAAGGTGTCAATCTCTAGTTTTATTTATGAATACAAAAGAGATTGTGATGGGGTTTGTAGAGTATACTTTTAATATATACGCCGAGACTTGAGCATGATCACCAATTGCTCAAGGGTCGGTGGTAGAGCCACCAGCAAAGCTGTCTCCAGATCCGTAAGCGAATCCACTGCCCCTAGCATCAGTTGGACCTGCTGCAGCATCAGCGCTGGTGTAACCGAAAGTGAAACTGCCAGAATTAGCATTTGCGTTGGGACCATTTGCAGTGACAGATCCAGAAGTATCTTTAAAGACACTTCCAGATCCGCTTGCGCTTGGACCGTTTGGACCAGCAGAAGCATTAGCATTGGAATTTTCTAAATTGATGGCTCTAGTTGTAGCAGTAACGGTGCCAAGCTCAGCTCCAAAGCCGTTGGTAGTGACAGTTTTGGGAATAGAAATGCCTAACTTTTCCTCTTTTGATACTTCCTCGAGCTGCCTTGCGCCAACATTGGCACACACAACTCCAACAAAGATCAAAAAGACAACAAACTTATTGGTATCCATCTTCGATTTCTCTCTCTCTGTTTTTTTAATAACAGATTAAGATATATATTTTTTTTCTTCTCGTGATGAGATGTGTCCTCCTCCCACATTTGAGCTGCTCTATATATACACACAAGAGATATGTGAGCATTTCTTACAAGATAAACACATTACTTCAATGCAGCAGTTAATATTTTAACCCTTAACTAATAGTCAAACTAAAGCTACATGTAACATTACTAACATATAAATGTTGTTTACGTGACTATCAAATATTTACTTAGTTATTTGTCCAACGTAAGAGTATTCCGGGGTGTCGTGATAAATATTACTTTCTTAATAATTATAATAAATTTTAAAATTATTTTCATCAGAGAATTATTTTAATAAATAAAAAAAATCCTGTAAAATTGAGATAATTTTGATTTATGATTCAACAACGCGAAGATTTCTTAAAAAAATGTCTGAAATTTTAAAAGGTTTATATTCACTATAATTTTTGCATTAAAAAGATAAATAAAAGTTACAATGATCAAATTGAAATGAAATCCGTTACAATGATAAAACTTTAGAGTCTCAGAAGGGGACCTTGGATCAGTCAGACGTACCGATTTTTGCTCGTTGTCATCGTCATCATTTTGGAGAATGCATCAGTTGCCAGCTATGCGGGAGTAGGGCATGTTTCAAGTTTTGTCGGTTTAAGTCAGTGGATGCGACACCAAATAATTAGATTGAAACACCAGCAGTGGCATCTCAAAACTGTTTCAATTGTGACCAGCCTGGCCATCTTTTCAGGGATTGTCTGAGGAGGGGGTGACACTACCACCACCATCTGTCCAACTATTTCTCCATGAGTGTTTCTGCAAGAGATTACGAGAGAGTTTGTTGGGGTCAAAAATGGTATTCTTGAAATCAACATCTAAAAATCGTATTTCTATACGAATGCAGTCTTGAAATCGACTTAGCGCAAGTCTTCGGGCCAAACCTCGAAAGAAAGAAACCCGAACCGACCAACTCGCCATACGGGCGAGTTGGTCAGCACGGATCGACCAACTCGCCTGTATGGCGAGTTGGACAAGGCCAACTCACCATATGGGCGAGTTTGTCAGCCTGGACCGACCAACTCGCCATACGGGCTAGTTTGTCAGCCTGGACCAACTGGACAAGGCCAACTCGCCATACTGGCGAGTTGGTCATCACTGACCGGCCAACTCGCCCGAATGGTGAGTTGGACAAGGCCAACTCGCCATACGGGCGAGTTGGTCAGCACGGATCGACAAACTCGCCCGTATGGCGAGTTAGACAAGGTCAACTCGCCATACGGGCGAGTTGGACGAAACAAACCAACCAACTCGCCCGTACAGTGAGTTGGACTGTCCAACTCGCCATACGGGCGAGTTGTATCGCATGACACAACCAACTCGCACGTACAGCGAGTTGGATAAGGCCAAATCGCCGTACAGGCGAGTTGGTAGGCACGACACTGCCAAATAGCATGTATGGCAAGCTGGACAAGGCCAACTCGTCAAAGGGGTAAGTTAGATGACACGAGCAAATCTGACCCGTTCGTTCGGAAAGTCGGATCAAATCAATCCAGTTTCACATCATCCTTGTTAAAATTCCTATTTCGATACTTGATCGAACTTATCTTTGTTCCGTCTCGATCGAGATTGACATTGGAACCTTACCGAAAGAACTCATTTTCTCGAGAAAGGATCGGATCGATCGTATGAGACGATAATGGTTAACTAAACACCTAGAGTCACACGCTTCATACGAAAGATCCTAACTCTCAGACGACGTCGTCTTAGCAATGTTATTTCGATAAAATCGTAGAAACGCCTAAGTCGGAAAACGGCCCGACGAGGTCTAAAGCTCGGCTAAAGTCCCACTCGCAATTTTATCCAAAATCAAGTCCAAAATTTGTGACGGTTTATCTTTTATTTTGCAGGAAAGGATAAATGTTAAGTTCGAAGGGATAAATGTCAAGATCAAAGGATAAATGTTAAGTTTCCGACGATAATCATAAAGATCGAGGAAAAAAGGAATATTTCCGTGAAGCGATAAATTCGACCAAGGGCAGAATGGGAAAGAGAAAACCGACTCTAGAGGAGTATATAAGGACATCGAGGGTGATGATGCAGCGAAACACGAAAATCTCCACTCAGAGCAAACATAGCTTAGCACTTAGAGCATTTCGGCAACTTTCCGTTTTTGTTATTCGAGTTGTGAGTCAACTAAGGTTTTGCAGTCTTAGGTTATTAGAACTAGGGATCTCGCCGACAACTTTAATAGCCTAGGCTCCTAACCTGTTGTAAACGCTCATACGCAAATTCAGAATATGACATCTATTTGCTTTCTTTTCGACTCTTACTTTGTTTTTCGTATTTACTTCGTATTCTAACTGATTGGCGTGTGGTTTAGCAGATATCCGGGACCTCTGGGAAACTAGGGTTTACCCTGTGTTCCTAGTTCAATGGAAATCGACAGTGCGAATTTCGGTTCTCACAGAGTTGAGCCTACAGATGGTATGTATCTTTCACATTGGTAGTTTATATTTGTGCATTTCATATGTAGTTAGGAAAAAATATGTGTGTAGAATATCAGTATGGTTGGGTGTGGGACAGCTTTCACCTTCTTTGATATTAGAGTTTCACCTTATTTTGTGTGTCCATGGCTGGTCAGGGGTCTTCCTAACAGAGTTAGTTCAATTCAAAGACATTAGATTCCTTTTTTCATCACAAAGAGGTTGGAGCACAACTTTCACCTTCTTTGATATTAGAGTTTCACCTTATTTTGTGTGTCCATGGCTGGTCAGGGGTCTTCCTAACAGAGTTAGTTCAATTCAAAGACATTAGATTCCTTTTTTCATCACAAAGAGGTTGGAGCTATTGGAATTCATCGAGATGCGCCAGTTATATTTGGAGGATTTGGATTTTTTCGAGGTCACGAGTGCATACTTGTAGCGCATAAGGAATAATCACATTTCAAGGTATTCAGAAGAACTTGGGAGACCAAGACTTAAATGAGAATTGATTATCCGAGCTTTTTCAAGATGGTATTGGACAGTTCGTTCATGGCTTGAATTTGAGGGTGAATTCCTCGTTAGTGAGAGAGAATTGTAACGACCATGATCCTTGGTGGAGCACTTTGGGTCTTCTTCAAAAATTAAAGCCCAAACCTTTTTTTTTGTTCCACATTCAAAGCTTAAGGATCCCACATCCTTTTCCTTCCTCTAAGTAGTTTTGTGCATGACGAGTTGTTGTTGAATTATCCGACGACCAGCCACCAATGATTTTTTCGGCGAAGTTTTTGGTCGAGATTCTCGCAAGTTTTCTGGTAAGTTTTTAGCTACCTTATTTCTAGTTTAGGAAAGATTTATTTTAGGAAAGCTGTCAATTTAAGGAAATTTCTATTTTAGGAAAGTTTTATTTTGGAAAGTTTTTATTATAGGAAAGTTGCCATTGTAGGAAAGTTTATATTTTAAATAAGTTTCCATTGTTGGATACTTTATTTTCGGACCTTTGAACCTAAATCTTCAAATCTCATGTTGCATTTGGCTACATCTTTTCGTTTGCCAATTCTAGCTACTGGCAAAGGTGAGAGCTATTCTTGTACCCGATTTAGGACTTTGATTATACATAGTTTGATTTTAATATATTTTGTCTTCTTGAATTGAGTCTCTATGGAATCTATGTGTTAGTTTTTTTTGTTTCTTTGTTAAATTAGAAATAGGAGGTTAGAGGATTCAAAATTGTTTGTTTCATTTAAATATGATAAATGTATGTGGAAATTGCGGTGGGTATACGTTTTAGTCAAAATCTTCTGATTTTATGTGGCCGAGCACTCTCCCGACTATTAGTCACATGGCACTCTCTAGGCTATAGGTGGCATGGTACTCTCCAGACTATGGGTGATTGGGAACTTTCCCAATTGTTGGTGGCTAGACACTCTCAAGACTATAGGTGGCCTCACACTCTCCATACTATAAGTGACCATGCACTCTCCCGAAGTTATGAGCTCTCCGGTGTGGAAGTGAGTCATGTGTGCGAGTATGTAATTACGAATATGATTTGTTCTCTGGGTGCTTTAGGTGTCGTGCTTGATTCATGTTGAATTTATATTATTTATATGTGGAATGCTATGTCTGAGTCAATGGATTTCAGGTTTAACATCCCATACCTTCTTGAGTAACTTTCATGTTACTCACCCCTCTTTCTTTCTCCTTTCAGATGAGACTGACGAGCAGAAGGGATTGGTATCAGATCGTTGCTTTTGGGATATTTTCCTTTGTTTTTTTTAGACTTCTGTTTATGTTTATCGACATTTGTCCATATTTATTTATATTTATTTGAAGTTATAGTATTTGGAGATGATTTATAAAAATTAACAAATGAAAATTTCAAAGTTTATTATTTATTATTTATGTTGGAAAATGCTAGAATTACAACAATAGACTGGAACAGATACAAAACTATGTCGACTCACTTCTTTGAGCATCCGAGATTACAATGCCTTCTCCAATAACAGTTTGATGGACATCAAGTTATAGCTACGAGAACTTGTACTATAGTAGCAATTTTGTTCCTAGTCCCTCAATGATAAGAATCAAGTACAAGCATTTCCAATGTGTTTTTAAAAATGTTATTTTAGAAACGTATTGAATGAAAATTCTAAAAGCTTTTATAAGTTTTCAATTTTGACTCTGATTCTAAATTGAGAAATGGATGTATGATGAAGGTTTTGTCTACCTAGCATTTAGTAATGCGTTAAAGAGTATGTATTTCTCTTACAAGAAATGCACACATAACCTAATAAATACAGGTGTATCAAAATGATCATAACAGAGAAAAGAATCTAGAGACTATGAATCTATAATGTGGGATACAACTAAAAATACATCAATCCGATACCATATGTAAAAATACTCGATTCGGATTTAAAAAAAAAATTCAAATTCTTCATTGCTAAGTTTCTTGTTCTTAAAAATTTGCCATTAACTTAATTGATTTTTTTAATTTTTAATAGGTTGGACGATTAAAATATTTGGAGATAAAACTTTGAAAATATAAATATGGTAATATGGTTGTTGTTTTAAGATTTTGGATGCAACATTGGCTACTACATGAAATAAGAGACTTGACATGAATTTTAAGTGATTAGCAAGTCATTTGTCCGCAACTATATGTATATAATCTAATATTAAATCATGTGCAACATCAATAAATATATATATATATATATATATATATTTAAATATACATATGTTCGATTATTTTTGAATATCTAGTTGGGTTTGGATATCCGTTCGGGGTCGGTTATCTTGATCTCTCTTACGAAAAACACACAACATTTCAACATATTCTTTTCAAAAAGTTCAATAGTTTAGCAAAAAATAGAGAAATTCCCTATAAGACTGCATATTTTGATTATCTTTTTAATTCCTTTGTAACGAGGAGTCTACAGTAGTATTATTCCTTGTAATAAGACTATGAAACAGAAGATGAACGATGAGTTTCAGACCTGGTCACGCGAAAGAAGACATAGAAGAAAGGTAGAAGAAAGGTAGAAGAAAGGGCACTTTGGTGCCTATATCATCTTAGATACATTGTTAAACGAAAAACACATACGTATTTACTGTATTTATATCACGCAATATTACACATAAAGGCCATGTACACTACATCATAATTAATAAAGGTGACAATCTCTGGTTTTATTTATGAATACAAAAGAGATTGTGATGGGGTTTGTAGAGTATACTTTTAATATATATACGTCGAGACTTGAGCATGATCACCAATTGCTCAAGGGTCGGTGGTAGAGCCACCAGCAAAGCTGTTTCCAGATCCGTAAGCGAATCCACTGCCCCTAGCATCATTTGGACCTGCTGCAGCATCAGAGCTGGTGTAACCGAAAGTGAAACTGCCAGAATTAGCACTTGCGTTGGGACCTTCTGCAGTGACAGATCCAGAAGTATCTTTAAAGACACTTCCAGATGCGCTTGCGCTTGGACCGTTTGGACCAGCAGAAGCATTAGCATTAGAATTTTCTGAATTGGTGGCTCTAGTTGCAGCAGTAACGGTGCCAAGCTCAGCTCCAAAGCCGTTGGTAGTGACAGTTTTGGGAATAGAAATGCCTAACTTTGCCTCTTTGGATACTTCCTCGAGCTGCCTTGCGCCAACATTGGCACATACAACTCCAACAAAGATCAAAAGCACAACAAACTTATTGGTATTCATCTTCGATTTCTCTCTCTGTTTTTTTTTATTACTGATTAAGATATACTTTTTTCTTTTCCTGATGAGCTGTGTCTTCCTCCCACATTTGAGCTGCTCTATAAATACACACAAGACATGTGAGCATTTCTTACAAGATAAATACATTACGTCAATGCAGCAGTTAATATTTCAACCCTTAACTAATAGTCAAACTAAAGCTACATGTAACATTACTAACATATAACTGTTGTTTACGTGACTATCAAATATTTACTTAGTTATTTGTCCAACGTAAGAGCATTCCGGTGTCGTTAGAAAATATAACTTTGTTTATGGATTCCAATATTTGGAAAGCCTATCCGGACACCGATTTTCAAAACATTGATGGATTCTTTTCTCTTTTTTTTTGCTAAAAGGGTTGGATTCATTTTACTTACGACTTGAAATCTTGATTACTACATTTGTTTTGGACTAGCCACGTACTGTATGTACTTTTTTTTTATTGGTAATAGTTTTTCTCATGTTATAGTATATATATACATATATACTTAAGGATCACTTGCTACAGCTTTAGTTAATTCATGGAGAGGGGTTAGGGTTGGTGCACTGTAGGGCCAACCGATCCGTCCAGTTTTGGGCAGTTGTGGGGTAGGCCGTTACATAAAAAGCGACTTTTATGTGACAGTCCTCTTCATGGAACTCAACTGGCGCTGCAGCGCATCGACCCTAACCCCTCCCATGTGATACAAGTTGCCCAAAATCACCCCTAGGCCTCGGCTCACAGATAAGTTATTGGTGCGCTTGGCGTTACTCGAACCCAAGACTTCACCCTTTAACAACCCTCCCACGGAGAAGTTGTCACCAATTGACATGCAGATCAATTGGGGACAACTTCTCTATGGGAAGGTTGTTAAATGGTGAAGTCTTAGGTTTGAGTAACGCCAAGGGCACTAATAACCTATCTGTGAGCCGAGGCTTATGAATGATTATGGGAAAGTTGTATCACATGAAAGGGGTTAGGGTCGATGCGCTGTAACTTGGTCCCACGGAGAAGGCTGTCACATTTTATTCCGAGTCCCTCCCTGATAAGAAACAAGTACAATCATTTCCAATGTATTTTTAAAAATGTTGTTTTAGAAACGTATTGAATGAAATTCTAAAAGCTTTTATAAGTTTTCGATTTTGACTCTGATTCTGAATTGAGAAATGGATGTCTGATGAAGATTTTCGTTACCTATCATTTAGTAATGCGTTAAAGAGTATGTTTTTCTTTTACAAGAAATGCACACGTAACCTAATAAATACAGGTGAATCAAAATGATCATAACACAGAAAAAATTGTAGAGACTATGAATCTATGATGTGGGATACAACTAGGTATTGCTATTCAGATATCCATTCATGTTCGGATAGAATATCTTGGTAAAAAGGTGTAGAATCGGGTATTTCTACATATCAGATCTGGGTCAGGTATTTTTAGTTTGAATTCGATTATTCCAGTCAAAATCAGAAATTTAGATTTATAAAAAAAATCAAATTCTTCATTGCTTATGTTTCTTGTACTTATAATTTTACCAATAACTTAATTGATTTTCTATTTTTAATAGGGTGAACGATTAATGGATTTGGAGAAAAAACTTTGAAAATATAAATATGCTAATCTAGTTATTGTTTTAAGATTTTGGATGCAACTTTTGTTATTGCATTAACAAAGAAACTTGACATGCATTTTTAGTGATTATTATTTATAATTTAGTGTTAAAGGGTTGTAGTTAAGTTTCTAAATGTTTTATAATCTAAACACATATATAGCTGAACCTAAATTCGCTGAATTACACAAGTACTTATGTGTTGCGTGTTGGCCTTAAATTTGTACTCCTTTTGTTGCCTTTTGAATTTTAAATACATATAAATCGACAAAACAAAAATAGGGAAAAGCGGAAAGAGCGTCTTTGCCATTGTAAAATTACATAGCTTGTTACTAATAACTTGTAAAACAAATGTAACTAGATCTTGAACCGCGCAACCGCGCGGGCGTTTGATTTCAGTTTTATAAATGTAAAAAAAAAGTTACATCATTAATAGCAAATATTCTTAATATTAATCATATTTTAAAATGTTTATATGGATTTTTCAAACAAAATAAATTTTACATGTTTGTCATCTAATTCATTGTTTCACCATGTATTTGAAGATTTTTATTATATATTTTTTTATTAACAAAAATATTTATGAAATTAGTATTTTTATTTGCAATTTTTCAATATTCAAGTACATTGTTTGATGGATAAATATTTTACTATTTTAGATCTTTTGGAAGTTTTAAGGTAATTTTATATTCAATTAGTATGGATAATTAAAGGTTTGGAATTGTTATTTAATTGAAATCTAACTTGATTGTGTAGTAGGAATTTTCAATTAAAAATTTGGAAATAAAATGAAGATTTTATGGTATTTTATGAAAGTGATTTCTTTTATTGGTAATATAGAATATATTTTTCCACATAGGGTGGGTGTTCGAATATCCATTCAGGTTAGACTCACGTCTACTACAATTTTGGGTTTTTGAGGTTAAAAATTTCAGTCTTTTATTTTGTTTATTCATATAATCTGTTTGGTTTGATTTTACATTAGGTTTTCATTTTGGAAATGACATGTATACAATATTGTACAAATATGTAGAGCATGTAAGTTTTTTGAGTACATAAAATAATCATAATATATTACTGGGAACATATATAATATAAATCATTTTGTGATAAAAATATGAATATGTTAAATCGTTCCCAAAGTTACCTTGAACCGGTTTGTTGAA
Organism: Moricandia moricandioides; assembly: GCA_905132885.1. Classification (NCBI taxonomy): domain Eukaryota; kingdom Viridiplantae; phylum Streptophyta; class Magnoliopsida; order Brassicales; family Brassicaceae; genus Moricandia; species Moricandia moricandioides. Next base: position 1,148,921 of record CAJHQQ010000001.1, read on the forward strand.
ATGATGAACAAAGGTTAATGACTTGCAAGTTAATAGTTGCTTATAAACATACTAATTGCTTATACTTGGTATATATATTTTATAAGTGTTTAATTATTTAAGAATAAATCGTTTCTACTTTAGAGGGAACCGGTTTGGTCAGTTTTTAATTAAGGGTTAATGACCTTTTAAATACAGTTCGGTGTTAAGGGGAAAATAATATTATTTGCTATAATAGATAAGATCATAGTATATTTCTCGATTAATGATGATAATTAGATGATGTCTTTAAATTAATAAATTTCTAGTGAGGGTCCATTTTAAAATATCACACATGAAAAGAAGTTGTGACTTCTATTTTAATAGATAAGGTTACATAGTAAAGTTATTGTAACAGATTTATGATCAAAACAAATTCAGTTAAATAAATTATAAGACCGCATATTTTGATTATTTTAATAATTCCTTTGTAACGTGGAGTCTACAGGAGTATTATTCCTTCTAATAAGACTATGAAACAGAAGATGAACGATGAGTTTCAGACCTGGTGGCGAAAGAAGACATAGAAGAAAGGGCACTTTGGTGCCTAAATATCATCTTAGATACATTGTTAAACGAAACAAGGTCGTCGTATATTCAGCCATCGTAACCATGAAAAACACATACGTATTTACTGTATTTATATCACGCAATATTACACATAAAGGCCATGTACACTACATCATAATTAATAAAGGTGACAATCTCTAGTTTTATTTATGAATACAAAAGAGATTGTGATGGGGTTTGTAGTGTATCCTTTTAATATATACGCCGAGACTTGAGCATGATCACCAATTGCTCAAGGGTCGGTGGTAGAGCCACCAGCAGAGCTGTCTCCAGATCCGTAAGCGAATCCACTGCCCCTAGCATCAGTTGGACCTGCTGCAGCATCAGAGCTGGTGTAACCGAAAGTGAAACTGCCAGAATTAGCATTTGCGTTGGGACCATCTGCAGTGACAGATCCAGAAGTATCTTTGAAGACACTTCCAGATCCGCTTGCGCTTGGACCGTTTGGACCAGCAGAAGCATTAGCATTGGAATTTTCTAAATTGATGGCTCTAGTTGTAGCAGTAACGGTGCCAAGCTCAGCTCCAAAGCCGTTGGTAGTGACAGTTTTGGGAATAGAAATGCCTAACTTTTCCTCTTTTGATACTTCCTCGAGCTGCCTTGCGCCAACATTGGCACACACAACTCCAACAAAGATCAAAAGCACAACAAACTTATTGGCATTCATCTTCGATTTCTCTCTCTGTTTTGTTTTTACTAACTGATTAAGATATATTTATTTATTTTTCTCGTGATGAGATGTGTCCTCCTCCCACATTTGAGCTGCTCTATATATACACACAAGAGATATGTGAGCATTTCTTACAAGATAAACACATTGCTTCAATGCAGCAGTTAATATTTTAACCCTTAACTAATAGTCAAACTAAAGCTACATGTAACATTACTAACATATAACTGTTGTTTACGTGACTATCAAATATTTACTTAGTTATTTGTCCAACGTAAGAGCATTCCGGTGTCGTGAGAAAATATTACTTTGTTTATGGATTCTTTTTGCCTTTTTATTTTGTTTTTTTGCTAAAAGGGTTAGATTCTTTTTACTCACGAATTGAGATCTTAATTACTAAATTTGTTTTGGACTAGCTACGTACTGTATGTACATTTGTTTTTATTGGTAATGGTTTTTCTCATGTTATAGTATATATACTTAAGGATCACTTGCAACAGCTTTAGTTAATTGTATTTACTTTCCTAATAATTATAATAAATTTTAAAATTATTTTCATCAAAGAAATATATTGAATAAATATAAAAATATCCTATAAAATTGGGATACACTTGATTTATGATTCAACTATACAAGACATAAAGGACTACAAGACATAAAGGAATTGAGAAATCTCAGATGACTCTGCTTATTGAAAAAACTGTAATGACCCTTCTTCAAAATTTAAAGCCTTTCTTTTTATTTTTGTCCCACAGTGAAAGTTTAAGGATCTCACATCCTTTCTCCTCCCTTATATAAGAAACTTCACCTTTCTCTTTATTCTCATCAGGTCAAAGTAGTTCTTTACGCATGATGAGTTGTTGTTGAATTATCCGACGAACAATCACCAATGATTTTTTGCGGCTAGATTTTTGGTCGAGTTTCTGGGCGAGTTTCCTGCAAGATTTCTGGTAAGTTTTCCGCCTCCTTATTTCTAGTTTAGGAAATATTTTATTTTAGGGAAGCATCCATTTTAAGGAAGCTTGTGTTTTAGGAAAGTTCTATTTTTGAAAAGTTTCTATTTTAGGAAAGTACCATTTTAGGAAATTTACTATTTTAATAAAATTCTATTTTAGGAAAATTTTCATTTTTGGAACTTTATTTTGGAGCCTCTAAACCTAAATCGTTAATTCTCATGTTGCAGTTGGCTACATCTTTTCGTTTGCCAATTTCACCTAATGCCAAAGGCGAAGGTTATTCTTGATCAAATTCTAAAAGCGTTTATAAGTTTTCGATTTTGAGTCTGATTCTGAATTTAGAAATGGATGTCTGACGAATGTTTTGTGTACCTAGTATTTAGTAATGCGTTAAAGAGTAAGCATTTCTCTTACAAGAAATGCACACGTAAACCTAATAAATACAGGTGTATCAAAATGTTCATAACAGAGAAAAGAAATTCTTATGACTATGAATCTATAATGAGGGATACAACTAAAAATACATGAACGCGACACGATATGTAAAAATACTCAAGTCAGATCTGGAAATTTTTTTGAAAAAAAAAAATCAAATTCTTCATTACTAAAGTTTCTTATACTTAAAAGTTTACCATTAACTTAATTGATTTTCTAATTTAATAGGTTGGACGATTAAAATATTTAGAGATAAAAGTTTTAAAATATAAACATGCTAATCTGGTTGTTGTTTTAAGATTTTAGATGCAACTTTTGTTATTACACGAAATAAGAAACTTGACATGCATTTTAAATGACTAGCAAGTCACTTTGTCCGAAATTATATGTATAAATCTGATTTTGAGCCATGTGCAACATCAATACATATATATATATATATATATATTGAATAAAATGAGTAAAGTAAACTACAAATAAACATTTAAGTATACATATGTTCGATTATCTAAGAATATCCATTCGGTTTTGGATATCCGTTTGGTTTCGGTTATCGGATCGCTCTTACTAAAAACACACAACATTTCAACATATTCTTTTCAAAAAGTTCAATGGTTTAGCAAAAAATAGAGAAATTCCCTATAAGACTGCATATTTTGATTCTTTTTTGTAATTCCTTTGTAACGTGGAGTCTAGAGTGTTATTCCTTCTAATAAGACTATGAAACAGAACATGAACGCTGAGTTTCAGACCTGATCTCTATATTAATACGAAATAAATTTTTTTTTAAACGATGATTTATAGAACATTTTATTTGATGTTTGGCTAGTATTTATTTCAAAATCCATGTTTCAAACAAAGGATACTTTAGCTAAGTGGGGAACCTTGCACTTATATGGGAATTCGAAGATTGAGATGGGGAATACTAAAGCTGTGACGGCAGTGTGATGCACGAAAGTTTGAGGTCAATGCAAATCTATTTTTTTGCTTTAAAATAGAATTTCAATGAAAAATGATTTAATGGTATTTTAATTTATATTCTATAATAGAATAAAAGATGGATGCATCCTATAGATAGAATAACTTCTTTAATTTTTGTTCATTTTTCTATTTTTCATCTAAAAATAGAATATCGCTAGATTATAATGCAACTCTATTATAGAGTTATTCTATCTTGAATAAAAAATAGAGAGAACTATTAGAGATATTCTAACCCCATATAACTTATACTAAAGTGGAATAGCGTCTTTGCCATTGTAAAATTACAAAACTTATATTAATCACATGTAAAATTAATGTAGTCACATAGTAAAGTTATTGTAACAGTTAGATGATCAAAAAAAATTCAATTAATTAGCATATACTAAATTCATTATAAATTATTAGACTGCATATTTTGTTTCTAATTTTTATAATTCCTTTGTAACGTGGAGTCTAGAGTGTTATTCCTTCTAATAAGACTATGAAACATAAGATGAACGATGAGTTTCAGACCTGATCACGCGAAAGAAGACACACAAGAACTGTACTTAGGTGCCTATATATCATCTTATATACATTGTGACACGAAACAAGGTCGTCTTATATTCCGCCATCGTAACCATGAAAAACACATACGTATGATTATGTATTATTCTCGGAGATTAATTAGGTCGTATTTACTGTATTTATATCACACAATATTACACATAAAGGCCATGTACACTACATCATAATTAGTAAAGGTGACAATCTCTAGTTTTATTTATGAATACAAAAGAGATTGTGATGGGGTTTGTAGTGTATCCTTTTAATATATACGCCGAGACTTGAGCATGATCACCAATTGCTCAAGGGTCGGTGGTAGAGCCACCAGAAGAGCTGTCTCCATATCCGTAAGCGAATCCACCGCCGCTAGCATTATTGGGGTCTGCTGCAGCATAAGCACCGGTGTCACCGAAAGTGAAACTGCCAGAACTAGCACTTGCGTTGGGACCTTCTGCAGTGACAGATCCAGAAGTATCTTTAAAGACACTTCCAGATGCGCTTGCGCTTGGACCGTTTGGACCAGCAGAAGCATTAGCATTAGAATTTTCTGAATTGGTGGCTCTAGTTGCAGCAGTAACAGTGCCAAGCTCAGCTCCAAAGCCGTTGGTAGTGACAGTTTTGGGAATAGAAATGCCTAACTTTGCCTCTTTGGATACTTCCTCGAGCTGCCTTGCGCCAACACTGGCACACACAACTCCAACAAAGATCAAAAGTACAACAAACTTATTGGTATCCATCTTCAATTTCTCTCTCTGTTTTTTTAATAACTGATTAAGATTTTTTTTTTTCGTGATGAGCTGTGTCCTCCTCCCATATTTGAGCTGCTCTGTATATACACACAAGACATGTGAGAATTTCTTACAAGATAAATACATGAATTCAATGCACCAGTTATCATGTGAGCATTTCTTACAAGATAAATACATTACTTCAATGCACCAGTTAATATTTCAACCCTTAACTAATAGTCAAACTAAAGGTACTTAGTTAAACAAATGGTGTTTACGTGACTATCAATTATTTACTTAGTTATTTGTCCAACGTAAGAGTATTCCGGTGTCGTGAGAAAATAATACTTTCTTAATAATTAATATAAATTTTAAAATTATTTTCATGAGAGAATTATTTTGAATAAATATAAAAAGATCCTATAAAATTGGGATAAATTTGATTTATGATTCAGCAATACGAAGATTTCTCCAAAAAAAAGTGTCAAACTTCAAAAGGTTTACATTCACTACAATTTTGCATTTAAAAGATAAATAAAAGTTACAATGATCAAATTTAAGACTTGGACCTTTTACAACTTGAACCTTTTATATGTCCAAGTTACATATTTCTTAGCCTATATTACAAGACATAAAGGAACTAAGAAATCTCAGATGACAAAACTGTAATGACCATGATTTTTGGTGGGCCCTGTTGGCCTTCTTTAAAAATTAAAGCCCAAATATTTCTTTTTATTTGTGTTCCACATTAAAAGGTTAAGGATTACACATCCTTTCCCTTTCCCTATATATGAAACTCCATATTTCTCTTTATTCTCATCAGATCAAATTAGTTCTTTGTGCATGATGAGTTGTTGAATTATCAGACGACAAATAACCAGTTATTTTTTTGTTTAAAATTTTTGGTCGAGTTTCCTGCAAGTTTTCCGGTAAGTTTGTCGTTTCCTTATTTCTAGTTTAGGAAAGCTACCATTTTAAGGAGGTTTTTATTTTAGGAAAGTTCTATTTTTGGAAAGTTTCCATTTTAGAAAACTTTATTTTCAGAGCATTTGAACCTAAATCGTCAATTCTCATGTTGCAGTTGGCTACATCTTTTCGTTTGTCAATTACAGGTAGTGGCAAAAGTGAGGGTTGCTCTCATAAATTTTCGTACCCGATTTAGGATTTTGAATATCCATAGTTTAACTTTAATATGTTATGTCTTCTTGAATTGAATCTCTATGGAATCTATGTGTTAGTTTGTTAGTTTATGTGTTAAACTGGAAATAGGAGATTGGAGGATTCAACATTGTTTGTTTCATTTAAATATGATTAATGTGTGGATATTGTGGTGGGTATACGTTTTAGTCGAAATCTTCTGATTGTATGTGGTCGGGCACTCTCCTGACTATTGGTAGCATGTCACTCTCTAGACAATATGTGGCCTGGAACTCTCTAGGCTATAGGTGACCAGGCAATTTCCCAATTATTGGTGGCCTAGCACTCTCCAGACTATAGGTGGTATGGCATTCTCCAGACTCTAGGTTACCGAGCACTCTCCCGAATTTATGAGCCTTCCGGTATGGAAGTTAGTTGTGTGTGCGAGTATGTGATTAGGAACATGATTTTTTCTCTGGGTGCTTTAGGTGCCATGCTTGATTCATGTTGAAGTTATATTATTTATATTCAGAGTCCTATGCCCGAGTCTATCACATACCTCCCTGAGTAACTTCCATGTTACTCACCCCTCTTTCTTTCCCCTTTCAGATAAGACTAACGAGTTGAAGCGATAGGTATCGAATCGGTGCTTTTGGGATGTTTCCTTTGTGTTTTAAACTTATGTTTATGGTTTATCGATATTTGTTTAGATTTATTTATATTTATCTGAAGTTATGGCATTTGGAGATGATTTATAAGAATTAAAAATGAAGATTTTAAAATTTATTATTTATTTTAGAAAATGCCGGTATTAAAAAAACAGTCTGGAACAGATATAAAATTATGTCGGCTCACTGCTTGGAGCATCCGAGATTACAGTGTCTTCTCCAATAACAGTTTGGTGGACATCAAGTTATAGCTACGAACTTGTACTATAGTAGCAATTTTGTTCCTAGTCCCTCCCTGATAAGAAATAAGTACAAATACCAATGTGTTTTTGAAATTGTTATTTTAGAAACGTATTGAATGAAATTCTAAAAGCTTTTATAAGTTTTTGATTTTGACTCTGATTCTGAATTAAGAAATGGATGTCTGATGAAGGTTTTGTGTACCTAGCATTTAGTAATGCCTTAAAGAGTATGTATTTCTCTTACAAGAAATGCACACGTAACCTAATAAATACAGGTGTATCAAAATGATCATATCAGAGAACAAATTCTAGAGACTATTAATCTATAATGTGGGATAAAACTAAAAATACTTGAACCAGACACGATATGTAAAAATACTCAAGTCGGGTTTGGAAATTTTGATTTCTAAAAAATTTCAAAGTCTTCATTGCTCAAGGTTCTTATACCTAAAAATTTACCATTAACTTAACTGATTTTCTATTTTTTAATAGGTTGGACAATTAAAATATTTGGAGATAAAACTTGAAAATATAAATATGCTAATCTGATAGTTGTTTTAAGATTTTGGATGCAACTTTTGCTACTACATGAAATAAGAAACTTGACATACATTTTAAGTGAGTAGCAAGTCACTATATATATATATATATATATATATATAATCTGATTTTGAGCCATGTGCAATATCAATATATATAGTTTGAATAAAATTAGAGAAGTAAACTAAGAATACAATTTTAAGTATACATATGTTCGATTATCTTTGAATATTCATTCAGGTTTGGATATTCGTTCGGGGTCGGCTATTTGATCTCTCTTACTAAAAACACACAACATTTCAACATATTCTTTTCAAAAAGTTCAATGGTTTAGCAAAAAGTAGAGAAATTCCCTAAAAGACTGCATATTTTGATTATTTTTATAACTCCTTTGTAATGTGGAGTCTAGAGTTTTATTCCATCTAATAAGACTATGAAACAGAAGATGAACGATGAGTTTCTGACCTGATCACCAGAACCGTCCTTGGCCCAAAATAGATGAAGCATGGGCTTCCGGCCACCATTTTAATAAGGTATAAACCGGCCAATTTGTTTTAGGTGATGATTGTTTGCATTAGTTTTTAGTTTCAGTTTTTGGTTTTTAGATTTGGTTTTAGGTTTTAGATTTTAGTTTTTAGATTTTAGTTTTTGATTATCAGCTTTTGGTTTTTAGATTTGGTTTTTGGTTTTTCTGTATTTTTAGTTTTTCAAAAACTAATCAATACATTGGTTTAAATAATATAAAAATCAAATATTTATATGACCATTAAATTTATCAAGATAGAGTGATTGTTATTTAAAATAAAAATATATTAACATTTTTAAACTGTTTTATTTGTACAACATTATGCTAAAATACTATAAATTATTAAAAAAATATTTTTTAAAAAAATAAAATATTTATATATTTTGTTATATAAAATATTTTATTTTAAAACTTAAATGGCTATTTTAATTTAATATAATATATTTTATTAATAAAATATTTAAGTTTTATAATTTTTACTTATTGTTTAGTGTGTCTAATTATTATTACAATTATTCAATAAATTTTTATACAAATTAATCACCAATTTTTACGGTTAGTTAATATTATATAAAATGTCCAATTAGGATACAAATATCAAACACAAATAAATTATGTTACATTAAGGTTTAACTGATATACCATGAATGAATACTTTATCTTTAAGAAAATGTTATTAATTTAATTAAAATATAGATTTTATACTAAAAAAAACTAAAATTCGTTTTTCTTTTAAAAATTAAAAACCCATAAAAGTTAGTTTTTGGCTTTTCTTCACAAATTGGTTAAAATTTTGAAAAACTAGTTTCTCTAAATTTTAGGGAATCATTTTGTTCAAAAACTTGATTGGCAAACAAATTGGTTTTTACAAAAACAAAAACTAAAAGCTAAAACTTGATTGGGAAAAAAATGGTTTTTGGAAAAACAAAAACCAAAAACTAAAACAAAAAGCACAAACAATCAACACCTTTAGTCTAGTAGTTAAATAGCATTAGTTGCTTGTCTACAGTTCAAGGTTCAAATCCACCTTGCTGCACACATTAAATTCAGCATTTTTTTTGTCTCGCCTTTAGAATTCTACAACCGCCTCTGCTGATCACACGGAAGAAGACATACAAGAACTGTACTTTGGTGCTTATATTGTGACAACGTAACAAGGTCGTCGTATATTCCGCCATCGTTACCATGAAAAACACATACGTATGTTTATGTATTCACGGAGATTAATTAGGTCTCATTTACTGTATTTATATCACACAATATTAGACATAACGACCATGTACACTACATCATAATTAATAAAAGGTGACAATCTCTAGTTTTATTTATGAATACAAAAGAGATTGTGAAGGGGTTCGTAGAGTATACTTTTAATATATACGCCAAGACTTGAGAATGATCGCCAATTGCTCAAGGGTCGGTGGTAGAGCCACCAGAAGAGCTGTCTCCATATCCGTAAGCGAATCCACTGCCCCTAGCATCATTTGGACCTGCTGCAGCATCAGCGCTGGTGTAACCGAAAGTGAAACTGCCAGAATTAGCTCTTGCGTTGGGACCTTCTGCAGTGACAGTTCCTGCAGTATCTTTAAAGACACTTCCAGATCCGCTTGCGCTTGGACCGTTTGGACCAGCAGAAGCATTAGCATTGGAATTTTCTGAATTGATGGCTCTAGTTGTAGCAGTAACGGTGCCAAGCTCAGCTCCAAAGCCGTTGGTAGTGACAGTTTTGGGAATAGAAATGCCTAACTTTGCCTCTTTGGATACTTCCTCGAGCTGCCTCGCGCCAACATTGGCACACACAACTCCAACAAAGATCAAAAGTACAACAAACTTATTGGTATCCATCTTCAATTTCTCTCTCTCTGTTTTTTTAATAACTGATTAATATATACTTTATTTTCTTTTCGTGATGAGCTGTGTCCTCCTCCCACATTTGAGCTGCTCTATATATACACACAAGACATGTGAGCATTTCTTACAACTTACAAGATATATACATTACTTCAATGCACCAGTTAATATTTCAACCCTTAACTAATAGTCAAAATAAAGGAAATAAATGTTGTTTACGTGACTATCAATTATTTACTTAGTTATTTGTCCAACGTAAGAGTATTCCGGTGTCGTGAGAAAATATAACTTTGTTCATGGACACCGATTTTCAAAACATTGATGGAATCTTTTTACTTACGAATTGAGATCTTAATTACTACATTTGTTTTGGACTAGCTACGTACTGTATGTACATTTGTTTTTTATTGGTAATAGTTTTTCTCATGTTATATTAGTATATATATATATATATACTTAAGGATCACTTGCTACAGCTTTAGTAATTGTATTCACTTTCTTAATAATTATAATAAATTTTAAAATTATTTTGATCAAAGAATTATTTTGAATAAATATAAAAAGTTCCAATAAATTTCGGATACATTTGATTTATGATTCAACAATACGAAGATTTCTCAAAAAAATGTGTGAAACTTCAAAAGGTTTACATTCACTACAATTTTGCATTAAAAAGATAAATAAAAAGTACAATGATCAAATTGAAATGAAATCATATTACAGATATCAGACTTGGGGAGCACAAATTTGTAACACCTAAAAAATTACATCTCTACGACATCTATGATACATTTTGACATTAATATTACATATGAATAAAGATGTCTCTGATCGATTTTATGACGTTCGAGTCCAAAGATCGTGTGTAGGCGATAGACTTACTTTTTCTTTTTGGCTAAAAACCTTTTATATGTCCAAGTTGCAAGTTTCTTAGCCTTGATTACAAGACACAAAGGAACTGAGAAATCTCAGATGACCCTGCTTATTTACAAAACAGTCTGCCACAGATAGCAAAATTATGTCGACTCACTGCTTTGAGCATCCGAGTTTACATTGCCTTCTCCAATGACAGTTTGAGAACGAATGTTCATGTTGTGTAATGTCTCCAATGGGTTTCGGACAACTGTTTTACAGGTGTCACTACAGCTCAGATCTATACAGACTATTGCGTCCATCAAGTCTCTATAGAAACCTTAAAATGGGTATTTACTCAATTGAATCTTGTTCTTAACTTTTTTTTACTTTATTCAAAGTTCATTTGCATTTGTTCATAACATTACTGTATTTATATCACACATTACGCATAAAGAGCATGTACATTATATCATATTTAATAAAATGTGACAATCTCTAGTTTTATTTATGAATACAAAAGAGATTGTATTGGGTTTGTACAGTATTTTTAGTCGGTGGTGGAGCCTCCAGCATTGCTGTATGCAACTCCGTTAGATGATGCATTTCCCCTAGCACCATTGAGACCCGCTGCAGCACCAGAATTGGTGCTGCCGGCAGCGTAACTGTTAGAAGAAGCACTTGCGTTGCTCCCTTCTGCACGGACATATCCAGTTGTGGTTTTATCGACACTTCCAGATGCACCTGCTGTGGAACCGCCAGCAGCAGCAGCAGCATTGGAATTTTGTCTAGTGGTGGCAGTAGTTGTAACAGTAACGGTGCCAAGCTCAGCTCCAAAGCCGTTGGTAGTGACAACTTTGGTAATAGGGATGTCTAGTTTGGTCTCTTTAGACACTTCTTCGAGCTGCCTCGCGCCAACATTGGCACACACAACTCCAACAAAAATCAGAAGCATAACAAACTTTGTGGCACTCATCTTCTCTGTCTTTCTCTCTTATTTTATTTCTTTTCCTTTTCTTGATGAATTGTAACGTCTTCCACCCATATTTGAGCTACTTTATATACACACATAGACATTTATTTTCAAGAAAAGTGTGCATTTCTTACAAGTTACATACATGCTTCAATGCATTAGTTAATATTTTTACCGATACCTAATAGTCAGTCTACCAAGATGTCAAACTAAAGGTACCCATGTAAAGCACCTGTGACTTATGTGACTGTCAAATATTTAATTAGTTATTTGTCTAACGTAAGAGTATTCTGGTGTCGTGAGAAAACATAATTAGTTATTTACCTTTACTCCAGGATCACTTGTCGACAGCTTTGGCTAATTGTATTTAGTTAATTATATCCTATTCTAAAGTTATTTCATCAGAGATTTTTTTGTATAAATATAAGAAAACTATATAAAATTGGGATAAACTTGATTTATGATTCAACACTCTCAAAGATTGTAAAGCTTCAAAAGGTTTACATTAACTACAGTTTTAAATTAAAAACAAAAAATAAAAGTTACAAGATCCAATAACACTTAAATGAAATCATATAGTGCATATTACATATTTGGAACGCCTAAAAGACATGTCTACGACATCCAGAATACGTTTTGACATTAATGTTACATAATGAATAAACATGGCAATTTCTTTTCTTTTTTCTTATTTACAATTTTTTGATATTTTGGGAATTAAGTTTTTACGTTAGTTACTAAAACTACGTTACTTAGTTAATTAGTAAATATTTTTTTGATAATCATAAGATCTCCTATTATAAATAAGTCTATGCTTTTACATTAATTATAAACTCCTAATCTGAAGATTATTTGAGTTACCCCACACTCTGTATAAATAAACGACTGATTCTATTAAATCTAAACTATTAAACTATCGACACAAAACTAAACTCTCAAATTATCGACACAAATTTACCAATATTAAGATTCTTCCTTATTTATAAAAAAAATGTCCTCTATTTGTAAAAAAATAATTTACATCGGTTCCATCTGAGAAATTTATACATCGTTGAATAGATGCAATATCAAAGTGAATATCATGATGCTTTGGAAAAAGATATCTCAAAGAAAAAGTTTCTATTAAGATAGTTTTAATTGATGATGAAATAACTTTTAAAACTCATATTTTTAGCTTTTCTTAATCCTAAAGTTATAGAAATTAAAAATTTGATTTTCAATTTTATACAATGTTTAAAATTGATTTGTTTCAACCGGGATCGGTTTTCTCACACACAATTGTATGTATGTAATAATTTCCATAGTTCAATTAAGGCTTGGTTTTAATTTTTTAATTACTAATGAAGAATTTGAGCCATAAAAGGTTATTTAGAAATAATTATCCAAAAATTAAATAGTTTCATTTAGATTTTTTTTTCTAAACAAAAGAAACATCTAGGTGTTTAGACTAACAACTTGATGAAAATGATTATTCTTTCACTATAATTATTAAGGTTTTAATGTATTGTCATATTTTGATTACACAACTTTCATTTTGGGCCTAAACTTAAAAAACAATTCTCAGTTTTTCTAAATTTTGTTACTCTACCAAATTATCGAAAACTCAAATAATTACTCAAAATAGTAGAATATATATTATTAAAACTCACTATAATTACCTTTTAAGAATAACCCTTCTTCCATCCTAATAATTACAATATGTGTCGCTGAATCAATAATTATTAATTAATTAGATATAAATCATTTATTTTTGTTTGATTAGTCTCTAAATATTAACCAAACTTAGCATTTTTCTCTTATTGGAATATATTATCTTATATTCATATATATTATTATTTCATTTCACATACAAAATATAAATTATAAATGTTTATTAAAACACATAAAGTTATTTTTAAAACATATTTTAAATAATTTTATGATTAATATTATTCAAAAAAATATATTAAATTATAAAAATACAAAAAAAAAATATTGTTAAATTATAATAATAGTTTCCTCAAAAATAAACATAAAATAGAATTTATTTGGTATATAAAAAACTTAGAGACATATCTAGCTATCTTATTAAAAAAATAAAATTTATTTGACATAAAATACTTTAGTTGGAAACATGAATTTATTAGTATACATAACATACTAATTGTTGTTTTAATTTTTAAATAAATACAGTAAATTTATATAGTTAAAAATTATTAATTGATGAATATTTTTTATAACATATTATTTTTTATTTAATTTCCAACCAAAATGTGAACAATCAACTAATTATATATAATTAAAATTGCCAATCTATTATAAATGTTATATACTACAAATCAAAAATAAACACCTAAACGGATGTATATCTGTGTAACCATTATATTTTTATTTGTTTTTGTTGTGAAGAATTTCATATGTGCACATGTTAAGTTCTAGTATGTAATTACAATCATAAGTTCATAACTAGTCGAGTAATCAAAATTAACTAACTATACTAATTTTAAACCAAATTAGAATTGTAGATTAGCTAAAATTGGGATCATGGGATATGTATGAGCTAAGAAAGGAAATCAAAAGCTCTGATCTTTGGAAAGTCTCAACATAATCCTATTCACTATTCAAAGAAGTACAAGACCATGTCACCACTGAGTTATGATCGATTTATACAATCATATCATATAATCAACAACAATCTTGATCATCGTAGACTTCTTCCTCTGCTCTCTAAAGGATGGAGAAAAGGAGTTTTATGTTTCTCTTCGGCGACAGGTATTTTCCTTGTTCTTCTTTCTCCTCTGATTTAAAACGCTATAGGCTTCTTCTTGCAGCTCCAATAGTATTGAAACCAGTCTCCAAGCTTTGTTTACCCAAAACTCTTCAAGTAAAGACAAAAGAATATCAACATCTTAAAATACACTAACACTAAGGAAACTGACTAGAAGAACCATCTAGAATACCTCTATCAGTTTCTATCTGACCAATGGGATCATAACCTTCACCGCACAGTCATGTACTGCTTTTTTATGTTCAGGAGTCAAACCCAACTTGATGCTCTTTCCTTCTTAATTCTCTTACTCTCCATCATCATTCTCACTTGAGAAGCTTCGTCCCACAGTCCCATGTCAGCATACATGTTGTACAACAGTACGTAAGGTGTCGAGCTCTCTGGTTCGAGTCTCGACATTGCTTCAGCTGCAGCATGTGCAAGCCCAACATTGTTATAAATCCTACAAGCATCCAATAATGCACCCCATACCGTCTTGTCTGGCTCAAAAGGCATACTCTTTATGACATCCAAGGCCTCCTCAAACTGCCCTTGTCTACTGATTACATCGACCAGTGAAGAATAATGTTCCATCTGCGGCTGGATCTTGTATTCACTTACCATGGACATAAACTGTGCTTTAGCCTCATCAACAAGTCCTCCGTGTGCACACGCGTTGAGAACCGAGACAAATGTTATATGTGAAGGATGTATCCCGTTGCTTTTCATTGACCAAAACAGATTCAAAGCCTCTGAAGCATTACCATGAAAAGCATATCCTCCTATCATTGCGTTCCATGTTATCACTTCTCTTTTAACTTTCATTTCATCAAAGATCCTCCTAGAATCCATTATATCGCCGCATCTTGAATACATAGTGATAAGAGCATTGTAAACTGGCACGTCAGGGATCACAGTCTTGAGGACTATTTGGTGCATCTGCATTCCTAACCGCAGATTCACAAGCCCTGTTGATACGCTGAGGAGAGAAGTTAGAGTATGAGGGTCAGGCTTCTCTCCTTCAAGATTCATCCGGATAAACACATCAACAGCTTCTTTGTAGTCCTTGTTCTTCTCATAAGCTGCTATGATTGAGTTCCACGAGACTATGTTTTTCTCAGGCATTCTTTCAAAGTAGTCACGAGCTAGCTCAACATTGCCAACACTAGCGAAACCAGAGACCATCATGTTCCACGAGTGTGTATCTCGGTTTGGCATTTCCGAGAACAGATACAAAGCTTCGTCCATCTTAGATACATGCACATACCCATCGATCATTGTGTTCCATGATATCGTATCTCGGTCTCTCATCTCATCAAACAACAACCGCGCAGAGACCACATCACCTGCTTTCAAGTAGGCTTTGATCATTGAGTTCCACGACACGAAGTTTCTACAGATATCAGGCACCGTATCAAACACACCGCGAGCTGCTTCCACTTGTCCTCTCTGTCCATACCCTACAATCAAAGTGTTATAAGCAAACACCAAATCATCCTTTCCTGAATCCATACTACCAAATTGAGTTAAAACCCGCGCAGCTTCCTCCAGCTTCTCGTTCTTAATAAGACCAGACACAAGTGCACATAAACAAGCTGAATCCTTCTCAGGCATTCTCATAAACAACTCAATCCCGCGACCCGTTTCACCGTTCTGGCAAAACCCAGTGATCATAGCGCTCCAAGAAACAGCATTTCTCTCAGGCATTCTCTCGAACAGCAAAAGAGCTTCACCTACCTTCCGATTCTTAGCATACCCACTTATCATCGTGTTCCAAGTAAAGGAATCTCTTTTAAGCATTTCATCGAACAACTTTCGAGCTTCCTCAAGAAACCCACAAGAAACATAACCGGAGACCATCGCGTTCCAAGTCACGACATCTCTCTCAGGCATTTCATCGAACAGCTTCCGCGCACGAGTCATTTCCCTCCTTTTTACATAGCCGCTTATCATTGTGTTCCATGTCACTGTGTTCCTCGCCTCTAGTTTCTCGAATATCTTTCTAGCTTCGGTGATGTAGCCTGATCTTATCATCTGGTTTAACTCCTTGTTCGTGGCTCGGAAACCTAAACTTGACGAAGAGAAAGAGTTTGCATATAAACATTTAAGACAAGATGTTCGATGACCCTTCCTGAGAATAAACAAGATACCGCGTGATCGGCTCATCGTCGTCGACGGCGAAGATGATGTGATTCAACGGGTTTACTTTGAATTTGGTGAAGATGATGTTATGAAAAGTATCCGGTTTACAATTGTAAACCGGGTATAATTTGATTGAACTCGAGGCGAAACCGGTTTTTACATGGTTTAACAGGGGATAATCCCGGTTTTGAACGTAATCAAATCTATGAATCGCAAACTATTGTTGGTTACATGTATTTTATTTATTTCTATATGATCTAAGGGTTTTGAACTTAATCAAATCTATGAATAGCAAATTTTAATTTAATCAAATCACAAAATAGTTATCATCTGATGTAGGAGCATCATGTTGATTTTGAAGCAGCTGCATGGTACATTTGGTACTTGCATTTTTTATTCGTATGTTTTTTTTTTTTGTGAAACTTCTATTCGTATGTTCTTAACAGAAAACAATACAATTTTGGAATCACTAATATATTATCGAGTGTGCTTAATGTTACTTAATTCCTGGTATAGAAGAAAACCTTAGTTCTTCTTTATATTTTATTTGTCGATTTTTTCAACAAATTAATCTATTTTTAAATTAGTTTCAACAAATAAAATAGTTACAAAAGTTTAGACCATTAAAAATGATGTAGCGGTAGTGTTTCATAGGCCATGGAACTACAAGGACTAAAAAATATTGCAATTGACTTGAACCGCAAAGATGCATCGCTTCTTTGCATTGAGGGAATAGTTTCCCGATCACATGTCTGATTCGGGTGACCTCGCGACTTGTTCTTTGACGGTCTTGATGGAGCGAAGAGTTGCCTTGGACTGATGGTGGCGTGTACAGTATGTTGACGGTTTGGTGACGAGGCGAAGCATCTCAATGAATCGAATCTTATGGGTAAATTTGTTGATTCGCATGTTGTTTACATAACAAAAGGTTTCGACGTTGCAATTGAAATTGTGTTTTTGGGTTTAGAATCTAAATGAAACTTTGGTCTTAATGGCCGGTTTAAAATTTTCATGGATTGTGGAAAAAAAATGAGGAATTTTTTCAAATAATTCTCAAGAAAAAAATGAGCTAATTAGTTTTTTTTTTATTTTAAAATATTTAATATCTATTTTTATTTTTTTAAATTTTAAACATCAATTACAAAACTTCACTCGTTAACTCTAACCTTAAGTCAAGATTTATTAATTTTATAAGTATAAATGTATATTTACAACCTTTAATAAAATTTATTTTAATCATTTTTTCTTAAAAGCTATTTTTGTGAAAAAAAAATTAAAACTATTTCAAAATATTTCTCAAAAAAGTTTTAGCTTTAATATTTATCTTTATTTAATTGTTGACTAAATTGTTTCTTAACATAAACTGATGACTACTGATTATAAAAAAAACATACATATAATATAATTCGAATCATTTACAATCTATTTTTATATAAATATATATTTGGGGGTCGGGGTCTCCGGACGATCGCACCATTTATTCCTACTAAGCCGGCTCTGGTTAAGACCGTAGTCGTTGCATCATTACATTGAAAGAGTTACACATAAAGACACATAAAAAAGACCATGGAAGCTATGATCTTAACATGTTTACCAAAAAAAAACAAGCACTTGGGTTTTGTAAGTGGAAAATCTTAAGAAGACTAGCTTCTTTGCCTTGTCTTGACTTTTGGACTAGTAACAGAACCGAGGACAGGATCACGTCTGAGTAGTCGATTGCTTTTTGCTGCTGTCAGTATCATCAGACTGAGGAAAATCAAAACTGAGATAGATGAGAAGATAAGCATCATTCCAGCAGCGACCTGTTCTTTCACCTCCTGTGCATACTGAACTGAGTTTAAAGCAAGAAAGGTGATTGGAAACGAGTAAGCCCAGCATGCAACATTGAATCTTTTCATTGACTTCTTGAAAAGATTTGGCCTACAAACCTGAAAATGTTTATAAAAAAAAAAGGTAAATGTCTTATGTCATACGATGCTTTTTTATGTTTCTTGGTGTATCCTGTATAGTAAACTTACTAGAGACATGAAGATAAAGAGCGAAAGAAAGAATAACATCTTTGCTAGAGGATCAAAGGTTCCACAAATAGAGTTCCAAGCTAAACTTGCCATGGCTGGTGCAGCAAAGAACAAGAAGAAAACTGGCCTCAGCTTTGTTGGGAAGTTGTTACCGCCCGGTAGGCGTTGATAAAGTGTCACAAAGATAACCAAATAGTGAACCATCCCTAGCGAGAACAAGCATAGAGCACACTCTCTCCAACCCATCTCGGCTGCTCCCTTTGCGGCCACTAGGTTTGCGATTACTGATACTTGGCTTGCCGGGTTTGCCATCATCGAGAAAAACCTTTTCTCTGTGGTGAACCACTGGCCATAAAGCTTTGTGTCGAGGGCCAAGACCGGAGCCACAAACACCGAGAATGATGTCTGATACAAAATGCCTTGTGGTTCCATCATGGGAGCTGATTGAAGCAAGATAAGCCATGAGATGGATGGAGCGTAAAGATAGTTCACTCCAATATAATGCGAGAACTCTTCCTTCACCATGTCAAAGAAGAAGAAACACTTCAACGCATACAAAAGACAGAGTGATACTTGTGTTGCGAGTGCAACGTACCACAGGAGATGGAACGCCATAGACGGAAGATTGCTATGCAAATGAGACATGCTCAGTGATTCAGGTGCAATCATTATCTTCCATAGAAGAGCTTGGCTGCAGAGAGAGAGGCTTATTCTGAAGTAGCCCGCATGGAGACTACTCAAAACATACATCAGAACAATGGGTTTGACCTGAACCAGGTCAGTGTTTCTCTCTTTACTGCTCGATACTGAGCCATCAATTTCGATATGAACTTCCAAGCTTTCCATCTCGGTATATTAAGGAACAGAGGTAATGGCTTGTTTTGGCTTTGTGTTGTTATAACATTATCACAAAGCTCATATTATATAGGCAGAGAAGCTAATGGAGATTAATTAGTACAAAACACGTGATTTAAAAGGAGTTAGTTAGTGTTGGACAAGGACGTTTACTTCAAAGATAATGGAATCTCATAAGGATAGCAATTTTTATAGTAACTCCCTTGGTAAGTTAGTAACTTGTATAGTTACATCCCAACATTTCTTGTTTTAGCTTCATAAATAGATAGATATATACTTACTTTTACAGAATAATCTTATATATATATATATATATATATATATATATATATATATATATATATATATATATATATATATATATATATTCCTGCTTTACCTAACTGGTACCATTATAATTGAACAAGATTATTAGGTTTTCTTATCACACAGGATGTTACCACTAGCTCAAAAGAGAGACTGATGCCAGCGACCCTCTAATTCTAAGACTCTATATAGCTTTGTATAAGATGTAATTGAAATGCAGATAAACAATTATCTTGTTGTAAAAATGATTATTAAGCTTTTGAGGTCTAGTACAGAGTTAGATGCAATCACCTATCGGTCAAGGTCAGGAGCCAATGCCTAAGCGACAAATATCACTCACGTTTTGTGAGCCATTTACAGCATGTGTTATGTCAAATCAATATGAATGTATTCTGTGTTATTGATCTTCATCGGTTACATATAATATATATATACACAGACAGCACTTTGAGTATAGGATATTGACTCTATCAAGTATCATATCAAAGCTTATCATATCTAAAGAATACTTAGAGTGATTGGCAAGTAAATATATACACAAATATACTCTCGAATATTCCAATAGTCCCCCTCAAGGTGTAGCATGAAAATACTAAATTCCATCTTGCCAAGTACATAGTTGATTTGTTGTCGTCCCATTCCCAGAGACTTTGTTAGAATGTCGGTTATCTGGACAGTGGTCTTCACGTGTTGATAAGGGTATGCTATCAAACGGTACTCCGCTTCAGCTGAAGATCGAGCAACAATGTGTTTTTTTTCTTCTTGCATGAGACAACAGAGTGACCAAACATGATAATATAACCAGATAAAGAGTGCCTAGTTAGAAGACAAGCTGCCCAGTCTGTGTCACAAATAGGCCGAAAGCTTGAGATCATTATTGGAGCTTAGAAAAACTCCTTGTCCTAGAGTTCCTTTCAAGTGTCGTACTAACCATAAGGCTGTATCCCAGTGCTTCTGTCTTGGATATTGTTGCATGAACTAGCTAGTATGTGAACATCCTATGCAAAATCAGGACGTGTTATTGCGAGATAAAACAGACGACCAACCAAGCGTCTGCAAGAAAGAGATTATGTGTGAAAGTTGTATTAGAAATGTAAAGTGACATTTTTTGAAACAAGAAAAAAGTGGTAGAATGACACTTATTTAGAAACAGTTTGAGTATTAAAACAAAAACATTCATGTTTTCTCTCCTTTAATAAAAATCTTAATATTTTCAAAAATACCATTAAATTTACAAAAAAAAAAGTTTAAGTCTCATTAATGGCAATTTTATCTTTTGGTTTTTGAGCTTATAATATGTCTAAACCGTTAAGAATGCCTATTTAGCATTTTTTTTATTGTGCATAAACCCTTTGTGTGCTTATGAACAAAATAAATAAATGATCCACATTAAAATTGTAATAGTATTAATTCTATTTAAATTAAGAAAATATTAATTTATGAGTTTTGTAAAATATATATATCCCAACTATTTTTCTATTAACAAAAAATATGAAAAATATTAATTTATGCAAAAGTTATGTTTAACATTTATAGTTCACTTAGTTATACTCAATTTGATAATAATTTTTATTTCAAAACTCACAAATGTAACCGTAAATTAATCATTACAAAACCTAGAAATTAAAATGCATAATCTAAATACAATGCATTTACCTTATATGAAAAATCAAATAGTTTATTCAATTTAATCTACTATTATAATTTATATGAGAATTTTTAGCAAGTTTTGCAAAAAAAAAAACTATCAGATTTTTCTGTTTTATCAGGTTAATTGGTGTCAGTTTACGGGTTAACGATTAAATTTTTTGTTTTATCAGATTTTTAGTTAATGTATTTTTCATTAAATCGAAATTTTGTGGAAACATATTAATAGATAGAACATCTAATAGAATGTTACATGAAGAACATAAGCAAGGCCAGATTATATAAGATCATTGGGCTTACCAGTTCAACCGCGGGTTCAAACCGGATATAAAAACACTGCTTATATGTTAATTCGTCTATAAACCACATATGTGCCCCACTAAGAAGAGTTAAATAACAAATTCATACCAGACTAATTAGTAAGTTCAATCACACCTTATATCTTAATTGGTTCGTGTTTTTTGGTTTTTGGTGTTTTGGTTAATTGGTTCGTGTTTTTTGGTTTTTGGTGTTTTGGTTTTACAAATTTAGGAAACGTTTAGAGATTTACAAAGCTTGGGTCGGTTTCAGTGGTTATTTTGGTTTTTGGTCCAGTTCGGTAGAAAAGTTAGAAACCGGCTAATATTAAAAAATGCATCCAATTCGATTCTGGTTTGATTTTGTTTTTCAGATAATCTTGGATTTATAGACAAAAATATCAGATAATTCATGTTTTCAGTTTCAATATCGGGTAATTAAGGTTGTTTGGATAAGAATATCGGATAATTCAAAGAGTTTTTGTTTTTTTGAATAAAAAAATATTTGGGTATTTTGGTTTTATGGGTAATTCAATTTATATTTTACGATATTTGATTATTTAAAAATAAATAAATAATTTTTGTAGGATATAATTTGTATTTTGAAAACTTGAGGTAGCCATGGTTCTTGGTTCGGTTCTCATTTGTCAATTCCAAAAATAAAGGATCCGCTCGATTATTTATGAAATTTGGTTCAGTTTCGGTTTCTGTTTTTCAATTTGGTACTGAATTTAGTTTTTCGGTTCCGGATAAATGTGTTCAGACTTAAACACTATTTTATATAAAAATTTATATCAAAATTTATTTAATTCTGAAAAATAAATATGCGCTTTTCAAACGCGGATCAACATCTAGTTGTATATAAAAGTGCATTACTAGCTATCACTTTGTTTAGTTTAGAAATTGCGAGAAATGACAATGTTATCAAGAATGTGATTTCTTTATAATATTTTTCTCAATACAGGATTTTAATGTTGCTTTAAATGTTTTTATATGCATATTTATTAGCTGAACTTGGCAGCTCCATTTTAAATTCACCGAAATTGTAAATGAATCGGGTTTGAAAATTTATCATATAACAATAATGATAATAAAAATAAAGAAAGTATAAGCTCGATCGATTAGATCTGATGCTGTATGTTTTTTTTGTCAGCAACTCACTACGACATTAAGGTGTGGAGTTTGTGTAGGAAACTCTTTGTGTAGACGCTTAAATCAACGGTTTTAGGCTTAGTTCACACTAATACAAAAAAAAAGTAAAATAAGCAAATATTTATATAGTGATGATTTACAATAGTCAAAAAATAAATGGTGGGAGATATCTGGAAAAATGAGTCATGGAGCACATATGTTATGTCTCTCACAAGTAATTCTTGATGATATCAATGAATAATATGGTCGATAGATGTTCGAATAAATGCAAAGTTACTTGAAAACATAAAAGAAGAGATTTTGAATTATTAAACATTGAAACTTTTCATTTTATATAGAAAGTTTCGGTTTCTTTCTAAATACATATGCAATTTTCCTTATGTAATTCAGTGGCTTTTATTAAATTACTGAAAATGAAGTAACACCCATAAAAATCAACAGAATTATGTCAAACCATAAAAGAAGGCCATTAGATTGACACAGAGAATATTTTTTAAAGTTATTTATAATGAATTACTATTTCAAAAATACCTTAGATTTATGATGAAATAGAGTAAATTACTTTTTTAAATATTTATAAAATATTTAGAAATTCAACTCCATCCTTTTAACATTAAACAATAATTACTAAAAGTGTAAATTCAAAAGTTAATAAAATTTTGATTAAAAGTATTTTTGAAAGTGATATTTAATTATGGTATTATTATGTCTTATAAAAGACATTCCCAAAGCTTCCAACATTATACGTTCATGGCAAAACATTATCTTTGTGGAAACCCATTTGTTTAGTGATCAAGACTTACGCGTTTTTAGCCCATGTTTAGTGCTATATTTTCGCATAACACACCTTTAGAGATTAATAGATGCAAAGATTATTGTAAGTATGAGAAAAAAAATATTCCTTTATATTCTCTTTCACAATATAAGAATTATATTAAGCATATATCGTAGCAAAATCCAATTTTATAATAGAGTTTTTAAATTTTAGTAGAAAATATCTCTATAATAGTATTTGAGAAGTCATATTTTTATGATGATTAATTATATAATACTCTTAATGAAATAAAAATATTATATCTAATTTCTACTATCAGAAAAACATTTCTTTTAGGCTCAACTACAATTAGTTCTCTAGGTTGTTAGACATAGTGACTGGAACTACGATAGTGAAAAAATTATAAATTAGTGTTTTGAGTTACAAAATGGTAGTTAATCGATCTCCTTTTTGTAACACATCTCCTAATAAACTATTTTCATTCGTGGTCTGATTTCGTACAATTTTCTAATACCTAACGTTTTTTGTTTATAAGTTTTGGCTCTTATTGGATTGTTTATATTAAAGTTTTAGGAGAAAACACACCTTTATTCATATTAGCTTAACTATATTGTCGCAGACTTGTTGTATAACTTTGGTCTCTATGTGATTTATTGTTAAAACTCTGAGATGGATAGCCACAAAGCGAGTACTTGCTATTGTAGATATATTTGATACTTGACTTGTAATAATAAAAATTTAGACTTGAATTTGACTTGTTAAAAAAAAAACAGTACTTGTTATCTCGAGTACTTGGTAAAAATAAGTTACTTGCAAATTAGTTGCTCTGCTCTATTACTTGCTACTTGGAAGTACTTGTAAATTATTGCAAGTATTTTTGAGTATTAAAAACTATTTACTAAATAATACTCAACTAAAAATGGACATGAAATTTTGTTTTGTTTATTGTACTGAAAAGAACATGATAATTGCTTTAAACAAAATTTTTGTGCATATTATAAAGAAAAAGAATTAAAAAACATGAATATTTCGATATAGAAACATTATATACATCTCACATTAACAAAAATGTTTTTTCTTGGCAAGTAATGTGTATTAGGAAGCCAAATATCTGAAAAATAATACTTATTACGTGTCTTATACTTGCAAATATTTTACTATTTAATATTCGATTTGATGATGATGAATATTCAAAAAATCAAGATAAATACGAAATAAGTAACAAGGATTTTTGCCCAACCTTAAATGCAAGCAAAAGAAAAAATAAAAATTATTCGTAAGTAACAAGTGTTTGGTAGAACATGTAACAATTAGTAAGTAATGGGGCAAGTAACGAGTTCAGTTTCAAAAAATAAAATAATACTTGATACTTGGTTTGGTCTTGCAAGTAATAAAATTTCTCGACTTTTTACTTGCTTTGATAACGTCATATACTTAACTTTTCAGGGTGGCTACCGAATCAAGTAGCGATTTTAAGCTGAGTTACGAGTAATGATGTCCAACACAATCATAGTATAGCAGTTTATCAAAACAAAAAAAAAATCACAGTCTAGCAAAAAAAATTGTTTGTAGATTTCAAGAGATAAAATGCTATTTCCCTTTCGTGATTCTTGCTTACAGTTGCCCTACCAACTTTGTTTGTTGGATTAAAATGTTTCGAGTTTAAATGTACGTGCTCTTTTAATTCGTAACTGTTGATTTAAACACTGTCAGAATCCGACTTTGTAGTTATACTTGGTGGGCCTTATGTCTTGAATACTCGGCCCAAAATTTTGAAAAATAAATGTAGGGTTCTTCGCGTTGAATTTTGCAATATTATAACATGGAATCTCGCGGAGATCAAAAGTTGGTTGTTAATGAACAAGAAGATCATCTCATTGTCCATAATGATGATCTAAGGAAAGTTATTAAGTTACCATCTCCCTGAGTCAATCTACACTCTATGGTTTGACAACGGAAACGTTGGCACAATGCGCAAGTTTATGTATTGCATACCTAATACGAAAGGACCTTGACAGTGATAGCTATTATGTTATAGTGGGTGAGATTGAAAGCGTTCAACTCTACTCTCTTCCAAAGGTCACCACACAGCTTGGTCGTATATTACTAGCCTAGCATGTAAACTGCATTGCAGAAGGCCAAACATATATTTCTCAAGTAACTATGATTTTCGTTTCAAAAAGGGCTCAAAGCCCGGGAGAAGTGTTTTGAAGTCTTGCCAACCACTTGACCACAGCGATGCATGCATTTATTCTCTTGATATATCACTTGTCTTTGATAATATTACTTGTGTATGACCCATGTCTATTCTTGACTTTGATATTGATGTGTGGATTGATTTTAGTACAATTACTAAGTTTGAATACTAATAGCATGATTGACCCTAAAATCTCATTTGGTGTTTTTATTCTTTTTGTCTGATTTTAAAAAAAATTAAAGACAAATCAAACGCGGACCGCCATGTGTCAGTGGATCCGCGAACAATGAAAGAAACATGAAAAAATCTACTCTTAATTAAGGGGTTTTGAAAACTGTTTTTGTGGTGTTGGTGGACCATCTCATTTGGAGTTCTTATTCTTTTTTTGTCTAATTTAAAAAAAAAGATAAAAACAAACCAAACGCAGACCGCTATGTGTCAGTGAGACCCGCAAACAATGAAAGAAACAAAAAAAAATCTACTCTTAATTAATACTTGTTTAGAAATTTCTATTTTCTAATATTTTACATACCTTAGTCTAATGAATATATCTATGTTGTTTGGTAATTTATATTTCATTATTTATACATAAGGATTTTTCTATTTGATTTAAACATTTAATTTTAATTACTATTTTCCAACATTTTAATATAATATGATAATTTATTAAGTTTATTTGATATTTAAATCTACAATTGTTTTGTACAGTGTTTTGAACCGAACCATGACTTCTCCATCTTACCGGTTCCGGATTGCTCGAATTTGAATTAAACAACCATAATCAGTTTAAAACTCGTAAAAAACAGTGAACCAGCTAAATATCAAAAAAAAAATCAAAAATCGAGGTAAAAGGTAAAATTTCAACAATTTGGTATAAGAATTCACATTAGTCTAAGATAGCTACTAACTATAATATCTTACAATTTTAATATTGATAAAAAGTATATAAATTAATTATTTAATTATAAATTTATATTTTTAACTAATTTAAAATAAAATATAAATTAGGGTTGAACCGGTCTGACATTAACTCAATCACCATGCCGCCGAGTCAATGTTCGGTCTGCTTTCCGAATTTTTTTTTCTTTTGGACAAAGCTTTTCGAAAGATTAATTTTGTATAATCATGTTGGTCTATATTTTTTGTATGCATTATCGGTTTGATCTGCATATTTTTATGTGCACCTCCATCGAAGCCATATATATATATATATATATATATATATATATATATACACATTTCGCATTGATTTTATATTTACTAAAATGTGTTACTTCCAAACTTTTCGAATCCAATCAATAGTGGCGGTTTGGTCTGGTTGACATTTCAAATTTTTTGCATCAATATTCTGCATTGAAATTCGAAATGATAATATTGCATAAAACGGCTACTAGTTAGCAACGATATATAATTTTTTAGACAAGGGCAACTAACCTAAAAGAAAAATTTAAAGCACACAAAAATGTGCACAGTAACTTTCGACCCGTGACTATGACTAAAAATGGGCACAGAGCAAATATTAACAAAATTTCAAGTATTTGTAATTTGTTACGTGTGTTACGAATATATAATTTTTAGATTTTTTTTCCGAAAAATTACGGATATTAAGAAAATTGGATATCCAGAAAGTTTACAAATATTTATGGATATTTGCAAATAATAACTGATATCTTATATGTATTATTTAATACAGTTAAATTTAGAAAAAAATTACAACTTTATAAAGATTTTGTTTCCTTTCTTGATTTAATATGTTTATACAAAAATGTGAATGGAAATTATTAACTTGTATGTTAAAATAATAATTATAGAAACTTCTATATTTACAATTCTACATCTAATAATAAATATACATGTATTTATACATATGTTCAGAGCGGATATCTGCCACTTAAAGTCTGATTCTTTTTTTTTGTGGTATTAATTTTTATTTTTTTCTGCTCCGATAATTTACGGATATCTAATTTTTTTTGAATCGAAACGAATAATGAATCGAATCAAATTTAGCGAATAATATGTCTAGCGCTACATGTGACCATTAGGTTAGAGATCACTATGTTTACTACTAACCCATGTTAAAACATTAGTATCTATATACATAACTAATATTTATTATATGTGTGTAAAAAAATTAACAAAACTAGTCCTCAATTAATTTCCGGATAATTCTCGAATAATTCATTCGGCGTTATGCATGTCCGAGCGTCTGAGTCACGCCTATCACAATCATGAACATGACAATATGACAATATTCATTCGGCGTTATATCTAGTTTTTTTACCAACCATATTGTAGCAACCAATTAGATGTCTTAGATTACAAAGAGGTGTAAAGAAGATTAGAAAGAGTATGACCACATAAAGACATGTGACTTAACGACTCCATTTACAGAAGTCGTAGAGAAGAGAGACTTCTCGACCTCACGCAAACCTTATGAGATATTTTACAACTTAAAAATAATAATAGCATAAAGGGCGGCTTGATTTTGCATTTCCTTTATTTCATTTATATGTTGAGTGTTGACTATACATACTTCTATGATCATTTCACAAACAATTTGCCGCACATTTTTTTAAAAAGCTAACTGTTATACCTCTTATCATTTTCATGTAAGACTTCACTTTTTCCTGATTAACAAGTCTAATAAAGAAAGTATGTTATGCAGACCCGGTTCAAATTTCATATTAGGTCTTTGGCAAATTTATTTTACATGCAATATAGTTGATTAAATATAGAATTATGGGTCCTTAATGCATAAAAGGAAACAAAAAATCTAGGCCTTTTTTATCATTAAATTTGTTTATTTTTATGGTGAAACTTGGGCGCTCCACTTTGGTACTCCTAGAGCCAGCATTGATATTACGTCATTCTAAATTCCAAAATTTTGAGTCGGACTATAAAGATTTGATCACCATGATTAAAGAGCTTCAAGCGTTGCCAAGCTTCTCAACGAAACTGAAAGAGATAAACGCCTTACAAAGAAAATTTCATATTTTTAGAATTTTCTACATCTTTCGAGAACAAAAAGAAATTGTTGACTCATTAGATAGAACTGCAAAAGTTTTTCATATAAAATTTTATTTTGTTAGTTGTTTTAATCTTGTCTTGCTTCCTAAACTACATCTTGTTTGAGTACTTAAATGACTTTTTGATATCCAAAAAATAAGTATAATAAATTTGGCAATTTATATTGAAATTTTGTAATTAAAATTTGTTTTTCTTATAATTCTACATTTTTATTATCAGTAAATTTTGGTGTAATATTATTTAGTAAGTTATTTTTAGAAAATATTATTTAAAAAACTTGAATACGTTAATAGGAGTATACAATTGAAAGCCAATTTTTGAAGAGATATTTTAACTTATGTGTAAACTAAATGCTTAAAACGTCACTTCAAAAAGAGTATACAATTGAAAGCCAATTTAGTTTAGGAAGCCAATCCAACTATCTTTTTGCTAACAAAATCAGTTCAACTTTGCTTCGAAGCAGTTCTTTTGAACTTTTATTGGTTGCAATTGTGTAAGTTATTTTCGTTTTGAAAAGAAAAAACTACACGTTTCTAAACGAGAGTTCCAACAAATTTTGTTGTCATGTGTGAGAGACAGTAAGAGTATTTTAGAGCCGGAGAGGCATTTGGGATCAGAAAACAGAAAACAATTTCAGTATTATAGTTTTTTATTCACATTAACATTACACATAATAGATACTTATTGGTATATCATGACCCCACGTCAACTGGAGTTGCACGGTAGTCAATGACTAATAAGTAATAACTTAAATTATTTTCAATGGGAATTTTTAACTATAAAATTCTCAATATATATATGTGTATATATATATTTATATTAAATTTAATAGTAAATTTTTTAGTTTTATAAATAACTCAATCCAAAATATATATCTGCAAAAAAAATTCAATTAAATTTACTGTAAAGTTAAGAATTCCATAATTAGTTACTAATACATCTATATATATCGAGAGCTATGGAACTAAAAAAATTCACTGGGATTGCTCTTACTTATGACTACCGTCTCCTCTCATCCTAAAGCTTGATATTATTCTTTTAAAAGATTATAATCTAATAGATTTAAATGATTAAATAATTAAAGAAAATTAGTATGTTCTTTTAAACAATTGTAAGAGTACACTAAGGCCATTTCCAAGTCCTTGTTCATATTCTTATTGAAAATAAAAAATCTAAAAAAATAGAAGAAAAGAAATTTCCAATGCATTTCTCTAAAATAGAAAAGATTGATTTTTCCTCTAACTTTTTAAAAAATATGGAGAAAAAATCATAGTTGACCAAAATAAAGAAAATGGCATTTTAAAAAGAATATTTATTTAATTTTATAATAATAGATTGAAGATTTATTTTTCTATATTTTTAGATTTCCTCTAATGTTAACACAAACAAATAGAAATTGACTGAAGATGATCAAAAAGAATCTTTTCATTATCGCAAATTATAATTTTTTCTCCACTTCGTCTGCATCTATTTTTGTTCAGATAAATGAAGAAAACGACTAAGCTGAACTTCTCTTTATGTGCTGGATTGTCTGTTCCTATTCGATCTATTGCTTTTCATATTGATTAACCATTAAACCCGCAGACTCGTAGTTTCTAGGAAGCTGTTTCTCCTTGTTTTGCCAAAGCGTACATATTTTTAGGGACTTCATTAGACAACAGTTACGTGTCAAACTGTTATGGCGGCATTTATTGACCTTTGCAGTCTTTATATAGTACTCCTTTTTTAATATAATACTCCCTGCGTTTTATAATAAGTGTCGTTTTAGAGAAGTTTTTTTGTTACAAAATAAGTGTCATTTTTCGACTTTCGATGTAAAATTTATTAATTTTATGTTATATTTTATTTTTCTATTGGTTGAAATATAGTTAAGTGTATAGGTAATTGTGTTTTTATATAGAAAATATGCAAAATTAATTGTTTTCTTAATCCGTGTGCAAAAACTTATTGTGAAACTTATAATGAAACACTTATAATGAAACATAGGGAGGGAATATATATTTTATGTTTTTCACACATATTTATAAATATATAACTTTTGTGATTATTTTTTTATAAATTTTAATCAATAAAATATAATAAGTGCAATTAAATGTTTTGAGATTTATAATCAATCGTTATTATTTGATAAACATGCACTAAAAATATAAAAAAACTATTTTTTGAAATTTTTTTTTTTAAACATGTAACTAATGACCAGAGAAGATAATACAGATCCGCGTTGGTCACTGGGGGATTAAAATTTGGGCATCGCCGGTGACAGAAGACCCGCTTCGACGGAACTAGTCTGGAGCCACTTCTGTAGAACCAGGATACCTCTGTATAATTCAAAAAAGAAAATAAGATAATACAGATCCTATTAAATGTTCAGTAAGTGTCATAATGTAGTACACTTTGTTGCCGCTATCTCATTATCTATTGAAGGTACGGCCAAACTATTAGGTTTCTGGATTCGGTGGCCACATGTCGTGTATAGTAGACTCAAAAAGAAATGGCATTATTAAAGGCAAGGCTAACTAAGTTACGTATATAATTTTTTATACATTGACAATAAATAGCTGATAATATTATTCGATATAGCTAGTAATATTTTTGAAAATTTCTGAAATCTTGTGGTGGAATGGTAAGAGAACGTGTTTAGAATATCAACACATTTAAAATTTGATTTATCTACTATGCAAAACTAAATCATTACTTTTGAACATCTATAAAAATATGAATACTTTTTTTTGGTAGCACATTTGAATATCAGGAGAAACTGTTTAACCATGAATTACACTTCTTTTCAAAATTAATCTAAATCCTTTTTTTAGACTGGGGTACTTCATATTAATCAAAAAGTAATTATTTATTTAAAAGAAAATATTTTGTCTATTTACCCGAAGCTTAGTGTGAACAGAACAAATGTGAATCAATGAAATAAACTCACCGTTTCCCATAACCCAGTTGAAAAAGAAAAAAGAAATTGAAGAAATAAAAATTTAAACAAAACAAATCATGTATTCATGTGTAGTATACATTTCCTATTGATTTTTGTTGTTTCCTTCGCCGTCTTGTTGGTTTGAACCATTGATCATAGAAGAAATAACAGCAGCAAGAGCAGCCGTGAAATTTGGATCAGCAGTGAGTGCTGTTATTGTATCAGCCACCGCGTGCGGCTGCGCGAACGCCGTGGACGGAGAGCCGCCAGAGAACTGAAGTCCCGAGAATTTGGATTGGTTATACAATGCTTGACCTATTACATGAGGTAACATATTCGGGGGTAAATTTGTCATTTGATGTTGTTGTGGCCGCTGCATCAATGAGCCGTAGTTGTTGTTGGCCGTGGCGGCTGTGGAAGGAGAGGAGTTGGAACTATTAGGAGGCGGAGGTGTGTGGGTGAGGTCTAACGTGACTGTGGGGAACGGCGCGGAGGCTGAGATTGTAGCCATGCTAGTGGAGCAAGGAAGAACAGCCCTAGCTAGTAAATTGGTAGGGTTCATCATCCCGTCGTGACTAGACATTGAGCCGGATAGTAACATGTTAGCCGCGGCCATGGTTGTGGAAGCCATAGCTACTGCGGCTGGCGGCAATGGATGGTTGTGGTTTCCTTCGTAGGTCGTTATCAGAATCGATCTGTCTTCCGCACAACGTTGAACCTATAGATATGTATCATGATATGGTGCACACTTATTAGCCAATCACTCAAAACATATACATTCGAAATAGTTTTATATTAAGAGTATGAATCCTTAGTCTAATGGTTATATCTTTTACAAGTTCTAGAACTAACTCGGTTCTTGTATTCTCCACTCAAGTCACTCATATGCACACTAACAGGTTTGAACGCAACTTTTAACACATAAACGCCATTAGTACAACCCATTAAGTTACATGTCCTAGTCTCCAAAAAAAGGTTCGATATATGGTACCTATGCGATATAAATTGTTAAGACAAAGTTGATTAGAAGAGCCACTTTACGTACTTGTTTGCGGACGGGACAACCTGTGGCCATTGTACAACGGTAATAAGCCCGCGGACAAGGATTGCCTTTTGCCATCTTTTGACCGTACTTTCTCCATTGACAACCATCGCTTATCTATAAAACATTATTACAACCTTAGTTAATCTCTTCATTTTTTGATGTAAGTCCAACTAAATCCTACCATTTAAGCATTATTGTCTAAATTAAGTTCTTAATTACCATAGTAGCTTCTGACCGGGCGCGAACCGAGACCCGGGCTTTCCTCATCGTAGCTTCTGTGGATTGATCAAACGTCGTTGGGCTATTGTTATTCACTTTCTGAACTTTGTTTGACTCGGTTTCGGGGCTTTCTTCACGCCCAAGTCTCTTTCCATCCCTAACCTCGTTGTTAGGCCTATCTTCCGATGATGAATTTGACACATGATCTGCCTCATCCGCTGCTCTCGAAGGGCCTAGATCGATAAACTGTCTCGGTACTATTGTCTCCTCAAGCTTTCCAGCAGCCTCTATTGCCTAAGATCGCATAGGGACGTCAATGTTAATCGCCTTATCATTTAGGGTAAACTCCATTCACTTGTGGTTATCAATCAATTATTTAATTACCTTATTCTGTTGCTGATGTTGCATTAGTGAAACTAGATGCATCTGAAGTGAAGTGTAATTGTTGCTCACTTGTGTAAGCAATTCTCTTAGGTTTTGGTTCTCCATGGTTATTTTCTTCAGCTCATCTTTTAACTGGATCAACTGTGATTAAAAAACTATTAAATTAGACCGGTTTGATTCATCGGTAAACCATATACTCTTTCTATTTTTAAATATTAAAAGTTTTAGGATATTGTAAAACTATTAAGAAACTTGATTTTTAATCTAAAAATATAATTAAAAGATAGATTAAGACTAGTAATTAATTACAAAATAAACTATAAATATATTGTTGCTGTTCAAAAAAAAACCTACAAATATATTATTGGTTATATAGTTTTTGATAAAGATAAAAGTTGATTACAGTATAAAAACATATCTATTTTAAAACATCACAAAAAAATTTAAACACCATATATTTTTAAAACGTGTGAATAATATTTAGTTATGAAGGGAATACAAAAATTAAATTAAACTTACCTCATTTTTTGCACGCTTATTATCTTCCATTTGTGAAGATTCTCCATCGTCCATCATCACTGACTGATTGCTCCCGGCATTACCCGTGGTTCGAAGATTCAAACCGGTCTATTCAAGAATGAATTTACAAACTTAATAACAAATATTTCATAAAATAAATATTAGAAAAATCATGGCCAGCTCCCATATTTGACTTTTCAATTTTGTACCCGGATCATGTAGTAGACATTAATACGAACCATTATGTTACAAGTCCGGTTTAAAATTCATATTACAAGTCCGGTTTAAAATTCACACGATTAATCAAATATATTTCGAACTTACATTTACGTCCATTCGATCATCTTGTTCCTCCTTCTTAACACGAAATCCATCATCATCAACGTCCCGACAAACCCTAGACTTCTTGTCGGAGAAAAAATCCACTTCCCCGGGAACTTCACGGTCGTTTTCTCCGGCGAGTCCACTGGAAGAATCATCATCTTCACGGTCACGAATACCGGAGAGACTCACCGGGAATCTGAAACCACTGCTGTCGTTGGACGTGTTTATCTTTTGCTCGTCGTGGTCGCCGTTTCTAGACATGGTCAATGGGTTCAAGAAGCGTCGGTGGTTATTATTATTCTTGAGACGGTTAGGGTTTATGAGATCAAGAGAAGATGAATCAAGAGTGAGACCAGACCAACCTCTGTCCATAAATAGAAGGAAGAAGATCACGAGATGAACGAAAGGAGCAAGATTGCTAAAAATATAGAGAGAGAAAGATGAAAGATATTTTTTTGGTTTGGTTTGGTTTAGAGAGAGATGAAGAGATTGTGAAGTCTTTAGCCAGAACATTAGACTCTTCTATAAAAAGGGTTTCAGATGTGGACCGGCTCTTTTTTTTCTATCGTCACATTTTGAAATAATGGATTTATAAACTTTGATATATTTTATTTCCGGAGACTTTTTTGGAAAAAAAAGGGAGATTTACGTCAGATCCTGCGTCATGATGGGTCCTAAACTGACCCAAGAAACCACCCGGATTCTTAACCCATTTTATTTCCATGGAAATTTGATAAAAAAATATTTTACGGAAAATAGTACTTTTAGAAGTGGTCTAGGTAGTTTTTTAGGCAGTGTCTATTTGCGAGATGTATAGACATTAATGATATTAAACGAACTTAAATGTGTTTATAATTTCTTACACGGATCATGACATATCTAGATGATCATAAAAAACTTAAAGGGATTAGTATTTAACTATTTTAATGTAGTTTATGAATTTCTAATTAAATATATTCAGAGTTTAGATGTTGTTTGATGGATTGAATTAATTTTTTTTGTCTAATTCTCATTTGTATTTCCTTGAGTTTAGAAATGTATAATATTTTCAAGATAAATGTTACTTATGGAATTGTTGTTGAACATAAAACAACGCAGGATTATTTGGAATGAATATTACTCCAAAAAAGTAATTTAAATCCAATTTTATATGCGTCATATATATATATATAAGATCCACGTCGAGTGGTATGACCCGATATATTCAGATTTATTAAATATGATTTGTAAATGTCAAAATCACGAGAAAATGGTTATGTGGCGGCGTGGCACAATGGTCTTCATATTTTAATTCATCAAGAAACTACATTGACTAGTTCCGTTGATCAAGAAAGTACATGGACGAAAAGTTTGATCCACCGTCCCGTTTACTACGGCGCGTTCCATGTGATTATCTCTTTTCTTTTTCCCTTTTATTAATTATTACTATTATTTACAAAATATAAAAACAATTGGAAAAATAAAAACTGGACGATAAAATCAGAAAAAAAGAGATATAGGCTCACTAAGTCAACGACTTTGACGGCCCGGCTTGTCATGATCTGACTGGAGACCGGGTTCGCCGGTCCGCAGGTCTTACTTCCGTGGGCGGCTGGGTCCCACCCATGTTATATAGAAGAAACACCTATTATTATAATTTTTGTATTTTTGACCAATTTTTTAATGAAAATACGTCCTTAATTTCTTATTTTTAGTTTTAGAAGTCGTCTCTAAAGTCAAATTGTAATGCTTTTTGGTTAACACCGACTTATTTTTTAAATCGTGGTTAACACATGTGATATGAAAGGGTTTGTACGTTGAAAATTATTATAGAATCCGTTTTTGGGTGTGAATTATCATAGAATTCTTCTAACTAAATATGAAAATAAATTTATAAGAACCTGATAATCACATGAAGGTGGTCTAGTTATAGCTAAACTATTAGGAGCTGTGCAATCTGAATTCGAAATAACCTTCTACACTATATCCGTGTGGGCATGTGATTACAGATCTATGTTTTGAGTTTCAGTTGAAATTTAAACTATACATGAATTGCACTTTTCTATTTAGAAAATTAGTAGGTTCAAAATATTCTCATGTTGAACAAACATAGAAAAAGAACATGATGAATGTTAGAAGCAGAATGCACAACGTTACCATCCACACATAAAAATATGTCCATTTGTTTAGTAATTAGATATTATAACAATTTAAATCTAATCCTAAGTGATCAAGAATATATTTGAACACACCTTGTACCACTTTTGCATTTGCACTATTTTGATGGGCTTTGCATTATTTTAGGTGTGGTTTCAAAGCAAATATATTTTATGTTATACAATTATCTTATTTTAAATAAATAACCAGATTTTGATTAGTGTTT
Organism: Moricandia moricandioides; assembly: GCA_905132885.1. Lineage (NCBI taxonomy): Eukaryota > Viridiplantae > Streptophyta > Magnoliopsida > Brassicales > Brassicaceae > Moricandia > Moricandia moricandioides. Next base: position 1,185,548 of record CAJHQQ010000001.1, read on the forward strand.
TCAAAGCGTGAGATTTATTTCCTTTTAATATTTTCTAGTTATTTAGAGGATCAATTTTTTTAAAATATATGATATTATTTGATATGAGAAAATTATCATATACTCTAAAATATTCTTAGTTTACGTTCTTATAGTAGGTAAATTGTAATATTTTAAAAATTAATTATAAATATTGTGTAGTTCACATTTAATTTAGTGTTACAAAACGAAGAAGTTAATAACCGTTCTTAATATACATGACTATATTAATATGGGGTATAGGTCGAAGTTGGTTTGTGGTTAGTGAATTTAAATGTTTACTATATATTCCTAAAAAAATATTAGGTTTGTTAGAATTTTAATTTTAAAAATACATGCTCTTTTAAAATATAGGCTCTGATTCTATTATATCATTTAAAAAATCAAAAATATTTTAGGGTGATAATTTGGTTATTCATAAATATTAGGATATTAGTTAACATTAAATTTAAATATTAACATAAATATATATTATTTTCACTGCTAAAATATATATAACATAATTAATTGGTTAATATAAGAAAAATTAGAATATACGAGAATGGTTTTTTTCTAAATGCTACAATATAAATGTTTAGATTTGGATATAAATTAATTTTAAAAAATCTAAATAAGAGAATGACATTCTCTTGTAAATAAATACAAAAGGTAAGGGAAGAATCCTCGTAGAAATTCTAATAGTATAGATTATATTAGGGTGATATCTATAGATATTGACATATATAAATTGATAAAATAATTAATTTTAGTTTTATTTTAGGTTCTTAAAAAAATAACTTATGTTTAGTCGTCATTGTTTTAATATATGTGTTGATTCTTTTACTAAAATGACATTATACAAGGTTCTTTATCATCCCATATAAGTCAAAACTAATCAGTATCAATACTATTAGATCTTTCAAAAATCCATTATAGTGACTAAATTTTTTTTATTAACTGGGAATATCCCAGACTTATGAAAAGATTTAGGTTTATCATTTAATAGGAGGTATAAATTACATATAGATTTTTTTTCTCTGGATATTTAAATAGAGCGAAAATAAAAATTTATATCCATGTACATGAATCGAAATTGAAACGTGTTACTTCACAAGCTCTTACTTTTACCATTCGATCACAAGAACCCATAAATAATAACCAAACTTGACTTAGTCAGTATAAATTTTGTTGACAAAGATAATGATTTTTGTTAAACATCAATGAGAATTAGTAAAATAAATAGAATATTAGTTTAAATTATATTAGTCTAATTATCTTTTTAATTTGTAAAATATAAATGTGTTATATGCGTCCTAAAGTGTTTATAAAATATGTTACCATTCGAATATTTGTTTGAAAATATTTATTATATATGTCATTTATAATATGTTGTTTTGAATAGTTTATCTTAAATGAACAACATTTGTTTTGCAGTGTACGTTTCTATCATACAAACTGGAGTTAAGTCATACCAAAGTATCTAATAAGATGATCGTTCCACACCACTCAATCCACTATCACTATTCGAAGTCAAAAAAATAATTGGTAGTTTGCCATAATAAAGAACAAATGATATTTCAGTGGTTTATTTGTAGCTTTGCAGAGCTAGATAAGGAGAGAGAATGGGAATATATTTCACTGATACTAATTTTCCTTGTTTTAAGAAAATGATGATTAATAATATAATATTTTATATGTGGTTCCATATATTAGAGCAACTTTCATAATACCATGTTAGTCAAAGTCATTATTCAGAGGGAAGAGAAGTTTAATTGATAATTTGAGAAAACTAAAATCTGGTTACCACCTATAGGCTTTGACAGGAATATTTGAGATACTCTAATGAAGTAAATATCTTTTCGGTTGAATTACCATGGGTCTGATTGGTAATTTTTGGAATACAGTATATAAATGTAAAAGTAGAAATGATAATAAAACAGAAAAGTGAGAAAAAGAGAAAAAATGAAAAAATAATTTTACTCTAGTTGAACAGAAAGTAATATTGAGTGTATATTTTCTTTTGTTTAAAAAATGTATAGAGTAAACAAAAGAAAATCAATTTCATTTAATTAGCTACTTTTCAGCGACAACAAGAATAATAAACTTTTAGTATAACCAGAGCTTTTCACCGCGCTACGCGGAGTTTATGCATTTTAAATTTATTGACGTTTTATTTTATTATATAAATTATTTTGTTTAAACTTGTATTTTTTATAAATCTTTTATGAATGATATAATTTTCATTAGTTTTTGATTAATACTTTTTTTACTAAAATTGAAATATGTTTTTCTAAAAATTTATACTTTGTACCACATATATTTTAATATTATCAAATTGATTTTCTATTTGTGAAACCAAATATTAAATGATTTTCATGCTATCACCCGCAAATGCAACTTTTTCGACTTGTAACAGTTGTTGGCGTTTTACAACAATCATAGAAAACGCTATAAATTGCTTCAAACCGATATAAACCTATAAAATCGAAAAGTTGATTTTAGCTATCTTTTGCGGTTGCGGGAGGATGAAAAATTATATAAATAAAAAATTATTCAATAAAAAATTAAAATTTTTAACTGAAATAATAGAAATATCAAACTATATATACTATATTTTAATTTATATTATAAAAATTTTAAAAAAAAATATTATCTATAATTTTTAAAATTTCAATAATGTAAGTTTATATTTATTATAATAGTATAATTTTAATATTTTATAATTATAATTATATAAATATTGTTAATTTATTATTTAACCAATGTTGCAATTAGTACTTAAATTTCACAAACGTAACAATTTTTAACCGTTGTACCAATTGTCAAATCTATTGCATGCAACTTCAACCGATGCCCTTACACCAGTAAAGCCCTAAGTAGAGGAATTAATATGATATTATTCTTTTTTGACTTATACATGATATAATGTTATATTTCATTGTATTTTTTAATTGTCATTTGAAATTGAAGTAAATTCATGTTAAAGGTGCTATGGTGAATACTAATTTATCTGCACTATTTTTATTAGTTCTAAAAATATGTAACATATGGTTAATTAATATAATTTTTAATTTTTATATATTTTGAGATTAATGCGGTCACGAATATGATTTTTTTCATTTTAATGTTTTAAATTTCGTGAAAGTATTTATTTTCATCATTAAACTTGCATTTATGTTGTAATATCGTGAAAAAGTCATTTATACTCCCTCTATTTCATATTATTAAGTGTCATTGTAAATTTATTTTTTTTGTTTCAAAATAAGTCTCATTCTATAATTTCAATGCAATTTTGTACATTAAATTCATTTTTACCCTTTTAAATAACTAATAGATTTTATTTAAATTATTTTTATTTAAGTAATCATACATTAAATAAGGGTATATTAGTTTATTATACAATATTCTTAATCTCTATGAAAAAATATTAAAATGATACTTATAATGAAAAGAATGGAGTAATATTTAGGCATATATTTATATCTACACAAACTCAAAGATGTTATATAGAAATGGGTGAGTGTGTATGTGCCTATAGAAAATATGTAAATAACACTTTTCTATAGCGAATATGTTTGAGAGAAGTATAAGGATACTATTTCAGATTATGTTGATGGTTAATAATATTCTCCAACATAATGCATGTAATGAATCCATACATCTTCGCTTTTTTTAGTTTCCAATGTTGATAAAATTAAATATTATTTACACATGTATAATTATTTTTTATTAATTAAGATTATCATAGTTTTATCAAAGTATACACAATATTTATGTATCCATATTTTAGGAATATTATCTGTAGAAAAAAATATTGTGAAGTAAAAATAAAACAATATGTAAATTTTAAATTTTGAAATTTTCATTTCCAATAATAAATGGTATAGCTATGGGAAATTGTACAGTTCAAAATTTAAGTGACATATCACTATAACTATACAAAATATATAATTTAAGTCATAAATTTTCTAGACTAAACTCCAAATTAATTTTCTTTTTTTTTATTAGAACATTTGTAATCATAGAAAATATGTATTTTCACATGAATAAAATGAATCCAAAATTGACCAAAATACTATTGTTTCTAAAACCGGTTTATGAAAGCACATTACAAATGAAAAATAAAACACAAACAAAATATTCTAAGAGAAAAACTTCAAGTGAAAACGACCACCCAAAACTTATATATCATATAAACTAAACCATGACTCTCCAAATTAAGAAAATCATCTTGGTTGGATAAATATTCCACATTGCTACTTACACTCCTATTAAAAAATCTCTTGTTCCAAAAAATTAAAGAGACTTAGAATCAAGTAATAAACAATTTTAATATTTTAAACATGTATTACACAATATTCAGAACAAATTTAGATTACAAGTATAAACAATCGTTTCACTTCTTTTTTGACAAAATAAACACTCAATTCGCAAACACAAAGATATGAGTTTTAGCCTTTTAGGATATGAAATCTGCACATATATCTAGAAGAGAAGCATCAAAGTTTTGATATGAAAGGACGATGCTCTTTTGATTGAAGATCTACCTTAGGCGAGATTGTTACATGAAGTAATTCAATATTTACAATCTCTCAGCCTCCGTTATGCTTTGTTAGCTTTAAGCTGGAACATGTGTGCCTCTGCTAGCTTCAGCTTCACGATGCTTTCTAGCTTGTTATATTAAGTTTCTTCTTATGCCTGACCAATGCTTGCAACATTTCTTTGTTTTGTACGCAGGTTCACTGAAAAATTAAATAGATTAAAAAGGACCAGATTAATAATATACCTTGTATAATCAAGCCTCCTATTAATACAAAGAGTTCTGAGACATGTAACCATCACAATAAAATAAGGCACTTGCTTTCAGTAGAAGAATGAGTGAAACATTCTTTAAAGAATGAAAGCAGAACCTTATATGTTGTTGGTGCCCATGAAGGAGTTTTGCATTTTTTTGATTGATTTAGAAGAAGCTCTTGACCCATCGATCTTACTGAAGGTGGACACTAATCCCTTTGCCGTTGAGGTTCTCGAGCGATCTCCGCATCCAGTTCAGCATTATACAAAAATCCTAGGCTGTTGTTCTCTGTCTCATATCCTTGTACTTCAAGTCCAATATTCCCGTGATAACCTTCCGCTCATCTGAATACAATATGTGTGAAAGAGAAAAGATTAAAAACTCAGAAAGAATAAAGGATCTCAAGTGCAATCAGAGAAATTCAGAGAACCTCCGAACCTCCACCACATACAGACGCCTTTGGTTAATCAATTTGAGGTGAGAAATAGTCTAGTGCTTGTTCATCCTCTGAAACATGACACTGAAACAAACTATAATCAACCAAAGTTACACCTTAATATAGAGAAAGTGTTAGCAACGAAGAACTCACTCAGACTTGTGCTTCTCTCTTGCTATGCGCGAGCGGGTATAACCTTTTGAGCAGGAAATGAAGCTAATGGGAAAGTGAACATAATGTTATATCAGATGGGACCATGCACGCACTTGAAACATGGTAGATGACCACATGCGCAATTGCAATACATCAAAGAAACAAATATCAAACAGAAATGGAGGGAGATAAAAGTGGAAATGTCTAATAGTTGATTACATTCAACTTTGTAATTTAATTATACAAATTTTGCAAAAGAAAAGACGAAGAGATAGGGTGAAATAATGGTATTGATTAATGGTGAATGATAATTGATGATTATAAGCGATGTGGTAGTTTTATCAAATATGAGTGGATGATTTTTTGAAGTGATTTGACATAACTAGAATTTGAGTATATCCAACTTTTAGTATTGTAAGAATATTTGCGCTAAAAACCTATATATTTAGCTAATCAATTGGAAGTTTTTCCCCTATTTTTTTTAATCAACTGATTAGAAAAAAAAATGTGTACCTTTACGCTTTCTAGCATTTTTTTTTTCTCATTTTCAGTTTCATTTATCTACCTTTTTCTTTACTCCAAATTTTGCAGTCATAACCCTAAAAAAATTGGAAACATGGCTATAATTACGTTGAAATCTGTTGTTTTGAATTACCTTTTTCTGCTGTCATGTGTTTTAAAACGCACCTACTTTCTTGATTAAGCAGACGAATAATTAATTATTGATAGGCGAATGGTATGGTGAAAGTGGTGGAAACGTCTAGTTCAGTTAAATTGTTGGCCACATAAAAAACGTGAAATTGGCAAATACGGTCAAAATTTACAGTTATATATTCCTTTCGCCCACACAAAACGTAGTCAGTTAAAATAACCTAAATTATTTAATAACTTTTCTTCCCCGACCAAACAAAAAAGAATGCAATTATATTCTATTTCAAAATCAAAACAATTTATTTATGTGTCTCTTCTGGAAAAATTATATTTATATTTGATCTTTTACATTATATATGTATAATCTAATTTGGTATTTATTTACACATTTATAAAGCTTAAAATATTGTTTTACACATAAAATTGTACTATCCATGTTTTTTTCTTCTCTTTTGGTTCTTATTGATTTATTTACACATTTTTAAAGCTTAAAATATTGTTTTACACATAAAATTGTACTATACATGTTTTTTTCTTCTCTTTTGGTTCTTATTGATTTTTATATGTATTTTAAAATTTTTGATTTTATGTTATGCTAATTCTAATTATTCAAAGACACCCCTGTACTGTACCAGTGAATATCTAGTATCTAGTTTTTCCATTTTCGGATTATACATAGAAATATGGTATTATACCCACAAAAAAAAAAAAAAAATTCAAGCGCTTTTGTGATTGCTAGGTCTTGGTGCAGTGTATGCATAGTACCTAACAAATTTCAGAGCAAAGGTTTTATATATTAAAGATGTATTCAACTCAAAATTTAGGTAATTTATATTAAAATAACAAATTAATTGTTATTTAAACATGAATTTTAAAAATTCATTTAAAATTCCTTATTATTAAAATTAACATTTTCTAAATTACTTTAAAATTTATTATTATTAAAAATATTTTAAGTTGTGAGAATTTAAAATTTCATGTTATTACAGAATGCTTGGTTGAATTTTTTTAGTTAGTAAAATTTTGATTTCATGGGTTTATGAGAGATTTCAGAATGATTAAACAAAAATCATATTAAACTTTCCAATTTATATAAAATCATTTAAAATACATTACAAATCAAAGCACTTCAAACTCTAGACTGAATAATTTCTTGTATGATTAATTAATCAGAATTATTACAGCATAAATCACCAACTAATCAAGGTATAAAACAAATTTAATAAATGTATGCCATGATCTAAAATAAATTAAAATAACAAGATGGTGAACAAACGTGTCACCATATCTGACATGACATTAAAATTAAATTTGAGTCCACACCGGAGTGATCTTGATTATAATATGAACTGGAATCAAGAGCCTTTAAGGGCTCCCACGTATTGACAAAAGAGACGTGGATCTGGAGTTTTTGGTTTACATGTTGACTGTCTACCGGAACGACCGAGTCATTAGCTTTGACTTGTGTGCCTTTGCCTTTTATTCTCCCTCTAATCACATTTAATTTAAATCAAAGATATATAATCGTTTTTTATTTTCTTCTGACTTTTTGTCATTTTTCTTCGTCTCTCGTGTTAATATTACCTCTGATGTGGGGAAACCATATTTGTCATTAGTGTATATTTCTCATATTTCATGAAAAGTATTTTCCTTTTTGCAAAACTAAGATCACGGATTTTTCACATGCATTTATGTAATATTTTCTAAACATTTTAAAATTTAATATTTATCTCATAATAAGAAATCAGTGGTCATTTTTCTTATTTTTAAACTTATTAAATTATTACTTTCCTCTATACTAGGTTATAAAAAATAGAAACCACAATTTTTTTTGGATAATAATTAGTTGAAATAGATTCAGATAACAAAACTAGAAGTAGATAGTCTATTGAATACCAGATATTTGTAAAATTATATTATTATTTATGTGTGAAATTGAATAGTTCTTTGCCTTTTAGAATTTTCTAAATTAATAGTAATATTTTAGGTCGACTATTTCTTCAATTTCACGTTTGTTTCAGTAGTTAAATATATTTAAAAAGGTTTCTTCGTCGTCGAGAACTCTCTAACAAAGTCTACAGATAACTTCATTGAAGAAAAAATCGTTTTCCGTTGCCTAATTTATCAATTTTAAGCCGCAATTAATTGATAAGAAAAATGTTTTAATAATTTTACATTTAAGACGGAGGAAGGAGCCAAGAAACCGTGTAATGTGTCAAAGTGGCCCTACTGAAGTTAAGAAGAAAAAAAAAATTAAAGAAAAGAAGAAGAAAATCTGCAGAGCTGTCTGAGATATGAGTTGACCAACATGATACTATCCCACTTGGCCGAGTTAGCATGACGTAGAAATCTTTTGGACAATAGTTTTGGGTTTACCAAGTTGTTTTTCTTTTTCTTTTTGAGAAATACAAGTAGTTTTTTTTTGTGTCAAGGGTTTACAAGTATTTTATCTCTTTATCTTACTATCTATGCCTTTCAAACATATATGTATCACTATTTTAGCAATGTACTTTTTTTTTTTGCAATGCACTTTTTTTTTCATCATATGAATTATAAACCAGCCAGCTACCTGGTTTTATCCACGTCGGTGATGAAATTTTAGATCTTTTGGGGTAAATATTGTCAAAATTTCTAAGATTAAAAATGAAGAAGAATTTTTAGTTTCTCAAAATCATTTTATATTCTCTTCAGTTTTGTAAGATATATGAATTCTAATCCATTCACAACCATAGTAGCTTTTTAGTTCCAAAATAAATCTCAAAACCATTAATATATCAAAGGAGGAATTTCACTAAAATGTAAACCTAAATGTTAAAATATTTTAATTGAATGTATTTTTTGAAAAATGATATTTAACTTATGGTATTTCTAACAATTTTTTAAATGTATTTATATAAATTCAAAGAAAACAAAGTTTGATTTCATACATATTAAATATTAAAATATGCAGTATATTATAGAATTTAATTTAATTATAATATTTATTCATTAAGTTGATTTGATTGATTGGGGGGGGGGGAGTTTGAAGATATATATTAAAAGGGGCTTGAACAGATATATTGAGGGTAAGATATTACCTCTATGATATTTCGTCCAGACCCTTGATATGTCTTTTTGAACTTTCCAAACACTTGCTTTCACTCGATTAACTCTAACCACTATCTTCTGTAATTTACAATCTGAAAGAGAGAGACTTTTTTAATTTTTCCTTCCAAACAAAACCAACAGAAATTTGACGTCCGCTTCAAAACCAGAATGAGAATCGGAAATCTGTGGAAAATTTCTGAATTTCGCTTCTGAACGTTTCTAATAATAACTTTAAAAACACTTTAGAAGCTTATGTTAATGTTTTGGAATCACTTTTATATTTTAAAAATACACTGTCAGAAATACGTAAGAATTACAAAATTATATTTTTTTGTTATTATTTTATGTAAAATCTAAAATTAATAGTATTAAATAGAGAAAAAAGAAATATTAAGACTAATACTATAGATTATCTTCATACATAGTAGTTTTTGCATACGAGATCTTAGGGTTCGGCATTTTAACCGGATCCAAAAATCTGAACCGGAACCGACCCGAAAAAATCGGTTCGGGTTGAGTACGGGTAATGTCATTTTACCCAATTGGGTCTTGTTGTGGAAGACCCGCGGGTCTTCGATCCGACCCGGCCCGATAGGGTATCCGAAATATCCAAAATTTCAAGTATATGTTAAATATATAAGGGTATTTTAGTATATTTTTGGTATTAAGGATATTTTTTAAAGTTTAAAGTTTGTTTTTTTGGTATAATTTTGAGTTTTATGTAAAATTATAGATTTAAAAAAATAGAATTCAATTAATCGAATAAATTTTAGGTATTTTTCATGTCTTCGGATAAAATTTTAGGTAAAATTTTAGATATTTTAGGCATTTAAACTATTTTCAAATTTTTGTGTGTGTATTTTTAGGTATTTTCCGGGTCAGACCCAGTAAGACCCGAACCAAACCCGACCCGGATCCGAACCGATTTTTTTATAATTACCTTATTGGATCCCACATTTAAGACCCGAACCCGAACAAAACCCGAACCGACAAACATTAATTACCCTATTAGGTCTAAATATCTAAGACCCGAATGACCCGAACCCGGACCCGACAAGACCCGACAAGACCCCACTCGAACCTGACCCGAGGACCCGAATGTCCATGCCTATCTTGCATATATATTCAAATATATTGTATCAATTATATGTGGGAGAAATTTCAATTCTATCAAAAGTTTGATACCATTTTTGAAATTTACCATTAATGAATAAATATTTTAAAAATTACCATAAATTTATGCTGAAAATAAACTAAACTAATTATTTTAAAAAATATTTAGAAAATATTTAGAAACTTAGCTCCACCCCTTTTACATTAAACATTAAACAATAATCATTAAAATATAAACACAAATGTTAATATATTTTTGATTGATAGTATTTTTGGAAAGTGATACTTAACTTGTGGTATTCTTAGTAATTTCTTTTATTTGTGAGCTATTAAAAATAATTAATTTGCCTAATTGGATAAAAAAAATTCTATAATTTGTTTTTAGTATTTTCACAATTATAATATCAAGTTAGCTGAATGGATATAACATTATTAAAAATGAATAAGTGATTTTATTTTTTTAATTTCAATCATAATTTTTATAAATTATTCATATATATATATATATTTGAATATATGCTTCTAACACAAATTCATTTCCTAATTTGTTTTTTTCAAAAATTTACTTACGTGTTTTCATACGATTTCGCTTCCACGTACCTTTGGATCCTTGTAAAATAGTGCTATTTTTGAGTATTGAATCAAACAACGTCATCTTTGGATACAGTTGACATATATTTACGTTTGACTAATTGTGGGTCAGTTAGAGCATCTCCAATGTATTACCCCACTTTTTACTCTAAAATGGTGTAACACCAAAAAATAGACTTGAGTTTTACTCCTATGTATTACTCTATTTTTTACTCCAAAAATATATATTCTTAAATAATTCTATATTTATGTAATTAATAATTGTTAATAATACCTCATACTTATAAGAATTTACCAATAAATCTCAAACTATCTTCTTTTTACAAAAAATCCTTAAAAAGAATTTATTTAAATTAAAAATTTATTATTAAAAATTACAAGAAATGATAAAAAAAACAATACATATGTTGGTTCAATAACTATTATTAGAATATTTTCTCCACAAATTCTTAACTACTGCATTTCATAATGAAAAATGAGCTTCTTCATCTTTAATATTCCAAAATCGAGTAAGAAAATTTTGAAATCGTACATTTTCATCTTCTGCAATTCAATATTTGGAGGTAGATATTCTCCTCCAATTCGATTGGTGCATCGAGTTCACGATGTCCTCAATTATCATGTTATGTAAAATTATACATGTCGTCATGATGTCATGTAATACATTTTCTTCCAAAAAAGAACATGTCCTTTCAAAATGGCAAAGCGCGACTGTAGAACTTCAAATGCACATTCAACATCTTTCCAAATAAGGTGAAAATGTCAAAAATGAAAAGAAAACTTGATGGTCAAACATCAATAGTTATAAAAACCTTAGAAGAAAGAAATAAACAACTTTTAGAACAGTTAAAGAAGACAAGTGCTGAAATGATGCATCATATGGGATTCAGAAACAAAATTATGCACTGAAAGAAGAAAATAAAGTTTTGTTTTGTGATTTGAGTTCCATACAAGATCCTAATGTTTGTGCATATATTCAAGCTCAACAAGTTCAAATATTATCAAAACGAAATGCAAAATCACAAGATTAAAAGGTCCTTCTCAATCTTCTTCATTTGGGTAGTACTTCACTGTTCTTAGCGGATCCGAAAGCGATTTGCCGTATTATTAAATCTATTTTATGTTATTTTTATTTTATATTATTTATGTTTGTTTTTATAATTACTTTATGCATTTTGATGTAGAATATTAAATATTTCTTTGTGGAATATCCTATTATTTTTCATGTTATTGTATTATTTTTAAATATTATTTAAATAAGAAATAAAAATATTAAAAAAATGAAAAGACTATTTCATAAATAAAAAAATTCAACTCCAAAATGGAGTAATGAGTACGGTTACTCAATTTATGGAGTAACCCTAGCCATTACTCTATTTTGGAGTTAAAAATGAAGTGGGGTTAGAGTAAATTTTACTCCAAAATGGTGTTTGGAGGAAAAAATAGAATAGGGTTGGAGATGTCCTTAAAACAAAATTTACTTTTACGTTTAAAAGTTCGGGTATAAATTTAAATAATTACTCTTAGGATATATTCTCGCATTTACCATTTTTTGGTGTAAGAGGGTAGAATTGAAACTGTAGAAACTTAAATAGAACATTTTGCCGATCCATATGACCACATTAGAAACCATTAGACCATTTTGAATCTATCTTATTAAAACAGAAATGCAAATAAAAAATATCCTAATATCTACAACTTATTTACAAAAAAGCCACTTACTTAAATCAAATTTTATAAAATGACTATTTAGTTACACTTTAATGCTACTAAAAACTACATAATCCTATTTTTTAGTATTTATTATCTTTTTAGTATTCAATATGATAAATGTTTATACAAATGAAAGTTTATTATGATAAATTTAGTAGAAATGACAATATACAATTTTAAACAAATATAGATCATTTAATATAGATTTACTATGATAAATGTTGAAGAATATAAAATGTATAGCACCAGATTTTCGATAGTATATAAACCAATTTTGTTATACATTATCATCAATTTTTGGTCAATCAAAAGATATACATGTGTGAATGCAGTCATATTTTAAAAATGTGAGTAATACAATTGATAGTCTACAAGATAAAATAAAATTACGCAATATAACCTATAAAATTATTATGTTTAGAAATATTATATTAAACAAATATTTAATACATGTAAATTTTTAAAATATATAATATCCCTTCTACAAAATAAATATTTTATTTATAAAAAATAAAAATAAACATTTGTGCGGATGCGCGGATCAAAATCTAACAATGTATTAAGAAAAACCAATCAAATCATAAATATGCACATATATATAGTATTTAACCAAGCAAAAAGCATACATAAACAGTATATGAAATGGTAATATGCATTGCCCCTCCTTTTAACAGCATACTAGAGATCACAATAATCAAAAGGCGTAGCTTAAAGTACTGTCTTTTATTGATTCTTATCATTAGACAAAAGGGTCTTAATTTAGATTCCGATGGAGTTGCAATGGTTCATGCATACTTGGACTATTGTGAGAAACGTTCCTCTAAAAGCACACATGCTAATTAATTACTTACCTACTTTATGTTTTTGTCTTACAATGTTTGGTGAGATTTAGAATAAAGTTACAAAGAAAAGATAAAAAGAAATAAGTTATGAGAGTGATGTTTAAAATAATTATTATTTATTTTTATCACAAAGAGAAAAAAGTGTATTATATCCTTGTAAACATTAAATGGTGTATTATCTATACTACTCCCTCCGTTTTTTTATATTTGACGTTCTAAGATTATGCACATAGATTAAAAAATATTTATTTTTTATCATTTTTTAAACAAAAATATCATTAATTGTTTACTTAACCACAATTCAACCAATAGTAAAATAGAAGCTATAATATCATTGGTCATCTAATATTAATTACTAATAAATTTTACATAGAAAATTGAAAACGTCAAATAATTTGGAACAAAAAGTTTTCCCTAAAACGTCAATTATAAAAAAACAGAGGAAGTATTAAAATTGAAGTATAGAAATGAATTAACTCTTAAATTAACATTTTAATTATAACTAATGCCATTGAAAATAAACCAAACATATTTTCAGTATTAATTGATTATTTTTAGCATATATATATATATATATAAATTAATTATAAAAATCATTCCATACAATTAATAAAATATAAATTAATTAATTATCTTTACCATATATATATATATATATCAATATTAAAATTATATCAATTTTTCCTGACCAAAAATAAGTAATCCACCTATGATCTATATGTAATAAATATTTTTAAATTTAAAATATTAATGATTTAAAATTGAAAAAACACAAAATAAATTTTAAAATTATTAATTATTAATTATATTATTAATCATTTTATCCATGATAAAAACTACATTAAATACAAAATTAAATTAATACTATATAAAAGATAATATATAATAAAATCACAGTGAACGCAAATAATAATTTAGTGATAAAATAAAAATATTATTGTACAATAAATATATATGTATAAAAATGTTAAAATAAACATTCGTATGAACATACAGATCAAAATCTAATATTATTTAGAAAAATGAACTATGTAACTTAAATTTCTCGATCAAGAGTAATCATGTACAATAACAT